>CM039482.1:18002798-18156835 GCA_022433065.1 Begonia loranthoides
CATCCTTCAAGTAATGTGGAATCTAGCTCAGGTTGGAGGAATACCGTCCAGGGTGATTAAATGAAACGGGACTTCTTTATCGTCTTGTGAAATTTCCTTCAAAGAATCCCACATCTTGGTAGTAACTGCAAAATAGAAGCTAGTTAGGAAAGCAATAAGTTCTTGGCCCGACTCCGAGTGATAGGGCCCTGGAGTACATCACATGGACTTTTATGGAAAAGCCTAAAATATATTTTGGAACTTCATTTACTATTTCTGCTTAATTAACTCTGACGTGATTTTAATTTGACATAAATTACTTGAATTATGTGGTTTGAATAAATTAAACAAAAATTTTTATATCATGAATTTTAAAATAAAAAAAAATAGTTTTAAATAAACCATATTGTTACAATTGGTATCAGAGCATAATCAGGTCAAACTCAGTTTTGTAGACTGCTGATAACACAAGGCTCGTCGTGGAATACTCCTCTGATTGTAAGTGTAATTCTACTTGAAATTTTAATTATGTCATTTAACTTATGATTCCCTAATTTGAAATGTAGAGAGCTCTGAAAATGGCACGAAGAGTGAGAAATAATATCCTAGTTCCTAACGAGAGAGACGAGGCCTTTAATCGCATCACCGATGTAGTTGAATGTTAAGCCCAGTTCATGGAATAGCAAGCCCAGTTTATGGGAAGATTTATAGAATGCAAGAATGGTATCAGAAATCACCGTGCAGTTGCGATACCTCTGGAATTTGGCTGGGAGAGATTCTAGCGACTTAAACCCCCTAGTTTTGAGGGCCATATCTCTGACGTGGTGTGAGCAAAAGAGTGGATACGCTCTCTAAAAAAGGTGTTCGAATATGCTGACATACGAGAGAATGAAAAGATGAAGTGTGCTATCTGCTGACCCACGATGCACAATTTTGGTAGGATTCTGTGAAGACACCATTGAATACCCAGATTCTCACTTGGGAGGGCTTCACGGAATTATTCAATGAGAAATATTTTAGCTTTATAGTCAAGAATCATAAACTAATGGAATTTATGAGACTGCCCTAGACAAGGACCGTACCTGAGTATATATGGAGGTTCGAGGCATTGTCAAGGTTTGCCCCACATTTAGTGGCTGATAATGGACACAAAGTCCAACACTTCATCCAGGGCCTTAAGGTGGAAATATTGAGAGGCATCAGGTTAGCCGGCATAAGGGGTGTTCCCTATGCGCAGATCGTTGCTAGGGCACTAGATGTTGAGGATGTGGAGGCAATTGCAACAAGAGAGCAGGAGTTTAATCAACTAATTGGACGGAACAACCTAGGCCTTGAACAACGTGGTACTCCACCAGCAAACCATGGAGTGAAGAGGTCACCAAGGAACGATATGCAGCAAGGACATGACAAATGCCCTATGGTCAAAGCCACGGTTGCACCACCTAACCAGTGCCCCAAATGCCTCAAGAACCACCAGGGTCCATGTAGAATGGGCTTGGGATGATGTTTCAGTTGCGGCAAACTAGGACATATGGGGCAGTATTGTCAATCTGCGGTGGGCAGATCTGGTGGGGTTGCCCCATGAGTGTTCTCATTATATGGGAATGACGCAGAAGAGGAGCTGCCTGCAGTTATATCAGGTACGTAAGAATGCTATTAAGTTATTACACTTTCTTATGAAATTGATCAATGTTTCCCATAACCTTAGGAATTTCACTTAAACAATAATTTCCTCTAATCACCCTATGTACTACCTATGTTAATAATGTGGCTGCTTACACTTTATTTGATACCGGGGTGACCCATTCATTCGTCTCATTTGAATTCTGTGCTAATTCAAATTATCCCCCTGGTATTTCAAAAATTGGGTATAGAGTACTTGTACCTTTTGAAGACTATATGGCTGCTAGCGGTGTTTTGGAGGCTTATGAATTTAGATAAACAATCGTGACTTTCGTGTTGATCTGATAATCATGGATATAAAAGGATTCGATATTATTCTTGGCATGGATTGGTTAGCCCAGAACCAGGTAATTATAAATTGTGCAAGACAAGAGGTCTGTTTCCATTCTCTCGAGGGTGAACAGCACATCTTCCGTGGAATCAAGGAAAAGGGGAAACTGTCAAGTCTGAGGCCAAGGTCGAAGATGTTGTGGTTGTTTGCGATTTTTTGGGAGTCTTTCTAGATGACCTTCCTGGCCTGCCACCCAGCAAGAAAATTGAATTCGTGATAGAATTGCATCCTGACACAGAACAAATTTTGAAGAATCCTTACCATATAGCACCCACTGAATTGCACGAATGAAAGACCCAAGTCGAGGAATTGATCAACAAGGGATTCATTCGCTTGAGTTTTTCACCCTGGGAGCTCCTATTTTATTCGTGAAAAAGAAGGATGGATTGTTAAGAATGTGCGTAAACTATCGAGAACTGAATAAAGTAATGGTGAAAAACAGATATCCTCTACCTCGAATTGATGATCCATTCGACCAGCTACATGGTGCTTGTGTATTTTCAAAAATTGATATCCGCTTGGGGTATTATCAGTTGAGTGTCAAACTAGAGGATATACCCATGATGGCATTTCGGACCAAATATGGGCACTATGAATTCCTGGTGATGTCTTTCGGGGTGACAAACGCCCCCACAGCTTTCATGGACTTGATGAATCGAATATTCAAACACTATCTAGACAAATTCATCATCGTCTTCATCAACAATATTCTCAGTCAGAAGAAGACCACTGTGGATATTTGAAGGTTGCTTTATCAATTCTTGAAGAGCATCAACTTTACGCTAAGTTTTCCAAGTGTTAGTTTTTGCTTAAGGAAGTTACTTTCCTTGGCCATGTGATCTCTAGAGACGGTATTGTAGTTGACCTGACAAAGATTCAGTCCATTATTGACCAGCTACAGCCGAAAAATGAGAGCGATGTCAGAAGTTTCCTAGGTTTGGCTGGGTATTACAGGCATTTTATCAACAGATTTTTTAAAATTGCTATGCCTCTCACCGGTTTGACTAAGAAGAATGTGAGGTTTTGGTGGTCCAACGAATGCGAAGAAAGTTTTCAAAAGTTGAAGCATCGGCTAACATCAGCACCTGTATTGACCCTACCTATGGAATAGGGTAACTTTTGTATATACTGTGATGTATCCAAGTGTGGGCTCGGTGGCGTTCTGATGCAGAATGGGAAGATTATTGTCTATGCCTCAAGACAACTCAAACCACACGAGACTAATTACCCAACGCATGATCTCGAGCTTGCTGCTATGGTTTTCACACTAAAAATTTGGAGGCACTACCTTTATGGATAGCAGTGTGAGATCTTTACTGACCACAAAAGCTTGAAGTACATATTCACGCAGAAGGAATTAAACATGAGGCGATGGCAGTGGCTCGAATTTGTGAAGGATTAAGACTATGAAATCAAATATCATCCGGGAAGGCAAATGTCGTGGCTGATGCCCTAAGCATGAAGGTTTCTATGATGAGCCTAATATGCAAAGAGATGTCGGTGGGATTGTAGAAAGACATGCAAGAATTAGATGTATAGATAGCTCCTACACAGCTGGCAGAGATTTTATCGGCCTTGACACTTAAGCCCTCCATACTCAAAAGAATTAAGGAAGCTCATCAGAAAGACACCCAATGTGAGGATTTCAGGCTGAATCTGACTCTTCCTGAGTTTTAAGACTATTCTATATCTACAGATGGGATAGGGAAGTTTAAAAACAGATGGTACATACCCCCTGGCTCATCGTTACGTTCGGAGATTTTGAAGGAAACTCAATCTTTAATTTTTTCCATCCACCTAGGGTGTAAGAAGATGTATAAAGACCTTAACGACACTATTATTGGCCTATGATGAAGTATGACATTGCAAAGTATGTTGCGTTGTGTCAAGTATGTCAACATTTAAAGGCAGAACATCAACGACCATGCGGAATGCTTCAACCAATGCCAATACCTAAGTGGAAATGGGAGCACATCACAATGGATTTTGTGATGGGGTTACCAAAAACTGCAAATGGGCATAAAGCGATATGGTTAATTGTGGATAGATTAACTAAGGTTGCCCACATCTTACTAGTGCAAATGACCTACAAGATGAATTAGTTTATAGATTTATATGTCAAAGAAATTGTCCGATTGCATAGGTCCCCGTATCTATTGTATTTGACTGGGATCCGCATTTCAACTCTATGTTTTGGAAGAGCTTAAACAAAGCCATGGTATAGAATTGAAGATTAGCACTGCCTTTCACCCTCAAACCGACGGCCAAAATGAACGTATGATCAAACTGCTAGAAGATATGTTATGTGCTTGTGTGCTAGAGTTCCAAATCGGATGGGGAAAAATAATACCATTGGTTGAGTTCACCTACAATAACAGTTTCCAATCCACTCTTGGTATGACAACCTATAAAGTGCTATACGGTAGAAAGTGGAGGTCTCCTCTATACTGGAGTGAAGTTAGCGAAGCTGAATATTTTTGGGCTTGACTTGATACAATAGACAGCATAATCAGATGCAATTATCAGGCAGAGAATGTTGGCTGCTCAGAGTCAACAGAAGAGCTACACTGACCATCGCCGGCGAGACTTGGAGTTCGTCGTTGGAGATCGAGTTTTTCTTAATTTGTCACTGTTTAAGTGTGTTATGCGGTTTGGGTGAAGAGTGAAACTCAATCCGCGATATATTGGCCCCTTTGTGATCAAAGAAAGGGTTGGAAGGGTGGCGTATTGTCTACAACCACCGGATGTCATGGTCGGGGTGCATAATGTGTTCCATGTATCAATGTTAAAGAAATGTCTTGGAAAGACCATTCAGATGAAGCCTCGAGAACAGATTGATGTTTGAGCTAACCTGAGCTACGAGGAGAAATCGATTAAAATCTTGGACTCTAGGATAAAGAAGTTGCGGCACAAGGAGATCCCTCTCGTCAAAGTATTGTAGCAAAACCAAGTCGCAGAGAAAGAAGCTACGCGGGAACGAAGGGAAGACATGGAAACCAAATATCCAGTGCTATTTACTTAGCTAAATTTTGAGGAAAAAATTTTTGTAAGGGGGGTAGAATGTAATACCTCAAAAATATTTCCCCCTTTAACTGATGTAATTAATTATGGATAATTAATATATCATGTTGCATGACGGTACACGTTAATTTATGCCATGAAAATATGGGGTAGATATTGTAGAATAATTGAAGTATGAAAATTTGATGAAAATGTGTAACTCCAAATTTCGGATGAATGCTGACAACACGAGGAATAGGAGTTGCATCCAAAAATGCATTTCACGTCGTCCCCAACATATTGGGATGATGCAGGATGAGGCTCTGCTTCCAAATTCATCATTCACCTATAAACGCGAGTTTTCGGTCAAATGTGAATGATGGCAGACGAAAGCGGACATAGAGAAATTGAATCTATTTGATTTTTGGATAGTTTCTGAGAAACATGGATGAAGCCGAGGACGTCCTCCTTCATCCGAAAACACAGCTCTAACAGGAAAAATGAGGATTTCAGACAATCATGGATAAGGCAAGGACGCTCTCCCCCATTCGAAATGTCCCAGTTCTAC
The DNA here is from genome assembly GCA_022433065.1 of Begonia loranthoides. Taxonomy (NCBI): domain Eukaryota; kingdom Viridiplantae; phylum Streptophyta; class Magnoliopsida; order Cucurbitales; family Begoniaceae; genus Begonia; species Begonia loranthoides. Next base: position 18,008,360 of record CM039482.1, read on the forward strand.
AAATAAAGAGGTTTTAAATAATGAAAAGTTTGTCGTGTATAGTCCATTAAAACCTAGTAAAACGACCAGGGGATGCCTCCCCCCCCCCCCTCCACGTTGAAGTAAGCCCCTTCATCACGTTAGTTGAGCGACTGGCACACCTAGGTAAGGACTCCGTGTTTTAAGTCAGCTCCCTGGTGTTGTCTACGATTTCAGCTTCCCTGCGAGAGAGAAATCCCCTGGAGATTTTGTGTGTTCTGTGAGTTCTTGAGTTGAGAGAGGTTTGTCTTTTTCAAGTAACACGTGAGTGTGAAGTTTGTGAACTGGTGTGCAGGATTAAGCTAGACTTGCTGTTGCATTTCCTTTCAGCATTGGAGTCCTTCAACGGATAGCAATCTGAGGTAAGAGTGAGGATGTAGTTGGCCAGGGAGGCCTACATCACAAGTTTGACTGCTATATTCCCTCTATTCTGATTTTGTTGTAAAGTATAGAGTTATGCCCTGATTTCCTAATGTGAACTGACTCCTTGCTGCTTGCTTAAATGTCAGATTTGTCTGATGGAAAATGATGCATTTAGCATGAAACATACAAGTTTTGACTAAGGATTGTTATTTGGATTGTCAACTGATATTATTCCTATTGGTTGAAAGATTGGTTTACGTACATGGTTAGACTATCTATTGTAAACTAAACTATGGATTACTTAAGATTCATGATTTTTTAAGTGATACTTTGATTTTTGTTGGGTTGAGTTATCTGCTGCAAGTATTTTTAGTTTCCTGTAATCAATAAAATTAAGAAAACTTGGATGTCGACATGTGCTTTTTTGGATTGAGGACCAATGATTAGTAAAGGGACATAAAGCATGCAAAAACCCTTTAGTTATGAATGTTCTATGAACATTGGAAACAAAATTCATCTCCCTGCGAACTACGATGCAGAGTGTTTATGTAAATTATACTGGTTTTAGTTTAATGATTAATTGCTAATTCACTTATTCAATATTAGAGTACCTCTTGCCTTGTCATCTATTGATAAAAATTAGAGGATATGCGTGGACTATTTTAATTCTATTAGAAACTGTTATAGTGCTACTTTAGATATCATGTTCACTATGTTGTTTATTTTTGTGCGCAGTATACTACATGACATCCATGCATCATATCTTGGACTTATAAACTTTTTGACATAACATGCATAATGAACGTAAATAGGTGTGTGGGGGTTTGGGAGTTTGGGTGATAGTCCATCGGTGGCAATACCATTGGATGTATCTCCCTATCGGAGTGACAGTTAGTCACATGGACCATAGGATGTATCCCTCTCTCTTGTTCCAGAAATCCCCAACATCTCAAACAAAAAGAGAGTGGTGACGGTCATGGTAGTGAGGCCATAGGATGTATCCCCATGTAGGGGTGACAGATAGCTACATGACCATAGGATGTATCCATTCTCTTAGGATAACTGAAAAGATAGGTTCTTTTCCAAAGTGCATTAGCATAATCATGCATAACACGAGTATTGCATTTTATCCTTATTCTTACTAAGCGTTAGGCTCATTGTTTTCCTCGTGCTGTAGGTGATGATGGTTGTGATGTACTGGTCGACGAGGAGCCATTTCAAGATGATCCCTTAGGATATCAACTGAGTTGACCTAATGGTTGCGGGTCACTAAAACAATGCTAAGTATTTTGTTTAAGTAGTATTTTGATTCGAACCTGGAAAATGTTTTGTAGCCATGGACTTTTTTGGAAAAGCCTAAAATATATTTTGAAACTTCATTTCCTGTTTCCACTTAATTAACTCTGACGTGATTTTAATTTGAAATAAATTGCTTGAATTACGTGGTTTGAATAAATTAAACAAAAAATTTTATATCATGAATTTTAAAATAAAGAAAAATAGTTTTAAATAAACCGGGTCATTACACAACTCATTCTAGAAAGCTTAAAAAGTCAAATACAATCTTCATGAAGTACATGTTTTGAAACGACGTCGTTTGGAATGCCAAAATAGTCAAATACTCGTTGGAGGTGAAAACAAAAATTGTTTTTGGAAAGTCTTTCCATTTCTCTTTCCTTGCTCCTGAACTTCCACCTATGGTTGATCTTGAATAACTCCATGATATTCTTTGAGGCTTGATTAATAATAGAATGGACTCTTAGTTCATTAGAAAGCTTCTTCCATCTCAAAACTTCCTTATTAGAAACTTCTCAAAGAGTGCTATTCAAATATCCAATCTCCGGTCTATGTCTGTCACTTTTAGAAATTTTTGAGAAAAAGTTTCCTTTTTGGGAAAGTTCTTCAATACCTTATTCCAAATTCAAGGTATTAGCTTCTTAAGCTACTTAATCATAATAAGTAGTTTGAGTAGTTTTATTTTTAATCAAAGTTTGGAAAGTTGGATTTAAAGTTTGAAAATGTTTTGATTTTTCTTGATTTATGCGTGTTTGAACACTCCTTGTTCTTTGATTGAGTTGTTTCATAAAGATTTTAAAGCTTGCATCAAGTGGTAAAAGGCAAGAGTTTGAGCCTATTATTATAAAAGTCATTCGAGAGCAAACACGAGTTAGAACCATTAATCGAGTGAAACACGTGAGCGAGCGAGAAATGAACTTTTATTTTATTGTCATTTACTTTACCGTAATTTCCTTTTTGGCATTTTACATTACCCCAATTTACTTTTTGCATTTACATTATCACACTTCTATTCTGCACTTCAATTTTCTTTTGTAATTTTGTAATTTTATTTCTTTCTTCTTTTTACGATTTTTCCTTTTTGCCACAATTGTTGTAATTTCTTCTTCTCATCTACCTTCTTTGTACTTATTAACCTAACAACATGGAAAGAGGAGTTTCAGTTAAAGGAAACTTATTGGTCACACGAACAATATTAAGTGTTCAAATCAAAGAAGATCACGACAAGGTGCAAAGAGAGCAAATATTCCACACCCTATGCCATATTGAAAATAAGGTGTGTAGCTTAATCATTGATAGTGGAGGTTGCACCAATGTGGCTATTACTTTATTGGTTTAGAAAATAGGCTTGAAAATGAAGAAACATCTGAGGCCATACAAGTTGTAATGGTTAAGCGAATGTGGAGAAATTAAAGTCACCAAGCATGGGAAGATTGCATTATCTATTAGAAGGTACAAAGATAAGGTTTTATGTAATGTGGTTCCTATACAAGCAACTCATATTCTCCTCAGAAGACCTTGGCAGTATGACATAAGAGTCAACCACAATAGATACAAAAATGAGTATTCCTTGATTCAGAATGGGAAAGTTGTGGTACTAACACCATTAAAGCCATGGAAAGCTAGTAAGGACCAGGAAATGATTGCTAAAGACTTTCAAGAATGTGCTACACCAAAAATAAAAGAGGAAAGTTATGATTTTGATGGAGTTGAACAAACTTTGGAAGTTGAAGAAACAAAAAGAGTTGAAATGGAAAAAAGGAGATAAAAGAGCCATAGAGAGAAAAACCGAAATTAAAGTGAACACAAAAGGCAATGAGGAAGAAAAGAATTTAAAGGAAGAGAGAGTAAAATTCGAGAGAGAGACGGAGAAAAAATAGGGGAGGAGGAGGTAAAATTTTGAGGGAGAAAAGGAAGAGAAGGAAATTAGAGTGATTAAAAGAGTGAGGGGAGTGGAGAGTTAATTTTACCTTTGTGCAAAAATATTTATTTTTCCTCCCATGAGCTAACTTCTTTTCTAGTGTTTCTCTTACCTATTTTTCAGGATTATAAAGTCAAATTAAAAGAGAGCCAAGCACCTTGGACATAGCACAACAAGAAGTTTCCATATGTCAAGAAAGCTATGGACATTGTGGTTGCCAAACCAATGTCAAAAAGGTTTGTACTTCTAACTATACTTCAAACTATGTTATTAAGATTTGAAAATTTTAAGAATTTACATGAGAATGACTTAGGTTTGGAAAAATTTTGGATGAATTGTGATAAAGATGCATGTATAGATTTATATGGAAATTTTTGGAATGTTTGTGGCAAAGTTGCGTGCATGAATTTTTATAGAAATTTTTGGATTATTGATTGTGAAAGGTTTGCATGTTTCGATTTTTATATGAATAAAAGATTTCAATCTAAGAACATTACATTAATTGTTCGTAAGTTTTATGAATTGCTAGTTGGTGTATTTAATAGCCATTATATGAATTATATGAAAAATGGTATCTTTATGACCTTAGCTGATATCCTTACGAATTGTGGAGTATGCTCAATTTCTAGGATCAATTTGAAAGATGAATATTGGAAAATTGTGCTTAAAGGTAAACATGGATTATATGGATGGCTAGTTTTGCTATAGGAATGGATATTCATGCTGATGTGCCCCAAAATTGCAAGAAGACAATGCTAGGGCAATCTAACAATCGGCTGGCTAAATTATGTCCACTCTCAATGAAACAATGACAACTCTCATTGCCTACAGCCAATAAGTATCAAATTTGGAGGAGATTTAAATAACCAATACAAACTAGGGACATCCAAATTTCACGTGCAAAATCGAAGTACAAATGGAGTTATGCTCGAAACAAGAGACTAGGCCAAACTGTAATCTGCTAGGGTTAATCCAACCAATCCAAATGAAATGACTTTAACTTTCAACGCATACAGCCAAATGGTACAAAATTTGGAGAACATTAAACCAACATTCAGAAACAGGGGTCCTCCAAAAATCAAGGGCAAAATCATTACACAATTGGTGATATGGTCAAAACACTGAGCTATTTGGAAATCACAACCAGAAAACAGATTACGACCCACTTGAATGATAAATCAATAACTCACGAATCTGAAGTCCAATAAATGTAAAATTTGGAGGGGATGTTAATTGAATAGGGACTAATACACACAAAATTTCGCACTCAAATTTGTCTTACACGCTGAGTTATGCCCAGAAGGAAAATCTACTTAGAATTATCAAACTAAGAAAATAGATTGTGGGCTTTTAACAAAACATGCAAAATTTCATATTCCGATTCCAAAATTGACCAATCAGCAACCAATATCTCAAAGAGCATTCAAATCATCCAAAATACAGAGTCACACTCACCAAATAGTTCAGCAAAAGGAAGAACAAGAATAGAGCACCAACAAGGTCCTCAACACCTCAAACTCCAGAGATGTGCGACTAGTTCAGACCTCTCAAAGAAAGGTCACTCCTTCTTGGCTTTTTCTCGATCTTCTAGCTCCTCATACCAATGATGTTTTCCTAAATAAATGCTGGAAGAACTAGTTGGAACTTTCTCTCCATGATCGAGCAAGAAGCGGAGAGAGGAGGAGCTTTGGTGTTGGAGTTGCAGTGAAGCAAGAACCGAGCACCGAGTGAAGGATGGAGGGAACTCCACTCACGATTTTGCAACAGCAAGCTAGGGTTTCTAATCTCCTTTCACTCTTCATTTGGGAAGGCTAAATACCTCCCTAATCAAAGTTCAAAATAAATTACAAAAATTCCCCTTAGTTCTCAAAAGAAAGACATGAGGGCTCGTCTAGTATCCTAGCTGAGCACTCCAAACAACACAAGTCCAAAACAGCCTAATTCTAATCAAAATACAAGTCAACCCATAGTAACCAATCCAGCATAGTCTAATTTAACATGTCAAAGTGGAAAATAAACATATCTTCTTCTAATATGCTTCATGAGTCTCGGTCAAGGAGTGTTCATCAAATCCGTGGAAGGTAGGCCCTTACTGAGTGGGAACTTCTTGCCTGCAGGTGAGCACATGTCTAGGAGCCTCTTATCATCATGCATAGGCTCATGCTCAAGTTCTTCTAGCTTATTCAAACCGGAAAAATAATAACTTGTTAGATATACAAGGAGCCTCAAGGCTCGGGCTCAGGCGGTATGGTCTTAGGGTGCATCACATGCTTTATGGATTATTTATTGTTTCTAGCATTCTTCTGATAATGATGGATTATGTGCTTAAATATTTTACTAGGAAAATTGCTATTAGGTGCATTAAGGATGATTTGATTTATGGCAAAATGGTAGAATCATATGCTAAATGCTTGTATTTAATTTTCATTACTTTAAGAGAAATTTAATTATATAATGAATTGAAGAAGTGTTTACAACATGATGAGCATACATATAATAAGATTGTTCATTCTATTACATGTTACTCATCCTTTGAAATTGTTTGTGGATTCAATATGGTAATTTCAATTGATTTTTTACCTTTATCTACTAATGAGTTTGCTAATTTTGATGGAAAGAAAAAGGTTGAAGTTGTTAGGAATTTACATCCAAAAGAAAGATTTGCCAGTCAACCACAAGGAAATGAGCCATTCTAAGTCTTGGAGCACATCAATGATAATCAAATTATCATACCAAACTTAAATGGTAAGGATAATTTTTCTTTAAATATTATTGACTTATTTTTGTATGATGTAGGCGATTCGAGGACAAATCTTCTCAAAGAAGAGAGGAATGATGTGATTTGGGAAAGCTACAAAGACCAAGATCCATTAGGAGGCATTGGAGGCCCAAAGACAAGAACAATGACAAAGAAGGTGAAGGAAAAACCAAAAGTTTTTGTGGGAGAAGTCCAAGGAAGGGAGCCCAAAATCCATGACCCAAAGGTCTTGAATAACTTGCTAAGCATTGGAGGAGGGATAAACGAGGAAATACAAGTCAAAGGATGCAAAAGGAGGTTGCATTTCCAAAAGGCCCAAAGGCCCAACTGTAGTGTGCACAGCGTGCGCAGCAAGTCCGCAGCCCAGTGCACAACCCAGTACCCACGTGCAGTACACCCATTGTCACCCACCCTGCGCTCGACAGAGAGCCCATAATTGCCTGGTCCGCATATCGCACCTCGTTACCACTCGCATCCCGTGCCTTGTTGCTGCCACGTCCGCCACCCGTGTCCGACCCAGCCCGGCCCCACCCAATAGCGCACCCAACGTCTGTCAGGCCACACCACTTAACCACTCCCTATCACTGCACACATCCCGCAATATCTGCACCAGTCAACATGCCTCGTCAGCGTACCTCGTCAGCCACTCACATCCGATCTGACCCAGCCCGACAGTGCACTCACCCAAGCGCGCCCATCAACACCCACCCACGCATACCTGCTTCTGCCCAGTGGGCGCGGCCCAGCCAAACTTGCACCCTGCCCAGCCCAGCCCAGCGAGCAAGCGGGCCAATCCTAGCACGCCTACCGCATGCCCTCGCTGCCCTTTCGACTCTAAACCCTAATTTTTTTAGTTTATTTTTTGTTATTTTAGTCATTTTACAATGTTTTAAGGTTAACCCAATATTTGCCTATTTAAACAAGTGTAAGGCCTCATTAGAGGGAGATTAAATTTTGAATGAACTTGTGTGTTTTTGTGAGGTTTCCTCTCTTTTCCTTCTTTACGAAGAACTTGGTCTCTTCAAGCATCCATCTTGAAAGATCAGACTTTTGATACCTTTGGTTCAACCAACCGATTTGGTTAGGGTCAAGCTGCTCTTCTGATAACTCTGGTTCTAGTCAATAGGTTTGGCTAGGGTCAAATTCCTTTCTACACTTACTTGATTCGTATGATGATCCTTTTCAATGTTCCGTATTTGTTGTTGGGTCTAGGGTTCTTTAATACCCTAGGTTGGCTTCAATGATTGTCTTTAGTAATGATTTGAACATAAAAATTATACTATAATAATAAGACTCGAGAAATTATTAATGTGTACATAGTTGATTATTAGGGAATTGATGATCTTGGTTGAAACAAAGGATGATATAATATGCCTTATGATTTAGTGTAGGAATTCAATGATTATATAGTAAGTGCTTATTGGGTTAGATATGTATTCAGTAATTTGAGAAATTAGAAATGGTGCTAGATTTTAATTTAGGGCAATATAGGATCAAGATAAAGTGAAGGAAATTATGTATAGATTTCATATTGAAAAACATATTTTAAGTTGATCATTACTTAAGAAAATGCATAGCATCTTTAGTAATTAAACCATTAAGAAAGATAATTAGGTGAAATGAAAATTTATAATGATAATGATTTAGGAAAAAGTTTGATATTAAATATGAGTTGAAGATATAGTTAACGAGTAGAGATGTTGATGCTCTTAAGATGAAAGATGTATTAAAATGTTAGTCTATGAAGATTTTAAGAAAATATTAATGTTTGATTATATTTGACAATTTCTAGGTTATAGCAAATTAAAATGAAGTTGAGAACTTAATGTATGAATTTTACCTTTTAAGTGTTTAGTGTTGCTCAATTGAGAAATATATGAAAGTTTGTGGAGTAACTATTAAAAACTTTTAAGGAAATAGAATTAAGCGAATTGAGAATTTAGGATTTTATTGAAGTCAAATTCGAGGGACATAAGTATGTATTATGTCTTTGATGGTATAGTTTATAATGATTTTTGTTTGAGAACATAAAAATTAGATTGTAGTTGATAAATTTTTAAATATTAAAGCCATAATTGATTGAATTAAAACTAAGGTATTCAAATATAAATTATAATTTTAAGAGAGTAGTTGAGTGAAATGAACTCGATGGTGTAGAAAGATAATTGTTTCTGTAAATAAGAGTGTTAGATTACTCCTTATGATAGCCAAATTTTATGAGTGTCATTGATCAAAATTAAATTGAAGTCTCTAAGTATGAAATTTTATAGAATAACAATTGCTTGAGAAATTGTCACACTGAGACTGTATATATAATTAAAAAAATGAGGGCATGAAATTAAACAAATTGAGAATTTAGAATGATTTTTGCTCAATGACACATAGATATTAAGTTATAATAAAATACTTTAAAATTTTTTTGGATTTTAACTTAGTGAAGTAAAGTAGAGGAACATAGGAATAAATTACATCTTGGAGTGTATAGTTTAAAATAATAATTGTTTGAAGAACCATAAAATGAGATCATAGATGAGGATTTACTAAATTTTGAGGATATAATTTATCAAAATAAAGTTAACATCGTTTCATAGGAATTTAAATTTTTGAGTAATTGATTAGAATGAACTCCAGGATATAGAGATATCATTGTTCCTATAAACATGAGGGTTATATTATTCCTTATGAATAATTAAATTTCAAGGATAAATTGGTAAAGATTAAATTGAGTTTTTTTTAAGTATGAAATTTATATTTAAGTACTTAGTTTAGAATAAACATTTTTTTTTATGAATTACGGAACTTAGATTTTATTATTAAAATTTTAAGAATGTAGTTAATTGAAACAAAATTTTAGACATAAAACACAAATTTTAGAGTGTCTAGTGTTGTTAATCAATTATTGTTTGGGAAAAACATAGATATTATATATTGAAAAATTACTAAATATTAAGGTTATAGTTGATCGTATTGAAGACAATGAGCTTAGGTATAAGATTTACATTCAAGTATGTAGTTAGAATGATCATTCATTGATGATATAGAAATTAGATGTAATTGATAAATTATTAAATTTTGAGGTTATAATTGACCGAAACAAAATTGAGACAATTAAGTACAAATTTGTATTCAATTACAAAATTAGGACAATCATTGATGAAGTAAATATAAAATTAGATTTGATTCAAAATAAATATAGATACACGTACACTAAATTTCATGGATTTAGTTGATAAAAATGAATTGAAGTATTTGAAGTAAGAATTAAATTTTTGAGGATATAGTTAATTGAGTTAAGTTCTAGGATTTAATTATAAATTTTAAGAGCAAGTGTTTAGTTTACCAAGATATTAATATTATGTAGCGATATGTAGATTAGTTTAAATGCCAGTGTTAATTTTAAGAATGTCAAAGAGTTAATGTCTTAAGGAATTGAAGTATTAGTCGATTACATATACAATCAATGGGAAATGAACATTAAACAATAACTTTGTGAGTATTAATATATTCAAAATAGAGGTTTAGCAATAAATACGAATGAAATTATTATTTGATCAACAGAATTGAAAAACTTAACAAGAGATTAAGAAAAATTTGAATTTCATTAAGAAAGATAAATCAGAGTAGCGCAACGTAAGCATAAAAGTACATGACCTAGTAATTTGAAGATTATTCATTTAGAGTGAACCAGAATAATGATAACTAATATAAGGAAAACGTTTAATAAATAAGAAGGAACATCAATTCATATGAGGAAATTAGAGATGAGATTTAAATATTAGAACCATTATCGAATTCGAGGAACATAAGTATAAGATTTACATTTAAGTCCATAGTTGAAATGATTATTGTTTAAGGAGCCATAAAGATTTGATCGTAATTAGAACTTTTGAGGATATATTATAATTAAATTTAAAGCATTTAAGTATGAGTTCTATGTTTAACTATTAGATTTAGAGCAACATTGCTAGAAATTTTAGAGCTTGAGTTTTAGTTGAAGAATATTAACTTTTGGGAAAATTGATGTTGTAGTTAATTAAAATGTCATAGGAATGAAGTTGAGATTTTTCCCTATAAATTGAGTTAGTATGTGAAGAAGCAACTCACCTTAGTTTCTCAAGCAATAATCTTCCAACATTTTCTCTCTCTGCCAAACTCAACGACTAACCTTCCGGCAAAGAAACGTTCCTTAGCCAAAACCTTACCTCACCATGGCAAGGTTCTTCCAATCGAGGCCTCACTTCCAAAACGAACTCACATCCCTTCGACGACGAGCTAGAGAGACTGAACTCTCTCTCTCTCATCGCGTAGCTACAAGTCGAAGAAGAACGAAGGAGACATAGGAGGCAGACTCGTGTTTTGAAGTGGTTTAATTGAACCGGTCCAGATCAAAACCGAACCGGCCAGCCAAGTGAACCAGACCCAGATTCATAATCGAACCAGCCAATTGAACCGAACTGGTCTAGCCAAATCGAACCGACCCTACCTAAATTCAAATTAGATCCACCTAAGATTCTTACGAGTAAGAAATTTCTATCTGAACTCTTCAAGGTTTTCTTTACAATTTCAGTAGGAATTTAATCATAAATATTATTCAAACAAGAAAGCTTTTCTAAACCCCAGAAATTCCCGAAAAACTCTTATTCTCTCAGAATCCAGGTAAGTAAAACACAAGTTTTACAACGTTTTGGCCATAGGCCCTACATCACAAGACATATATTATTTTCTCATACTTATTTTATTATTAAATTTTGATATTTTACTTGGACACGCATGTTTAGGCATAGATATATGATATAAATAAAGATAAAAATTGATAGGTCATCTTGTTTGTAAGTGAATATGATGGAATTGATGGAAAAAATGTTGTGATGGCTAATAAGAGCCTAAACACATGGAAATCTTGAGATGACTAATGAAAGACTGAACGCATGAAAACTTGCGATGGCTAATGAGAGCCTGAATCTTGGTAGGGCTTAAAAATGAATTCCTACCAGTATGTAACTTAAAGCATGGAAACTTGGTAATGCATGAGATTAAAACATATATTCCCGTGTTTTTACTTATTGAGTCATCTCACATTTAGTTTTGTGATGCAGGTAAGTTTTTATCTGAAGATGAAATGACGCTGATAGAGGATTTTCCCGAAGCAGAAGAGCATACAGAGGGAGATATTGAGAATATAAATAATAGGTCAGATAACTAAATTTTTATTTCAGTTTTAATGTTTTAAAATAAACTTTACTTAGTGTTTCAATTACTAAGTTGATTTGAATAAATTCCTTTTGTAATACACCGATAATATTTTTCTTGTACATGTGATGTAAATAATTTTTGAGATAATTAAAATAATATGTTGCATGACGATACATGTTAAATTATGAGGTGTATATATGGGGTAAATATTGTGGAATAATCGAAATATGAAAATTTGGGTATAAATACAAGAAATTGAGATTTCAGACGTAGTGGATAAAAGTGTGTAAATGAGAATTCAGATGCACGCAAACTAGGAGTCATGTCCGAAAATGCATGGAACTTCATCTCAACGTTTTGGGATGATATAGGACGGGACTCCATATCCAAATTCCTCTGTTGCCTGTAAACGCAAGATTTCGGACAAACTCGGACAACGTCGGACGATAGTAGACGTGGTGGAATAGAATTTGTCCAATTTTTTGATAGTTTTGGATGCATGCGGACGAAGGCGAGATGCAGTCGTTCGTCCGAAAACGTAGCTCGGATTCTGAAAACAAGGAATTTGGACGAACGCGGACGAGGCCAAGACACACTCCCTCGTCCGAAAAGTCCCAGTTCTGCAAAAATAGTAGGTTTTAAATAATGGAAAGTTTTTCATTTTGTCATTTAAAATGCACTAAATTGAGTGGGAGTGAAGCTCCCCCACGCATGGACAAGCCTCCCCCTCTTCATTCGTTGGAGCAGCCATCCCTCCAAGTAAGAGATCCATGCCTTAAGTTAGAGTCCTAGAGTCCTCTGCATTCCAGTTTTTCCTATGAGAGAGAGAGTCCTCTGGAGAAAAATTGTGTGTGTTCCGGAGACTTATGTGAGTTCATGTATTTTTCTTCAAAGTGATACGTGGGTGAAGGGTGAATTTTTTGTAAGCTGAGGATTAAGCTAGGTTGCTACTGCTTTGCTATCTATGTAGGATTTCTTCAACATGTAAGGATTAGGTAGAGTCTTGGCCAGTGGAGGCCCTACCCACAAGTAGAGTCTGTGTGTTTTCTTTGTTTATATTTGTATTTCCTTTACTATAATTCAGAGCTTTACTTGATGGAAAAGTTGATAAATGCTTACTGCTTGAATAATGGTCCCTAACGTTAAGCCCTGTAGTATAAAATGATGAACTGCAGATCACGCTATGTTATGTTAAGCATGAACGAGCTATGAGTTATGTCATTGATGATGATTCTGTTCTGTTGGATGTATTTTTATAATCTTCCTTGCTGTCATGATAGACTCTATCGATGCTACGGCTATATATTGTCTTGCTATTATTACTGTTTAAATCTCTCTGTGTTAACTAGAAGGTGTTGTTTCCTTAATATGAGCATGCGTAGTTAGCTAGATTAATATTCTGTAATGATGAACTAATTTGTTAGCCCAGTTGAAGTTATACCATTAAACCATGCTTTACTTTCGAATGTACATTGTCGCTAGTCCACTTGCTTAGAATCAATTTATGCCGTTAACTCTTAATGATTTACTAAGTATGTTTATGTTTACTCGTTACATCCATGTCTATTTAATATGGTTAAGCATGTCTAATTTCTTTGAGCATCTCGTGTAATTTACCGGTTAAAAGTAATGTAATACCCTAACTTTTTATATCAAAATTTTATAAGGATAAATTGGAAAGTAATTAGGGGTATTTAGATTAATTGAATAATTATCAGGGTATTACCAAGGACGTAATTGATAGGTTACTATTGAATAAATTTATCGGATGATAATTGTGATTTATTTGGATAAGGGAATTATTAAGGGATATTAGATTAAGCAAAAAACGAGAAATAAATTATGGTTGATTTTAGAAAAAGATTTATTAAGTAGATGAAGAGAAGAAAAATTAAATTAATGGGATGGATAAAATGAAAATGAGATTGTAATACCTTGATTTTTTCGTGATGGAATTAAGTAAAATTAATTAAGAAATTATTTGGGTATAATTAGATAATTGAATATTTATTCGATGGAGGATCAATTCAATAAAAAGAAGAAATTAAATTAAAAGGAAATAATAACTTAAATTGAAAATAGAAATTAAAAATAAAATGAAAAGAAAAATTTCAAAGAGAATTGAGGTAGCTTAATTGATTCCCTCATTGAACCGATTCGGTCTAGGACTTAAATCAAATTGCCCTTCGGCCATTTGAGAGAGGGAGAGAGAACAGAGAGGGGGGAGAATGACGTGACGAAAGAGACAGAGAGAGAGAGAGAGAGACTACGAGCGAACTCGCAAGAACGCTCAGGCTCAGGATGTTGTCTGGTAAACGGATGTGTGTCGGACGGCAACGTTGGGTGGCGAGCAGCTGCGAGCAAGGGCTTGGTGGGGTGCCTGTGTTGCGGGAATGAGGAACGTCCTTGTTGCATGAAATTGGTCGCTGCGAACTCCAGGCCATGTAAGTCGGTAATTTTGCAATGTGATTTCTCCTCCATGGCCTTCCAGATTGGGCATTTTGAAGTCAGAATCAGTGAATCGCAGCTGCAAATGGCAGACGAACGTGATTGCAAGGGAGGGTGAACCCTTAACCATGTGTTTGTGTTGGACCGGATTGGAGCTAGTTTCCTCCAGCTGCTCCTCTGGCTAGCTTTCCACGTAGAGTTTGGTAAGTGGACCACCCTCCTTTGAAGTGTGTGACATCTCTGTGATGATGCATCCTCTCTACCTATATAGACATGGCAGTGATGATGGAATACAAGGAAAAAGATTGGTTCTGCAATTGCTCTCAGGTGCGTTGTGGCGAGGCTCTCTGGAGAATTAGAGGGTTGCTGCTGAACATTGGATAATGAGGAAAACAGTGAAGTATGGAGAAGGTGTAGGGAGCTCTTGTCTTCTCTACCTTTGCTCTTGGGTCCTCATGGACTTATTCAGGTAAATGCTCAATGTCTTAATTATGGATTTTTATGGATAAAGTGTTGAAGGAAAGTATTGTTCTATCTTTATGAGTGCTTAATACAGTGAGAGGTTTTGTGTTTTATGGCTAAAGATGTGTTGCAAGTGGGTTTTGTCCTTGTTATAGTTACTGCCTGATACGTGTTTGGAATCTGCTAATTGATGGTTTATGTTCACCTCTTGCTTTGGTTCAGTCGTTAGTCATTGTGGAGAATGTCATTCGGATTGAAATGTTTGGTTGTTAGTTGGTTCCTGCTTAGGGATATATTTTGAGAGGATGTTGTTAAGTGTTAGCAATTACTATTTTGTTGAATATATTGGACATTGGTTCCTGCCGAGGGATATGTTTTGAGAGGATGTTGTTAAGTGTTGGCTATTACTCTTTTGTTGAATATATTGGACATTGAGAGGTTGTTATTGTGAATTTGTTAGGTAGTTGAGGGCATATTGGAACCATTATGCTTTGTTGATGGAAACAGTTCTCTACTTAATGACAACTTTGATATGTACGGTTCTCCTTTGGGTGTTATTGCTTGGATTTGTTTGATTGAGAGAATTAGTAATGTCCTGTATTTCGTTGTTGAATGTGAGGCTTGAATAATTAAGGGTATATGAAGTTGACTTTGTAAATTATTCACTTGATAATTCCATGTTAATGTAAGAATTAAATGGTTCTTTACTCTGTTGTGGGAAATAGGTTATTATGATGAAATGTTGTTCGGTTTTACGAAGTACTAAGACGAATGACATAATCGCATTAAAGACTCTAAGTAAGTTGATACTTACTATGCTTTGTTCTTCGGACCCCACTTCACAAGAGTTAGGATTGCATGTTGTGTGTTCTTTTAATGATACATTTATTAGACATTTATATCATCATATAGGACTGTATGTATTCACGAACATATTGCATGACATAATTAATATATGTAAATAGGCGTGTGAGGGTTCGGGTGATTGGTGACATTCCATACGGTAGGATACTCCCACGTAGGGAGCAGTGTGATAGGGGTTAGCTACGTGGAATCTAAGGCTCACCTTTCCCCCGTTCTGAAACCCCCAACGTCTTTAACAAAAGTGAGGATATCAGCTTGTAGAACACCCCTGATGGATATACCTCCTCATCGGAGTCACTGGTTGGGCCACATGACCTTAGGGAGTATTCCACCCTGACTTCCAGAAGAGATACAGTTCTCTTCTGTAATGCATTGTATGATCATGCATATCAACTACATTGCATTTCTTTTTATCACTTACTGAGCGTAGGCTCATTAGATTAAGTCTTGTGATGTATGTATGTACGAGCAACAGGTAAACAAGTCAAAGATAGTTGATAAAGGATTTGCACGTGTGGATCTTGTGGCTAGCTGGGTTAAAGAGTTTAAAAGAAAATTATTTGAAAAAGGGTTTGTAAATTACTTAATATTCTTTAACGTTTTGTTTTCATTCCACTGCATTTTATAAAAAGATTTTATTACTTCTACTGCAATTGATAAATGTTTTACTTAAAGAGTTTTAACGATCGGGTTTTATAAAGAAAGAAAAGTTTTAAATTTCACACGATTTTAAAGTAAATAAAAATCACGTCATTACATGTTAGTTCACTATTACGTTTGCTGTCTAATTCGTTATTAGAAGCATGATAATTTGCTGCTTGTTCGCTGTATATTTCACTTTTAGAAGCATTTTAAATTGTTGTTTTTCCTTTATTGCTATGTTTTGTAAATCCAAGCATGTTATTCACTCTTTCAATTCGTTGCTATAATTGTTCTCTTTTCTCAATTACTGTTATTCATTAATATGCGTTGTTTAATTATCGTTATTTTTACACTGTATCAACATGCATCATGATAATAGAAACAAGTAGGAAGTGCCACCATTAGGGTGGTACTCATTTGCATTATCTGAGGAAAATGATAAATGAAAAGAATGAAAGGAAAAGAAAATAAAATGGGGAGTTAGGGGACAGAGGGGTAGTTTCGGATCGAATTAGGTAGCTAGACTTACGCTCCTCCCTTATTTGGAATGGGACTAGCTACACATAGGTGGTTAGAAGTTGACCAAGACCATTCCCTCCAACATGGGTTCCTCCAATCTCTCGCTCGACATACGAGTAACGAATGAAAGAATGAAAGAACGAAAGTAAAGAAAAGATTGGTTTGAGATGGTACCCATTCCAAAAAGAACTAAAGAGAGGCATAAAGCATACTACATAACCCCACTCTTACTAGGCCTTTAAGCTCATGTTTTACTTGTGGTGTAGAAAACGGTCAAGAAATGATAATGCCAAAAGCAGAGGAGGATGCATTTCCCGTGGAGCTTGTAGACTATACGGATGAATCGCTACCTGAGTAGGATACGACTCAAAAGAAGAAAGAAAGTAATTACTATTTTGAAATGGTTTAATAAAGGACACTGTTTTGTAAAATACTAAATCTTACCCTAACCTTCAAACCATGTTTTGAATATTAGTTATATTTCCGCTTTTAACTATGAACTTTATTTAATGCATCTAATGTTTTCACTTTACTCTCATTTACTCATGCTTTATAGATTTCCATGCTAAGCTTAAGTTTTATTTTCACCCATTTTTAAGTAAATAAAAATAAAAATTTTTACACAAAAATTTAAAGAAAAAAGCTAAGTTAAAAAGGAACGAATTTGACACAAGCCGTCATAGTTGGCATCAGAGTCATAACCGCTCTCGTGCGATTCACCACGGATAACCCAGACTCATCGGGCAATGCTCCTCTGACTGTAAGTTTACTTTTATGTTAATGAATTGTTCCTCTTTAACGTATTACGCTATAATATGAAGATGTACTAAACTATTTCCCTTTAACTTATTACGCTGCAGTATGAAAAGTTTCCCTTAAACTAATTGTGAAACCATATAAGACTATAAATGGCTAGGCGGGGAAGAGAAAATATGCCTGTAATGAGGAAGGACCCTGAGCGACTAGCCAGGGAGAGGATAATGTCCGAGATGAGGCTCTTGATCGTATAGCTGCGGTTGTGGGGCAGCAGTCTCAGCACATAGAGTGATAGTCTCAGTACATGGAGCAGCATTTTCAATACATGGAGAGATTTATGGGGCAAGATCAAGGAAATGGTCATGGGAATCAATGGCCAATACAGATTCAACCAATTCAAAGGGAGGCAAGATGAGAGAAGTGCCAAAGGCTCAAGCCTCCTATTCGAACGGGAATATCTCAGACATTACGGGAGCAGATGAGTGGATATGCTTCTTAGAGGATAAATTTGCCTATATGGATATCAACGAGACAGAGAGGGTCAAGTGTGCAACCTATTTGTTGATGCATGAGGCGCACTTTATGTGGGACTCGGTCAAGTCCTCCTAAGATATTACAACCCTCACCTGGAAAGACTTCAAAGAGTTGTTTAATGAGAAGTATTTCAACCATACCGTCCATACGCAGAAATTGATGGAATTTATACGCCTGTGCCATACAGGAATAATAGTAGAGTATGCTCAGCGGTTTGAAGTATTATCCCATTATACCCCTCACTTGGTGGCGACTAAAGAGCATAAAGTCCACCATTTTTTTTCAGGGACTTAAGATTGAAGTTTTGGAATGAGTCATCGGGGCTATCATGGAAGGTGTCACTTATTCAAAAATTGTGGCAAGAGTCTTAGCTGTTGAGGGAGTGCAGTTTATGACAGCTAGACAGAGGGAAGCTAGCCAGAGAATGTGGAAAGCAAATTCTAACCGGCAGTCATGTAGCGGTCCATCAACGGGTTGGGGATCTAAACAACCCTCTAAGGGTGGAGCACAGCAGAGACCAGATAAACGACCAATGACACAGACACCCAATGCCCCTCAACCTAATGCATGTCTGAAATGCAAGAAGGTGCAACATGGGGAATGCCTGGCTGGCTCGAAGAAGTGTTTTTCGTGTGGGAAGTAGGGTCATGTTGTCAAAAACTGTCCAAATCAACTCGATGGACAATGAGGAGTGGCCCCGCGAGTCTTCACTATGTACGGATTTGACTAGGACGACGAGTAGCTAGCAGTTGTGGTAAGTACTCCTAATTCTATGCAATAATTGATTATATGTGATGTTAAATTACTCCCTAGTTGAATTAGGAGATCTTACCTTAGAATAAACAAGTTACCTAATCCTGACAGGTACAATCTATGTTAATAAGTATGTCGTGTACGTCCTGTTGAATTCGGGTGCTACACACTCTTTTATTTCCACAAAGTTCTATGAACAAATAAATTGTTTCTCCAGTAGCGTGAAATCTGTGCATCGCGTGTTGTTGCCTTCCGTGACCGTTTAATTACTGATGGAATTCTCAAAGCCTATGTAGTGGAGATAAGTGGTTGTTTATTTCGGGTCAACTTAATCATTATGGACTGAAACGGCTATGATATCATCGTCGGAATGGATTTGCTATCTTCACACCACGCGATCATCAACTGCAAGAAGAGGGAAGTCTGATTTTAGCCTCCGGGTGGCAAATTGCACACTTTCCAAGGAACCATGGAGAAGGGAAAATTGGCTATCATCTCTGCACTCAAGGCAGATAAATTGCTGAGGAATGGATGTGACGGGTTCTTGGTAAATGTAATCGATACTACCACAATTCCTGAGTATAAGTTGGAGGATGTTACGATAGTGCATTACATCTTGAATGTTTTTCTCAATGATCTTCCTGGTTTACTCCCTGACAGCGAGATTGAATTTTAGATCAACTTACAACCTGGCACTGAACCCATCTCCAAAAACTTGTATCATATGGCGCCAACTGAATTACGGGAGCTGAAAATTCAATTGAGGAACTAGTCACCAAAGGATTTATTTGCCCGAGCTTTTCTCCTTGAGGCACACCAGTGCTATTTGTCAAGAAGAAAGACAGTACGATGAGGATGTGCATCGATTGCCAAGAGTTGAACAAAGTAATTATCAAGAATAAGTATCCTCTACCAAGGAACAACGATCTATTTGAACAGTTATGCGGTGCCCAGGTATTTTCAAAAATTGACCTCCTCTCAGGCTATTATCAATTGAAGGTTAAACTAGATGATGTACCTAAGACTGCATTCCGCACTAGGTATGAACACTATGAATTCCTGGTTATGACATTTGACTTGACCAACGCCCCTGCAGCCTTCATGGATCTAATGAACCAGATCTTCAGGTATTATCTGGATAAATTTATTACCATCTTCATTGACTATATCTTGGTCTATCCCCGATCGAAGGTGGAGCATTGTGAACATCTATGGATGACTTTATTGATTCTTAGCTAGCACTAATTGTATGCCAAATTTTCTAAGTGCAATTTTTGGCTGAGCAAAGTTGGCTTTCTTGGCCATGTGATCTCCAGAGATGGTATCTCTATGGACCCGACAAAAGTACAAGTAGTTGTGAACTGGGCACAACCAAAGAACATTGGAGACGTACAAAGCTTCCTTGGATTGGCCGGTTATTACAGGCATTTTATTGAAGGATTCTCTAAGATCGCTTTACCACTTACCAGTATGACAAAGAAGAACGCACAATTTTGGTGGTCCAGCAAATGTGAAAAGAGCTTCCAAGAATTGAAACACAGACTGACAACTGCCCCTGTATTGACTTACCAGTGGAGGAATGCGACTTTTGTATTTACTGCGATGCATCAAAGAGAGGGCTTGCTAGAGTCCTTATGCAACACGGACGAGTTATTGCTTATGCTTCCCTACAGCTTAATCTCCTTGAATTGAATTATCCCATGCACGACCTAGAGCTCGTTGCGCTTGTCTTCACTCTCAAAGTATGGAGGCACTATTTATGTGGGCAGCATTGCAAAATCTACTCAGATCACAAAAGTCTCAAATATATTTTCACAAAGAAGAAACTAAACATGTGGCAACGGCGATGGCTGGAGTTCATTAAGGACTGCGATTGCGAAATCAAATACTATTCAAGAAAAGCCAATGTGGTTGCGGATGCTCTTAGCCGCAAAGTTACCATGATGAGCATGTTACAAGGAAATGCCTTCTGGACTTTAGAGAGACTTACAAGAGCTTGACGTGCAGATGGTACCAACGCAGTTGGATGTTATATTATCAAAATTGACCCTGATGCCGTCTATTCTCAAACAGATTAAAGAAGCCCAGCAAAGTGATAGTGTAGGTGGGAAATTCATATTGAACCCAAATCTACCGGAGTTTCGGGACTACTCTATGTCGGTAGATGGCCTAATCAAGTACAAAAAGAGATGGTATGTGTCGAGCAATACAACCTTGCGACAAAGATTCTACAAGAAGCTCACTCTTCTAGCTTCTCAATTCATCCTAGTTGTAACAACATGTATCGAGATCTAAAGGTACACTATTACTGGCCAAATATGAAGTATGACATTGCTGTGTACGTGGCTCTATTCCAGGTATTCTAGAAGGTGAAGGTCGAACACCAGCGACTAGGTGGTTTGCTCCAACCATTGCCAATTCCAGAGTGGAAATGGGAGCATATCACAATGGATTTCGTCACCAATTTGCCCAGAACAGCTAGAGGTCACGATGCCATTTGGGTGATAGTGGATAGATTGACGAAGGTCTCACATTTTCTTCCTGTAGCCAGGGCGTACAAAATGAACTAGTTTGCTGATTTATATGTCAAGGAGATTATACGGCTACATGGTGTTCTGATTTCCATCGTGTCAGATTGAGATCCATGATTTACATCAGTATTTTAGAAGAGTCTCAACAAGGCCATAGGTACGAATTTGCAATTTAGCACCGCATTTCACACTCAGACAGATGGCCAAAGTGATAGGACTATCCAAACTCTCAAAGATATGCTTCACGCCTGTGTACTTGAATTCAAGGTCGGATGGGAGAAAATGCTACCTTTCGTCGAGTTTGCATATAATAACAGCTTCTAGGCCACATAGGCATGACACCGTACGAAGCACTATATGGGAGGAAGTGCAGATCTCCCTTACAGTGGGACGAGGTCGGTGAAGCTACATTTTACGGCCTAGAAATGGTACAGAAAACTACAGAATCTGTGGCCATAATCAAGCAAAGGACGTTAGCAGCCTAGAGCAACCAAAAGAGTTATGCTGATAATCGACGACGAACACTGGAATTCAATAAAGGAGACAACGTATTCTTTAAGATATCTCCATTCAAAGGCATCATTTGCTTCGAAAAAAGGGGAAAGTTCAACCCATGATATGTGGGCCCCTATGTAATCACGAAGAGGATTGGAACAGTTGCCTATCAGTTACAGCTACCAGACTCTATGGAGGACATACACAACGTTTTCCACATGTCAATGCTCAAAAAATGTCTGGGAAATGCAGCTATATTGAGCCCTACCAAAGATATTGAAGTTGAACCTAACTTGAGCTACAAAGAAAGGCCTATTCAGATCCTAAACTCCAGAGTAAAGGAACTGCGACACAAGCGAATTCCGCTAGTCAAAGTCATACGGCAAAACCATACGAGGGAGGAGGCCACCTGGGAGAAGGAAGACGACATGAGGGCCAAGTATCTCGAGCTATTCAGCTAGCTAAATTTCGGGGACAAAATTTTTGTAAGGGGGATGGGGGGGGGTGGGGGGTTTTGGGGTTTGAATGTAATACCCTAACAATATTTTTCCCGTACATGCGATGTAATTAATTTTTTGAGATAATTAATATATTACGTTGTGTGACGATATATGTTATTTTATGAGGTGTATATGTGGGGTAAATATTGCGGAATAATCAAAATATGAAAAATTGGGTATAAATACAAGAAATTGAGATTTTGGACGCAGTGGATAAAAGTATGTAAATGAGAATTTGGACGCACGCAGACTAGGAGTCGCATCCGAAAGTACATGGAATGTCATCCCAACATTTTGGTACGATACATGATGGCACTCCGCGTCCAAATTCGTCCGTCGCATGTAAACGCAAGATTTTGGACGATAGCGGATGAGGAAGAATTGAATCTGTTCGATTTTTGTACAGTTTCAGACGCACGCGGACGAAGGCAAGGACACAGTCCTTCGCCTGAAAACACAGCTTGGACAATGAAAATGAGGAATTCAGACGAATGCAGACGAGGCCAGGACGCACTCCCTTGTCCAAAAAGTCCCAGTTTTGCAAAAATAATAGGTTTTAAATAATAGAAAATTTATCGTTTTGTCATTTAAAAAGCACTAAATTGATAGGGAGTGAAGCTCCCCCACGCCTGGACAAGCCTCCCCCTCTCCTTTCGGTGGAGCAGCCATCCCTCTAGGTAAGAGCTCCATGCCTTAAGTTAGAGTCCTAGAGTCCTTGGCATTCCAGTTTTGCCTATGAGAGAGAGAGAGAGTCCTTTGGAGAAAAATCATGTGTTCTTGAGACTTGTGTGAGTTTGTGTATTTTTCTTCAAAGTGATACGTGGGTGAAGGGTGAAGTTTTGTAACGATGAACTAAGTTGTTAGCCCAGTTGAAATTGTACCATTAAACCAAGCTTTCCTTTCGAACGTACACTATTGCTAGTCCACTTGCTTAGAATTGATTTATGCCATTAACTCTTAGCAATTTACTAAGTATGTTTCCATTTACTCATAACATCCATGTCTATTTAATATGGCTAAGCATGTCTAATTTCTTTGAGCATCTCGTGTAATTTACCGGTTAAAAGTATGTTAGTTCACTATTCGTTCACTGTCTAATTCGATATTAGAAGCATGATAATTTGCTGCTATGTTCGCTGTATATTTCGCTTTTAGAAGCATGCTAAGTTGTCGTTTTTCCTTTACTGCTATGTTCAGTAAATCCAAGCATGTTATTCGCTGTTTCAATTTGTTGCTATAATTGTTCTCTTTTATTCGTTATAATTACTATTATTCACTAATATGCACTGTTTAATTATTGTTATTTTTATACTGTATCAACATGTATCATGATAATAGAAACAAGTAGGAAGTGCCACCTTTGGGGTGGTACTTATATGCATTATATGAGGAAAATGATAAATGAAAAGAATGAAAGGAAAAGAAAAGAAAATGGGGAGTTAGGGGACGGAGGGGTAATTCGGATCTAATCAAGTAGCTAGACTTACGCCTCTCCCTTATTGGGAATGGGACTAGCTACGCATAGGTGGTTAGAAGCCGACCAAGACTATTCCCTCCCACATGGATTCCTCCAATTTCTCACTCGAAGTACGAGTAACGAATGAAAGAATGAAAGAACGAAAGTAAAGAAAATATTGGTTTGGGACGGTACCCATTCCAAAAAGAAGTAAAGAGAGACATAAAGCATACTGCATAACCCCACTCCTTACTAGGCCTTTAGGCTCACATTTTACTTGTACTGTAGAAAACGATCAAGAAATGATAATGTCAGGATTATAAGAGGATGCATTTCCCGTGGAGCCTATAGGCAATCCGGACGAATTGCTACCTTTAGTAGGATACGACTCAAAAGAAGAAAGAAAGTAATTACTATTTTGAAATTGTTTGATAAATGACACAATTTTGTAAAATATTAACTCTTACCCTAACCTTCAAACCATGTTTTGAATATTAGTTATATTTCCACTTTTAGCTCTGAACTTTATTTAATGCATTTAATGTTTTCGCTTTACTCTGATTTACTCATGCTCTTTAGATTTCCATGTTAAGCTTAAGTTTTATTTTCACCTGTTTTTAAGTAAATAAAAAGAAAAAATTTTACATGAAAATTTTAAGAGAAAAGCTAAGTTAAGAAATAACGAATTGGACGCGAGGCGTCACACCTTTTGTATTGGGATTTTATATAAACTCTATTTTATTTAATGAAATTTTAAATAAATATTTCATATTCAGTATTGTTTTATATACAAATTTTATATAATGAGATAAAATTAATAGCACAAACCCTAATAAACACATTTAAACTATTTTGCTAATAAATAGTTGTTTTCCTTAAATGCTTCCGCCTTAAATAATGATTTTACTACTTTCAAAGATGAAAATTTTTTTGAAAATTAGAGTTTAAAACGACCTAATTAAACCTAATTTGTAAATTAATTTAGGGAAAGATTTTAGGGTTTACAATTTGGGGAAAATAAAATTTATGGCCATTACACATGGATACTTTGGATATAATTCACCAAAGGTTGAAAAACGAATTGCTCCAATTTCGAAAAAAAAACAAAAATTTTTATTAATCAACTTCAATGTCTAAAACATAAGCACTAGGGGGCTTTATATAGCCAATTACAAAGTATAAAATAGAAAACAACAAAATAGGAAACACATTAGATATTCGTTCTAATTGGCCGATTAGTAAACTATGAATTTAATAACTTTCTAAAGTTAATATTTTAGTAACTCTTTGCTGGCTTTGGCTCCACAAAATGGTGACTTTTTGGCAACTTTTTCCTCTTAATTTTGCCACATGAAAGGTTGCCAAAACCAAGAATAACTGACTCTTCAATGTCCACTTGTCTTTGGTTGATTAATGAAGGTTTCTTTATCTCTTTGTCTTTTGGCCTTTCTTGCCCTCCAAGTATGTCTTATTGAGCTTCTTTCTATACCAGCAAGTGCATGAGCTTCCTTTGGTCTTCATGGGTTGGAAGCTTATCCATTTGGGCCATAATTATCCACCTTCCAAATAGTTAAGAAATATAGGTGTTAATAAGTCTTTAGGCCTTTGCTCTTATGATTAGACCTTGTAGTCCATCATCTTACCTTTACCTGGAGGAAGAGGAAGAAAATATTTCTTTCTGAAGGGGAAAAAAGGTTCTTTCCTTCTTAAGAAGGGTTTTTCCCCTGGAAAAAGAAAGTTCTTTTCGCTAGGGAAAGAAGGAAAGCCTTTTTTCCCCAAGAGAAAGAAGAACCTTCTTTCCTAAGGGGAGATAACTCTTCTTTCCCCTGTGGAAAGAACTTCTTTCTTCATCTTTCTCCAAATAATGCAAGAGAATTTATTTTTTTGCTTTACAATTCCATCTTCTTTTTTGGTTCAATCTAATATCAGTTGTTTTAGTTTTACGTTTTGATTTTCATGGCTCTTCTTTCCAAAATTTGGTTTGGGTTTTAGTTTTTTTTAGAGTGAGTTTTGTATTTGCATTGTCGTCTGCCGTTTAAAATCGTCGTCCTATCTTTGACTCCTAGGTTCAATTTATTTTTTTGGTTTGCTATTTGGCTACGAGAAAAGAGGCAAAACTTAGGAAACATTGAATGATGATGAAATTGTAAAGGGAAAAAGGAGATTCTCTTGCACCGGGAGGAAGGGAAGAAACATAAGAGAAATTGTTTTTTAATAGAAAACGTAACAGAAATGCTTACGTCATTCATTTTTTATAGTTCAATATTTTATTTGTTAGTAAAAATTGATTAGTGGTTGGCTTGTCAATAATTCTACAGTCAAGTGGTTGTTTTGTTAATTTTTCAAAATTTTAATTTTTTCAAAAATAGAAAGGCACAAATAAATCAATAAATTAGCATAAGCAAAAAAAAAAGAAATATCAGGACCGTCAACGGGCGGATAAACCGTAGGTGGGGAGCTAGACTGTACTGGGCAAGGAGAACTAATCATTATAGGCAGCAGCATTCGGAAGGACGCTTAGAGGGTAAATTTATTCTTCCATCAGCTATGGATCAACTTCTACAACCCGAAGCTTTCATTCAAACTGCCCCTATGGCCTCAGTGCCGCCTCTCCCCGAGTTTAACGACCCTTCAAATCCAACTCATCCCAACTCAAGGTTTATTTTTCGAAGGCCCATTTTGTGAAATTTTGTTGGGTGTTTGTTTTTTTCTTTTATATTTTGGGTTTTTGCTATGCAGATTTGAGATTTCTTATGAATTTCGTTATCTTTTATTTACGATTTTTTTTTGGGACAAAAGGTTCAGCTTTTGATTCGATGTGGTGGTAATGCTTCAGGTATCAAATTAAAAAATAATTTCTGGATTTGACGTTATTTGGAACACTGACGGAAATGTTCGCTTGAAAATGGCTGAAAACGAAGTTTAAATCGATGTTATTTCTTGGAATGGTATTCAACTTTCAAAAGGGCCATCTTTATTTTATTTTGACATATTCAATTACAGCCAAAAGCTTGAGGGAGAGCTGAAGGACACAGCAGCTGCAAGGAAAATTCAGAAGGCAGGCAGAGAAAAATTGAGGAGGGATAAACTAAATGAGCAGTTTATTGAGCTTGGACATGTCTTAGGTAAATTATATATTATAAGCTTTTTTGTGCTTTGCACAATTGTTGGTTTCGTGTTCACCAACCTTAATATGTGAAGTCCTATTTCGTTTTCAACTTCAATTTTTAATGTTTAATAAATAGAAGATTTTGAGCCCTCCACTTCTGTTAAAACCTTGTATACCCCTTATTTCCTTTAAAATATAAAACATTCACTGGAAGAAGTAACTTGTTAAGTGATATATTTGGACATGCATTTCGCTACCATCCTATTTGCTTATATGCTGCCTGATCTAGAGGAATATGTTCTTAATTTTTGGTGTTGTGTATTTGTAATGGCACTAGTTAGCTTGCTTTCTTCTGTTAATGTATTTATCTAAAGATAAGGTAATCAGTGTGGAAACAATTTCAAGTTAAAAAGAAGGGAGACATTTTAAATGATATCTGTCATGTAATTTCTCCACAATGTGAATGATCTACTTTCAAACCAAGTTTTAGACTTGTATTTGCAAGATAGACGTCTTCCCATACTGCTTTTGCTGCTTGTAGATGAGAGGTTAAGTTTTTGATGATTTGCATTCTTATTTTTTTTGTGATATTCACTTTGGAGTTTAATACATAAGATTCTTCGCATTTGATTGATAAACTACAAACAATCCAAAAATTTAAGTTGTTGGGTTGAAGTTAATTTTATGATTTATATTTCTAAGGCGTCCCCCATGACGTCTTACACATGAATCTTTCAATTTTTAAATAGGGAAATTTTTTCGTTACCTCGGGATTCAAACTTGAAATATCAGGCTCTTATACTATGATAAATTACCAAGAATCTCAAATTTCAAGTTATAGAGTTGAAGTTAATTGAATGATTTTTATATTCTTAATACTGATCAAATTGGCAATACTGAAAATTCAAGTTTTTTCTATATGTTCAATGTGTTGATCCTCGTAGCTTAGGTTACTAGTAGCTCAAATGGCTGTGTTGTGGAAATTTGTGTCAAATTATGGAGCTCATAATTTTATGTACACTTGTTTTAGACCCTCTGATTTTTAGATCTGTACTATTTGTGCGTACATGCATTGTAATATTTGCTCTCAGATGATGGAAATAAAATAATACCCTTTTTGCTTTCACCTGTGAATTTAAAATACAGATCCTGATAGGCCTAAAAATGACAAAGCAACCATTCTTATGGATACCATCCAATTGCTGAAGGATCTGACATCTCAAGTTAATAAACTGAAAGCTGAATACACTACACTGACTGAAGAATCACATGAGGTAATCATTTAGTCCATTTTATGTAAATGCAGGTGATTTGATTGGTCATAGTTGTTCCCGGAGGTTCTCAATTTCTCACTTTTATTAATTTATTTTTCATTTTTTTTACTGCAGTTGACTCAAGAGAAAAATGATCTTAGAGAAGAGAAGGCATCTCTTAGATCTGATATTGAGAATCTTAGTGCACAGTATCAGCAGAGAATGAGTATGTTTCCTTGGCAGGCTATGGACCCCTCCGTCGTCATGGCTTCTCCCTCATATCCTTTTCCAGTAGCGATGCCAATGCCGATGCCTCCTGGGTCGATTCCGATGCATCCATCAATGCAGCCTTACTCCATCTTTGGGAATCAAAATCCCTGTTCGACATTTGTCCCTTACATACCTTCTAATGCCTTGGTTGAACATCAGCCCATACCTCCACTTGTCCATCCAGGCAGCCAGTCTCGCAACTCTGGCAAACAAGATTCCAAGGGGGAAAGCAGGATTGAGAGAAGTCAAGGATCTAATGACGTTACCACGGATCTTGCGTTGAAGACTCCAGGATCTACAGCCGAGCAGGTCTGTCAATTATTGTTATGTTTAAGATCTGGAAAAGTACGTATTCTTTGGTGTAATTGGAGAATTGTCATCTATTTTAAAGCATGTTTTGAGCTTATTGCCTCCCAGGGTTCATCGTTGGGACAAAGAAAATGCAAGCAAACTCTGAGCCAGGAAAACAGTGCTGCAGAATGGAGTTCTTCGAGTAGATGTTCTTCATCTCGTAGTGTACAAGATAGCTCTTCTAACAGCATACCTGACGGTAGACAGGCTAAGGATGAACAAGATAAGAAGACATAAAAAAGAAAAAAAAGCTGGTCGTTTCAGCTCTTTCCAGAATACTGAATCTGAACAAGATGAGCTTCAAATGCAGGAATGACATCCACGGTGTACCTGCCTATCTGTCTCCTTGGTTAATTTTAAAGGGCAATGTAAGTATAAGCTCCATATTTGAAATCATTTGATGTTCAGTGTAACGCCCGCATTATTAAATCGTTTTCTTTCTTTTATTTTTTAGCCATGAAAAAAATTTCATTTTCTTATGTTTAAAACGTGTGCAATCAAAACATATCAGAATATTGAGCGGAATAAATTCAAAATATAGTTTTAATAATTTAAATGGCAGTTCATAGTTTACGAAAACATTTATTGAAATTAAAACAATCGATTTTATTTTTCTTTAGCAATTACACATTAGGTCGAATTTAGCTGATAACATAATCTCAACCAACAATGCCTCCTTAACATTAATAACAGTAAGTTTATTACTTGCATCACGCGCAATACCATGAGCTTAGAGCTTAGTAAGAAATAGAATGTATGCAATGCAATTGTTATGTATATGCAGTATGTCTCAGAGAAGCACCGATCTCCTATTCTTTTCATTTTAGTTTCACTTAACAGTCTAAATATATGAAATTTATCAATTTAGGAAGATAGGATACATCATATTGTCTTGTGCTTAACTGTCACTCCGACGAGGAGATACATCTATTAGGGGTGTCACCACCATTAATCGTCAGCTACTCTTCCTAAATTCATACACCTATTTATGTTTATTAGTTTCTTTCATTTATCATGACATGCATATGTCAGCAGTTTCATAAATCCTATCATGATGCATGAATACTATAGTTTATAACAACAATATATAAAAAATAATTAAAGCACTTAATGGAATATAACAGGAAAATATTGAAACATTCATTATATCCATACTCAGCGTAACATTTTATTATTTTTAACATTTTCTCCCTAATTTCATGTAATATAATGAATTATTTCTCTTTAAGTAAATTCATTATTCTAACAGTAATTTTAACAATAATTTTAACAATAGTTTTCAACAATGTTTGATAGTAAATAAAAATAGTCTCGTGATGCAGGGTCTCCACTGGCCACTGCATCCTATTTCTTACCTTTAAAGAACTTTCTCGCAGTCCTTAGCGCGTTTAGCTCTTTATCATTTTTCCCGTTAATACCTAAAATAATTATCATTTATTTATTAATATATTTACCTATTATAAACCTTAACTTTGATATAATTATTCCTCGTTTATTATTTAATAAGTCAGTTATCACTAAGTCATTTCACATTCTTTGTCCAATTATTTTCATTAACCAATATAATATCATCCATCAATATCCAATAAGAAAATGACTAGAGGACAATTTCAATATCATTAATTTCTTTCGTTGCCTTTTACTTTCATTCACTGTCAATTATCTAAATAGTTATCCAATATTCCACTGCAGTTCAACAACAATGATCAACAAAGTAACCAACAGTTAAATCCTCACAATATCCAAGAAGAAGAGATTGAATATATATCAAAACTGTAAATCAACAGACATCCCTTAACCATATAATTTCTCAATGCAATAATCCAAATCCCAAAGTAACGATTCAACAATATAATTCCAAAATAATAGGATGCATATTCATTAATCACAATAGTAAATGAAAGCACCCAAACATGCAGAATACAATTCCAACTTATATTTCAATTATTATCCAACCATTAACCTTTCTTAACCAACAGATTGAGACTTATCATTATCCAAAGAGTTATCATATTCCAACTTCAACAACCAATATAATAACCAACAACATCCAAACATTAATCATAGTCCAATAATATTCCACAGAACAGCAAATATCCACAGCAATTCAATAAAGCAACCAACAATTCTTCATAATTTTCCCATGGCAGAATCCAAACCATGAACAAAACCAATAATTAACAACATCAATGAACTTTTCATACCTTGAAGAACTCCAGCATGAAGAACACCCAAAGTAGGCCTTCACCCTCACGCCCTTCAACTCACAATCATCTAGAACATCACATACAGAGTTTTCTCCCTTCACTCACCTTTTCCTCTTCACCCAAGAGCACCAGCAGAACAAATCCTCCCTATGCATCGCATATTCTCTCCTCTGTATTTCCTTTAGAACACTCGGCAGATTATTCATTCCAAAGAAACAGAAAGCATATATCCAAATTTTCATCATCCAGATTCATCAATAGAGAGTATATCAAAGAACAGAGAAGACCATTACCTGCAGACCTAAGAGCAGCATCACAAAATCACTCACTCACACTTTTTGGAAAATCAACACTTACTCTCCGCATTCAGCCACCCCTCTTCATTCATCAATTTATAGATAGAGGTTGCCTCTTCTTTATTCTTTATGCAGAAAATCAGGAAACCCTTCAACGTTTCCATCCTTAGATTCTTTATCTTGTCTTTATCTTTTGTAGCAAAAGTGGTAGTGGAAGTCGTAAAGTGGGAGAAGAAGTTGCGGGCACGTTTCTCTCTGCTTTTAAAAGGCTATCCTTTGCTGCTTTCTTCTTCAATTCGCCAACCAATTCCAGCAAGTGCGCTTCCCATCTGTAAAGGAAAAAAATTGCATTATTGTGTCGGCCAGAACACAATTCATGAACTGGGTTCACAACAGAACCGATTGCACATCGACAGCAAGGCTGTCAACCGAAGCCCGACCACACACAACCAAAATCCTCTGCCCATTTTCATCCCTTCGTCCTTACCAATAACAGCTGCAAATCCAAACGCAACAACAACCAGCAACAAAGAACCAACCATGACTTACTCGGCTCAGAAATTTGTAGCTCCAATTCATCTGCGGGATTCAACCAACCCATGCCCTAGCCTCCACACGGCTCGCGTCCACGCATAGTAGCTCGTTGCGAAAAAGAGTCTGCGAAACCCAAGCCTCCTCACTCTCCCTCCCAAGCCTTCGTTGTCATCTCCCTCTCATCGTCTCTCGCTCTCTCGCTCTCGGTCAAATGCACCCCAAGACCCTAAAACCCAAGCCCGAGCCAAGGGGCTCATTGTTTATCTAACCCATGTTTATTTTGTAGGAGAAACTATGATTGAGGGAATTGTAGATGAACCGAGGCATGAGGATAAAGAAGCACCCAAGCATAATATCATATGGAACATGGAAGCACCTTCTCGGCTAGGCGACATCACCCGCGGTTATTTAGAGGTTTACAAGACCGATCCTTTGGACACCTCTAGTTCTTGAATTGTCCATTTTATGTCCTAATATGTTAGTTAAATTTATTTTTTACTAAGATACAATTTGTTAGGGTATTTTTGGTTGGATTTAATGTTAGTTTAAATTGCATTTTTGTTGAGATGCCCAGCTAGCATGTTAGCCGAGCATTCATGCTCAAAACTCTAGCACAAGGGCATTTTTTTAATTTTGGTATTAGGGCTTATTAGGTGAGGTACTTAACATCCTGAGGAAGCCCTATTCATCAGTTTAGAAACCCTAATTGCTGCTGAAAATCTCGTTTGGGAGCTCCCTCTCAAGAAACTCGGTGCTTTAGGATTTTGCTTCCCCGCAAATCCAACACCAAACACCTTCTTCTCATTGTTCTTGCTTGATGTTGGAGAGGAAGGTTGTGCTATTTCTCCCAACACTTTCTTCTTGGAGGTGTCCCTGGCATGGAGGAGTAGAAGATTGAGCAAAAGCTAAGGTCGAGTGTCCTTTCTTAAAGAAAGGTTCGAACAAGTCGCTTACCTCGACTGAGTGAGGTTTTGTGGACCCCTTTGGTATTTCGATTATGTTCTTGGGAATTTTGTGTTATTTCATTTTGGAATTCTGGATTCTAATTTCTCTCTGGATATTGTTGAAGTTATTGGGATTTAATTGTTGCTTGGAGTTTAGTTAAATTGATTTTGCAATCATTTGTTGAGATAGCCGAAATCTGTTTTGATTAGAGCTAGTTCTGAGCTGCCCATTGTCTCGGGCATAACTCTGTTGGTGTTACGAATTTGAGTCTGACATTTTTAATGGTGTAATCCTCTCTGGTATGAGAAGAAATTGATATATTTTTTACGATGTTTTGAGATAGCCGAAATCTGTTTTGATTAGAGCTAGTTATGAGTTGTCCATTGTCTCGGGCATAACTCTGTTGGTGTTACAAATTTGAGTCTGACATTTTAATGGTGTAATCCTCTCTGGAAGGAGAAGAAATTGATATATTTTTACGATGTTTGGATTTGAACTCGCTATTTTCTGCATCTTTCTTTGAAGCTTGTCTGAACTGTTTGTGTGAAAATAGTTTCGGGATTGAGTATTTATTCTGACATAACTCTCATTCCATAATGATTTTGAACTTGAAATTTGGACTGGATCTTCTTCTTTGATAAATCTTTAAGCCTTGTAAATTTAAACGTTATTGGTTGTTTGCCTTGGGATTTCATATTTTTGAATTTGAGAAACCTATTTTGCCCTAGCCAATTTGGCCCAAGCGTGGATTTGTCCCTTTTACATTTTGGGGCACATCATTTGGTATCAGATCCTTGCTCCTATTTTTGTACTCTGAAAATGGTAAACTTGAAGTCCTAGTATGATGGGAGAGGCTATAGATATTATATGACTTCTAGCGAAGAAAAAAATGACTTTTTGGTTCCTATTCTTATTTTCAGTGGGTTAGATTGGCTCGAAGATTACACAGATTGGGAAAATGAGTTGGAAGAATTTTTTTTTAAGTCAAGAGTTTTCAGATAGGGGAAAAGTGAAAATTGCCTCATTGAAACTTAAAGGAAAAGCTTCCCTTTGGTGGAGAAGGGTAAATTATGAGAGAAAGGAATGCGACGGAGACCCCATAAATTCGTGGAAATTGATGATGAGAATTTTGAGGAGCAAATATGCTCCAAAGCTTACGAAGGTAGTCTCATCTTCTCCACAACCAATCCAACCAAAGAAGGGAGTTTTGAAAAGGCAGCATGCCCAAATGTTGGACATCAAGGGCTCTTTGCAACATATAGTTCAACAACTTGACAATCTCTCCGCTTCAATAAGGTGTGCAAACTCTCAACCTATGCAATCAATTGATCCTGGTGAAATAGTTGAAGAACATGAAAAGGTTGAAGAAATTTGTGATGATGACTCCTTGGCAGTAACTAAAAGAGAAGTGGAAGAAATGATTGAAGAAGTTGAAGTGGAAGAAATTATTGAAGAAGTTGTTAGAAATGAAACCGAGTTGGAAGGAGTTAATGTTGGTCATCAAGAATTGCCTTGCTTGTGTATTTCTAATGATTCTTTGCTTGTTTCATTTGGTTTTGAAGGATTATCTATTGATAAAGAGTTACTAAAGTTAATGGTGGAAGGGGAAGAAGCTCCTCCTATAAGGGAAACACTCATGACCTTGGAGGAAACACTCATGGAAGATGAAAAGCCCTCCACTTTGCATAACCGAGTTGTCTTGTGTCAAATGGAAGAAACATGCATAGTGGAGCATGGAGATTAGCTCTTTGCAGAAATCCATGAAGAAGAAAATCAGTTTAAGGAATTAACTCTTGTTCAAGAGGCATTTTTTTTTCTTGACAATAGAAATACCTCTTACTATCATATGCCTAGAAGAGAAAACTCAAAGGGAGCTAACTTGTTATGATCATTGTTGGGGCATGGACGAAGTACTTTCTTCGTTCACAAATGAAAGGAGATATATCAACTTTGTTTACATGCATTTGGATGAGGTCTTGGGCTTAGTTGAGAAACAAGCAAACTAACCAAAAATAGGTGCTCGAGGTATGCTCCACTAAACAATTTGATTACTTGGCTTTTTAAAATAGGATGGATCAAAAGTTTTGCTGATGATGAGTCTATTCAACCCAAGGGGATGAGAAATATTGACAAGGTGGCTGGTGTTGACTTCTTTACCTATGATGAACAATTTTGTGATAAAGATGCTAACTTGGATTGTGGGATAGACTATCTTGATATGATCATTGACGACTTTCTTATTGTTGTTTTATATGGACACTCTAATATGAATGACATGACTCATGATGTCAACAAATGTTTCCCATTTGTTCTGGGTGGACGATATGTTGGTGAACCTATGAAAGAGTTGTTCCGAGGAGCACATACATAAAGTTATTCCCGGATTGTGGAAAGGTGAACCCGCTGGTATGTTTGTTGCAATCTTCTATTATTTGTATTGCGAATTTTGCTCTGGAAATTTGGGATTTTGTTCTTTATTGGATTGAAGTAGAGTGTATGAAATTTGAGTTTAATTGGATGCGGATTGGTGATTGTGTGCCATTTTCAATATAGTATCCAAAACTGTAATTTTACTTGCACCATTTCAGGTAGTGGGGTTCCTTTAGCGTAACTTCTGCATCAGTGCGATTTTGATTGTGATTTTTGGAGGAGAGTTTCCTCAATTACGAAGGTTTGTGGTAACAACATTTTGTGCAAGAAGTCATTGAATTGCCCAAGATATGGCTATGACAAGTTCACTTTAAAAACTGTGAGAATTCATCCTTGCCAATCCAAACAGATTTCATTGTTTCAATCACAACTTTTTATTCCCTTAGAATTTGGTCATGAAATTTTGAGGGATTATTTTTAACTCAAACAGTGGTAGACAAACCAAAAATGAAAGCTAAATTTCCCAAATTAGCCTATTTTTATTTCTGTAAAAATTGCACCAATTTCTGCCAAGTCCTAGTTTCTGTCTTGTGCAATTATGAGTTTCATGGTGCTTTGTTTTGTTGACGGAAACAAAATACAGTTGCAAAATGAAGTAGGATTGATAATAAAGCTTTGAATCAAGGTTGCAAGGACGGTGTTGATGAAGAAAAGGGAAAGAGTGATTGGAGCCTCGGATTTGATGTCAAATCCTCAATCACCTAGGAATGATGATGCACCCCAAGACCCTATCACCTGAGCCCGAGCCAAGGGGCTCATTGTTTATCTAACCAATGTTTATTTTGCAGGAGAAACTATGATTGAGGGAATTGTAGATGAACCAAGGCATGAGGATAAAGAAGCACCCAAGCATACTATCATATGGAACATAGAAGCACCTTCTCGGCTAGGCAACATCACCCGCTTCTATTTAGAGGTTTACAACATCGATCCTTTGGACACCTCTAGTTCTTGAATTGTCCATTTTATGTCCTAATATCTTAGTTAAATTTATACTTTACTAAGATACAATTTGTTAGGGTGTTTATGTTAGATTTAATGTTAGTTCAATTTTCATTTTCGTTGGAATGCTCGGCTAGCATGTTAGCCGAGCATTCGTGCTCAAAACTCTAGCACAAGTGCGTTTTTGTAATTTTGGTATTAACGCTTATTAGGTGAGGTACTTAACAGCCTAAGGAAGCCCTAATCCTCAGTTTAGAAACCCTAATTGCTGCTGCAAATCTCGTTTGGGAGCTCCCTCTCAAGAAACTCGAAGCTTCGGGTTTTTGCTTCACCGCAAATCCAACACCAAACGCCTTCTTGGCATTGTTCTTGCTTGATGTTGGAGAGGGAAGTTGTGCTATTTCTCCCAACACTTTCTTCTTGGAGGTGTCTCTGGCGTGGAGGAGTAGAAGATTGAGCAAAAGCTAAGGTGGAGTGTCCTTTCTTAAAGAAAGGTCCGAACAAGTCGCTTACCTCGACCAAGTGAGGTTTTGCAGACCACATTGGTATTTTGATTCTATTCTTGGGAATTTTGTGTTATTTCATTTTCGAATTCTGGATTCTAATTTCTCTCTAGATATTGTTTAAGTTATTGGGATTTAATTATTACTTGGAGGTTAGTTAAATTGATTTTTCAATCGTTTGTTGAGATAGCTAAAATTTGTTTTGATTAGAGCTATTTTTGAGCTATCCATTGTCTTGGGTATAACTCCGTTGGTGTTACGAATTTTAGTCTAAAATTTTAATGGTGCAATACTCTCTAGAATACAAAGAAATTGATATATTTTTGACGATGTTTGGATTTGAAATCGCTATTTTGTGCATCTTTCTTTGAAGCTTGTCTGAACTGTCTATGTGAATGCAGTTTTGGGATTGAGTATTGATTCTGACATAACTCTTGTTCCATAACGTTTTTGAACTTGAAATTTGGTCTGGATCTTCTTCTTTGATAAATCTTTAAGCCCTGTAAATTTGGACGTTATTGGTTGTCTGCCCTGGGAATTCCATCTTTTTAAATTTGAGAAACCTGTTTTGCCCTAGTCCATTTGGTCCAAGTGTGGATTTGTCCCTTTTGCATTTTGGGGCACATCATGATCTCCCTATTCCCTCTCTCGAGTTCTCTTTCTGTCTCAATTCCCCCTTTCTCTTCTGCAAAAAACATGGCCTGATTTCCCCTTCTCTCTTTTCTTCAAAAACCAACCACACTTATTTCTTCTCACCAGACTGAGCTGATCCAGCGTGAATAGGACAGACTGAACCTATTCAGCATCCATCTTCTTTTTAAACTATCCTTTAAATTTAAATCCTCATTTCACTTAATTAAGTCCTTTTAATAATATAATTAAATTTTTTATTTAATTAAATTATTTTCAACCCAATTCCAATTCCCGATTTACTCCGAATATTGCTTGATGATAATTATAGGTCCAATTTAATTTCTTCTATTTAGTTTCCAAAATTAATTTCCATCAAATAAATCTTAAATAATTATTCAATTATTTCCTAATTAAATTTTCCATCAAATAAATCTTCATTATCTAATAATGCTCAAATAATTTTTCAATTATTTTTACTTAATTCTGTTACGGGAAATCAGGGTTTTACATACAGTCCACAGTTGTCAGTGGGCAAGTAATGGCAGATGGCTTGGTAATTGCATTTTGAGAAATGGTTGAGTCTATAATGTACGGGGTATTTAATTTTGTGTAATTATTGAATTAAGCGGAAATGTGAGATATTAGCATTTTATAATGTATTGGAATTTATATATATATATATATATATATATATATAAATTTAAGAAAATTAAGGAAAATTAGAAGAAATTAGAAGACAGAGTTGGCGGTCAATCTCGGCCGTCGATCGCATCCTAGGTGATCGACTGGCGCGATCGACCGGCATTGCTGGAGGTCAATTCTGGTGGATGATCAATGCATTGGTGGTTGATCACCTTTCCTTTAAAGTGATCGACCGCCATTAATTATCAACGTCTGGAGGTGATATTCAATCGCCAGAAATGCAGAACGCTCGACTTTTGACGTTCCAAATGGCACCCAACGCTTCTCGACTTCTCATCTTCAGGGATTGATTGAAGAGTCATTAAGATGTATTATAAATAGGAAGTGAAGATAGAAGTTTTTCCTTATGGAAAAACTTGAGTGAAAGAGAGGTCGCCTTTATGAGATTATTTTTTAGGGTCCTGTCGACAGGAAGGATCACTTCTGAAGGGAAAGGAAAGCTGCACGAGGTATGGAATATTGCATGTCGGTTTTCCGTATGGGCCTACATTGCAGAAGTAAGATGCTTGTTGTGTAGTTTTTGATTGAGCTAATTGTTGATGTTTTCATGGTTGTTTCTAGAGATTTGTTGCTGTGAAAGAATTATTGTTAATGGTCTTTCTCTGCATAGTTCACTGATGAGCTCTCTATAATACTCATATCTTCGATGATGATTCTTTGATCATGTTACTTCCGTCGTTAGCTTACTAGTTGTTATGAATGAAAATGTTTTAGAAATATTGATGGACAGTGGTGAGGGAGAAATAGGTTTGCATATTGATATTCTCTATAGTGTTTTTACTACTAGTATTCTTGATTATCCTTGGTGGATTAGTATTCTGTGATGTCTTCTGCCTTACGTTCCTTAAGATTAATGAATCAAAAATGGTAGAAAAACTGTAGGAAAATCACCGAAAGGAAGATATAAATTATTGGTGATAAAATATTTTCAGACTTGTTTCCCTGTTAGTTAGTGGTCTAAGTTGTTATGTTCCTATAATATTAATTAAGATGTCAAAGTAGAAGAGTTAGCTTTAGTAATAAATTGTAAAGAAATTGTAACAACCCAGTTTTTATAACCTTTTAAAAATCCGTTAAATTTAAAACTTTTATAAATCAACTAAAATCTTTATTAAAACCTTTTTAATTAAATCAGAGTTCTTCCCTAAAAAGTCAGACCGTTAAAAACCATTTCCTTAGAATCGTTAGGAAAATTGTTCTAAACAGTGGAAAACCATAGTTATAAAATATTTTCTCAAAACATAGCAGAAGCATAAGTCGTACATGTTACAAAACATAAATAGATTATTACTTTACATTTACAAAACCTTTTTCTTTTTTCTTTCTTTAGTCTATCCAGCCACAAGTCCCACTCGTGCAAATCCTTCATCAACGGCTCCTTGGTTCGTTCATCATTCTTTCATACATGTACCTATACCATTAGTAAACTGTGAGCCCGAGGCCCAGTAAGAAATGAGCTATGCAGTATGATGTATGTCTCTCCTTAGTTTATTTGGAGTAGGTCCCAACCAATCTTTTCATTACATTTTGTTCTTTTATTCGTTCTTTACTCGTACGTCGAGCAGGAGATTGGAGGAACCCATGTGTGATGGTATAGTTTGCTCATCTTCTAACTTCCTATGTGCAACTAGTCCCTTTCCCGACAAGGTAAGGGTGTAGCCTAGCTGCCAGGCTAGATCCGAACTACCCATCTGCCCCCTAACTCCCCCCATCATCATCATCATCATCATCATTCGTTCATTTCATTTATCATTTTTCCTCACATAATGCATATGAGTACCAGCCCAAAGGTGACACTCCCTAGTTGTTTCTATTATCATGATGCATGTCAATGAGAAACATTATTGTAATAATATAAAAGTATGAGACATAAAGCAGTAATCATAACAATATAAGAATATGGAACATGGAATTTCTACTAACATGCTATACATAGCGATATATTCTAAAACATGCTTAGTAATTAAAAGAGACAATAACAATTTGACATGCTTGGCAGCTCAAAGGAAATATAATGTAGACGTGCTTTGCAATTTAAGGAAAGCGGTAACAACACAAACGTTCTTGGCAATTTGAATGAAATAATAACCATATGTTAATATCCTAAACATGCTTAGAAATTAAACTAATAACGTGCTATTTGCATAGTTAGGATAATTAAAGCAACATGATGTAAACTTAAACAAACATTTAAAATAAAGACACTGCTAATGGTGTAGGGCCTTCACTGGTCAACGACTCTACTCAATTTCTTACCTTGAAGCTTTAATGTGTATCGACTCTTAACTGTTATCTTTTTCTTCTCTTTTAGCACCTTCACAATGTAATAACATTTATCATTAATCTAATCGTTTAATCGACTTATAAATACAACGTCACTTTCCTATTCTATCCTCAACTAATCTCACAATTCCACAAGGCAATTACTGGACTATAATTACTGGACTATAATTACCCATCTTCATCAACAATCACCATTCAATTGCTTTTCCATTACATATATAAGAGGAAGTTCATATAATTCCTATAGCTGCATATTTTAGTTCACTAAAACTAATACTAACCCACAACTAGCCTGATAAAATCCATAAGTTAATTAACCAAATATAAGTTAAATAATCAACTCACCTAACCTATTAACAACATAAGACTTCACTACCAGCAATGCAGGACCATCTATTAATATAATGCTTTCATGTCAAGCACTTACAGTAATCAAAATCACCAACCATTTCCAAGTCCTTCATCTTACAATTAGCATGAATAACAATCCAGTGAGCATACTGGCAGCAAGTAGTAGTTTAACATATTTATTTACAGTCTCTTCCCTACATATCAATCAATTTCTTACCAATTAATTTCTTCTTTATTTGCCTCGACTGTCCAAATTCCAAGAACAACTCTTGACAAATCTCAATCTGCCCTTAATCGATGAATGACTCCAAAGCAGGACAAATTCTTCCTTCAAGCAACAGGTTCATCCATGTAAGTCACTCACCCTCTCGAAGAACAAATAAACCCTTATTTCACTTTTCTAGACAACCCCTCTGATTTCGCCCTCACTTACACGAAATCTCTCTCCCTACCCCTTCACTCTCTTTCTGCATCTCCCTCAAATTTCTTTTCTTTTGTAGAAAGAAAATCCCATCTCTCACCTCCCTTTATCTCTAGCTCTCCCTTACGCTTTGTCGCTCTCTCTTTCTCTCATAATCTTAGTCTGCTTATGACACTTCTCTAGAAGACAAGGGAAAAGTCACTTTCTTTTCCCCTAAATTTCGCTGGCCTGCTTTGTCCATATCTGCCAAACACTGAGTGAGCGAATTAATGAAGGATGAAGACAAAATACCCATCTCCTCTCTCTTCCTTTAATCTTCCATTCCCTCTCTCTCTTAATGTCTCTCTTACGAAGAGAGATGCCAGAAGACAAGCTCACCCATAACAAATACCCATCTTATCTTTCTTCCTTTAATATTCCATT
Source organism: Begonia loranthoides (assembly GCA_022433065.1). Lineage (NCBI taxonomy): Eukaryota > Viridiplantae > Streptophyta > Magnoliopsida > Cucurbitales > Begoniaceae > Begonia > Begonia loranthoides. The sequence goes on from CM039482.1 coordinate 18,049,522, forward strand.
CCCTCTCTCTCTTAATGTCTCTCTTACGAAGAGAGATACTAAAAGACAAGCTCACCCACAACAAATACCCATCTTCTCTCTCTTCCTTTAATCTTCCATTCACTCTCTCTCTCTTAATGTCTCTCTTACGAAGAGAGATGCCAGAAGACAAGCTCACCCACAACAAATACTCATCTTCTCTCTCTTCCTTTAATCTCACATGAAGACAGTCATCTAGGGGACATGGGAAAAGAATCCTTAAACCCCGCAGTACGTCTGAGATGCTTGGTCTATGGAGTAAATAATCGAAGGAAAAGACAAAACATACGCTGGAAAACATGTTTCCCGCTGAAACGTTTGGGTCCGATTGCAACCTCGCGACTGGGAGCGACCTTCCTACCGGACGCATGTCTCCGGGCAGCGACCGGAGTAAAGCAGCGCAACCCCCTTCTCCAGACGTTGCGTTTCATCCCCTGATGCTTCCCTTCCTTTTTCTTCATTTGAATTTCTAGGATTAATTTTCCCATTTTAATCCTAATTAATTTTATTCTTACATTTTTAATTCCAATTAGCTCCCATCTATTTTTTCACTTTTAATCAAGAATCGGGCCACTTAATTAAATTCGGACTGAGCAAAACCAAATCAGTTTAATTTATTATTTTCCCTTCAGATTTGGTTTTCGGATGAAGGAAGGCATCTGCGCGTCATTCGCTATTGTCCGAAAAGTCCAATTACTTGTACAGATTCGAAGTCTTCTCATCTGCATGCGTCCGCACTCATCCGCATGCATTTAAAACGTGCTCAAATCAAGACAAATTTGAAACCTCAACGTCTGCCATTGTCTGCGCCCATCCTAGTTTCATCTGAAAATTTGAACCATAGACAAATTAGGACGCAAAGCGTCGTCCTCGCTCGCCCCAATACACGAGGAATGGCTGGAGATGCATTTCGGACGCGACGCCAAGTTTGCGTGTCTTCTGCGTGCGTCCGAAAACTCCGAAATACATTTTCCAATTTAATCCTATAAATTCCTTAAATTATAATCTTACGAATGTGTCCTTGGTAATATCTTAATAATTATCAAATAAATTTGAATATACCCAATTACTTTCCAATTACCCTTAATAAATTATGATATAAAAAGTCGGGGTATTATAGAAATAATTAGTTTAAATTGTTATTTTCTAAGTAATAAATAGAATTTATAGGTATGCTAAATTTATCAATTAGATGTTTAGATGCATTATATAATTATAGAGAAGATTAATTATATGATGAAAATAGTTAATTAGTAAGTCCTCAATTCATCTTCAAGTAGTGAATACCATAGGATAGTACTTATACTGTTAAAGAATAAGTTAGAAATAATGCGTCAAAGATAGAGAAATAAATGTATGATATTATAGTGTAAATGAAACATGTGTAGTATTAAGGTTATAGTTGAAGCATAATATTTGTTTGTTAGTTGTTTGCAACATATTAACTGCTGTGTGTTACAGTCATGTAGACATGTTAGTAGGATTGCACGTAATGCATTGCATGGGTTAATAATGAAGATAATAAATGGTGTTTTCCTACGTGGGTTCGGAAACTGAAGAGGTTGCTCACACGTAGAAAACAACTCATTTGAGTAAGTTCGAAAACTGAAGAGGTTGCTCTTGCTCAATGTGGGGTGAGTTCGGAGATTGCGGAGGTTGATCTCATCCAAGAGTAAATGAATGTAATGTAAGTGGGTCCATTTTTAGTGAGTTTGGAAACTGAAGAGGTTGCTCTCACGTAAAAACAAATTTAAGTGGTGAGTTCGAAAACTGAAGAGGTTGCTCTCACCCAACTTACAGATCTATCAGGCTTAAGCATGTAGAGTTGTCATAGAGGATATGGTTGCATTTCATTTTATATTCCTACTGGCCAATAGGCTCATTATTCCTTGTAATATTCCAAAAATTAATCGGGATGTAATACCCCGATTGATACATTACAAAATATGAGAAGACCAATGAAAGGATCCATAACAAAGAAGATGGACAAAAGCATACATGTTTTAATCTATGAATTCCAAGTTAAAGACCCATTAAATGGCAAGTCAAGGGCTACGATGGTGTTAGGGATTAGGGAGGATCCAATGGAGGCCCAAGGTAGGATTGGATTGAAGAAAAGGGCTAAAATGAGACATGGACCAAAGCAATCCACGGCCAGGGCCACTACACACACCGTCTAGACAGCCGCTCGACAGCATGCCCGCCTGCTTTGACCATGCGCCCGCCAGCGCTGACTGGCTAACTGCCATGCGCCCGCACCGTGCCTAGCTCCGCCTCCCACATGCCACCCGCGACAATTCTTCACCTAAGATTGAATTTTTTCATTCTTTTGTATAATTTATGTAATTTTATAATGTTTCTATGTCCCCTAGAGTTGCCTATAACTAGATGATCAAACCTTCAATGTAAATCATAACTTACAACTTGAAATGTGATAGCATTTTGCTTAGAGAGTGATTCTCTTCTTGAGTTCTCTTTGAGAACTTGATCTTCTTCAATTGTTTGCTTGAAGAGATCAAAGTTAATAGATTTGGTTCAACCAAAAAATTTAGTTTGGGTCAAACTTCTTTCTTTGGTAGTTTCAGTTCTTATCTCTCCATAGATAACGGGTTGAACTTTTAATCTGTTTGATTCTCCAAGGTGTCCTATGAACATTCTGCATTGTTGTTGGGTCTTGGATATTTGAGGGTGAAAGTGTGGAGGAGGAGTTACTCGGGAATCGAGAGAAGTTATGCTTTGGGAAATTCTATCGCAGGAAAATTCTACAAGAGCTTCCCATGGACGTGCAAATGCCTATAAATAGAGGAATTGGTTGAAGGAAGAAATCACACCAAAGCAAGAGAGAAGAAGAGGAGCTAGAGAGAAGGAAGGGTGATGAGAGAAATAGGAGTGATTGTGAGAGTTTTTGGTTACGAAGTCTAATGGTGGAATCATTAAAGTAGGAATTTCGACTGAAGAAATTACGCGGTAACTCTTGGATTATTTTGGTAATGTTTCTATCCTTAAAGTAGTCAATAATTAGTGAATAACTATTAGTTTCATTATTTACTATCACGCTATTATTCTCACCGTATTATTCATTAAGAGATGTTGTTATTAGTTCCATTATTATTATTGTTATTATCTCTCTTATTATTATCGCATTAATGAATATTATTAGTGGTGTAATTGTGCTGTGCAAATAAGTTCTGTCTAAGGATATTGGTATTTAATAAGGACCATTGTGACCGCCCAGTCTTTCCTAGGAATTTACTTGAAAATGATATTCTGTCTAAGGAGAATTGCTAAGAACATTCTTTCCTAGAAATATTTCTGATCGGTACTATCCACATTTAATAAATAATGGAAAAATGATAAATTAGATAATTATCAATTGGTGATAATAATTATGGATTTAACTAATATGCTTAAGTTATAATCATTAAGGGATAGAATTACTAAACGTAATTAAAGAAAATTATATTATCGAAAACGTATAATTTAGGTAACTAAATAAAAAGGGATACATGTATAAATTAGGACTATGTTGTTAGAAAGATAAATAACTAGAAATTAGTAATTAATAAGCAAGGATAATACAATAAGTAGTAATTAATACTAAACAAGAAATACGATAACTAGTAATAATGAGAAATACAATAATTAGTAATTAATACTTAAATAGAAATACAGTAAGGAGTAAGTAATAAGAAATACGGTAAGTTAGGGTTTAATTGATAAATATATTAATAACTAAATGATAAGTATTTTGAAGGCAATAACGAGAAACGAATAAAGAGCTAAACATGCTACGGATCACAGGTAAGTGATTGCATGTGTTTTGGACTTCGAACCCTACATCGTAAGAGTTAGGAGTTGTATGCTGACTGTTTACTGATTTCATACAATATTTAGGTTGTTTACTGCTTTACAAAAAATTAAGCATGTTCCATGTATTATGCTATTGGTTGCTGGATGTTTATTAGAATTAGGTTCTTTTAATGATATGTTTAATAGATAAGCATGCTTAGAGATTTTATACTGTTTGTATTCACAAACATCGTGCATCATGGTTTTCTAAATGATGCGAAAATGATTTACATGCATGATTTTGAAAATGAAACCAAAAGAGAATGTAAAGAGATAAATGTAAAAGAAATAAAATGAACTATGAGTTTGTTAGTTGGTCTTCAGACTAGCTAGCCAAAGGATATGTGAGACTGTTTAAGCCTTAGTGGCACAGTCACTAGTAAGCAGAGGTCGAAGCCCGAGCTTCATATTGGGCACAGTAGCTAGTAAAGCTTTCAGTTGTAGCTGGAGTTGCTTATTCCTGAGGGTAGTCATTGTGCGAACACAATAGCTAACAGGCGGTTTGGTTGGAGCCGAATCCTTTGTCACATATACGTCTCTAGACAAAGATCGGGACAGACAACCTAATAGTTAGTGAGGCCGTTTAAGCCTTTGTTGCATGACTGCTAGTAGGCGGAGGTTGGAGCCCAAGCCGGTAGCTAAACTTTCGGTCGGAGCCAGAGTTGTTATATCAAAGGTGTCGGGGACTGTAAATGAAATGTTAAAAGATAAATGAAAGACAGAAAATGGAAATGCATATGGTTTTGAAAAGAGCATAGCATGAGCATTGTACCGTTTTAGTCCTATCACTTACTAGGCATTAGACTCATGACTTACTGTCTTGCAATATAGGTGTAACGACCCAGTTTTTTGTAAATCCTTTGAATTGCATGAAATTTAAAACTTTTAAAAGACCATTGAAATCGCTTTTAAAACAATTATCAAAGTGCGTCTAAACTGGACCGCTACTAACCTTTCGCAAATTGTGGTATACTGTGAAGTGTCACAGTTATAAAATCATTTGTAAAACATAGCGGAAGCATTATAAATCATTTATTTAAAACTTTGCGGAAACATAAATAAATCATTGAAGGAAGAAATACTAAACAAAGCAAATACTGCTTGTAAGAGATGAAACTAAACAATTTAAATACAACTGTTTTTTCTCTTTAGCTATCCTTTTTAGCCTGGCCAGCCACGAGTCCCGCGCATGCAAATCCTTCATCCCTGCTTTATCATCTGATTATTGTCTTTTGCATTTTCTCCAGATTCTATGCATTTATTCCATGTACAAGTACTTATACCTATAGCACAAGTAATACATGAGCCTAATGGCCTAGTAAGAAAAATGGTTTAATGCAACGTGATATGCCACTCTTTAGTCCGTTTTGGAATAGGGGCCACCCAAACCAATCATTTCATTAAGTCATGAGTGGAAAATTGGAGGGTTCATAGGGGATGGAATAGTGGATAAGATCTAACTTTTTACTTGCAGCTAGCTCCCCATTCCCAACACGGTAGGGGGCTTTGCCCACCTGCAGACTAGATCTGCTACCCATCCACCCCCAACTCCCATCTCCCTTCATTTTCTTAACATTTTACATCACTTATGCATGTGTGAGTACCACTCCAAGGTGGCACTCCCTATTTGTTTCTATTAGCATGATGCATGACCATACATTCTCAACCTAACATGATGCATGATGCTTTTTAACGTAATATTAATGGGAATTGAAGTGCGCATATAAACAGAAGCAATTAAATAGCAGGAATTGAAAGCGCATATACAAAAAAGTAATGCATATAATGGAAGGTAACAACCAACACGAAATGACACACAAGGACAAGTAATAACCAAGGAACATTCAATAAGTAACGCATGTGAATGAGACAATTATGGAATTAATTAAACAACAAGAGGCATGCTTGAAATTATAGAACACAACCATTAGAAACATAAACGAAATATAATATTTATCAACATGCTAATTATTCTAATTAATTACACGCTCAAGTTTAGTTAATTAATCATGCTTTTAATAGTTTAATGGATTAAGCATGCATAACTAGTTGATTCAACATACTTGACTGGTCATGTTCAAATCTAGTTAATTTCTAGTTTACATGCTCAAAGAAAGATTTCAATTATGATTCCCTAATTAGTTATTCTAATTCATTAACATGCTCGAAAGATTGTAAACAACGATTAATTAATTTTCATGCTTTGATTTAACTAATTAGTTCACGTGCTTTGATTAACTAGTTGATTAGTTAAACTAAATTTATTAACATGCTCATTTGATTACATGCTGAAGGAAGTGATTAACAACTATTAATTTGTTGAAAAAATTAATTAACATGCTCAGGTATTAACGACAATTAGGATTCTAATTGGTTAACAATTTAACATGCTTAAGGCCTAGTTAATTTAACATGCTAGTTTAGTTCTAGTTAATTGAATATGCTCAAGATAGTTAAACATGCTCAAATTACAATTATTATAGTATGTTAAACATGCTAGAATTAGGAGCGTAAGTATTCCTAGTTATCCCTATCGCTAACATGCTTAGGTTCGATTATTATTTTATCACTACCGTAAGCAATTACTACAGCAAATAAGAAATGGAATAATAGGGCAAAATTATCATTAATGCAATTAACAGTTCATTCGTACTTATTACATCATTCATCATTCCTCATTCTTTATTTGCTATCTAAACATTTATGGGATTGGGTTCTACAAGGTAAAACATTTATAGTAAAGAAAATAAAATAACAACAAAGGAATTCCACACTATCACCAAAGGAAATCAACACAAGTAAAAGGACAATAACAACAAAGGGATTTACATTATCAATCCAATGGAATATCTACAACATGGAAATCAACGAAGGAGTTCACAACAGAAATTCATCCAAATAACACAACACCACTCACGCACTCTACTTGTGGTGTAGGGCCTCAACAGGCCAAGACACCCCTATTTCCTTACCTAAGTGATGAACTCAACACACGGACAACACTCCAGCTCATGGTCAGCAGCTCACACAGCTTCATAGCGGCACTCCAACACACAACAGCTCACTCACTGACTCACACATCACTTCACTCACGTTCACACTTAACACACCCTAGCTAACTCGCAATTCCTCTCACTCAGGAGCTCTGTCTCACTCTCACGGTCTCTCTCTCTCTCTCTCTGGAACTCTCTTCTCATGCAAGAAATAAAGCTCACGGAAGAGAGGGAAATGGTGAGAAGGAGAATGGCTGGGGAAGAAATGCCAAGGAATGAAATGGCTTATACCTAGAAGGGGCGAGAAAAACCGCAGCTGGAGGGCAGAGAGGAGGTCGGCTTCGGCAGGGAAGGTCGGTGCCTACGCTGGGGAGGATTTTCTGTCGAGAAATCACGTGTAGTAAATGACTACATGATAATAGTTTTGATATTAAATCCCAAAAATTACGCAGAGATGGGCTATTTTGGACGAGTGCGGACGTATTGGTCTCGTCCGCAATCGTTCGCAAGTGTAAAATCCTTAATCCTAAATCGCTTCCTCGGATAAGAACTGGCATCCTCGTCCTCACCCGTATCGTCCGCAGATAACATTTGGATGCATTTTGGCGTTCGCATGAAGCGTCTGCACGTGTCCGAATCTGTCCATAAATTGGACAGAGCCAATTCGGACATGGCTAATCCACATCCGCATTCATCTGCATGCATCCGAAAGTGTCCAGGGTGCAGACAGATTCAATGCAGACGAAGCCACCCACGTCTGCATACGTCCGAAAGTCCACGACACAGTGAAGTTAGGACGCGAAATCGCGTTTTGAGTCATCCCAAGGTTAAGGGGCGAAGTCCAATGCAGTTGCGGACGACATGTCTCATCCGCATGCACCGAAAAGTGTCCAGGTCTTGACGGATTCAATCTGGATGCGACCATCCGTGTCTGCATGAACTTTCATGCGTCTACAGTCTCATTCGAAACAACAACAGAGGCAGGGGCGACCTTTGGGACCCGAAAATAGCATCCCCAAGTCGTCACAAAGTGCTGGGACAGCGTTCTTTACATTTGCGGACAAGGAATAGCGTCCGCGGGGTCGTTTGTAGTCATCCGAAAATGCACAGTCCAGCACTTTCCTCACATTTTCTCACTTAACTCTTATCCCATAACACTTTCCCATATTTACATGTCATAAAATAACACGTAACCATACGAAATGTAATATCCTAATTACCCTATCCTTCAATTACATCGGATGTATGGGGGAAAACGTTTTCGGGAATACTCCTCCGAATACGTCATTCGTAATACCCCAATAATTATCCAACTTAAAAAGTCGGGGTGTTGAAGTAGGTATACGCCTTAAAACATATGAACAATATACAGAGCAATTGATGAAGGATTTACACATAGCAGATTTTGTGGCTGACTGGGCTTAAAGAGTAAATGGTTTTATAAATAATAAAGTAAACAATTTATGCTTAATAAATGCATTTTAAGTTTAATAATTGTTTTTATTAATGCTTCCGCTATATTTCAAGAAAAAGAATTTTTCATAAAATAAAGTTATTTCGCTATTAAAAATATTTTAAATAAGTATATTTCTTAACATGATAAATTATAAAATGATTTGAAGTAATGGATTTAAAACTCAGTTTTAAAAGGAAAGGCTTACTCTGATATTATAAAAGAAAAGTTTTAAGATTCAAGCTATTTTTAAAGAAAACAAAAATCGGGATGTTACATTCTTTCTAAGATGTAGGTATGGATTGTGAGCCGGTTGAAGTGAACGTTGAAAAAGTGTGATATGATGCAAGCTTGTGTTATCATCCGCGAAACGACCTTGGGGGTTATGGCTCTAATGAATAAAAGTTATTTTTAAATGCATAAGACATTATTACGGATTTTTAATATTTTATTTATGTTATTTTTGTGAGATAATTAAATGTTTTTATTCTGCGTAACGTACTCTGATGTTTTTCAATTAAGTATATTTTAATGTGATTTTAAAATGTTTAAAATTTTACAAAAAATTCATAAACAGAAATGAGATGTTATAGAGTCCTTTGTTGATTCCATAATCTAACATTAACTTGGTTAAATTGAGCTCTTACATTTAACCCAATGGAATGGTTACGTAGAATGAAGAATGAAAAAACAATTTTTATTATTTTTTGAGGACATCAGATCTCGAAAATGAGACTGCCAAAGGGTGTATTTTAACTAGAGATGCAAAGCTTTAGTGGTGGACTCGACTTGATAGTTAATCGAGTGTTGTTAGAGTCCATGATTGACACGTATGAGGCGTTGAAGAAGGAATTGAAGGACGCATAAAATACTTCAAAACCTTCTGAACTAAGAATTTGGGAGACCTTTTTGAGCAAGGAGAGAGCAATAAGACCTTCCAGACACAAAAGGATGGTAGAAGAAGAAAAGGATAAATGGCCAGAACTGAAATATTGATGATATATAGTAACTCTAAATGCTAACACCAATTTAAGAATAACACTCTCAAATTAAATGCTAACACCAATTGCTAGGAGCAGCATGTAACCAAACGTACTAAGGTGGTCATATCTGCTAACATCGACAATTGAATCAATGTAAGGTCCTCCTTTGGATATAGCTTCAAATATCACTCCACTATAGTAATCCAGTCCCGTCAGTTTGAATCTAAATTATAACTCTAAATGATGTCTTTTTTATCCTCACAAGACTACCATTTGGGTATGCTACATCCTCAGTTAATCCCTTTTCCTCCTTTTCTTTCTATTGTGCAAAGAAAACCAATAACGCTTGTGCATAAAAGCTTAGTGTTGAAATAGTAGAATAATATAAATGATCATATATCGTTATTAGATCTAGGAAATGTATCTCTACCCATTAACTTTAATCATTATAGATTTGACATTACCGCACAAAGTAAACAAACAATAGAGACTCTTGATTTCTTTCATTTGATCACGATGGTAACATAATTTTTTGATGGAAAGGAAATTCAGATTAGGATAAAGAAAGGAATAGAAACTATTAGATGACTAATTTTTCTTAATCATTAACGAGATCTATAATATTATATTTGTAATCACTAGGTTAAACCAATATAAACTAGAACCATCATTTCAGTGAACCTAATTATGTTGCTTAATTAACTCGCCAAGTCATGTCAGCCACATAATAGAATTAACCTTCTCCGGCTTGGCCAGTGTGACTTCATGTTATATGGTTTAACGATGAAACTTTATTTTGCAAAAGATTTGCCAAAGCCATCATTTATATCCGTAATATCATAAATCATCATCCAATAGATAAGTAATATGAGTCATAATTTACATGTCATGGAATTGACAAACTCCTTCCTACGTACCATTGTATTAATTTTATATTTATCATCAATTGTAATGAAATACATTGTAATGGTCCAACTATAATATTTTCTCAAAATGACTCCTTCTCAATCACGTAGTTCAGTTATGTATGCACGAAATAATATTCAAAAGAGAATATCATTTGTTCGCTACAAAAGAAAAATACATGAGTTGAGAGTGTCTAAACGTAAAGATCAAAGACTTTAAATAAACTTTAGTATGTGTTCCCCATAACGCCCATTCTTTTAACATTGTGTCTCAATGTATTTGGTTGCGGCCCTTCCACTAATATATTCTCCATCATAAGGTTGGTGCTTATATGTTCAATCATCACTCTTTGTTTTTGAACTTCTTCTTTATATTTCAATTATACATAATTAGCACATTTGGAATACTTGTCATTCTTTAAAAATAAGTCTGCTTTAAAATTGTTATGTAAATTTTCAAGAGCTTGATAATAGAGTAAAAAAATCAAAATCCTAAAATAAAGTATTGTAGCCATTTACCATGAAATATGGTCTTAAAGCATGCCACAAATTCAACTTCCATAATGGACGTAACTATTACTCATTGCTTTGCACTTTTTTATGAGATTGCTCCTACAACTAATAGAAACAAGTATAAAAATTTTCTAGTATCCATGCATCTAACAAATTTTGAGTCTAAGTAATCAACCATCTCAAAATGATTAGATATCTTGTAACTTAGCATATGATATTTAGCTCCTTGCGAGTACCTCAATAATTTATTTGCATCTTTCCAACAATTCAATCCGAGATCCCTATGTCTATCTAGGATTCCAATAGCGAAACTAATGTTTGGTGTAGAACAAGTCTAAACATACATTAAACTTCCCACAATAGATGCATACATGATTGTCTTCATCAATTTTATTTCAAACTTATTCTTTGGGCATTACAAAAGATTGAATTTGTCTCCCTCTAAATTGGAAAAACACTTACAGAGCATTCTCTCTTTCTATATCTCTTTATAACCTCATTATATATGTTTTCTAAGGCAATCTTATCATTTATTGTGGCCAATTACAAAATATTTAATTTTTTAACACAAAGAATGCTTCATCATATCTTTCATTCAAAGATTTTGAAAGGAATTTCTTAGTGTCAAACAATAACTCAAGATTATTCGCAGTGAGCAAGATGTCATCAACATACAATATCAGTAATATAAACTTACTCCCACTTATCTTCATATATGTACACCAGACAACAATGTCTTCCTTGAGTACAAGGGAATTAATGATCTCATTGAACTTAATATACGATCACCTGGAAGTTTTTTAACTGTATATATTTTTTCACTTTGTAGTCAACACCGTCTTTTTGAATAAAATTTTTAGTGACTAGCTTCGCTACATGTCTTTTGATATTGCCATTTGAGTCACGCTTGGTGTTAAAGATCCATTTACACCCAACTCTTCTACATCCTTCTGGCCATTCAACAAGGTTTTAAACTACATTATGATTCATTGACTTTATCTCATCTTTCACAGTGTCTTACCATCTAGAGGAATTCCTATTTACATTGCATGAAACAAAATTGTATCTTCTTCCATTCGTAAAGTCATACTCTGACTTTTGTTAGTAAATCACAACATCATTAGAAATAGTTTACTTCTCTGTTCATTTAGATCTCAATAATACTTCTTGTGGTTTGACTGTTGTAGGTTCATTGATGATGTACTACAAGGTCTTATAACAAGGGTTAAAGCCAAAAAGCTCATTAACTCTTATATTTCTTCTTATTTTGTAGGTGAGTCAATTTTACATCAAATGGAGGAATCACCAACACTAGAAGATCAAGGAAAACCAAAGCACACATTGAAGTGGGAGACATTCCAAGGAGCCAATCTTAAAGGGCAATTTGCCAACACCAAACAAGATGTAGAGAAACATAACCATAATCCTTAAAGTGCCTCTTTTTCAAAAAGGACAAGAAGCAAGCATGGTCAAGATTTAATTTAAGTTATTTTTTTAAATAAAGTTGCAAAAAGTAATTGATGCATGATGTAGTAGTCGACTAAGTGTGTTAGTTGAATTAGCACTTTTATTTGGGTGCCCTTTTTAGTCTTTTCCTATTTCTTACAAACTTTAATTTAAGGGGAATTATTTAAGCTCTCTTTCTTGGCTGGTTAGTCATATTAGAATTGATATTGAAGCCTTGTTTTTGAATTTGGAGAGATTCCTTTTTCTATCTTCGATGTTTTCATCTGTTGTTTGTGGTGTGATATCACATTAAGATTACTTTTGATAGTTGAGTAATCTTTCTTATCTTTTCATCCATGTTCTTCTTCTTATATTTGAGGTAGAGCATGTGAAGTGGTGTTTAAACTTTCAAGGAGAATTGAATTGGTGGAGGTTTTCTTGACGAATTTTCAATTGAAGATTTAAGTTGTGATTTCTTGACATCTTCGGACAAGTTTAGTTCAAACGTGCATTTTTCCTTCATCTTGAAGAATTTCTTTATGATTTTCGGAGGGCAGATTTTCATTCATAAAGGAGGTTTTTGTCCAAAAATCGTGAAAAGAAGCCTCAAATGACCAAGTTGTGTAATTCCCAAATTCAGTCAAATTTCTTCCTTATTGGCGCAACATCAATCTAGGAGTTTCCTTATTTGCCCACTTTTGTTGCATCAATTGATAAGGAACTTCACTGTGGGATATATTCTAACATCTCGGTATTCTTACAATTTAAAACTTAAAATTTGGAAGACTTTTTCTTTTAAAATCACGACAGAAGACTTTTCATTTGAAAACTAACTTAAATATGAAGAGCATAAATAAACTAATTTTTGTTAAACCATTTATTACTTAAAACATGTCATACTGTAAAACTTTAAAACATTTACAACAGCGGAAGAGTTGTATTTACATTACCAAAAGAGTTAAACACAATTTGAAAGCCTTCTTGATAAAACATAATACTATAACAAAGGTTCACTGTCCTAAAAAACATTATTACCAATCATTAAATTTCTTCTTTAATCTTTTAGCCTAATCAGCCGCTAAGCCCACAACGTACAAATGTCTCATCAATTGCATCTATGCTCCAATCTATGCATACCTACATCACAAGACCTGACTATGAGCCAAACACTCAGAAAGCAGTATAAAAATAAAACGTGCTCTTGCGATCATATTTAAACACATACAGTTTTCTGTCTGTTATCGTTGAGTTTTCCTTTACTATTGAGCTTTCTTTTAAATATCTCTTTTATTACCATCTTCATGTTTATTCACGTTTGGGTGAGAACAATATCTTCAGTCTCTGAACTAACCACATGGATTTGTTTATATTTATTTCCATTTAGGGTGAGAGCAACCTCTTCAGTTTTCGAACTCACCCACCCGTTTGATGAGAGCAACCTCTTCAGTTTCCGAACTCATCCAACGAGCTTGTTTTCACTTTCATTACAGTTTGGGGTGAGAGCAACCTTCAATTTCCAAACTCACCCACCTGACGGATGAGAGCAACCTCTTCAGTTTTCAAACTCACCCAACGAGCTTGTTTTCACATTCATTACAGTTTGGGGTGAGAGCAACATATTACGTTTCCGAACTCACCAAACGAGCTTGTTTATTAAGTTTAATTTGGTTACATTTGCATTTTCAAGTATCATAGGAATAATGGTGTAAACATACAATTCTATCTATCGTGTCTGTTATCGTAACCTCAAAATGTGCACAATTTCCTAACTATAAAACTGAACTTAAATCTAATAAACATACAATTTACACAAGCAATCATTCAACAGTACATTTCCAATTATAACATAACCTATACATCTAGTAGACAAGCATCAAACAAACGCCCCCTAATTCCCATGATGTAGGCCTTTTTGGATAAAACACATGCAATACTACTTATCTGGAGTCCTTAGCTTTAACAAGTTACCACTTAGAGTTATCTTTTGCGAAACCTAATCATGATTAACACATATAGCTATTAATAATTACTTTCCAATAATAAAGTCCCCTAGCTTCAACTAACCAGCTCAATACTTTCAATAATGGATAATTTCCTATTATGTCCAAACTATTAAGCAACCTTATTTTCCAACAATCACAATTCCTCAACTCAACAGCTTAATTCTCTCCATAACATTACTCTCAACAAATCAGGTTACATACAATCCACTCCTCTCACATCTAAACTTAACCATTTATTCCAACAAACACCTTATCGTAAAACTAACCCTAACAATTCAACAAACTATAACCTTAATATATATATATATATATCCAAAGTCTAATCCAATTTTCAGAATTCATTTATCTAATAATAATCAACAGAGTAATTTCATTTCTAGTAATCCCATACTTCCATGGAAACTCCCAGTAACAAAATGAGAAGGATACATTTCTTAGACATTCACCAAAAGAAAAGCAACAATTCATGCTCATAGTGCAATAACCAAAACAAAAGAATCAATCATTCGAGAGAAGTTCTGCATACTTGAAGAACTTGGAACCTTCAAACTAAACATAGAAGCAAAACTCCATTTTTTAGAAATCCACACCCTCATTTGGACTTCTCCCAGTTTCTCAAAGAAACGCTCTCGTCACCTTTTGAAAACAAAACCTTTCACAAACTTCCCCTCTAACTATCACAGAATTACACTAAAAAAATCACAGAAGCTCATAACCACACATACTAAAACTCCAGAATATTCTTCTCAGTTTTTTTCCTCCACAATTTCACCTCTTGGCCTCACTTTCATCTTCAGATTCTTTCTCTAGACTAAGCCACGTTTCTCACTACCTTCTCTTTGCTATATCATAGCTTCACTTCATTTCAGTAGAGTTTGCCCATGACTTTTCTTCTCTGTGATTCTCTCGTCTCACTCCTCTTTATATATAGGACATTTCCAATGCCTTATCATTCTCCGCGTGAAGACAAAAGGCCAAAAGATGGCAACCCTTCAACGTCTAGCAACTCTTCGACGTCCAAATGCTTCAGACGATAGTCTCTCCATCTTCAGGCATCAGTTAAACCTCTCCAGTTGACCTTCATAAATGGATGTTGATTGCGCCGGTTGATCGTTTCCTTTGGACGATTGACCGCCAATCACCAACATACTTCTTCAAAGTTGCCGGACGACCACCACGAATGACCACCACCATCATTCCTTTAGATTATTCATATGTACACGTATTTTCTTAACATGATATTTATATTCATATGTATACTCTATATATATGAATATCCTCATTATTAACTACTTCCAATATTACTTCTCTTAACTCTAACTATCATCTTCTAACTCTCCAATTTATTCTTGTATCACTTAAACAAACCTTATATGCAAGACCAACATGCACTAAATCTATAAAAATATATTTGAACATCTATATCAATTAAACCAACTTATAGTATATGTTCCACTATTCTTTCTTCACCTTTGCCCAAGTCAAATTCCAATAACTGTTAATAATCTTATTATTCTCAAGCTTTCAGTCTTTACAATATCCATGCTTTATCAAAAAATGTCCAAATATATTCTCTCTTACTAATTCTACCAACTATCAATCTAATTCATATTTTCCTATTTAACCCCGAATATCATCACACAATTCACCATAACTTCAATCCTTCCCTTAAGCTAATTATGAACATAATTTGGGGGATAGGGAGGGTATCATGATTCACTTATTCCAAATACATTTCTGTTAACCAATATCTTCAAATTGTCCAATTAAGTTCCTAGCATCCTGAAATCATCACATAAGCCTAGTGCTTAGCTCAACGAAAATTCAGGATATTACATATATGCTTATTTATTTCTTGTCCTTGAGTGTCACTAGATCGTTCAATGACTACAGGAACAACAACTTGAGAAGAACTATTAGTAAAGAAATTTGTACTTTAACTTCTTGAATGTCCACTCTTCATGGCCCTATACTCCCGCTATTAACTATTTTCCCAATGAAACTAACATTTCTAGTTTCAACTATTCTATATTATTGTTAGAACAATAATTTTGCACACGTTAGATTTTTTGCATAACTAATGAAGAAATTGTTTGATTAATAAGAATTAAGTTTAATTGTTTAATGATGAACATAATTAATTCTAAGTTGATTATGAATTGTTTTGATGATGTGTATACTTGTTTGAATATATCTAAGTTGATAATGATTATTATTGTTTACATAATTTGATTATGGATTATGTATCTTTGCTCTCATTGGAAATACATTCAAAAGTAGGTATTTAGAAGTATTAACATGTTTGCTAAGTCCTTGTAGTTCAAGTTAAAGTTCATAGAACTTACACGATTTCAATCAAGGAAAAGATGCATATCACCTTTTCCTGCCCAATCAACTCCTAAGTATTTTCTTGACCATGATCAATTCACCCGATAATAAAATCTCTTAAATTGCTAAATTGCCACATCAATTCCTATGGTCGCGACATCTTCAATCATCCTTTTTAAATCAATAAACTTTGAAATAATATATCTCACTAATAAAATTGACCCATAAATATTCATTGTATTGTATGACATACTTAAATATTATAAATGCTCCCAAAAGGAAATTTTGGTCATTACAACGCCTCCCCTGTAATTTAAAATTTTGTCCGTAAAATTTTATCCCCTGGGTTATCTCTGTATACCTAATGTTGTGGTTCCTTTATCTTACAGAAATAAGAAATCTTACGTGGCTTTCTCTCTTAACTCGACAATGATTGAGGTTCCCAACATCATCTTGTACTACTACTTGAGCCAAATCCTTTGTCATGTAAAATTCTCAAGTGCTATATGTCCATAAACAACACAAGATGACTCCTAATGATCCTTAAAGCATTTTCAATCCATCCTTTCCTTGTTGTCCAAGTAACAACTTTCCCCTTTTTCCCGAACCTCATTAATCTTTTAAATGGAGAGACCTGCAAAAATACTTGATCTCCCACGTTAAATTCTAGCTCTCTATACCTTTGGTTGGCTTAGCTCTTTCGTTGACTTTGAGCCTCTAGCATTCTTCATTTTATCACTGACATTGCCCTCGCAATTGTTGAAAAAATCTCCAGACTGTGTATCTTAGCTTCCCTAGGGTGATATTTAATTTCACATTCATATTCTTTAATAAACTCTAGTCAAAACCAAGTTTAACTCCTCTTACGTGAAAATGTACTTAGGCTCTCATGGTCCATCAAAGACTCACACTGTTGTTCGTATAGATAATGCCTCTATATTTTCAGTGCTTATTTGTTTGGAAGCAACATAAGATGTCCCATAACAATCCTAAAAAATGTTTTCAATCATTTTTTTCCTTGTTGTATGAGGATCAACCCTTCTTTCATTCTTGCGTAAGTCCTTAAAATCACAGACTCGATCAAAATTCTTTAGTTCTTAATTCTTTTTCTTTCCAGTCTTCCCACTTTAAAACCTTAGATAGACCAATCACTTCGGTATCTAAACATTGAGGTTACTAATGGGTATGCCTAACTTTTCCATCTAGTGGGCATATTTAACAACACGACAAAACAATCCTACTTACACCTCAATATGTTGCTTCTCAATTAATTCTTACCAGAATAAAACTCGTAGTGCAACTTCCCCCTCCTTAGGGCAATGTCGATTAATCCTTGGTTACTTGACCAAAAATCCACTCCTATGATTCCCAGTCACTTTCCGATTCCAATTCCTCTGGACGGATTTCCCTTTGTACATTTGGCACCAAACAGTTCCCCGATGTTTAGTACTATCTTCATTGATTTTCCAAAATCTCATCCTTACTCGTTGTTCTCCACAATTCAAAGGCCTCTTAATTGCTCATTAGCGTAGGCCATAATTGTGACATTCCACTTAAGCTTGGCAGACTCACTCAACCAAATCCTCACCCGCTTGCATTGAACATGTGCTATAAAGCATCACGTTCTAGAGTTAGGGTGTATGCACCACCAAATATCTTCTTCACCAGGTGAACATGTAACATCTCATTTCCGTTTATGCATTTTCATAAAAATTTTGAACATTTTAAAACCCATTTAAAAATATAATTAAGAAAAACATTAGAGTACGTTACGTGGAATAATAAAAACAATTAACTATTTTGCGAAAACAACATAATTTAAAATACTTAAAACCATAAATAAAGTCTTTACACAACTTAAACAACTTTTATTTTTTTGAGCCATAACCCTTGAGGTCGATCTGCGCATGGTAACACAAGCTTGCATCGCATCACACTCCTTCCACTTTCATCTCATTCGGGTCACAATCGATACCTATATCACAGGAGGAATAATGATCCTATTGGCTAGTAAGGAATATAAATGAAATGCAGATGCCATATCTATAACAACTCTACATGCATTAGTTAGATATATTTGTAAGCTGGGTGAGAGCAACCTCTTCAGTTTCCGTACCCACCACTTGGATTCATTTTTATGTTAGAGCAACCTCTTCAGTCTCTGAACTCACTAAAAATGAGCCCACTTACATTTACATTTATTTACTTTTGGGTGAGAGCAACCTCTTCAGTTTCTGAACTCACCCGAGTAAGCGCAACCTCTTTAGTTTCCGAACTTACCCAAACAGGTTGTTCTCTACGTGTGAGCAACCTCTTAAGTTTTCAAACCCACATAGAAAACACCATTTATTATCTTTGTTATTAATCCATGTAATGCATGACATGCAATCATAAAAACATCCCTATATGAATGTCACACAATAGTTCATATATCACAAACAATATTACAAACAACTAACAATCAATGAATACAATCATGCTTCAACTATAATTTAATACTAAGCATGCTATTTCAACAAAATAGGAGACTAACATAATTCATAATGAGAACTATGAAATTAAACGGTCACTAGGTATAATTAACAACTTTAATAGCGAAACAATAACAATTAACATATCTCTTGCACCACAATTTAGTAATCACAAGGAACCATTACCATATAGTGAGCTATCTCCTCATCAAAGCCTTACCTATTATTAATCAACACATGTCCATATCTTTTAATTATTTAAAAAGAACACATAGAGAGTAATACTAGGAGAAAATTGCCAACAAAGAACATTTCTATTCGTGCCCTAAATTATGCAAAGAACAATACATGGAAAAACTCAGCAACAACAACCTATATTTCTAAAGAATTATTACCACTTATTTTATTCTAGGGTTCATTCCATTAACACATCGGTTTACTGAGAGCCTATGAGGGCATGCTTGTTGGTAAAGAACACTGAACATAATATTATAGTTCATATATTTGCAGAGAGCATGCCTAAGAAACCAAACCAAAACTATGCATAACCTATTTCTTTGCCAACTGGTATTAACAAGTTATTTTATATCATCCAAAATATTAACAAACCCAAACAATCAGAGAATAGCACAAGTAGGGAACTATTAACGAAGATTACAGAGAATGAATCCAAGAAAACATGTAGCAAGAATACTAGCTATAACGACCCGGATTCTTACTTATCTTGGAAGTACATTAGAATTTAAAATTTTGTAAAATGACTGAAAATGTTGTGTAAAAGATCTTAAAAAAAGAGTGCCAAAATCCAATTGTTAACAACATACTAAAAACAGTCAATTAAATCGAGAAAAAATTATGATCAATAAATTTAGCGGAAATGTAATTTAAAACATTTTTTATAGCATTAATTTAAAATTCAAGGTTTGAGCTTCCCAAATGAAGTTTACATAAAGTCTCGAATAAATACTCGAATAAGGTTTACAAAGGGTAATTTAACGTTCGTAAAACGATCTGACGTTAGCCCTTACAAAATTACTCTTTCCTTTCTCACTTGATGTCGTACTACTACTTGGGATGCGTCTCTACTAGATATGCCGCAGGCTCCACTAGTAAGGCCTCCTCTGCTCCTGGCAAGATCACTTCATTACCTACACCACAAGTAAGGACGTGTGCTTTCACCCAGTAAGAAAATGGGGTAATATAAAAGCTTATGACTCTCTTTTAGTTTGTCTTGGAATGGGGGACACCCAAACAATTCTTTTCTTACGTATTTTGTTTGTTACTCGTACATTGAGTGAGAAATTGGGAAAATTCGTAGCGGGATAGTAGATCTTTGTCGGCTTCAGCTACTTAGGGTAAACAATCTTGCAGTCCCAACAAGAGAAAGGTAACGTTTCTCTAATTCCCGTCTACCTGACTGATCCGTACCTACCCCCCATTCCCCATCCCCCATCCCCCAACTCCCTTCATTCTTCTTTAACATTTTTTCCTCACTTAGGGCGTATGGGTACCACACCAAGGTGGTACCCCCTAGTTGTTTCTATTAACGTGAATGCATGGGGACACTTCCAATCAATATCACATGCATGGAAAATAAATGACAATACTTTAGAGAATTTACGATCAACAATAAGGAAGTAAAATGCAACACGTAAGAGAAACGAAGACGTATTTACACATTTATACAAGGCATCTATAAAAGGAAACACACGATATTCATCAGTCGAACAGTCTACTATGGAACGAGTTTTCATAAGATAAATGAAATGGCATTTATGTATAACAATGACGTAGGAGTAAATCATACCCTTAACATCTAAATAAATGGATAATAGGGCATGCTTTTATGCTAGGAAAAATGACGTCAGCATAGAACAAGGGAATGGAACTATTCATGCTCAATAAAACGACCAACAGGACATGCTTTTATACAAGGGAAACAGTAGCAAGTACGATCCAATTAAAACAGCGAAATGTGCTTGATAACTACTAATGTACAGCAGCAAGGTATTGCAATTGTCCGCAGAGGAATATGAAGAACGTAACAAAAATCATGCTTTTATTCGACTATTCAGCGGTAAGATATGAACATCTAAGCATGCTTTTAATCAAATATGACAGCGAAAATAACAAACATCTGAGCATGCTTCCAATCGAATATAACAACAGGAATTACAAACAACTAAGCATGATTCTAATTGAATATAACAGCGGAAAATACGAACATTTGAGCATGCTTCCAGTCAAATATAATAGCAGGAAATACGAACAACTAAGCATGCTTCTAATTGAATATAACAGCAGAAAATACGAACATTTGAGCATGCTTCCAATCGAATATAATGGCTGGAATTACAAACAACTAAGCATGCTTCTAATTGAATATAACAACAAAAAATACGAACATTTGAGCATGGTTCCAGTCGAATATAATAGTAGAAAATATGAACAACTAAGCATGCTTTTTTACGGTACTAATGACAGCGAGAACAAAACAACAAAATCATGCTTCGAATTTGATTATAAAAATAGCGAAACATTGAAGCGGGGGTAGCAAAACATGGCTATAAGTCAACTAATATAGCAGCATATAATCACTGCTCAAGAGCAAATTGTACGTGTTTCTAAATATTGGCAGCAAATCTGAACTAAGATAGCCAAATAAACGATGCAACATGCTCCAATCCTTGACAATGATCATTAAATGCGACAGTAAGTAAAACATGAGCATATTATATAAAAATCCGACAGTGAACTAAGAGATATGACAGCAGTAGTGAATGATAGAACAAGCCTATTACAGAACAGGGGACTTTTGCACAAAACAAGCAAGAGACAATATAAACTCAAGTTTCAGGAAATAAAAAAAATGATCTATTAGGACCCAAGTAGCAAAGTAGCATCCTATGAAGATATTAAAGTACTCAGAGAAACTGAACAGTAGAACATGTGATAAAACTAAGAGTTCTCATGCAGTCATTCGTTCCTTTTGTTCATATTCATGTTTCATCCATGGTTCCAACTACAAGATTTAGCATCAAGAACATTTTCAGTAAACGTAACCAACATTGAAACAAGATTTGTTGTAGGTTATATAGAAAACTAAAAAGGAACTCAATCACAAGATAAAGAGTAGAATAGTAAGAAATATCGCAGGGAACATTGGCGGCATTCATCTAACATGCTTACAGGATATAAAAGGAAAAAAAAAACTGAACAACACAACTCCCACACATTTTTACTTGGGTGTAGGGCCTCCACCTGGCCAAGACAACCCATTCCTTACCTTGTAGACGATTCAACATCCGACAACAGCTCCCCTTCTATCTCCACACTCACGCAGGAACCCCTCTCTAGGAAGAACACCGAACACAATGAAGAAGGAGGGAGAAGAAGAAGCTGGAGACAAGTAAAGGCTCACCTTGGAGACAATTCGTACGAGTGGTAGAGGTCGGGATCGTGGGAGTGAGGTCAAGTGTTCTATGTTTCTATCGGTTGAGCGTCATTTTCTCCTAATTTTAAATTAGTTATGTCGCTATTCTGGGAGGATTAGGACGAGAGGATGCGTCCGAATTCTGTTCGTACCGTCCAAATTCAGAATTCAGACGCAAAATGATGTCCGAGATGTCGTCCGTGTGCGTCCAAATTCATCCAGAATCCAGACAGATTCAAACTCACGACATCCGCTATTGTACACATTATCCAAAATCATTTGAATTCGTCCAGAGTCCTGACAGATTCAAACTTACAACGTCTGCCTGCGTCCGCATTGTTCAAAATCGTTTGAAGTCGTCCGAATTTATCTAGAATCTGGACAGATTCAAACTTACAACGTTCGCCTGTGTCTGCATCGTTCAAAATTGTTCGAAGTCGTCCGAATACTTCTGAATAGACCCAAATTCCATTTCCTTCATGATTTCCCACCAACTTTCTATCCCAAATAAATTCCCCATAATTACACTACACGACTGAACACGCATAGAGACGGAAGGGAATATGAAATTTCATCTTCAAAGTCGATTACATTGTTTAAACGGGTAAATTAGTATCGTGTTGTTACACTACCAGTAGACAATTCCTTTACAATATCTTGGATGAAACGTACATGAAAAATTGCAGAGAAACATAACAAATCCTACTCCCATGATGTAGGTACTTATGGACAAAGCATACATGTTATTCCTTACCTCGCATTGCAGCTTCCACAGCAACAGCCCTCTTCACCGTCGAGACATCTCATAGAACTCCAACACATAGAACAACACCCTCACTAGTTTTTCCAAAAGGAAAAACTTGTGACACACATGCTTTACTTATACAATGCTCCAAACGACCCTTCAGCCTCCCTACAAAGGTGAAAAGCCAAGAAGAGAAATATTTGGACTCCTTCTGAAGCGTCAAGAGTTGGACCTCGAAGCTTCCAGGAGTCGATTATCGTTTCAGACAACGTTTCGAGTTGCCGATCAATCAATTCCTCTTTGGACGATCAAACGCCAATTCATTGATCAACCGCGGACTTAGCTTCCAAATTCACTGATTGATTGTTGATTGACGCAGTTGCCATCTGACCATAATGATCGACTGCCAATTTTCTCCATCAATATTCGATTGAATTTATTTTAAATCCTTAGTTTATTTTAAATCCTTATTTCCCTAACAATATATAATTACATCCTTATAATTCCAACAAACTTTAACACTATATTCTTCATAATAAAAACACCAACAATAATGTGTGATAGATTGACAATGACCAACATATTACATTTTTGCTTAATCTAATGTTTACACAAAACTAAATACCCCGGGTATTACAAAACACATTACATGACGATGAATAAGGCCTTATGTAACGACCCAGCTTTTTTTACATTTGAAAACGTGTACAATTTAAAACTTTTCTTTTCTAAGAACAGCGGAAAACTTTTTTTTCATAAAACTCTTTTTACAAGTCGCAGAGGAAATAAATACAATTCTTTTCTTTTACCATTTAAATAACTTTACAAAACTTTTACAAAACCTTTTCATTTTTTTAATCCTTTTAGCGTAGCCAGCCACAAGATCCGCGCATGCAAATCTTTCATCAACTACTCCATAACCTATTCTCCTGTTCTCGTATGTACTTACATCATCAAGACTTCACTAATGAGCCTAAAACTCAGTAAGTGATATAAAATCAAACGTTCTCATGCTATACAACTTTTAAAACACGTATGAAGTTTTCTGTTTTCATTTTCATTTCCGTTTCCATTTCCGTTCATCTTGATCTTAACTTCATCTTAACTTTACTTCATCTTGACTTTATTTTATCATTTACTTGACTTTTTTTTCACTTGACCGATGTTTGGATATGTCAACTTGACAAGGATACATAAGGCAGCCAATCGTGGCACACACCTAAGGCGGCCTTCTCATGGCACACACCTCAGGCAACCATCCCATGGCACCGACCTAGGCTGCCAACTCAACCTCACACCCCCAATTGTTTATTTATGTTTCTTTTACATTTACTTTCCATTTCCATTTCCTTTTCAAAACCATGCTTAAAATCATTTTCATATCGTTTGAAAAACCATGATGTGTGCCATGGTTGTGTATGCATATAGTATCTACATCCTCTATATAGGCCTCTAAACATGCTTAATATCATAATCCTTAACTTAAATCTATAAACACATCATTAAAAGAACTTAAATCTAATAAACATACATCAAGCATCAATACAATCCTCGAAACATGATCATTAACTTAATATTCTAATAAAACAGTAAACAGTCATCATACAATTCCTAACTCTTGCGATGTAGGGCCCCAAAGACCAAAACACATATAATATCAACTTACCTCATTCGGTAAAGCGTTTTGGCACTTACATTCTTCTTCCTTTCCAATACTTTCAATACCTTTACGAATCCATAACATTTATTAAAAATAATCACAGCTTAATAACCTCCACATCGTCTATACCACGACCTTATTCATTTGCTTAATAGAATTTCATAATCCAAATAAAACTTAATCCACTTAACCACATAACAGAATATAACACAACCCCCTGTCAACATCCAATGAGTATAAAATCCAACAGAGAAGAATACTTCAGTAATTAACAGAGAACCATCTTTATCAACAGAGCATATTTAATCACCATTAATTAACAATACAGAGAGCCAATGACAACCACAAACAAATAGAATATAATCCATGCCTTAACCGAGAAAAACACACTTCATTTTCATTCATACACATATAATCCATAAATAAAGCAAGGAAGGATTCCTTCTTACTAAAAGAGCACCCAAGGGAAACAGCCTCTGCATCCATTTTCTTCTTCTTCTTCTTCTGCTGCTGTTGCTCTTTCCTCTTTCCTTCTAGAGAGCTCACCTCCCTTCTCCTTTTCTCTCTTCTTCTCTTCTGTCCCTTCATGTTTTCACTCCCTCACTTTTTCTCTTTCTCATTTCGCAGGACAAAGCTTCCCCCCAAGTGCTCTCCACTCTCATTTTCTCTCTGTCTATATTTCACCTGATGAGTCTTCCTCCTTAAGCCTCACTTATCCCCAATATAATCTCACCTAACACCCTCTTTAATTGACATTTGTAAAGGAGAGTGTACCTAGAGAAATCACAGTGGAGATCACGCTTTGGGATTTTCAATTCTCTTCTTCGAGCTGCAAAACCATGTGGGAGCGGACGACATAACCATCAACTGCTAATTCCCGATCGATATAAGCATTGATCGGTCTAACGCTGAAAGCGTGTTCTTTGCAAAACATAGTCGGAACGATCGACATTACTATTGACTGCCAATTATTGGTTGACATTAAATGTCGATTACTCAATTGTGATTCTTCATCCTATCAACCGCTCCAAAACGCCAGCGTTTCCTTCCTCTTGTTTTCTGTTCATTTTCTCTTTTATTTCAATTTAATTCATTCCTTTTCTTGATTTAATCAATTCCCAATTCATCCTTAACCAATTCCTCAACAATTTATAATTTAATTCACAATCATATAATAAACCTTCAACCCTATTCCAATAATTAGTACAAATTATACAAAAACTTATTACGTTTACTAAATTATTTTCAGGATATTACACCTTAGGGTGTATTTCATCTTCTCCTCATTCTTGATCTTGTGTATGCCATTTTAGTCCAACACTGGAAACAAACCTAGCATATTCCTTATGCTTGAATTTACAAATTCAAACTTTCGTTTTTACCCAACTCGAACTTCAAATCCTCATGTCAATATAACTCCTCATCTGAAGAATGGTCTCCTAGTCAAACATTGTAAAATTTGAAAATTTTTAAAAAATAATTTAAAAATGCATTGTGTAAATTTTTCGGGAATTTACGGTCAAGTGTTGAAAGTTGATCCGTTTTGTCAGTTAGTGGCCACTTGTGTGGTTTTTCGTAAAATGGTCAAATTGGATTTTTTCGAGCGAAAATTTATTTTCAGAAATGTTTTAATAAATTATTTTGACTAACCAAAAAATTTTGGGTAGTGTTTAGTATGAGTCGGATTATACTTTGGCAATTTCAATAAGGTTTATTTAAAATATAGTATATTTATTTTAGGGAAAATGACAAATCAACCATCGTACTTTGTGATCAATAACAGTCAACCACTGAACTTTTTTCGCTAAAAAAATTAACCATTGAACTATGAAAAAAGGTCCTCGCAAAAATTACTATCACGTTTGTCGTTAAAACACATTGATTTCGATCTGCGGCAGATTGTGTACTGTTCCACTGCGAATCCATATTTTTGAAAATAACGTTATAATATTGATGGTTCACTGCGGATCGTCATTTGATCCGCCATGGATGACTATGATCTACGATGGATTGCCTATGATCTGTGACGAATTGATAATGATCCACCGTGGATCGGTGTTATGCACATGTTGCTTAAATTATTGCAATGAACATGTTAGTTGTTTATTGATGATGAATGAAATGATTTGAGTCAATTTCATTTTCAAAAAATTAGAAATTTGGCAAAAGTTTCCCTTGTTTTTTTAGTCTATTCCCCCTATGACATTATCAAAAACAATATATTATCGAAGCCAGATATTTTTCAAATAGATATTAATAGATATTATCCAAGTAAACGACGTAAAACATAAACATCAACATAATTTTTTTTATTATGCACAACAAAATGTGTATCTCAATTTGTATCCCTACACATTTCAAATACCCTAAGCCGCCTTCTTGCCAGGTTTTTTCCGCAAATCCGTGATCTCAAAATACAACTATGGGTCCACGTATACGTTGGACGCTTTGGCGAACAACAGACTCTTCACGAGTACATCATCGTGATGGTGGAAGTTGTCCTTCTTCTTGCAATGTCGGATCACCTCCAACTCCTCACTCGTGCACCGAAAGATGTCGTGCATGCTGAAATACAAAGGGAACAATTAGCACATAAGCGGAAAAAAATATAAATCTACACGAGAAAAGATATACCACTATTTATCAGTTGGCACTACGACGATCGAAATTACTTCAAGCAATAATTGCTGGTAAGGGAAGTAAGTGTACAAGTCAACGGACGACATAAAATACGGTTGCTTTGGGTGTGACTAAAATATAAACCACACATTAGAACTATTGCAACATGAATGACAAACAAGAAAAGTGTGATGTTTACTTATGTGAACCACCCTAATGTCATTAACAATTTTTTCATTTGAACTTTGAAGTATTCTTCTTCATTCACCGTATAACAGTACTTACAAAGAGAGCAAAACAATGATGAGTACTAAGATAAAAGCTTTTAAACTACTTAATGTAACAAAATGTAATCCTCATTGTGTTTGCCATCCCAAATTGCTGCGAGAAGATGATCTCAGTGATAGTGTACTTGTAATACCCCGACTGTTCATAATATAATTTAATGAGGATAATTGAAAAGTAATTATGAGTATTTGAATTAATTGAACAATTTTTGGGGTATTATCAATGACATATTCGATTAATGTAATTAAAATAAATATTAATTTAATGAATTAAATTAAAATGTTTGGGATAAATAATTTAGAAGGAAAACTTAAAAGAAAAAATTAAGAAATAAGGGGGATTTAAGTGAGAGATTAAAATGGGATTGGAATTTAAAAGGAATTAAAATATAAAAGAAGAAATTTAGGGGGAGAAGGGTGAGGTGAACCAGTTCACTCTGTGAACCGGTTGTTTGGAACAAAATGGCCCGTGGCCATTCGTAGAGAGACAGAGAGAGAGAGAGAGAGACTGAGAGGAAACGTGATAATGAGAGGACGACGACGGCGAACTCAGTGTAACAACCTGATTTTTATTTACTTTAAAATCGCGTGAAAATTAAAACTTTTGTTCGTAAAAACATCAGAGTATTCTTTCTTTATCAAAACTCAAGCGTTAAAACTCTTTACTTAAAATGTTTATCAATTGCAGAAGAAGTAATAAAATCCCTTTTATAAAACGAAGCGGAATTTAAAACAAAGCATTAAAGAATATTAAATAATTTACAAACCCTTTTTACAAATAAATTCTCTTTTAAATTCTTTAGACCAGCCAGCCACAAGATCCACCCGTGCAAATCCTTCATCAACTGTCTTTGACCTGGTCACCTGTTGCTCGTACATACCTAAATCACAAGACCTAAACTAATGAGTCTAATGCTCAGTAAGTGATAGAATGAAATACAATGCAGACGATACGCGTGATCATACAATGCATTACAGAAGAGAACCGTATCTCTACTAGAAGTTAAGGTGGAATACTCCCTAGGGCCATGTGGCTAAACCATTTCACTCCGACGAGAAGATATATCCGTCGGGGGTGTTCCACATGCCGGTATCCTCACTTTTATTGAAGACGTTGGAGGTTTCAGAACGGGGAAAAGGTGAACCCTAGATTCTACATAGCTAACTCTCTTTTCCAATTGCTCCCTACGTGGGAGTATCCTACCGTATGGAAAGTCACCAAATCACCCGAACCCCCACACGCCTATTTACATATATTAATTATGTCCTGTAATATGTTCGTGAATACATACAATCCTATATGATGATATAAATGTCTAATAAACATATCATTAAAGGAAACTAAATCTAGTAAACACACAGCATACAAATCCTTATTCTTGCGATGTAGGGTTTGAAGACCAAAACACAGTAAGTATCAACTTACCTATGGTCCATGACACGTTTTAACACTTTATCCTTCTTCCTTTAATACCTTAAAATCATTAGATAAATAATCATCAAAATCATAGGTTTTAACTTCACGTCTACAGTTCATTCTTCTAACGATTTCTAACCACGAAGTTATTAGACAAAGAACCATTTCCCAATTACAGAGCATATTCCTTTATCTTTTATTCAATCAGAACTCATCCAATAGCACAATCTCTAGAGAATACACATACACTACCGTTTCAATAAACAGAGTACAATTATCAAAGCTATAAGTACACAGAAACTCATTCCCAAGCAACAAAATATATCCATATTCCTCAACACAATATTACATACTTATAATTAACACAGCCACACATTTTTCCCCAACAATATCCAATAGGGCTATAAAGAATAGAGGACTAATTCCAAGTATTTATCCAAACACCAATTATTAAACGCAGCCCCAACAAGATTTCAGAATAATATTCCACAACTAATAAGGGCTAACTCCATTGCGCATTACATTACTTTATCTCACATTTACTAAGTAGTATTAATCAATGTAGTAAACCATAGCAGAAAACAACCTCAATTCTCAACAGTGGACATTCCTCTGCCTAACATAATTGATATGCCAACTAACAGAATCATAATCAATTTCTCGACAGTGCATTACTCAAGACAGTAACCATCACAATCTTCAACAACAAATCATACGGAACATATCCTCAATTATTTCTAACAAAGCTAATAAATAAACAGATAACCCATTCCAACAGTGCCACATATTTTTCTTTTGGTATCAAACAAACCGAAGATAGAGATGCAAAACAAACACAACAACAAAGAAATGAACCATTCCAAATCCTTTATCTTCTATCACAAAAGCCTTACAGAAAATTCCTAAAATCAAGAATGATCTTTCTAGGACAGAAGGCAAGGAGAACTAGAAGATTCTTCCTTTTCTTTCTTTTCTTTTTCATCTCGTTGCATTCTATTTCTTTCCAGCGCATTCTCCCCTCTTTTCTGCTCTTTTCTCCAGAAGCTTTGTATCTGTAATTCAATGTCACAAAGGCTTTCATCACACACATCACCTGAAGGCTTGAGGAAACAGCTCCTCTTCCACCTTTGTTCTTCTCTACAAGACACTCTCAGTTCCTCTGATAGAGAGCACTCACTAGCCACAACCATTTCATCCAACTCCATACATCGGTTGCCGCTCTTAAATAGGCAGAGAATATGCAGATAAGCAGAGGAGTCAATCAATTCAAAGGAAGGTGGTCCACTTACCAGACTCCATGTGGAAAATTAGCTAGAGTTGCAGTTGGAGGAACCAGCTCCGGTCCAGCCATCACAAACACATGAACTGCAGTTCACCCACCCCTGCCAATTCCTATCTCTGAAATTCTCCACTGACTTTGTCCAACAATTCGCCCAATTCGGAGCACCAGGAAGAAGATTTCAAAGCAGAAACTACTGACTTACCTTGGCCAATCACCGAGAACAATCGCAACATCACCGATTGGCCAAACTCGCGGAGCCCTAGCCCACAGTTCATCACGTAGCCCGCAACCTGCACAATGTCGTCATCCGATGCCGAACAATGCACACCCGAGCCCCGCCGTCGTCTCCCTCACGTCTCGCTCTCCCTCTCTCACCTTTCGTCTCCTTGTTTCTCTCGGGCTCTCCGTTTGTGTCTCTTTCTCTCAATCGCTCAAATGGCCAAAGGCCATTTGATTTGATGTCCAAATTGATCGGTTCAGGGGTGAACTTGTTCATCTCACCCCCCACCCCCCACCCCCCTTCTTTAATTCTTCTTTTCCTTTTTATTTAATATATTTCCTCTAATTTAATTAATTCAATTAATATTTCTTATTTATCTCCAATCAATTACCCATCTATTTTTAATCCCAACTAATTTATTATCTCTTTTCCCTTCTTAATTATTCCAATTTAATTTCATTATTTATAATCTAACAATTACGTCTTAGTAATACCCCGATAATTATTCGACTAATTCGTCTAACAATTACGTCTTTGAAATAACAAGTCAGGGTATTACATTTCTCCCTCCTTATATAAATTTTGTCCTTGAAATTTGCTCAGTGTAATTAGTCGTTCGATCAACAACTCAGCGTAGCTTCTCATATCCTACTTTCACATGAAACGTCCAAAAGATTACATCACTTTTAGTTCTATATGGCACAAGAACTTAACAGAAATTCCTATTTCACATCTAAGTTATCAGGTTATCAACTTCATTTGTCATAAAAGAAAGGTCTTCATCCAAATTTATTTCTTTTCATCAGATAATTTATGTCAAACTACTGTAGCGTAAACAATTTCATTGCATTTTTAAGATCCTAACCCTCTAAAATCTCATCCTTACTCACAAGATTCCACATCCATTCGTTTCATTCCCAATAAAATATATCCTTAGACAACTACTTCTGGTTTCATAAGTCACAATATGACAATTGTTAACAAAAGGACCCTTTTCATTTTACTTAAAACATCGCTTCGATCCTACAAGGCATCTATCAAATTGATATCCTTCATTACCCTACCATAAATTGAAGCTGACATTCCTACACTCTCTATAGTTTACTAGTTATTTCATCACTTGATTCCTCTTTGACCAATATAGTTTTGAACTCCATCCATTGGTAGAACCAAACTTAAATTCAATTCCTCAAACATTTTACCCTCAACTAAGTCGTTCTTTACTTTTCCAATATTAATAATACCCAACAAAAAGCGAGAACAATCACCGTACGTTGTCACTTTTAATTCTAACAAAATATATACACGATAAACCCCCTACATTGTTTTTAACATACCACCATACACTTCTCAGTCCTAGTGCATTCCAACCATTATCGTCGTGTAGAATAAAATCTCATCCACCTTTGTTCTTTTGACTTAGCGCGCTCAATATACTCTTTACAATTCAGATTCATCCCTCCAAGCTTGTTAGATCATGAACTTCTCCTTTAACTATAGTGGCTTAAGTCGTTGAAGCCATTAGCACCTAATTAAATTTTAAATTTTTATTTTTATATCTGTATCTGTATCTGTATCTGTCTCCGTATCTGTATATGTTTTCGTATCCGTATCTATATCTGTTTTCGTATCCGTATCTGCATCCGTATCCATTCCCGTATTCGTATTTGTATCCATCTCTGTATCTGTGTTCGTATCCATTTCTGTATCCCTCTCCATATCTGTGTCTGTATCTGTTTCTATATCGGTATCCTTATCCATTCCCAGAAATTCATTTCCAGAAATTTGTTTCTGTTTATCTTTCCCTGTCTGTTTCTGTTTTCGTTTTCGTTCCCGTGTCAGTTTCTGTTTCCGTTTCTGTTTTTGTCTCCATTTTTGTGTGCGTTTCTGTTTCTATATTCGT
This sequence comes from Begonia loranthoides, assembly GCA_022433065.1. Classification (NCBI taxonomy): domain Eukaryota; kingdom Viridiplantae; phylum Streptophyta; class Magnoliopsida; order Cucurbitales; family Begoniaceae; genus Begonia; species Begonia loranthoides. Next base: position 18,082,050 of record CM039482.1, read on the forward strand.
ATATGTTTCTTTGTCTGTTTCTATTTCGGTTGTGGACAGTTAAACCTTAATCAATTATTTATTAACCTTAACAATTCCTTTAATTAAATCCATTAGCAACAGACTCAGAATATCAATCAAATCCATTCCACGATTCTCTCGGTAGACCAACCATCAATATGTTCGAGTACCGACCTAGCAGATCTTCAAGCCTATATCTTGTTCTACAATAGATAACTCTTATATATGATAGAATTACACTCCAATTTAAAACAGAAATTGAGTCATTCCAAATTATATATTGCTATCATCCAATCGGAGTAAATTATTAATGTTAGCCATACAGTGTGTTATCCAGACCCTTAGACAGATTCTTTATCCTGTAATTCAACTAGGCATATAACATGCTTTCCCTCTACATTAAGAGATCCCATAGATCCATACGTCAAAATCTTCAAACCTAACAGTTTCCAAAATTCATCAATTTATGAGGAGCAAGTTGAAATCCGACCAAGAGGTAGTAATTAACTCACTACACATATGGATTCCCCAACCATTTTCTAAGTCGCAACATTCCTCTGTATCTTACATCTTTATAACTCTTGTCTTAAGTCCTTGTACAACCCATTGTGACTCATGTTCATTACTACTCACACGATCTGAGGTAAGCCATGACAACACTTTACTTAACCTTCATATACGATAAAAATTTCCCTACAGTCGAAACTGAGTGAATCTTGTCATCTTCCATATCTGCAGTTCGTAAGTAAGGTTCTCGTCATAAAGGCTCTTTTCTAACTCTATCCTCATCATTGTAGTCACATCCTTGATTGTCTTGATTGGGCCTCACCCGAGATAGAGAACTTAAACAAAACCCAACACGGACCCTACAATTCATTTTGAAATTCTTCTAACTTAACCAATTACCAAGATATTATTCCTTATACTACAATCCAAACATCAAATAGTGAGGATCATAATCATCTCAAAATTCATCCTCAATTTTTAATCCAGTCAGTTGTATAAAGAGAGTATATTTTCAAATCTTTAGTCCATGACAAAATCTAAAATATCCAAGAAGCAATACTCAATTAATTTCTTAGTCCAACCGAAAATGGTTCCTTATCCTAGCTCAAGATAGATTCCCTGCTTAACCCAACGGGCAGGGATCACAGTATCAAATACCCAACGATCCATTGCTAAAAATCCAAAACACTCTCTTTACAAATCCATATTGACCAAGTGGATAAACACTTGACTAACTAATTGTCCTCCTTATAATTCAACTTAGCCACTAACCCTCAATGGTCTTCCTTCTCATAATAAGTCTACCTTTATCTAACTCCTTGTAACTTAGGCGATCTTGTTAAAATGCTTATTTAACCTAATTCGTGCAGAGTTTGTTTTCCACTTATCCCCTTTCCAATTTACAAAAAATTGGGTAGAGTCTCCCCTTGTTTCTTTACTCCACCAAAGCTAATTCCTGCACTCAAAACTAAAGCAGTTTCTGTATCATTTTATCACATCTATCATTCTAGTCTGTCAGAAGAAAACCACGATTGCTTACATCCATTACAAGTATCCCAAATACTGTACTATTTTCTTTACATTTTTTATAATTTCTCTAAGTGACGGGATTGTTGTCCTATCAACAAACACTTAAATAATTTGATAAACAAAAAACTAATTGTAATACTTACAGTCGATGGAGTAATTCCCATGTTGAAGCTTGTGCTGGCAGGCAGTATACAGAATCAGTTTTAAAACCCCGGGACGCTCTGATACCAACTGTAACGACCCGTTTTTATTTGCTTTAAAATTGTGTGAAAATTAAAACTTTTGTTCGTAAAAACATCAAAGTATTCTTTCTTTATAAAAATCCGAGCGTTAAAACTCTTTACTTAAAACGTTTATCAATTGCAGAAGAAGTAATAGAATCCCTTTTATAAAACGCAGCGGAATTTAAAACAAAGCATTAAAAAATATTAAATAATTTACAAACCTTTTTTTACAAATAAATTCCCTTTTAAATTCTTTAGCCCAGCCAGCCACAAGATCCACCTGTGCAAATCCTTCATCAACTGTCTTTGACCTGTTCACCTATTGCTCGTACATACCTACATCACAAGACATAAACTAATGAGTCTAATGCTCAGTAAGTGATAGAATGAAATACAATGCAGATGATACGTGTGATCATACAATGCATTACAGAAGAGAACCGTATCTCCACTGGAAGTTAAGGTGGAATACTCCCTAGGGCCATGTGGCTAAACCATTTTACTCCGACGAGAAGATATATCCGTCGGGGGTTTTCCACATGCCGGTATCCTCACTTTTATTGAAGACGTTGGGGGTTTCAGAACGGGGAAAAGGTGAACCCTAGATTCCACGTAGCTAACTCTCTTTTCACAATGCTCCCTACATGGGAGTATCCTACCATATGGAAAGTCACCAAATCACTCGAACCCCTACACGCCTATTTACATATATTAATTATGTCCTGCAATATGTTCGTGAATACATACAATCCTATATGATGATATAAATGTCTAATAAACATATCATTAAAAGAACCTAAATCTAGCAAACACACAGAAAATAAATCCTAATTCTTGCGATGTAGGGTCTGAAGACCAAAACACAGTAAGTATCAACTTACCTACGATTCATGACGCGTTTTAGAACTTTATCCTTTTTCCTTTAATACCTTAAAATCAATAGATAAATAATCATCAAAATCACAGGTTGTTAACTTCACTTCTATAGTTCATTCTCCTAACGATTTCTAACCACGAAGTAATTAGACAAAGAACCGTTTTCTAATTACAGAGCATATTCCTTTATCTTTTATTCAATCAGAACTCATCCAATAGCACAATCTCCAGAGCATACACATCCACTACCGTTTAAATAAAAAGAGTACAATTATCAAAGCTATAAGTACACAGAAACTCATTCCCAAGCAACATAATATATCAAATATTCCTCAACACAACATTACATACTTATAATTAACAGATCCACACATTTTTCCCCAACAATATCCAATAGGGCTATAAAGAATAGAGGACTAATTCCAAGCATTTATCCAAACACCAATTACTAAACGCAACCACAACAAGATTTTAGAATAATATTCCACAACCAACAGGGGGTTAACTCTATTGCGCATTACATTACTTTATCTCACATTTACTAAGTAGTATTAATCAATATAGTAAACCACAGCAGGAAACAACCTCAATTCTCAACAGTGAACATTCCTCTGCCTAACATAATTGATATGCCAACTAATAGAATCATAATCAATTTCTCGGCAGTGCATTACCCAAGACAGTAACCATCAGAATCTTCAACAACAAATCATACGGAACATATCCTCAATTATTTCTAACAAAGCAGTAAATAAACAGATAACTCATTCCAACACTGTAATACCCCAAACTTTTATATGGAATTTAATAAAGACAATTGAAGTGAGATTGGAGATTTGAGAATTAATTGGACAATTATCGGGGTATTACCAAGAGCGTAATCGTCAATTATAATCATCAAGCAATACTTGGAATAATCGAGAATTTGGACTCGAGTTAAGTAAATTATTAAAATAATTTTAATTGATGGAAAAGTGTGATTTAAATTAGTGGAGACTTCATATAATAGATTAATGAAGAAAAATAAGTATAAATATATATATATATATATACACACACATATATAAAACAAATAAAAATTAGAAAATGGCATTTGCCATTTACGGGAAGAAAGAAAGAGCAGGAGAGGGAGAGTGAGAGATTGACCGAGAGAGGGAGAGGCGAGGGAGATCGGTGACATGGCTGGAGCGCCGGCAACACGAATGACGAGCGGCGGACGGCGACGGCGAAGGCTTCGGGTGACAGCGAACGCCACGGGTGGTGACGGTCAGCGCGCGGTGGCTGGCGGCATTCGCGGGATCGGATCTAGGGCACAAATTTGACAAATTTACGGGATGAATCGGAGTTCTCGTGAAGTGGGGTTTCCGGCGGCAGATCGAGGTAAGCTCCCGTTCAATTGTTCTGATGCTTATTGTTTTGGTGATTTCTGGATTGGCAGAGACGAAAGCGGTGAAGAAATTGTTGGACAGGGATGTCGTTCATGAAGGGACGACTTGTCGTCTGCTACACGGTTAAATCACAATAGGTCCGTCCCGCTGGTTCCTACTCGTGAAGTATGACATAACGTATTTCAACTATAATGATTGAAGGCTGAAGATTTAGCCGAAAAATCAGGATCTGCTTTTGACCCGAATCACGGGATAGCTTGGGTAAGTGGTTAAGCATTAAAAACTGTCCTTCGTGTATAAATACAGTGAAGGAACGAGTGCATCTCATGATCTGCAATCTGAAGGAAATCGGGAGACCGAGAAGGACGTGCAGGGGATCGATGGATGCTTCTGTTCAGCCCACTGTTATGTCCAAATGAGGAGTCTACCCCATGGTTGAGTCTGATTGAGATGGAGCTCGATCCAGATGGAAGGATTGAATGGATGGTTGTGGCCGAAAAATCCGCTTGGATCACTGGAATTGTGGGCACCACTGTGAGATAGATTATGAGAAAACTGAACTGAGAGACAGAGTATAAGAAGATGAAGCCGGAGAAGGACGAATTGTTGCCTCGGGTCTTTGCGATGAGAAATACTTCTTTCTCTTTATTCTGGATTCTGATGTGGGTATTCTGGTTTTGATTATGGTTTGGATGAATTGTTGGAAAACAATAACCTGTTGATTTGGATACTTTGTGTGGCAGTGTTGGAGCTTCCGGTTTGAATCTCCACAATAATTCTGGTGAGGATATATCAACAATTTGGTTATGTTATATGTTGATTGATTAGTAGAAATTATTCGAGGAATGCTAATTTTATGATGAATTTCGATGCTAAATAATGAGTTGTAATTGTGCTGGCTTGGGAATGTGTGCATAATGGAATTGATTGCCTATTATAAGTTTTTGGATGATAATGTATAATTTATTATTGATTGTGGTGTATTGGTTGAGAAAGAATGTAAGAAGTCCTCTGATGCTTTGATGAGATGGTTAAGCAGATTGAAGTAGCATCCTTTGTTAGTTATTGTTGAAGATTTTGGCATGTAATTGAGCTATGATTTGTCCTCTATGATGACATCCTTATTGTTCAATTGTGAAGCATGATTATAGGTTGTGTTTTGTTCACTGTTGGAGGATTATTATGAAATGATGGTTTAAATTGTTAATATGTCGTTTAGTGGAGGTTGGTTAATCTGCTATATTGGATTTAATAAATTTAGTAGGGTTATTGTGAACGAGTCTTTTGTTTAAGAAACTTTAATGAGTGATGTATAAAGATTTAAGATAGGAAAAGACGACGAGATTAATAAATTAATTAATTGATTTGATTAATAATGAAATATTATTATATTTTGAAGGTACTAAAAGAGAAGAAAGGAAATGATTAAGCAATGATCACATTAAAGCTTCAAGGTAAGAAATGAGTTGTCTTGGCCTTGTACCCTACATCCAAGTAAAGTCTGTGTGAGTTGCTTCGGGTTGAAGTCAATTTATTCTTATTATTGTTTTACTAGAATGAATGCTAAGTTTAGATTTTGATACTGCGAAAGGAAAATGTATTGAGCTAAAAAAGAAGGGAGAAAGTACGAATGAACTCTGAATGATGAAATAAAATGAAATGTATGATGAGAATGAATGGAATGTAGAAGACGAAGAAGATGAAAACTGCTACGATGAAAATGAATGAACAAAAAGTATGAAAATGAGATGAAGGACCTTGAAGGTGGGATACGTCAGAAAAGGGAACGAATGCAAAGAAATAATGTTCAGGATAGGCGGGATATGCCTGTCACCAAAGAGGAAACATCTAGCATAAGAAATTGAAGTAAGAGATAATGGTTTAAGAATGTATAGATAGTTAGTGATGATTGTTGTTTATATGTTTAAATCATTTAGATGATAGAAGTAAGCAACATGAAATTAATGTAATGGTTGTCTTTGTTGCGTTATGAATTGTTAAGTGAAGTAGAAGCACGTAAACCGCTAAGGATAATTCTAAAATGATAGAAGCATGACTAAGAAGTTAAGATTTATAAGAGTAGAGATAAGAGAATGTTAGAGCATATTGTTCAAGTATGTTAAAGTATATCTGTATGTTTCCTTTGTTTGTATGCCTTCATTGTTCAATACCGTTGTACTTCTTTCCTTCTTATATATATGTGCACTTTAATTACAATATTTATTTCCATGTTCGTATGTTTTAATGTTTCATGTTATTAGAAATCCAATAGGGAGTACCCCAAGGAATGGTACCCACATGCATGAGTGAGGAAAAAGACTAATGAAAGAATGAGCAGGACGAGAGGGATACACCATCACCGAAGAAAAACCCTCCGGCGGGATACGTCGGAAGGGCAGCAACTTTGAAGGTGGGATACGCCAGAAGAGGAAGACCCTTGGAGGCGGGATACGCCAAAAAGGGGACGAATGCTAAGAAAAGAATGTTCGGGATGAGCGGGATACGTCATCATCGAAGAAACCCTCCAGTGGGATACACGGAAGGGTAGAAACTCTGAAGGTGGGATACGCCGGAAAGAGGAGGAACCTCGAAGGCAAGATATGCTGGAAAAGGAACCGAACAAGGAAGTTGGAGGGCGGATTTCATCCCCTAAGAACCCTCCAATCTTCACACTCGGGATACGAGTGAAGAAACTCAGGATACGAGTAAAGAACAAATATAATGAAATAATTGGTTTGGGTGGCCCCCACTCCAAGCGAATTAAAGAGAGATGCATAAATGATTTCCCCATATCCTTACTGGGAGAAAGCTCATGTCCTTACTTTTGGTGTAGGAAATGATGAACAAAGAAGAGAAAGATAATGAACACGAAATGAAGCAAGGATGAATGATTTCACACATAGGAGATTCGAGTTTGCAAGGCAAAGGGCAAATGAAAGTATGAATCAATGAAGTTAAAGAAAAGTAAACGATTTTAAACAAATGAAGAAATGATTTAGTTTAGTTGATAAAAATGATTGAATGGCTTAGTATGGGTTAGTATTTATAAAGGTGTTTTACGTTTCTGCTATGATTTACAAAGGTTGATTTTAACGCTTCTGCAGAATTTTGAAAGAGGATTTATAGCATGAACATTTTGCATAATGGGTTTTACGAATGAGTAAGAGAAAGAGTTAGTAGCGATCCGGTTTTTACTCACTCTGATACTTTTGTTTTGAAAAGAAAGAAAAATTAAAATTTTTTTTACGCATTTTCAGGATTTACAAAAAATCCGGGTCGTTACAAACACTGCCATATATTTTTCTTTCTGTATCCAACAAACTGAAGGCAGAGATGTAGAACAAACACAACAACAAAGAAATGAACCATTCCATATCCCTTATCTTCTATAACAAAATCCTTACTGAAAATTCCTAAAATCAAGAATGATCTTTCTTACCTGAAGAATCCGAGGACAGAAGGTAAGGAGAACTCAAGGATTCTTCCTCTTCTTTCTTTTCTTTTTCTTCTCGCTGCACTCTATTTCTTTCTAGGGCAATCTCCCCTCTTTTTTGCTCTTTTCTCCAGAAGCTTTGTCTTTGTAATTCAATCTCACGAAGGCTTTCATCACACACATCACCTGAAGGCCCGAGGCAATAACTCCTCTTCCACTTTTCTTCTTCTCTACAAGACACTCTCGATTCCTCTCACAGAGAGCACTCACTAGCCACAACCATTTCATCCCCGTCCATACATTGGCTGCCACTCCTAAATAGGCAGAGAATATGCAGATAAGCGAAGGAGTCACACAATTCAAAGGAAGGTGGTCCATTTACCAGACTCCACGTGGAAAATTAGCTAGAGTTGCAGCTAGAGGAACCAGCTCCGGTCCGGCCATCACAAACACACGAACCGCGGTTCACCCACCCCTGCCAATTTCCATATCTGAAATTCTCCACTGACTTTGTCCAACAATTCGCCCAATTCAGAACACCAGGAAGAAGATTTCAAAGCAGAAACTACTGACTTACCTCAGCCAATCATCGAGAAAAATTGCAACATCACTGATAGGCCAAACTTGCGGAGCCCTAGCTTGCAGTTCATCGTGTAGCCCGCAACCCGCACAAAGTTGCTTTCCAAAGCCAAACAACATACACCCGAGCCCCACTGTCGTCTCCCTCACGGTCTCGCTCTCCCTCTCTCTCTCACCTTTCGTCTCCTTGTTTCTGTTGGGCTCTCCCTCTGTGTCTCTTTCTCTCAATCGCTCAAATGGCCAAAGTCCATTTGATTTGAAGTTCAAATTGACCGGTTCAGGGGTGAACTAGTTCATCTCACCACCCCTTCTTTAATTCTTCTTTTCCTTTTTTTTTAATATATTTCCTCTAATTGAATTAATTCAATTAATCCTTCTTATTTATCTCCAATTAATTACCCATCTATTTTTAATCCCAACAAATTTATTATCTCTTTCCCCTTCTTAATTATTTCAATTTAATCCCATTATTTATAATCTAACAATTACATCTTTGGTAATATCCCGATAATTATTTGACTAATTCGAATACCCCTAATTACTTTTTAATTTATCATTTTTAAATTTTGATATAACAAGTCAGGGTATTACACTCGCGACAGCGGGTCGTGAATTGTCTGGTGGGTGGCAAGCACCTCGGGCTTCGCGGGATGGAACGACGAAGCATCGGGTTGGGGCGAGCTCTGATGTTTCGTTGTTTCCTGATGCTCAGCGAGGGCAACTAGGCTACGATACCAGCCTCGGGTCGATGAGGTAAGGCTAGCAGATCATGCTGGACCGGCCAAAGGCCGTGGTCCAGCTTGTGGTCCGATTTGAACCAGTTGTCCTTGCTCTAGGTGACGACAACTCGAATGTGTGTGAGGAGTGGTGCATTGGTATGGTAGGGCATGGCCTTGGGACATCCACGGGTGTCCATGGCTGAGTCAAGTTAAAGGGACCTTCGCTGGTGAAAGACAAAAGGATTTTCAGTGAAAGGGGAAGGCTGGAGAATGAAGCTCTCGGTTGAGCTTCTGCACGAGGGAGGAAATTCTGGAAGAAATGCTCTCTGGATGGTTGAGCTACTGCTTGCCTCAGGTCTTTAGGTGAGGGATTTTACTTTGTTGATTCATTGTGGTCTCCTATTTATGTTCTGCCAATTGGTCATTGTGAATGTTTTGTGCGAATGTTATGTGATGAAACAAGAGGGATTAGTGATGGCAGTGAACAATTGATGGGTAGGAAGAACGTGAAGGTTGGAGCTCCTGGAAGCTCTTGGGTCTCTTGGAATCTTCAGGTAAGGAGGTCTCCTCCATTGTTTCTAGTCGACCACTTCTAAATTGGTCGATCATATTTCTTCCCAAAAATCATTTCCTCCACAAAACTGGTTGACAACATCTAAACTGGCCGACCACTTTTCTACCTGAGAGCCCCTTGTTTGCAATTTGTCAATATTTTGGTCGACCAGTTATAAATTGGTCGAGCACTTTTCAACCCGAGAGCCTCTGTTTCTCTTATGTTAATATTTTGGTCGACCATTTCCAAGCTAGTCGACCACTTTTACTATCAAATGTCTCATAACCATTTGAATTTTCACTCCTCCTTAAACCATAACACAAAACTCCTTATTCATGCGAATTCCACTATTTGAAAACATTAATACTGTCAACAATTATTCAAATGAGTACCCAATTTATCAAATATCATAATTTATCATAATTACCTAATGTTGTATGTTACATGATAAAAATTTAGGATATTACATTATTAGAGCAATGGAAGGCAGAATGTCTCCGATGCAGAATGATGTCATTCTATGGGGGAAAGTATAACTTTCCACACAGGGGAACGACAAACAAGGGGAATGCTTATTCGTAATGACGTTCTGTAAAGGAAAGTTGACGTTCCTAGGAGAAACAACAAAATAAAAGCTTTATATTTAGTACTAATGTGTCGCGAAGGAATGTATATGGTTTCGCTGCAGAATGAAATTGAAATGTTTAACAACAAATATGACAACGATGTTTGCGGCATTTATTTCTCAAAGTTCAGTGGATAAGTTGTTTGCAAAAATAATTTAGAGGTTGACTTGTCATTGATTTCAAAGTACAGTGGGTGATTTGTTAATTTCCTTAAAAAAATATATTCACTTATTAAATTGATTTTTTTTTCATGATCCAAACATATTTTGCGTTAGTGTCTATAAAACTTAACTTCAGATAAAATTTTTGTTTTGCGTAATTTTTAATTTTTTGTAAAAAATAACTCTTTAAAATAAAAATAATACATTATGTTTTTTTATTACCTTCACGTACATGCGCCCTATAATTAACTAGGAAAATAAAAAATTCAAACGCAACATGCTCAAATTGTTTCATATATTTTTATAAAAATTAAAAATTTTAGTGAAATTAACAAAACAACCATTGAACTATGGAATCAATAACAAATCAACCATTAAATCAACTTTCGTTAACAAATAAAACACTCAACTGTGGGAAATGAACGGCACAAGCATCATTGTTACGTTTTTCGTTAAAAAATAATTTCTCTTGCATTTCTTCCTCTTCCTCCAAGTAACGTAAGAGAATTTCTTTTTTTTTTTTCCTTTACAATTCCATCTTCATTCAATATTTCATAAGTTTCGTCCATTTTCCCAACACCCAAAGAACAAACCATGAAAACAAATTGAACCCAAAAAAGCGAAAATACAACAACGATTTGAAACAGTAGATGACAATGCAAATACAAAATCCACCTAAAAAAAACCAAAATCCAAACCAAATTTTGGAAAGAAGAAGCCATGGAAATCAAAACATAAAACTAAACTAACATATATACATTAAACCCTGAAGAAGATGGAATTGTAAAGAGAAAAAATTAATTCTCTTATGATGCACTAGCGGAAGGGAATTAGAATATAACCTGTAATTATGTTGAAGAAGTAAAGAACAATTGGTTGGAGAAGTATGATGAAATGTTGAAGTGTGCTGATCAACCTAAGGTGGCAGATTCCATGTGTAACGACCCGGTTTTTATTTACTTAAAATCGCTTGAAATTTGAAAGTTTTTCTTTTATAAAATCAGAGTAAGACTTTTCTTTATAAAACCCGATCGTTAAAACTCTTATCTTAAAACACTTATCAATTTCAGCAGAAGTAATGAAATCCATTTTATAAAACACAGCGGAATTAAAACAAAGTATTAAAGAATATTAAATAATCTACAAATTTAACATTTAACATTTAACATTCTAGCTATCCTTCTCAGCGAAATAATACAGCAGCACATTTAGCATTCTATCATTCTCAACAAATCATACAGCAAACAAAATGGAGACAAGCATCCAATTGGCAGAGCATAAATATTCCCAATGTCCATCGTCCATCAACAGACAACAACAGAGCTCAACCACACCAACCGATAGTGCACAATATCCATAATTTCAAGTAAAGACTTTGTATTACCTGAAGGCAGGAGTTCTCTTTTCTCCTCAGTTCCTCACAGTTTATAGCAGCACACATGACAGGAATGGAGAGTTTACCTTCCTCCATTTAGTCATTGGGTGATTAAAAAGCCAGAGCAGAATATAACATCAAAGCTGGAGAAAGCTGGACGTTGCCCATTTCAATGGAGAGGGGTCCAATGCCTAGAATCCACGTGGACAACTTGCTAGATGATCAACTTAAGGAACCAGCTCGGGTCTAGTCCAGTTCACCCCTGCCATCGCCAAACACCTCCACCAATTTTCATCTTCGAATTCGTCATTGCTCATTGCCCATTTGAAATTGTTGAATAAACAGAATGCCAAGGGAAGAAGAAACACTAAACAGAGACCATAAACTTACCATCGTCGGAAATCGCAACTTCCCGGTTGCTCGCCCCGTCACCAACTAGAACAGTCCGAGCTCAAGCTCCCCGCAGCATGCTGGAATCTGGACGTCGTGCACACCGCGAGGGAGCCCAGGTCACCCCCATCATCTCGTCGGTGAAGGCCAGCACTGAGCTCACCGTCATCCTTTGCCCGATCGCTCTCCCCCCTTTCTCCTTCGGTTTCCCTCTCTCACTCTCTTCGCATCTTTCTCTCACAAATGGCCAGCGGGCCATTTGATTTAAGCCCTAGACTGAACAAACAAACATGAACCGAACCGGTCCAGTGGTTCAGTCCTCACCCTTCAATCGGTTTCTCCTCCTATTCTCCTAAATCTTCTTTATTTCAATTTCCCTAATTTTATTTAATTAATCTCATTTTCATTTTAATTCTCCTTTTATTTAATTTCTCTAAATTCATTAATCCAATTAATTCCTCATTTAATTTTTAATTAATTATTTCAAATAATCTCATTATTTACTTTCCTTATTTAACAATAACTCCCACGGTAATACCCCGATAATTATTCGACTAATTCAAATATCCCCAATTATTATCCAATTTATCATTTTTAAATTTTGATATAAAAGTCAGGGTATTACACTAGGTGTGGCGGTCGATCAAAGGCAGGCAGAGATCGATTGGAGGATTGACCGCAAAATTTACGGAGGCAAACTTTCTTCAAGAATGGTCAATCAGAAGGTCAACCTTAAAAAGGGTTGTGGCAAACAGATGAAGGGTCCGGTCGAGCACGCGGTCGAGCTGATCCACCGGTTCCTCTATTTCCTTATTTGGCTGCTGAATTCACTTTTGGAAAGTTGATAGGATCCAAGAATCACTAAGAACGCGAAACTCGAATCTGTCCAGAAAACTGTGAAATGCCGACAAGTGAAACTAAAATAGCAATAACTCCCAATTCCCATGCGAGGTTTAGCTGGAATTTGGAGGATATCAATTTAACACTTTCAGATAACTTGTGTCAAAATATTGTCGTAAAAACCACTCTGGATTAGTAGATATGACGAAATCAATATTAACCCGAAACTAGGGTTTCAGCAGGACAGAAAAACCTTTCAGTAATCAAATGCAAATATCTCGTAATGTATACATAGAAATAACCCCAAATTTGGAGGGTAGTCAGTTAACTCAGAAATAAACAACTTTCCAGAGGACACGAAACTGATCCAAGTAGTTAAGACTTCCAAAACAGAGCTGCAAATCGAGCTTCCAGAAATCCGCAAATAAAACAGATTCAGCAGCTAAAATGGATTCAACAATTAACACTAACCAACTTACACTTTATGAAAGAGCCACCAAACACTGATTCAATACTCACATAATAGGATCTGCAAGTGCCAAAAATATCTAGAAATCTAAATTGGACCTTCAAGAATCGAGAAGAAAAAAAGCCAAGGAGTCCGTGGACCTCCTAGTGAGAGGGACGACTTGCAGTTTGTTTAACAACAAACACTCTCCAAGGTTGGAAGCCTACCTTTACCTCCAAGCCACAATCCTCACCACAAAGATAAGGGATTAGAAGAGGTAATAACCCTGAAATTGCAAGGAAAGGAGGCTTCAAGAACTCCTTGCAAGGGGGATGGAAGAATCGGCTCAATGGGAGGGGGTGGCTGCGGCTATGCTCTCCAAGAGAAACACAATTTTCTATTCAATCTTCAACTGGTTCTTCCATTCAAAAATAGGGTATATAAAACCCTAAGGTTTTACAAAAAAATCATAAAAGGACTAAAATATCCCTAGGTAGCAAAAGACTAAACAAACCCTTAATTAAAACAACAACAATAAAATCCGAGTCTGAGTTTTGCTCTCTGAAACAAAGACATTTTACATACCTAATGGAGCCGAAATACAACGTTCAATAGCTCGTTAGAAACCTCTGGATGTTGGCTACATTTCGTATGAAGGACTAAAGTTTAAATGACGTCATCTCGATTGTCAACAATCCACTTGAACTGTCGGAGGTCAGAATCTAGGCGGAAAAACAGCTTACAATTTTTCCCCAAAGATTGTAAAACCTCCATTAGCCCAAATGCCAACTCCTCTTTGTTTATTTGATTCAAAACCCTACAAAACAAATAAAAAAAAGTTAGGAAATAAAGGTGCCCTAGGCACAGCTCTGGCGATGGGACTTGGGGCATTAAGGGTCAATGAACTCTCTGTAATGGATAATATAAATCATCTATTTGATAGAGCTACTGTTCGTGTTATTCTATGTGAAGTTAATGCCTCTGTTGATGATGAAGGATAATCATATTGAAGTTGCATGCTCTATTAGCTATAAGTGTTAATGTTCTATGTGGTAGTTATTAGGAACTGTTAAATAGTTGAGAAAAATATTGGGCGTATGCTTTCTATTTCCTTGGAATGTATGATCTACTGATGGTTCAAGTTGAGATGGGTTATGTTCCATTTAGGCATCAAATAAGTTCTTAGAATTATTATACGTCAAAATACGAAAAGGAGAAGAAAGTTATAAGTCGTAATTATTAATGATAGATGTTTTGATTATGAAGGTGTTGAAAAGAGAAGAAGGATAACTATTAAGTGTCAAACGCGATAAAGATTTGAGGTTAGAAATTCAGTAGAGCGGTTGGCCAATGGAGACCCTATACCATTAGCAGTGTCTTTCCTTTAATTGTTTGTTTACGTTTCCACTATGTTGCTTTATATATCATACCTATGTTAATTGCATGTTTTTAGTTTAGTTTCTGAGGATGTTAGGATGTTAGTATATTGTTATCGTTTTTGTTAAAATACCAAGCATGCATGTATTGTCATCATTTCCTTAAATTGTCAAGCATGTCTATATTGTTATTTCCTATAAACTGTCAAGCATGTCTAAATTGTTATTATTTCCTTTAAATTACCAAGCATACCTATATCATTGTTGTCTCTTCAAATTACCAAGCATGTGTTAGAATATATCGTCATGCATAGTATGTTAGTAGCTTTTCTTATATCTCATACTTTTATATTGTTGTGATTACTGCTTCAGGTTTTATACTATTTCAATTACTGCTTTTCATTGACATGCATCATAATAATGTTTCTTTTGTACATATATCATGCTAATAGAAACAAGTAGGAAGTGCCACCTTCGGGGGGTACTCATATGCATTGAGTGAGGAAAATGAATGGAAGAAAAAGATGATGGGAAGTTGGGGGGCAGATTGGTAGTTCGAATCTAGTCTGGTAGCTAGGCTACACCCCTACCTTGTCGGGAATGAGACTAGTTAGACATAGGATATTAGAAGCTGACCAAACTATACCATCACACACAGGTTCCTCCAATCTCCTGCTCGATGTACGAGTTATGAATGAAAGAATGAAATGTAAAGAAAATATAGGTTTGGGCCGGTACCCATTCCATAAGAATTAAAGAGAAGCATGATCATACTGCATAGCTCATTTCTTACTGGGCATCAGGCTCACAGTTTACTAATGGTGTAGGTACACGCACGAGAAAATGATGAACAGGTGAAGGAGCAGTTGATAAAGGATTTCCACGGGTGGGACTTATGGCTAGTTAGGCTAAGGAAAGTAAAAGAGAAAAGTAATTTGTAAATTAACACGTAATTACATGTTTAGTATTCCTTAAATGAATTTCTTACACTTCCGCTATGTTTTGAGAAAAGATTTTATAACTATGATTTTCCACTGTTTAGAACAATTTTCATAATGAGTCTAAGGAAAAGGTTTTTAATGGTCTGA
This sequence comes from Begonia loranthoides, assembly GCA_022433065.1. Lineage (NCBI taxonomy): Eukaryota > Viridiplantae > Streptophyta > Magnoliopsida > Cucurbitales > Begoniaceae > Begonia > Begonia loranthoides. Next base: position 18,097,662 of record CM039482.1, read on the forward strand.
ATTTTTAAGGAAGAACTCTGATTTAATTAAGAAGGCTTTAATAAAGCTTTTAGTTGTTTTATAAAAGTTTTAATCAGGTCGTTATAGTACTCATCATTTACCATACTTCCTGAAAGAATTGCACACGTCTCCAGGTTCTTTCGAGTATTTCCAACAACATACTTATTGAAATGATACATCAATTCACCTGGTTGTCAAAAAACATTAACAAGAGACCATTAGACTAATAAGGCATGAATAAGTGTAGACATACGTAGATTACCAAATCGAAGATGTACTATGTGAATAGGTTTTAGTGGTGGAGCCTACGATCCACTTGACGCATCTATCTCCTGCACCTTGGCAAGCATGACAGGAGGAGCATGTTTGCCTTTAAGGCAATGGTGCTTCAAATTTCAGACATGTTATTGCGTTGCATACAAAGAAAGTAAATAATGAACTTTGCGTAAAAAGTAAATGAATTACAACAGATCTGTGCATTCCATTGTTGAAGAGGACGATGGAGAGGCCACTGGAGAGATTGCTGGAGGGACTGCTTGAGAGGCTGCTGGAGGGGCTGCTAGCTATCCCATTCTCTGCAATACTGCCAACATCTCATAATGCTGCTCCTCTATTTATTGCATTTGGAGCAACCTCATTTGATGTTGCTCCAGCATTTTTTAAATTTGGAGCAGCTCCATTTGAAGGTGTTCCTCCAACATTGGTATTTTATTCAGAGCCATTTCATGGAGCTCCTCTATCTTGCGCATCTAGCTGTAAATCTCCTCTAGCATTGATGTAAAATAAGATGATTAAGGAGGAGGCGGAGTCATCGATTGTGGAGCATCATCCTCCAAGTGATGCAAAGGCAATGCTTGAGGTTGTTCCTCTGAGGGGGCTAGAGGCTGAGCCACAGAAGGGGGTGGAGGGAATACAATTGAGGGGGTGGGGGCTGGCAGCTGAGACATTGTCGCTCGCTTCTTCGGGGCGGGCTTGGATGGAGTCTTGCATACCCATACCCCTTCAACTTTGCTGAGCCTCATTCGGTCTACTTTTAATTTGTTGTGGATGTTTGTGGCCTTCTCTTCGAGTCTCGGCTCCTCCTCAGGGATTGGTACCCCGTAATGCTCAACAATCCTTTGAAATTAGCTAATTGAATGGCAGACTATTGGCTGGGTTGTTGAGCACTTTGTACATGTGACTCAAAAGTTGATGTACACTTTTTTTCCATTTGAACACCTCCTCGAGCAAATAGAGATCCATGCAGCTTACATAGTTTTGATATCCATCCCATGGCAAAATAGTGTGCATCATGATGATGTGGATCACTCGGGCTATGATATTCAAGTCATTGGACATTGGCTTCTTATACGCTCCAATCACGGGATCATGGTGGAAGAATCTAAGTACTGCTAGACCTTTTCCTTGTATGATGAAAGGAGGCTCCCGAAACACGTGGTAATATTGATCTCTTGGTCCCTCCATCGAACATCCAAGCAGCACGTTAATATCATTGGGAGTCAGCCTCAACTCTCGTCCAAACGTGTAAGTTCGAACCTCTAATAGTTGGGTGGAGTGTTCCAACTTTGTATAAAATATTTTGACATTCTACTCACAATAATTTCCACCCAATCAGCACAAACCGGATAAGCTAGCCCTGGTAAACAATTCTTCAATTTCCAACTCAGCCAATGGCTTGAAATCTACTCTTCTAGAAACAATAATTGAACTGTTTTTAACATTAGCTTCATACCATTCCTTACCATTGGCTGTCTTGAAGAGTGGGGAGTGGAAACTCGTGGTATCGGGTTTGAAATAGACTGTTGCACTTGCTGTCGGTCGTTATTGAGGTTGAGGTTGAGGTTGAGGTTGTGCTTTAACCTCGGCTTCTGTAACAGGGGCAACTATAGGTCCTCCAACGTCAACCACGACTGCTCCAACTTGAACCACAGGTGCTCCATCTTGTACTAGAGTGGGTACATTACCAAGTAACTGACCAACGAGCTCGGTTACAATTCGACTTTGTTCACGCCCAAAGTCCGTCATTTCTAGCCGTAGGTGCGTTTGATCCTGAGATGGACCACCCTTTCGCTTGAGCGGCATTTTCTTTGTACGGGAATCAATTGGTATCGATTAAACAATGTGGAACAAAGGTTTGAGAGTATGAATGTTCGTTGATGATATCGTGGTTCGCCGTGAACTCGCCGTTGTGGACAGTCGAGTCTTATATAGTAGGCCACAAGAATGCAGAATGACGGACGATGATCCACGGTGGATCATTATCAATCCTCTGAGGATTGTAGTCAATCTGAGGCGGATCGAATGATGATCCACAGTGGACCATCAATATTGTAATGTTATTTTCAAAAATATCAATCCGCGGTGGAACAATACACGATATGTCACAGATTGAAATCAATGTGTTTAACGACAAACATGACAGCGACGTTTGCAGAAACCTTTTCCCATAGTTTTATAGTTAATTTGTTTGCAAAAATAGTTTAGTGGTTGACTTTTTATTGACCACAAAGTACGATAATTGATTTATCATTTTTTTAATATTTTAATGTAGGGAAAATGACAAATTAACCATCGTGGTTTGCGATCAATGACAAGTCAACCACTAACTTTTATTTTCTAACAAATTAACCACTGACGTATGGGAAATTGACAAAGTCAACATCGCTGTCACGTTTGCCGTTAACAAGCTAATCTGGAGCCGCGGCAATTCGTAGACAAACTATCGCGGCTCTGTGTTTTTCCAAGAAAATAAGGCCAAACTGCGGCGGCGTCTTGAGACACCGCCGTAGTTTTTTTGGAGACTGCCACGACATCTTGAGACGTCGCCGTGGTTTGTTAGGAGACCGCCACGACACCGAGGCGGTCTCATGACTGGAAAAATTTTTTATTGCAAATTTGACGGCTTAAACGAATGATTTTGGGCTAGAAAGGGGGTCATAGGGTAAACCATATGACAAGTAATAGATCTCTGAGAGCTTCGATTTGATACTTTTTGGAGCCGATTCTGACACCTATAGCCAAAGTTATGGTCTTTTGAAGTTGAATAGGTCAAAAATATAATAAAAACATTGGATTCGAAAAACATATACATAGGGACTTTGAAGTAGCCATGAAACACTAAAAACCGAGAACCGCTGTGGACTTTGAAGTAGCCATGGATGAAAAACAGCGAGTTTCATGGCTACTTCAAAGTCCCTATGTATATGTTTTATGAATCCAATGTTTTTATTAGATTTTTGACCTCTTCAACTTCAGAAGACCATAACTTTGGCTACAGGTGTCAGAATCAAATCCAAAAGGTATCAAATCGATGCTCTCTCAGAGATCTATCACATACCATATCTTTTACCAAAGATCCCCCTTTCTTTGCCCCAAAATCATTTGTTTAAGCTCTCAAATTTGCAATCAAAATTTTTCTAGTCATGAGACCGCAGAGGTCTCATGACAAACCGGCGCGGCGGTCTCCTAAGAAACTATAACGGCGTGTCGGGAAACCACTGTGGAATCCCGGGAAACCACTGCGGTGGTGGCCTTCTTTTCTTGGAAAACCACAGAGCCGCGACATTTTGTCTACGAACCGCCATGGCTCCAAATTAGCTTGTTAACGACAAACGTGACAGCGATGGTGGCTTTGTCATTTTTTTATACGTCAGTGATTAATTTATTAGAAAATAAAAGATAGTGGTTAACTTGTCATTAATCACAAATCACGATGATTAATTTGTCATTTTTCCTTTAATGTATTATAATATATATAATTATAATTTATTATTTTAATTAAATAAAAAAATGAAAGAAATGAAATGAAGAGAAGAAGGAGAAGATGGGCGGCTAAAAATTGAAGGGCGGAAAAAGGGCTTCGGCCGAGAGGAGAACTTTATGGGACAGGACTGACCGAGACTAACCGAAGATTCTAGGAATTCAGGCCGACAGAAGCTTCGATCGGTCGAGCTTTTTCGATCGTGTGCTATTTCGTAATCCATCCAAGGAAGTTCCGCGAGAGAAGTTTGGCTGAGACAAAGAACTCGGGATTCCCAGCTTCGGGTGGCAGTGAACTCATCGAGGAGCATTTTGGAGAGGCAAGACCGAGCTGAGCTTCTTCTGTTTCTCCGATTGCGATAAGAAATGCCATAATGTGGAAGATAGGTTTATGGTTCTGTTTTGATTTCTATTTGGGTTTCAGCTGAATTGATGTTTCATGTTCGTGTTTGATGATTGTTGAGCTGAAGAATTAGAACCGTAGGAGAGGGATGTTCAAATTTAATGTTGATGTTGGTTCTGTTTTGGATGGGAAAAAAGTTGATAATATGCCCAGTTTTAGCTACAGTTTAAACTGATTTGGTTCACTTGATGTTTTGTTGAAAACTCCCGTGGAGTTGTGTCCTGAAATTGGTTCTATTTTGATTTCTGGATGGGTGATGAATTTTGGATGGTTGAAATATATTTTTCTGATGTTTATCGAATTGAGTTTTTGGGTCCTTATTTTGAAGTTGTGAAGTTGTAGATTTACAACTGTAAAGGAGGGATAATAGATTTAACATTGTCTTTGATGATTGGTTATGTTTTGTTATGGTTATTATGTGTTAGGACTGTCCATTTTGCCAAGGAGTATATGTTTGTTACTGTCGTGGATGGTAAAAAACTGAGGATGTAATGTTATGATTGACTTGGATTTATGGTTTACAATCTCAGAATAATGGTTTTGGTTCTGTTTAAGGTTACTATTGTTTTGATGAATATTTTGAGGACTTGTGCCATGTAGGAAATGTTCATTTTATTCTCTCCGTTTAAATTGATAACCCAAGGATTGTAGTCTGCAACTGTTTTGATGATAATTTTTTATGGGTAGTAACTTGTTGCTACGCTATTTTACATTTAATGTTCGAGGCTACACTGTTGGGCACGGAAAATATTTATGCTTGATGAACTGTGAAGTGGATGCTCTATTGGTCTTGTTGAGTGAGCAAAAATGGAAAATATTGAGTTGTAGTCTATAGTAGCATAAAGATAGATGTTAGGCTTAATCTAATGTGTATGTTGTATTCCCATATTTGGTTTCCAGCTTCGGACTCGTGATTGTCCCTACAAACCGTCTTGGGTTCTACTTTTGTTTAAGACTTGTCTGTTATCCCTTATATGTTGTTAGGATGTTGACATCGGCCTTGTCACACGTAATATCTGAAAAAGTTCATCTATATGTAAAACTTCAATGATGTGTTACATATGTTTTGTTAAAGGAATTATGTTTGAATATAGTGAATTGTGGTACTTGAATTGTTGATGATAATGAGGTTGTTGGTGTTTAAGGATATATTGGATGATAATGGTGTTAGTTTTATTAGTGTAATTATTTACATGTTGAAAAAATTAGCAAGGAATAGAGAAAGCAATAAATTTGATGATAGCAGTCAATCACTAGGAGAAGAGGGGGTTGATCCTGGCCATTACAATTTATTACAGAATGCAAGCAATTTGGAAGCGATCGATCAGCTGAAGGAGATAATTGACCAGTGCAAAAAAAAATTGTATACAGAGAGCAATGATTTTTGAAGCAGTCGATCAGCTGAAGGAAGTGATCGACTAGGTCCAAAGTAGATAGCAAAATGTTGATTTGTGGTCGCTCGTCCACTAGACAGTGATCGACCACGATTCACTGATGATCAACCGCAAATTCTTTCATGCCTTTTATGGATTTTATGGGAATATACAATAGAAGATAGGATGTTGTGCTCTCTATTTTATTCCTTGTTGTGTTTATCGTTTGACGACAAGTTAGAAAGTTAAGCACTATTGTTGGATTTTGGTTATGTATGTTGGATATGTCCTCTATGAATTACAGTTATGAGAAATGTTCTTTTGTTAAATGTAGCGGTGTCCTCCGAGGTTTTATTCGATGAAACTGTTAATGAGTAGTACCCTGTTGGTTTCTAAATCTCTCACTTTGCTGTTGTTGAATGTGGAAAATCAATGAAGCTATTTGTAATAACTCAGTTTTACTTACATTTAAAAACATGTAAAATTTAAAACTTTTATTTTATAAATATAGTTAAAGACTTTTCATTACCCCTTTAAAACAATAAATAGAAATCTTTTCAGAAAACCTTTTGTAAAGCATAGTGGAAAACTAAATAAATCAAACAAAGCATTTTTTTTAGAATACAATAAATAACTTTTTTCCCTTTTTCAATTTAAGTACTTTACAAAACTCTTTACAAACCACTTTTCTTTCAAATTCCTTTAGCCTAGCCAGTCACAAGATCTGCCCATGCAAATCCTTCATCAACTGCCCTTAACCTATTCTCACATGTACCTACATCACAAGACATAAACTATGAGAGAAATTCTCAGTAAGTGATATAAAATAAAAGGTATAATGCACGTGCTATGAAGCTTTTAAAATCTGTTTTCGTTTCCTGTTTTCATTTTTGGAAAGTAACCTATCCTTTTTTTCATTTTCTTTATGTTTATATTTCATTTATTAGAGAAAGGATACATCCTATGGTCATGTGGCTTAACCGTCACTCCGATGATGACATACATCCATTAGGGGTGTCACCACTTATGATCGTCACCAATCTCTTCAGTTCAAGTGTTAAGGATTTTTGGTACAAGAGAAAGAATACATCCTATGGTCCATGTGGCTCAACCGTAACTCTGTCCATACGTTGGAGGAGATACATCCATTAGGGATGTCACCACCGATGGACCGTCACCTTGATGTGCCCCAAGGTCCCGTCACCTGAACCCGAGCCAGGGGCTCCTTTATTTTCTAACTTTTTATTTATTTTCTAGGTGTTTCTTCTTTAGCCAACTTGGAGGAGAGTTTTGATCAATTTCACAAAGAGAATTTGGTGCATTTGGACTAGTGGATATCATGCTTATCATAGAAGAAATTATGGGCTTTCTTTTTCCGTCTAAAATCTGACCACCAAGTGTTCAAGGGCAATTTTGACAATTGGGAAGACTTCATTTCACATTTAGTTCGTCATACATTTTGTAGCCAACACATAGAGCTTTCCAAAATGGTATTTTGCGTTACATTTGGTGTTCGTTTGCTATGTCCAACGTCCAATTTTCAGAGGCACAAATCCAACCACGAAATTATTTAGTGTGTCTAATTTTGAGGTCATTTTTGTCATTTTCTATTTAAGGTTTCTTTTGTAATTTTTCTTTTGTAGGCAACCTTGTAACTTTACCATTAGATAGGTATTTTATCCTCTCTAATGAACCCTAATCGAATTTGATTTGGAATTTTGAAGAATTGACAAAACCTAGTTCTCCCTTTTGGTGTGTGGTCCGCGGAGTTCTTCTCTCCTTTGGCCGATTCCCCATCTCGCCTCAACTCGATCTTCTTGTGGCTACTTGATTGAGTTGAAGGGCTGCTACCTCTTTCAAACCACTCTATCGTTGTAGTGGTCTATTGTGGAGTGGAGGTAGAAGAAGTTTCAACCCCCTTGGAGAGTGCCCATCCGTTCGGTAAGGCCAAGCATAGTTGCCCCCTCTCACATTGGAGGTGTGCGGACTCCTTAGGTTTCTTTTCTATTTTCTTGCTGTAATTTTAGAAGGTGGTCTTGTTTGTTCGTGGATTCCTCTTTGTTCTCTGGATTTTTGAGCTTATTGGTCATTGGTGTTTTGAAGTTTCTTGCTAAAGAGTTGTGATTGGGAGAAGCTTAGCTAACCAAGAATCTGTTTCTGTGATATTGCTGTTTTTCTGATCTGCATTGAATCCGTGATTTGAAGCCCTTATGTTCATTTATAGCTCTCATCTTGGGCAGAATTAATCTTCATATTGTCCTTGATTAAGTCTCCAAAATTGGTATCGTTTGGCTGTATGCACGCTGAGTTCTAGACGTTTCATTCCGGGTCGCCAGAACTGTTTCAAAAAAACCTAATTCCGTGGGCTGTATTCTGTTGATCATATCTGGTTATTCTGATGCACTTTGGAGCTGAATTTTTGATATGATTCTATTTGGATTATTGACTTAAGCTCTTGTAAATTTGAGTTCCTAATTCGATATGGAAGTTGGGTTTTGATTCGTTTCAATTTCAGTGGACAGATTCTGTTTTCCCAGATCCTAATCCGAGTTTGGTTTTCTTGAAAATGTATCTCCGTTATTATAATGAATTTGAAACTGGATTTTGGCCATGATTCTCTTTAAGTTGTTGAGTGCTGACCCTGAAAATTTGAGCTCAAAAGGATATAGGTATTTGACGTTTCATCCGTTTGAAAATTAGAGCTCAGATTTATCACTAGTCAATTTATTGATTTGGCATTTTTACACAACTAGAGTTTTGGGATCTATCACACTTATTCTCCCAAACCCCCACACGCCTATTTACATTTTACTTTCAATGATACAATGAATATTCCTAGAGCCCAAATGATGGTTGTTTGCTTCGGGTGATCAGCCATCTAGAACACCATACACTTAGAATGTATGAGCTTCCATTCCACCATTTTCCGTTTCCTTTTCAAAACCACGCATGAAAACCATTTTTGTATCAATTTGAAAACCAAGATGCATGAATGATCATGAATGCATATAGTTATATCATATCTCTATATAATCTCGAAACATGCTCATTATCTATCATATCATCACTATAACCTTGAAACATGCTCAATATCATAGTTTTGAACAGAAAGAACCTAAATTTAGTGAACACAACATCAAACGACAAGCAACAGTACAACCTCGAAACATGATCAATATCTACTTTCACAAAGTAAATAACCTAATTCTAATAAACATAGTTAGCATACAATTCCTAATTCTTGCGATGTAGGCCTTTTGGCAAAACATAGACAATATCACTTACATGTCAGATTCCGTAACGCGTTTAGCACTCGAATTTAACCTTCACAATAAACAATATTATCTATACCATTATTCCTTAAAAATTTCAATACCATTGTTTAATTTCATAATAGAGTCTAAATTCATGATCTCCAGAACATATATCCAAATGGTAAAACCCATTAAAATCAACAGAGCATATTTTGAACTTCATACCCATCACAGATTTGTCCTTAACTCATGCATTACCAACAGAACATAACTCTTCCATTTTATCCATTAAGCATGCATATTATAGAGAGCAACATAATCCTCAAAATAGTGAACCAATTTCCATTAACCGACTACTATCAAAAACAGGGACCATTCAACCAACAGAGTTTAACAACCACAAACAACGGCAAGTAAATAACCATCAACAATCAATAACCTTCCCTCCGTAACAATCCACACCAAACTAAATCCAAGCCGTAATCAAGACAGAGAATCACATCTAGGTTACATAGCATATTTATAAAGCTGTAATTAAATAGAGAACTATTTATTTTAACAAAGCATAAACGTTCATAAATAATAGAGAGCATTTTCTATTCACAGAGTATATCTAATCCAAAACTAACATCCTACACTCTTCTGTATTTTCATAAAATCCGTAAAAGAGTGAAGAAATACCTTCTAAGAAGAACACCTGAGAGGGCAGCAGCTCATCCCACCCACAGCCCCTTCTTTTCCTTCTGTCCTCTGCTCTCTTTCTTCTTTCCTTCTTATTTCCTCTTCCCTAGAGAGACCTCACCCTTTTTCTTCTTCTCTGTCTCTCACACTCTTGGCCTTCACTATTTTCTCTAGAAACTCACTCTCACATTTCTCCTTTTCTCTCAGCTTTCACTTTCCCCAGAGAGCTTTCTCTCTTCTTCTTTTCTACCTTCACAAAAAAGGTCTCCCATCAGCCTTATATATCCCAATATAATTTCACCTAACTCCTTTAAGAAATTGCCATTTGTAAACGGGAGGGACGTGGAGGAATCACAGAACACTTCACGCCTTGGGATTTTCAACTTATCTTCTCGAGCTATAATTTCACGTGGGAGTGTCGATTGCTCCAATGTCCTTCTTCGCAAAACACCATGGGACCATTCAAAATTACTGTCGATCGCTAATACCCGATGGACATGGGTGTCGACCGCTCCAACGCTGAAGCTCGCTTCTACCTTTCACCCAAAACACCAACGTTTCCTCTCCATTTCTTTGATTTTATTCCTTTTATTTTAATTCAATTTAATTCATTTCCTTTTTAATTTATTGCCAATTAATCCTTAACCAACTCCTCAAAAATTTATAATATACTCCATAATCATATAATAAATCTTCAACCCCATTCTAATAATTGGTACAAATTATTCCCTTAACTAATTACATTTTCTAAACTTATTTTTGTAGTGACATAGTCCAAAATAAAATCATTCTTTAATTTCCAAGAAGTCACAATTATTAGCGTCCATAGTCCCATCTTAACTCCAAGTATTACACTATTCTCTGTCATTATTGGTTTGATAAATATGCTCTGTTGATGTAGTTTTGATTCTACATGTTGATTGTTGTTTCTGAGCGATGGAAATCTATGCTTTGTAGAAGTGAGTTTGTTTTGGTTGTATTGCATTTGGGTTAGTGTTGACGAATTATGCATGGTTAAGTGGGTTGGAATGGTCCTCTATTTATTTACTGCAGCATTGATAGAAATATGTTGGTAGTTGGTTCTGCAAGTGAAGGATTATCAAGTTATAAATTAGAAAAGGATTTGGGTTAATTATTGAGATGAATATGGACAGTTTTCGGGTGATTGAGAAATTAGAGAAAGTTTTAATTGTTATATCCTTAATATATACATATACATATATATATATATAGTGAAGACTGCCAAGGAAGTGATATTGTTTGTGTTTTATCGAAAGGCCTACATTGCAAGAGTTAGGACTTGTATGCTATGTGTATTTATTAGATGATTAGGTTGTGAAGAGAAATATGTATAAGAAAGATAAGAGTGAAGAGAAATATGTAAAGAAAATGAGAAGGGTTTGAATTGGCTTAAATTCACCGCTCACTCCCGAGTTGTTAGCAGAAAAGAAATGGTCGAAGTAAATCATGATGGTTTAAGTTCACCATCATGATTTAGTTCACCATTGCGGTATTTAGTTCACCATTGCGGTATTTAGTTCACTATGATGGCTTAAGTTCACCAGCATGGTACAAGTTCACCATTAAGGCCTAAGTTCCCCAATACAGCCAAAAATCACTGTTAGAATTAAAGTTCATTAAAGTTGACCACAGTTTTAGAAGCAAGTAAACGTAAAGAAAAGAAAGAAAAATGTTTTTAAGAATAGAAAACTGCATACAAATTTGAAAAGCTGCATAGCATGTGCATTACATATTTTATATTGCTTACTGAGCCTTAGACTTATAGTTAAGTTTTGTGATGTAGGTATGTGCAAGATCGAGAGAAGAGGAGTAGTTGATGAAAAATTTGCATGTGCGGACCATGTGGCTGGCTAAGCTAAAGATCAAGAAAAAATATAAAAGGTGTTATAAAGTTATTGATAAATGTAAAAAGTGATTTTTTTTTAAAGTTAAGCAAAGTTTTCCATGTTGTTAAGGTTTTTAAGAAAAGAATTTTATTTATTGTCTTTAAATGTTTTAAAAATGAAAAGTCTTCCGCTTCACAACTCGAACAAAAGGATTTAATTAAAATAGAAAAGTTTTAATTTTACGTGAGATTTCCAAGGAAATGTCTTTTGAAAATGCCACATTTTAAGAAGAAAAATCGGGCTGTTACAATATTAAAATAGCTGTATAGGACTCAGTGAGATAAACTGTTTTGTGGCATGATTTTTTTTTCCTTTTGAAGATTGGCGTACATGCAACATAATAGAATTGATAGTATTACACAATTGTAGTTTGATAAAATTGTTGTGAATAAGGTGTTTGTAATCGGAATTAATCCCTGCTTGATGTTATGTTGATAGAAGCTATTGGAAATAATGTTGAATATGTTGTTACAACCTTGTTAAAAATGTTAGTTCATAACAAGTATTGGATTGTTTTAAGTTGCCTTGTTAATTCATGCTTCAATAGTCTATTAAATAAATTGTATTGTTTTCTCAATGTATAATATGAACTATTGCATGAAATACATTCATGATCTGCATCACGAGTAGAAATGTTATGATAAGGTTGCATATATATGCATTGCACGAGAATAAAATTTATCTAACAAACGTAATGTAATACCTCGATAATATTTTCCCTGTATACGCGATGTAATCAATAGTTGAGATAATTAATATAATACATTGCATACCTATACGTGTTATAATGTGACGTGTATTTATGGAGAAATTATTATGGGTTGAAATTTAAGTAGGAAAATGTAAAGGAAAAGCTGTTCAAGATGAATTTAGACCCATGCAAACGACTCAAGGATGAGAAATGTCATCCGCAACTGCATGGAATGTCATTCCTGCATTTTGGGACGATGGAGGATAGAACCCTCACGTCCTAATTCATCCCTTGTCGCTAACTGGAGACTTTTGGATGCTTGCGGACGAGGGGGGACGCACGCGGACGTTGAAGATTTGAATCTGTCAAATTTTTGGACAATTTCGGACACATGTAGACGCTGTATCCGGATGACTTCCTTCGTCCGAATGGCAGATTCGAACAGATGCGGACGAGGGTGAGGATGCCATCCTTTGTCTGAATGTGCAAATATGCCTAAAGAATAGTATTTTTTGAACGTATGCAGATGAGGCCAGGACGACTCACCTCGTCCAAAACATCCCAGACTTGCAAATAAATTATGGTTTAAATAAGGGAATTCTGGTCGTTTTGCAATTAAAATCGCACTCAGGGAGACACGGAAAGACGGCTCCCCATGCCAGACCACGCCCTCCACTTTGTCGACCATGCCTTCCCTCTCTGTTCAGAGTACAATTGTTCCCCTTCTGGCATGGCTTCCAATTTAAGCCTTCTTCTCTGCCTTTTTTGTCTAGTTTTTCTTGTGTGAGCTTTTCTTCCTGCGTGAGAGAATTCCTGTGAAAGAGTGTGAACTCCCTTGTGAGTGAGTGTTCGATTGTTTCTGCTAGTGATTAGCGGGGGTGACCATGAAGTAGGAGGAAGCGGAGGAGTAAGATAGGAGTTTGTTGTCCGTAAGTAGTGTTCTTCAACGAGGGTAAAGATTGTGTAGAGTCTTGGCCTATGGAGGCCCTACCCAAAAGTAATGTGCTTGAGTTGTGTAGATTTTTTTATTGTTAGTTTCCTGCAATTCTCTTAACTACAAATGCTTTACTTTAATAGAGATCAATGCTTTACTTTGATAGAAAAGTGATGAATGTTCAATGCTTGAATGTGATGAATGCTTAATGTGTGAATGATAATTACTGATGTTAAGTCCTATAATGTAGAATGAGTAACCGAAGATCACATTATGATATGATAGGTATGAACGAGCAGAGTTACCTTCACAATGATTCTGTTATGTTCTTTATTGTTTACTTGCTGTAGTTCCCACATATGTTAGTGCTATTTTATCCTACTGTTATTAGTGTGGAAGTCTTCGTGATAAATTCTGTGATAATTAGAAGTAGTTACACCCTTAACCTGAGCATGTTTAACTAACTAGAATAATAATTGTAATTTCTTTCTTGAGCATGTTAAAGTAACTAATTATCTTGAGCATGTTAAAGTAACTAATTATCTTAACCGAGCATGTTTAACTAACTTGAGTAATAATAGTAGTTTCTTCCGTTGACCATGTTTAATTAACTAGGAATTAACTAGAATAACAAGTTAATTAGAATAAAAATTGGGTCTAAGCTGATGACTTTAGCTAAGAACAACCTTATACTTTACTCCAGACGCACGTTGCCTTGACTTCTACTCTCTTTTACTCGATTTAGGTTGTTATCCATGTTTAAATTCTAATATTTGATTTACATTGCTTACCATGTCTACTTAATGTCATTATACTCTTGTGTTTGTGAAGCATGTTCATTCGTATGAATAGTTAGGTGTAATTTAACTTATGACCTGTCGTGCCTCTAAAAGAGGGGTCAAGAATCGATCAAATGAAAATGGAGTACTTCAAGCAAATAGCTCACTTGCAGTAGGAGGTGGCAGCTACTACTTTCAAGCAGCTACTTCCAGTTAGAGACGGTTGAACTTCCTCTCTAGAGCTCCTATGAAGCTGGTTTTTGGACACCACACTCTCACATATATCTACTTTTCTCCCTCCAAAATGCAGCTCAAAAGCCTGTTTGTAACTTGAGATCTCATACAAAAGTTGCTCGAGTGTCGGTGGGAATCGATAGATTGAGTCTTCAGCAAAGAAAGGTGTGTAACTTCTGAACCCAAACTCTTTTTCTGATGATTATTCTTTCCTTGGAACCCTGATGAATATGGGGTTATGTTGGCGATGGTTTTAGTAACTTTGGTGCTGGGAATGTTGGAAAAAAAAGGAAAATAGGTTCGGGAGGAGCCAAAGGTGAACCGATTTGCACCTTTTGTTTGATTGAACTCCACAAGGAGTGTCTCCAATCGGACTGGGATGTGCGTTTTACCTCACTAACACTCTGGATCTACTACCTTAGAGGTAGCAGGGCAAGGAGGGACAATAAGAACTTCAACCAAAATGAACAATGATTGAAGAAATGGTGGCTCACTCACTTGGATCTACTCCAAGAAGCTTGGCCGATTGTTCCTCAAAAAGAGGTGAAGAGTCTCGCTTCAAAGCTAGGGTTTTTGATAGGCTCCAAGAACAAATGGAGAGCCTTAGAGAAATCTGTTCGGAAAAACTATAACTCGCTGAATCAACAAAAATCAATCAACTTTAACTCCCAAATTGTGCGTGAGCTTAAATTGTAACTTGGCAAGGCTGTTCTCAATACAATCACAATAATCGTGTCAAAATTCCATAAAGAAATCCATTCTAGTTCAAAAGTTATGCTCCGAATACCAGTGTTCCAAAAACTATTTTTATACAGGGCAGATTTAACTACGAGTACTCAAAATGGAATAACTTGAGTTGCATACATCATATAAAGTTCAATTTTGGAGGGTAGCTCCCTGACTCAATCTCGAACAAATCTCTAGAAGATGTTAACCAGAAAAGAACGACGTAAATACCCCAAACAGAAGCCCTATTCAGCGCTAAGATCACTCCAGCAATAAAACAGATTCAGTGCAACAATATTAATCCAACAAGATATTCCTCCAAATCAATAATCCACAAAGATCTCCTCAACAGCAAATAAATACTCATTCATCAGAATGTTAGGGCATCCAAGTATTGAAGAAATAACAAAGAAAACCCTCAAGAATCGTGAGTAGCTTCAATGGAGTCCGCGGACCTCCAAGTGAGAGGGGCGACTTTGTGGTTGGCCGAAAACTCCACACCATAATCTTACCTTGAAAGATAAGGATTGGAAGAAACAATATTCCAATGATGCAAGGTTGAGAAGCTTCAAGAGGAGCCTTGCTTTGGGGGATGGATGAAATCGCCACAAAGGGAGGGGGAGGCCGTGGGTGTCTTCTCTCAAATGAGAACCAAATTTTCTTCAAGTCAAAACTGGTTTCATTTGCAGCAAAGAGGGCTTTTTAAAACCCTAAGAATTCGTACACTAAAGGAAAAAAAAAGACTAAAATAACCCTAATTACAAAATGACCTAAACAGCCCTTTAACAATAACAAAACAATAAATCCAATTTTGAAAATCAGTCTCTGAAAAAGGGATATTAGATATAGTAAACCAAACCCAAATAAGACGCCCAATATGTCCTTGGAAAGCTCTGTATGTTGGATGCATTTGATATGAAGGACTAAAGTTGAAACGATGCCGTCTCGGTTGTCAAAATAGCCCTTGATCATCTGCTACTCAGATTCTAGGCGGATTTGGACTGCTCCTAATTTTCTTCTATGATTACATGATATCCATTAGTCCAAATACACCAAATCCTCTCTGTGACATTAAATAAATCTTTCCTCCAATTTGGATGGAAAATTAAACACCTATAAAACAAATAAAAAGTTAGAAATAAAGGTGCCCCGGGCACGGCTCAGGCGATAAGAACTTGGGGCACATCATACTCCCGGGGTTGAAAAGGATTTGCCCTCAAATCCAAGGAGTATTCATCATTATCTTCTTTGCATGCCTTCCACCCGGATCAAATGGAAAAATTTTGTTTCCACCTTGAGGCAATTTCTTCATAAAGGAACTTGCAAACCGTCTTGCCAAAGATTGGAGAAGAATTGGGAGTTCGCAAAGGGCGACATTCGAGTCTAGTAGTTGTAGCAATGTTGAATCACAATAATCTTCAATCTTCAAATTTATTTTCTCAACTCCAATATCAAAACCTTCTTTCCAAAATTCAAAATCATCACCAATAATAAAGGAATTTTCCATCCACCCAATTTTAAAGAACCAGGTAATTAAGGAAACTAATGGCAGGTACCTTTCTTGGTGAGCATACTCAATGAGAGTGGATGTATAACTGGCAATAACAAGATCATCTAGAGGTAGAAAAATAGGGTTGCAATAATTCTCAAACAAAACATCCATATTGCTCATCAACAAATCTTCAATCGTCAATTCAACAACAACTCTTTCACAACCCAAGCAAGCATCATTAACCACAAATGAACTATCATCATAATAATAGGAAAGTTCCATACCCACAATATTGAAACTTTCCATCCAATATTCAAAAACAGCACTAACAACAAAGGAATCTCTTGTCCAACTGATTTTAAAGAACCAAGTGAGTATGAAATTTAACATCATGTGTCTTTCTTCGGGTGCATGCTCAATAGGATTGGATCCACAACAATCAGAAACAAGACTATGTGATAATAGTAAAATAGAGTCAACATAATTCTCATCCCAGATATCTAGATGGCCCATCAACTCGTTTCCTATTACACAACTAGGCATGCTGAGATTATCAACTCCAATTGAAATTCCAATATTTAATAACTGATCAACAATAGTAGCCACAATATTATCATCCAACCGTGGCATAATAGAATCAATAACAACAATATTTCTATACCACCCAATTTTAAAAAAATAATTAATCAAAGTGTTTGGTGGGGTATACCTCGAGCAAGTAGTTTTGGCTAGTATGCATGTTTCTCCACTATCGTAGACTACCAAGTAAAGACTGGAAGGTGGTAATGCACCAAAGCCCCAACCTTTATCCATATGCATGCAAGCATGGATGTTAAATCTCCTTCCCTTTGTGAATAAAAAATTGACTTTGTCTATGCCGCAACATACATCATAACAAGTCAACTCGCCATGAGTTTTCTCTTCTCGATATTCAATGATGAGAGGTCTTGCTATGGTCAAGGAAAAAGTTTCCTCTTGAATAAAAACTAACTCCTTAGAATCATTTTCTCCTTCAATAGTGGCTGCAAAGAACTCATCTCCATGCTCCACGACGCTCGTTCCTTCCATTTTACAAAAATCGATTCGGTTATGCAAAATTGAAGACTTTTCATCTTCCATGAGTGCTTCTTCTAAGGCCATGAGATTTTCACTTTGAGGAGGAGTTTCTTCCTCCTTAGTTGCTGTCATTAAACCATCTATATTCTCTCTATGTTCATCCTTGAGAATTTCAACTTGTAAACACTCTTTCTCAACTACCCGGAAACAATTTTCTTCAACCACTTGAGTATCCATCACGAATAGTGGCCCTTCGGGAGCATAATTAGTCTCTACTTCCAAGTTATCTTCTTCATTAGTGGCTGCCAAGGAGTCAACTTGGCTTCTCTCATCAATCAAAAATTCATTTATAATAATATATTTTTGATTTGGGCATTTCGAAGCATTGTACCCAATTTCAAGGCACTCGGAGCATCGGATGTCTTTAGCCTTTAGCCGAGATGTATCAAATTTTTTTCTCATAAACCTTTTCATCATTTTCCAAGTAATAAGATCATCTTCCCCATCAATTTGACGCTGAGCTTTTAAGTTATTCCACCAAGATTTAGCATAACCAACAAATGACGAGGAGGCTAGTTTCACTTTACCTTTATCCGAAAATTCGTGATCATCAAATATGCTTTCAACTTCTTCCAACCAATCCACACATGCAATATCATTGTTGAATCCTCTAAATGGAGGGATGGATAAATCCACAATCTTAAAATCATTCTTTTTATGAGATCTTCTTCTCGAATTTGGAAGCTCTTCCATAACGCTTTCTCTCGCACCCCAATCATACAAGTTTTTACTTTGACCCCTTGACTCGATTGATGTGTTGAATTTTTCCTTTGGTTTAGGAGTCATAGGGCCCTTCACATGCCTACTAGAACGTTTCTCTAGAATTTCTTGAAGCCTAAGAATCATGTCAAACAACTCCAGCTTAGTAGGCTCGGTTTGCTCATGAGTTCCCTCGGGTGGTGGTGCACTTGAATTATTTCTCATCTCTCTAGGGTTGTGACAGCGAGCCCCACTTTTAGTACTCATAATAACCCTCTTAAATCACAATAATACAACAAGAAAACGTGAGACAAGGCTCTGATACCAAATGATAGGCTCCAAGAACAAATGGAGAGCCTTAGAGAAATCTGTTCGGAAAAACTATAACTCGCTGAATCAACAAAAATCAATCAAATTTAACTCCCAAATTGTAAGTGAGCTTAAATTGAAACTTGG
The DNA here is from genome assembly GCA_022433065.1 of Begonia loranthoides. Classification (NCBI taxonomy): domain Eukaryota; kingdom Viridiplantae; phylum Streptophyta; class Magnoliopsida; order Cucurbitales; family Begoniaceae; genus Begonia; species Begonia loranthoides. The sequence continues at coordinate 18,116,166 of CM039482.1, forward strand.
CAGGGCTGTTCTCAATATAATCACAATAATTGTGTCAAAATTCCATAAAGAAACCCATTCTAGTTCAAAAGTTATGCTCCGAATACCAATGTTCCAAAAACAGTTTTTATACAGGGCAGATTTAACTACGAGTACTCAAAACGGAATAACTCGAGTTCATACATCATATAAAGTTCAATTTTGGAGGGTAGCTCCCTGACTCAATCTCGAAAAAATCTCTAGAAGACGTTAACCAGAAAAGAACGACGTAAATACCCCAAACAGAAGCCCTATTCAGCGCTAAGATCACTCCAGCAATAAAACAGATTTAGTGCAACAATATTAATCCAACAAGATATTCCTCCAAATCAATAATCCACAAAGATCTCCTCAACAGCAAATAAATACTCATTCATCAGAATGTTAGGGCATCCAAGTACTGAAGAAATAATAAAGAAAACCCTCAAGAATTGTGAGTAGCTTCAATGGAGTCCGCGGACCTCCTAGTGAGAGGGGCAACTTTGTGGTTGGCCGAAAACTAACACTCTCCAAGGTTGGAAAGTTCTCTTGTCTCCACACCACAATCTTACCTTGAAAGATAAGGATTGGAAGAAACAATATCCCAATGATGCAAGGTTGAGAAGCTTCAAGAGGAGCCTTGCTTGGGGGATGGATGAAATCGCCACAAAGGGAGGGGGAGGCCGTGGGTGTCTTCTCTCAAATGAGAACCAAATTTTCTTCAAGTCAAAACTGGTTTCATTTGCAGCAAAGAGGGCTTTTTAAAACCCTAAGAATTCGTACACAAAAGGAAAAAAAAGACTAAAATAACCCTAATTACAAAATGACCTAAACAGCCCTTTAACAATAACAAAACAATAAATCCGATTTTGAAAATCAGTCTCTGAAAAAGGGATATTAGATATAGTAAACCAAACCCAAATAAGACGCCCAATATGTCCTTGGAAAGCTCTGTATGTTGGCTGCATTTGATATGAAGGACTAAAGTTGAAACGACGTGGTCTCGGTTGTCAAAATAGCCCTTGATCATCTACTGCTCAGATTCTAGGCGGATTTGGACTGCTCCTAATTTTCTTCTATGATTGCATGATATCCACTAGTCCAAATACACCAAATCCTCTCTGTGACATTAAATAAAGCTTTCCTCCAATTTGGATAGAAAATTAAACACCTACAAAATAAATAAAAAGTTAGAAATAAAGGTGCCCCGGGCACGGCTCAGGCGATAGGAACTTGGGGCACATTAGTTTTTGTCAAATGTTTACTGCCTGATTAGTAGCTAAAATGTAATATATATATATATAGTGTTCCCATTAGGGTTACAAAAATAAGGAAAAGAAAAGAAACAAATAACAAAAATAAAATGGCAGTGTTGAAAATGGTTAACCAGTCGGCTGGGTGAATGACCGAGTGGACTTGGCTTGTGTGGTCCATGGACTGTAGCATCACCACTTCATTTCTCATGCAAAAGTTCATTTCCTAAAACCATGCCAATCTCCAAAAACACCAGCGTGATAATCTCCAGAAAGCATCAGTAGAAAATGTATAAAAAGGATTGAGCACACGGCCTTAGTGGGAGTGCTTTTCTTGAGGGCCGAGAGGAGCATCACTTGAGTTGTCTCCTCCATGTGTCCAAACCAATAAATTGAAGGGTTTCTCCATGTCTTCAATTGTTGGTTCTCCTCTAATATTTGCATAGAATTGATCCCCTGCAAAATGAGCAAACAAATTAGAAATCTCTCGGGCTCTCGATCTAGTCAATGGACCTTGCGGCATATCATCCTCTCAGGGTAGTTGAGGATTTGTCCTCAAATCAAGTTCTTCCTCTAATTTCTATTGGACATTTTCATCTTCTATATAGGGTGACAAGTCTTGTACATTGAAAGTGGCCGACACACCATAGTCTTCGGGGAGGACAATTTTATAGGCGTTGTTGTTCACCCATCGGTTCTAGGCATGAGCTTAGATTTCTTTTTGTGTGGAAACCTCTCCTTGTGTAGGTGAAGCCATACAAGATCCCCTTTATTGAAGATAACTTCTTTCTTGCCCTTATTGGCTTGCTTAGCATAGGATTCATTCTTTTTTTCAATTGACTTCCTCACCGATTCATGCAAATACTTGATGTTCTCGGCCTTGGCTTCTTCCTCGGTATTTGTGATCTCCTTTGATCGAATAGGAATGAGGTCCAAGGGAGTTAAGGGGTTGAAGCCATACACAACTTCAAATGGTGTTTTCTGAGTGGAAGTGTGCATACTTTGATTATATGAAAACACCACATAAGGGAGTTGCAAATTCCAATCCTTGAGTGATGTGCTCCAAAATACCACAAGGAGCACTTAGAAGAATTCGATGATAATGATTAGCGATAATCTGTCCAACCAGCTTCAAATAGAGATATCTCCCAAACCACACATGAACAAGAGCTGAAATTTGGTGGACATTATAACAGCAAGCTCATAAACAACATATCAAAATTCTAACTCAAGAACCACTCAGAATCTCCAGATATAACAGCAGAAAGGCAGTTCCAAAATTAGGGTTTATCCAGAACAATTTTTAGCACCCGAAATTAAAAAGGAAAGAACTCAATTTGTATACGGTCAAATAACGCCAATTTTGGAGGACAATATCTTGATAAATGGAAGAATAACTCAGCAAAAATTGAGCTCAAAAGGACACATGCAAGGAAGTCAATATCCAGTCACAATCGCAAGTATCAAGCAGATTTATTTCAAGACAGAATAATCAGCTAGCAAGAAATCTCTCATAAATCAAACTCAACACATTTCTTCAACTAAACTCACCTTCCAAGATCAGAAGAAATCTGTTAATAATGAAGAAGATCAAGAAAACCAAGAATCCCTTTTGAATGAAGCTGTAACACGCAAAGAAGATGACCGAGGAGTCCGCGAGTCTCCAAAAGTGAGAGGGGCGACTTCAATTGGCTTGACCGGTTAGGGAAGCACTCTCCAAGGGTTTGAATACTTCTTCTACCTCCACACCACAATAAACACCACTAGTAGGAAGTATTGAAAGAGGTAGTAGCCCTTCCAACTTGGCCAAGAAGCACCAAGAAACCCGAGTTCAGGCGAGATGGAGAATCGGCCAAGGAGGGAGATCCACACACCACACACCACAAAGGGGAATTGGAGTCTTAATTTTGTCAAAAGTAATCTGCGTTCATGCTTGCCCTAGAGGGCACTAAATACCCTCTAGGGGCTCTACAACAAAAGGACAAAACTACCCTAAAATGAAATGACAAAAATAACCCCAAATAATAAATCACAAAAACAAGTCCCAGGATGGTTTTTTTGTCTCTGTAAATGTAACGTTTCACATGTCAAAAAAACCCCAAATACAATGCCCAATACCTCTTTGGAAAGCTCTGGATGTTAAGTACAATGTTTATGAAGGAAAAAAGTTGACAAAAAGTCATCCCAATTGTCAAAAAGTCCCTTGAACGTCAGGAGGTCAGATTCTAGGCAGAAAGGACAGCTCACAATTTTCTCCTATGATTGCATGACCTCCACTAGCCCAAATGTATCAACTCCTCTTTGTTAAATTGATCCAAAAAACTCTCCTCCAAGTTAGCTAGAGAAGAAATACCTACAAAATAAATAAAAATGTTAGAAATCAAAGGAGCCCTTAGCTCGGGCTTAGGTGACGGAACCTTGGGGCAAATCATATTCCTGGGGTTGAAAATGATTTGTTCGCAAATCCAGGGAGTCTTCCAACTCTACCCTCTATAGATGGTCCTCCTCCAGGATCAAATGGAAAGAATTTCTTGATGTCCAAAGTCAGCTCCATCATATCAGGTTTAGCATATCTCTTTTCATTCATGATCTCGGAACTCATGATCTTACAATTCTTATGTCCGAGAGACATATCAGTATCAAATATCATAAAACTCAGAGGTGACCCCAAACTAAAATTTGTTCTTCTATCAAAAGAATAGCTCGCAAGGTCATCGCTAAGAATCGTCCAGGGTAAAATTTTTCTAGCTCCAGAACTAGGCAACCACAAGTTGTTAACCACAAATGAACTACTATCATAATAATAGGAAAGTTCCACACCCACAATATTGAAACTTTCCTTCCAATATTCAAAAACAGCACTAACAACAAAGGAATCTCTCGTCCAATAGATTTTAAAGAACCAGGTGAGAAAGGAATTTAATATCATGTGCCTTTCTTGAGGTGCATGCTCAATAGGATTGGATCCACAACAATCAGAAACAAGACGATGTGATAATAGTAAAATAGAGTCAACATAATTCTCATCTCAGATATTCAGATGGCCTATCAACTCATTTTCCATTAAACCACTAGGCATGCTGAGGTTATCATCTCCAATTAAAAATCTAGGATTCAAAGAGTTATCAATAATAGTAGCCACAACATTATCATCCAACCGTGCCATAACAAATTCAATAACAACATCATTTCTAAACCATCCAATTTTAAATAACCAATCAATTAAGGAAATTGACGGAGTGTACCTTTCTTGGCTTATACTTTGGTGAAGAAAAATTTGCTTCCCTGGAAATTTATTTTGCATCGATTTACTTCCATACGCATCAATCTCACGTTGAACCCTCTTCAACACTAGTTGTTCTCTTTTTTCCATCACTAAAGGAGTTTCGCATGTTGCACACTTTAATTCAGTATCAATGAGTGAAGGTGGGTGGATGAAGTCCAAGTCTACTCTCGGATTGGGCAAAACAATCTTTACTCTATGTTCTTCTTCTTTTTCTGCAGTTTTCTGTAACTCTGAACTTTTCTTAAATAATTGATCAGCAAGCTGGAACTCAATCTCAGTGATCAACACTTCTTCCTTCTCAATGGTGCCTGCCAAGGAGATATCTTTACATTCCTCCTCATGAAGTGGTTCTTCGATTGTTCTTACAATAGGAAGAGTTTGGTTGGAACAACTCAGGCTATGCGACTCTTTAGAATTGTCTTCCTTAACTTTAGCCATTACCAAGGAGTCATCATTCTTCTTTTCTACATTTCATGTAAAAGATCCCTCTTCCTCATCTTTGCTAACCACTTCATTAGTTTCTCCCATTAGAATCATCACCCTTGAATTCGGACAATGTGAGGCAATGTGGCCAAACCCCAAGCATTTGAAACACTTGACATCTCTAGATCTCGGCTTGTTATTGTCATTAAAGGCTTTCTTCTCTTCATCAAGCTTCACGGCATTAAACTTGCTATCCACCTTTGGAATTGTTTTTGGAGGATTGTTGCTTTTTTGGAAAGGCCGAGACATGCCTTCTTTAAGCCTTCTTTTTCTTTGTCTTTCTATTCTCAAAGCCAATTGTATAACATCATCAAGAGTTTCATATGATTGCAATTCCACAACGTCACCAATCTCTTTATGCAACCCTTTAATAAAACGAGCCACGGTTCGCTCCATTGGTTCCACCACATTGCAACAGATCTTTAAAATCTCAAAGTCGGTCAAGTATTCGTCAACCGTTAGTGAGCTTTGTTTCAAATTTTGAAGTTGAAGGAATAACTCTTGTTTGTAGTGCTGGGGGACAAATCGCCTTTTCATGAGTGATTTCATAGCTTCCCAACTTCGGACCTCACTTTCTCCTACCTTCCGTCTTTGCGCTTTAAGGTCCTCCCACCATATACTAGCATAGCCGGAAGGCTCTAATGCAACCATTTGAATCTTTGTCTTTTCGGAATAGTCATAGCAATCGAAAATCCGATCTACCTTCTCAACCCATTCTAGAAAATCATAACCATTACTAGAAACTTTAAATGGAGGGATAGAGACCTTAACATGTCTCATTTCATTTTTGACACGTGGTCTCCTTCTCGGACTAATTGATTCTCTCTCTTCGGATTCCTCCCATTCTTCATCAAATACACTAGCAACTCGACCCCGTGAATCAATAGATGTACTAAGCCTCCTCCTAGGCTTTGCAGTTCTATGATTGCATGACCTCCACTAACCCAAATGTATTAACTCCTCTTTGTTAAATTGATCCAAAAAACTCTCCTCTAAGTTAGCTAGAGAAGAAATACCTACAAAATAAATAAAAATGTTAGAAATCACATGAGCCTTTAGCACGGGCTCAGGTGACGGGACCTTGGGTCACATCATTGAGCTTCCCTTTAAGGATGCTCCTTAATAGTGCTCTGAGAGTCATATTAACAACTTCCGTCTGGCCATCTGTTTGGGGGTGGGAGAAGGTACTGAAAAGGAGCTTAGTGCCAATCTTCCTCCACAAACTTCCCCAAAAAGCAATAAGGAATTTAGTATCCCAGTCCGACATAATAGACTTGGGAACACCATGAAGTCTCACCACTTCTCGGAAGAATAACTCTACAATATGGCTTGAATCATCAATTTTGGAACAAGGTATGAAATGTGCCATATTTGAAAATCTATCCACAACCACAAAAATTGAATCTTTGGATCTACTAGTGCGAGGCAACCCCAAAATAAAATCCATGCTCACCTCAACCCATGGATGGCTTGGAACAGGTAGTGGCATATAAAGTCCTTGGGGTAGTTAACGGCTCTTGGACTTTTTGCAAGTAATACATTTCTCCACCACTTTGTGAACATCCCTTTGAAGGTGTGGCCAAAAGAAATGCTCCTTCACAGCCTCTAATGTCTTCTTTTCACCAAAATGACATGCCAAACCTCCCTCATGAGCTTCCTTTATCAATGATTCCCGAAGGCTCCCCCTCGGCACATAAATCCGACCACTTTTACAAAGATATCCATCCATGAGATGGTAAGTGCCCTCGGCCTTGCCTTGAGATAATTGTTGGTAGATCTCCTTGAATTCTTCACCTTCCAAATATGCACCTTTGATCCATTCAAATCCCATTATCCTTGTATTCAATTCGGTTAAAAGGTTGCACCTCCAAGAAATTGCATCGGCAACAACATTGGTCGCTTCTTTCTTATACTTAATGATGTAGGAAAACCGTTCAAGAAACTCAACCCACTTTGCATGTCTTCTATTCAACTTGTTTTAACTCTTGTGGTTCCTCAAAGCTTGCTGGTAAGAGTGAATAACAAACTCTTTAGGAAGCAAATAGTGTTGCCATACCTCCAATGCTCGGATAACCGTATAGAACTCATTGTCATAGGTTGAGTAGTTGAGTGTGGTACCCTTCAACGTTTCACTAAAAAAGGCAATTGGCTTATCTTTTTGCTTTAGGACAGCACCAATCCCCAAACCCAAAGCATGACATTCAAATTCAGACACTTTATTGAAATCGGGTAGCCGAAGGATGGGAGCTCGACACAATTTTTGCTTGATGTCTTCAAAACTTCTTTGACATGCTTCACTCCATTGGAATTCTCTCCCTTTCTTTATACAATCAGTCATGGGAGCCATGAGGGTGCTAAAGTTTTGAATGAACCTCCTATAGAAAGAGGCTAATCCATGAAAACTCCTCACATCTGAAATACTCCTTGGAATTGGCCAATCCTTAATGGCCACTACTTTGGCTTCATCCACCTCCATGCCATCTTTCGAAAGTATGAATCCCAAGGAATGCACTCTTTCTTGAGCAAAAGAGCACTTTTTAAGATTCCCAAATAATTTCTCCTTTCTCAGAGTTTCAAATAGTAATTGTAGATGTTTCACATGCAAAACCAAATCCAAGCAATACACAAGAATGTCATCAAAGTACACCACAATAAATTTTCCCAAAAACTCTTTCAACACATGGTTCATTAGTCGCATGAAAGCACTAGGAGCATTTGTTAAACCGAAAGGCATCACTAACCATTCAAAAAGACCATGCCTAGTCTTGAAAGTTGTCTTCCGTTCATCACCTTCTTGAATCCGGATTTGGTGATAATCACTCTTCAAATCCACTTTGCAGAAAATAGCCGCCCCACTTAGTTCATCAAGCATGTCTTTTAGTCTCGGTATGGGAAACCGATACTTAATAGTAATCTGATTTATGGCCTTACTATCAATGCAAATTTTCATAGTGCCACCTTTCTTGGGTACCAACAAACTAGGAACAGCACAAGGGCTCTTTGATTCTTGAATATACCCTTTCTCTGGAAGTTCTGGAACCTGTTTTTGAAGTTCTTTAGCCTCCTCTTGGTTTAGTCTATAAGCGGGACAGTTTGGAAGAACTACTCCAGGCTCAAGATCAACTCTATGCTCAATCCCTCGAAAGGGTAGAAGTCCTTGAGGTAACTCCTCGAGGGAAACATCTTGAAAATCTTTAAGGAGTCATGCAACTTTCATGTGAACCACTCCTAGCTCCTCCATTCTTTCTTTGAACAAGATGAGGACAATCAGCCCTCCTTCTCAAAGGCTCTTCTTCAACTCATTTTTTAACAAAAACAAGTTAGTCTTGAACTTTTGCTCCCACTTTGCTTCCTCATCTTTGGCCAATTTCTTCGAACAAAGAGGCATTAAAATGAAATTCTTGCCTTGGTGCTTGAGTGAGTACTCATTGGTGTAACCATCGTATAATGCTCTCTGATCGGATTGCCATGGTCTTCCCAACAAGATATGGCTTGCATTCATTGGCACCACATCAAATAGGGCTTGATCTTCATAACCCCCAATTGCAAAATCAATCTTCACTTGCTTGGACACCTTCAACAATCCAGGGTCATTCAACTAACTCAATTGGTATGGATTCGGGTGTATGGTGGTCTCCAATTTCAATTTGTCCACAAGCTCTTGAGATGCCACATTTGTGCAACTCTCTCCATCAATGATGAGTGAGCACACTTTTTCTCTAATTAGGCATCTCCTAAAAAATATATTCTCCCTTTGCTCATTGTCCCCACTGGTGTGAGCAACTACAGATTTCCAAATCACCATCAACAAAGGTCCTTCTTGTGCCAAGCATCTCTCGGCCACATCAACTTCTTCTTCTCCCTCTTCAAGGGTGGTGGATGCTTCATTTTCATCATCACTAATTAACTCATTTGTGGCCTCCCTAAAAATCATAACTCGTTATTGGGGCATTGAGAGGCAATGTGACCATGTCCGAGACATCTGAAGCATTGGATGTCTCTTGCTCTCGGCTTTGGAACTCCATCCACCACTTTCTTGTCCTCCACCGTTTTGATGGTAACTCCCTTGTTATTTTCCCTCTTGAAGTTTGTTATCTTCTCATTCTCCTTGGTTTGGGGCTTGGGATAGGTAAACTTTCTTTGAGGGGTGAACTTAGTAGTCACCTCCTTTCCTTTTCTCAATCTTTGCCGCTTCACCTTCACGGCCATTTGGATAAAACCCTCCATGGTGTCAAGTGGTTGCAACTCCATAATGTCTCCTATATCACGGTGGAGGCCTTTAATGTACCTTACCATGACTTGATCCTCTAGTTCTTCAAGTCCACATCAAGTCTTCAAAGTTTCAAACTCGGCGAAATACTCATCAACCGTCAATGACCCTTGTCTCAAACTTTGCACTTGATAAAGCAACTCTTGTCGGTAATGTAGTGGCACAAATTTCTTTCTCATCAAAATTTTCATTTCCCTCCATGTATCAACTTCTTCCATGTCATGTCTCCTCCGCTGAGCTTTAAGGTTCTCGCACAACAAGTGAGCATAACCGTTAAGCTCAAGTGCCATAAGCTGAATTTTTGCTCCATCGGAATAATCATAACACCCAAAAATCTTCTCCACCTTTTTAATCCATTCCATGAATTCATCACCTTGGCTGGACCCTTTGAAAGGAGGAATGGATACTTTGACATTCTTCAACTCACCTTTGGTGGAAATTCTTGGATTAAAATCAGATTCATCATCATCATAAACATCATCATAAAAATGGGGTCTTCGAACACCCACATTTCTTCTCCTTGCAGTTTAAGGGTTTTGTTGTGGTCGGTCAGCATTTAGTTGGGGCCTCTATGGCAATGTAAATTGTTGTAACATCAGCCTTATCTCTTCCATAAAAGAGTCCATTTTCTGCTACAAAGATGGTTCAACAATGGGAGGTGGTTGAAGAGCAACCGGTTGACTAGTTGAAGCTTCTCGGTTTTGGTTTTGTTGAGCTCCACTTCTTGTCATCATAATACCAAGTAATTTATCACCAAAATGTATCTAAGCACAGAACCACGCTGACGTGCCTCCAAAAGAGGGGTCAAGAATCGATCCAATGAAAATGGAGTACTTCAAGCAAATAGCTCACTTGCAAGTAGGAGGTGGCAGCTGCTACTTTCCAACAGCTGCTTCTAGTTAGCGACGGTTGACCTTCCTCTCTAGAGCTCCTATGAAGCTGATTTTTGGATACCACACTCTCACATATATCTATTTTTCTCCCTCCAAAATTAAGCTCAAAATCCTATATGCAACTTGAGATCTCGTACGAAAGCTGCTTGGAGGTCGGTGGGAATCGACAGGTTGAGTCCTCAGCAAAGAAAGGTGTGTAACTTCTGAACCCGAACTCCTTTTCTAATGATTCTATTTCCTTTGAACCCTGATGAATATGGGGTTATTTGGGTGGTAGTTTTAGTAACTTTGGTGCTGTAAATGTCAGAGAAAAATGGAAAACAGATTCAGGAGGAGCCAAAGGTGAACCGATCTGCACCTTTGGTTTGATTGAACTCCACTAGGAGTGTCTCCATCTGGGCTGGGATGTGCGTTTTACCTAACTTACACTCTGGATCTACTACCTGAGAGGTATCTGGTCACGGAGGGTCAATAATATCTTCAACCAAAACGAACAAGGATTGAAGAAATGGTGGCTCACTCACTCGGATCTACTCTAAGAAGCTTGGCTGATTGTTCCTCACAAAGAGGTGAAGAGTCTCTCTTCAAAGCTAGGGTTTTTGTCAAATGTTCACTGCCTGCTCAGTAGCTAAAATGTAATATATATAGTGCTCCCATTAGGGTTACAAAAATAAGGAAAAGAAAATAAACAAATAACAAAAATAAAATGGCAATGTTGAAAATGGTTAACCACTCGGCTAGATGAATGGCCGAGTGGACTTGGCTTGTGTGGTCCATGGACTCTAGCATCACCACTCCATTTCTCATGCAAAAGTTCCTTTCCTAAAACCATACAAATCTCCAAAAACACCAGCATGATAATCTCCAAAAAGCATAAGCATAAAATGTATAAAAAGGATTGAACACACGGCCTTAGTGGGAGTGCTTTTCTTGAGGGCCGAGAGGAGCATCACTTGAGTTGTCTTCTCCATGTGTCCAAACCAATAAATTGAAGGGTTTCTCCATGTCTTCAATTGTTGGTTCTCCTCCAACATTAGCATAGAATTGATCCCCTGTAAAATGAGCAAACAAATTAGAAATCTCCTGGGCTCTCGATCTAGTCAAAGGACCTTGCGGCATATCATGACCTTAGTTTAATAACATATCCTGATCACTATTTTGTTAACTATTGTGTTCTCTAAGTTCGAGCATGCCATTTGTTGCATATTGTTCTTTTATGTGTGTTTAATTACTGTTATTCCTTAATATTCGCTGTTTAATTTCCTTATGTTGTTCGCTGTAATTTCTTTATGTTAGTTCACTATTCATTCTTCCGTTATTTTATTTGTTATTTAAAAGAATGATATTCACGTATGGTACTCATATTCACCATTTTAATTCGCTGCTATGATTGTTCTCTTTTATGTGTTTTAATTATTGTCATTCATTTATACGCACTGTTCAATTATCGTTGCTTTCCTTTATTTTCGCTATTCAATTATTGTCATTTACTTTCCTTATATGCGCTAGTCCATTATGGTTATTGTTATGTCATACTGAATGAACTTGCATCATGCTAATAGAAACAAATAGGGAGTGCCACCTTGGGGGCGGTACTCACATGCATTATGTGAGGAAAAATGATAAAGAAAAGAATAAATGGAAGAATGAATGATAGGGAGTTGGGGGGCAGATGGGTAATTCGGATCTAGTCTGGTAGCTAGGGTACACTCCTACCTAGTCAGGAACAGGACTAGCTACACATAGGAGGTTAGAAGCCGATCAAACTATACCATCACACATGGGTTCCTCCAATCTCACGCTCAACGTACGAGTTATGAATGAATGAATTAACTTACGAACGTAATGAAAAGATTGGTTTGGGGCGGTACCCATTGTAATATCCCAATTTTAGTAACAGAATTAATTAAGGATAATTGAGAGATTTATTTGATGAGAAATTTAATTGCGGAATATTTGGATAATAATCAAGGCTTTATTTAATGGGAAATTAATTTGGAAAACCAAATCGAAGAAATTGAATTGGACCGGTAATAATCGTTAATCGTCATTTGGAATAAGTCAGGAATCAAAAATTTGGGTCAATTAATATACAATACATATATTTGATAATTATAGGTTTATTAAAGAAATTAAAATAAATAAAATGAAATTATGAATTAAAAGAAAAAAAATGGTAATTGAAATTAAATGGGAGAAATGGACAAATTAAGTAGGGAGAAGGACGCTTGTTGGTTCGGGTGAACCGCCAGTTCACGCCTTGCTGGTTCAGCTGGAAGACAAAATAAGAAATGAGAAGAAGAAAAGGGGTTAGAGAGTGAGTGAGAGCCCGAGAGAAGCGAAAAGAGAGAGAGAGAGAGAGAGAGAGAGAGAGAGGGGGGGGGGGGCGAGGGCAACAGAGATGGCTCGGGAGCGCGGGAAGCTCGTGTTCGGCCAGGCTTCTTCGCGGTGGCAAGGTTCTGTCCAGCATGCTGGCGATGCGGTGATTGCGGGTGTACTGTTCGGGCTAGGGCATGGGTCGATCCGTTTAGAACCGCGATTTGGGGGCTATGATTTCCGACTGATGTAAACGTTCTGGTTAGTTTTTTGAGTTATATCTTGATGCTCTGATTGCTTGGAGAAATTGCTAGGATTGTCGCTTTGAATTATTGGACAATGGACACGAATTGCAATTGGCAGGGGACTTCGGACGGACTGGCAGTTGCGGCTATGATGTTCGGGTCTGGTTCTGTTGGTTCCACAGATGAACTGATTTATTTTCCTCTGGATGACCTGATGATTTCTCCTTCTCCTGAAGCGATAGCAGCTTTCCATGCGGCAATTTCGGGTAGGACCACCCTCCTTGAAGTAGGCAATTATCTTCCAGCTTGCGTTTGTGGCAGTCTTCTGTCGGCTATAAATCATTTAGTGTAGATGAATTCGCTGGAGAAGAAGAGGAAATGTGACAAAAAAGTGGGATGTGGAGAGTGACAGTGAAGAATGCTGGTGATGGAAACATGAAGGGAGAGTGCAGCAGTGAATGAGAACTCTCTTGAAGCATGGAAATAGAGAAGAGAAATTGAAGCTCGGTTTTCTCTCGGGTGTTTTTCTTAGTTTGGAGATTTTCCTTTGCTGCTACTATTGGATATTCTGGAATTCATTGCTGCTTGTGCTCTGTTGTTTGGTTAATACACATTCTGTTCCTTTGGTTATTGTTGGTTAATTCCAAAGGCATGAATATGTTAGAATTGTCTTACTGCGGAGTCGTGTGGTTGCTGAATATATGCCATTGTGATTGATTTTAGATTAGTGGTTGATTGTTTGTTTTGGATCAATTATCTATTACTTTTCTAATTTGATACAATGGATGAATAGATGTGCTCTGTTGATCGTCATTTGGATAGCTGTGAATAGTTATGCTCCGTAGTTATTGTCGTTGAATAGCTGTCACTATTTGGTTTTCGTCCTATTATTTCAATAAGTGACCTAAATAATATTTGGACTGTAAATTCTCCTAACTGAATTAATGAAGAAAAGGACTATGCTTTTAGTAATAGAAAATGTTAAATATGTTGAAATTGGTTTTGGTTGCTAGAAATGAATCGTTAACCTATTGTGTTGTTATGTACTATCGGATGGATTACTGGTCATGTTTGGATAATGTCTCTACGTTATTGTTGGTCTGAAGCATGTTAAGCTTAATATTATGAATGGATTGTTGGACGTGGAAACATGTCAGATTGATATTCTGGATTGGTTGTTGATTGTTTATTGCTGTGATTGATTTCAAATTAGCTTCTAGTTGTTTGTCTGGGATGATTTATCTGCTGTCGTGTTATTGAGATAAAAAGGATAGATAAATGTGCTCTATTGGTTATCGTCTGGACAACTATGAAGATATAGGATTTGTAATTATTATCATTTAACAATTGTTATTGTACGGTTTTGTGAAGTAAGCTCTCTGTATTGTCATGTGACATTGATGGAATGAGCAACTGTTGTAGGCTATTGTTATTTTCGTTGCACATGTTAAGATATTGGAATTGTTATTGCGAGGTTGCTAAATAATTACGTTGACTAATAAGATTTGTTAAACGTTAAGATTTATGGAAATTAAGTGATTGTTATTAATGAATAAATATTGGTTAAATTGGACAATTGTGATTTAAGGGAAAATGTATTAATTAAAGTTATTCATTTATTGACCATGAAATTAATGAAGATAAATTAATAGAAATTTGTTAAGTGATAATTAAACTATTAAATAATAAATGAAAATAACGGTATCAAAGTTGAGGTTCATAATTGATAAAAATATTAATAAATAAATGATAATTATTTTGAAGGTATAAAAGAGAAGAAAGACAACATTAATTTCGGAACCACGCTAAGAACGCCAGGTAAGTGATATTGCCTGTGTTTTGGTCTTCAGACCCTACATCGCAAGAATTAGGACTTTGTTTGCTGACTGTTTACCGTTTTACTAAAATATTTAGGTTATTTACTGTTTTATTAGATATTAGAATGTTTCGCGAATTGTAATATTGTTTGCTGGGTGTTTATTAGAATTAGGTTCTTTTAATGATATTTTTAATAGATGAGCATGTTTTGCTATTACATAGGGATATGATATGAACTATATGCATTCACGAGCATCATGCATCATGGTTTCAAATTTATATGAAAATGGTTTTAAGCATGGTTTTGTAAAGAAAACGGAATAAAATATTAAATAGTAAATAATAAAGTAAAGTAAAGAAAAAGATAAGAGGCTTGGACAGATTGTTCCCCCATGGTTAGAGAGGCTTGATGGACGCGCTCCCCATGGTCTGACGCGCTTCCCATAAATAGAGGCTTGGGCGGATTGTTCCCCCATAATTAGAGGTTTGGTTGACACGCTTCCCATGGTTTAAGGTTTTGGCACATAACTCATAAAGAGAAGCTTGGTGGATATTGTCCCCATGGTTAGAGGCTTTGGGTGGATTAGTCCCCCAATGGTTAAGTTGCGTTCCAATGGTAACCAGTTGTGGCTTTTGGCATGTAACTCATAAAGAGAAGCTTGGTGGAAATTGTCCCCATGGAAGAGACTTTGGGTGGATTCATCCCCCAATGGTTGAGTTACAATCCATTGTTAGACAGTTAAGGCTTTGGTGTTGAACTCAAACTCATAACTAGAGGCTTGGTGGACATGGTCCCCATGGTTAGAGGCATTGGGTGGATTAGCCCCCCATTGGTTGAGACTTGAGTTGAATACCAAAGGCAGAACAATAAAGTTAAGATCAAGAAAGCAATAAAAGAAAAAGAAGAGAAGACATAAAAGAAACAGAAAATGAAAATGAAAAGAGATTTAAAAGCTACATAACTTGTGCATCATACCTTTTATTTTATATCACTTACTGAGCCTTAGGATCATTAGTTAAGTCTTGCAATGTAGGTACATGCGCAGGTGGTGAACAAGCTAAGGAGCACTTGATGAAGGATTTGCACGAGAGAGTCTTGTGGCTAGCTGGGCTAAGACAGTAAATAGAAATTATTTGTAAAAGGTTTTGTAAATTAATTAATATTCTTTAATGATTTATTTTAATTCCGTTGCGTTTCACAAAATGATTTTATTACTTCCGCTAATATTGATAAATGTTTTAAGCAAAAAGTTTTAATGATCGGGTTTTATAAAAAGGAAAATACTCTGACGTTTTTACAAAAAAAAAAATTTTAATTTTACATGATTTTTAAAGTACATAAATCGTTACACCCATTTCAAAAGAACTAAAGAAAGACATAGCATACTGCATAACCCTACTTCCTTACTAGGCCTCTAGGATCACGTCTTACTTGTGGTGTAGGTACATGTACAAGGAAACGATGAGCAGATTGAGAAGTAGGGATGAAAGATTTGCACGCGCGGGAACTTGTGGCTGGCAGGGCTAAGGGATGTAAAAGATAAGAAAGTGTTTTGTAATTAACATGTAATGCTTTTTTATTATTTCTTAAACTAGTTATTTACGCTTCCGCTATGTTTTGATAAATCCGCTATATTTTGATAAATCTGCTACGTTTTTGTAGACGATTTTATAACTATAATTTTCTACCGCTTATAACGGCTTTCATAATGGGTATAACTAAAGGGTTTTGACGGTCCAACTTTTGAAAGAACTCTGATACAATTAAAAAGGATTGTTTGCTGTCTACAAAAGAAAATAAAAGTTTTGAAGTTAACACATTTTAATAAGGTAAGTAAAAGTCGGGTCATCACAGTTGGTATCAGAGCAAGTGTTTTAAAAACGATTCTGTGAAAATCGCTCTGATACAGTTTTGTTCTGACATAGTTGGTATCAAAGTAACTGCATTTTAAGACTAATTCTATAACCGCCAGCCAGCACAAGCCTTGATGTGAAAAATACTTTATCCACTATAAGTATAGTCCATACTACTTTACTAATGAATGATTCCTTATTCTATTTCGATAAATGAATTGTTAGGAGATAACATGGAAAGAGAAACGCAGAGCAAGTATGAGATAGTCAAACAATTGATGGATTACATGGAGAGCCAGTTCTGACTCATTGAAACCCTGGTGGAAGGATTTTGGTCATTCAATAAGAAGTTCATGGAGGACATGCTGTCACCAACAAATGAAGAAGGAGAAAGTACTAGAAGGAACAAGAGACCCTCAGAGGAGGGTGACACCACAGAAGGAGCTATATCTACTATGGTCTAGAATTCACTCTGGGGTATGTTTGCCAGGGTCAGGGCATTGTTACAGATGCAAAAGGTCTGGACACATCACTCGATATTGCCCCAACCTATTTGTTGATAGGAGGAAGGAGTTCTTCTTCGACCTGTAGGGACTAGTGGACTTACTGGTAACAAGTATTTTGTTTTGTATTTTGGAAATGGCAGACTCGAGGGTGTACCCTGATATATTTTGGAATGTGTAGTGTGAGTCCGAAGAAGATAAGTAAATGGTATCAGTATAAATAATAAACATTTCTGGAACTGTTTGGGATTTTGTGCAGGGTGTACGTATATAGCTTTGGGGGAGTGTAGAAATAGAGGAAACTGTGCCCAAAATTTTACAAATAAGTGAAAGAAAAGTCCGGCGTAAACAAGACCAACTAGATAGTTAAACTAGAATGCCTAGGTTATAACGGATTAGATAAAGGATAGATTTGTTAAGGGAGGAAGAATATTAAGGATAATAAAATTAAGAGAAAAAGATTCTCGGTCTAGACCTTTGAGGAAGAATTAAGAGAATAAGGTTTGAACTTTTAATGGAGGGTAGTTGAATGCTCAGTAACTTGATCACTGTCTGCGGTGCCAAGCTAAGAATACGCTTTATATGAAGATGAGAAACTTGTTTCAATTTTCATACATAGGTTAGATTTCGTACACGAACGAGAAGTTTGGAACGTCTAGTCTATTGGTATGACAAACTTGGATTTGGTAGCGAATTCCGACATAATAAAGGTACTCCCTATCCGTTAGTGGGGCATGGATTAAGTATTGGATTAGTATTCAAATGGTTAATAAGACTTACGTCGGACTTGGTTTAAGTTCTCCATCTTGGTTGGTACTCAACTAAGATAATCAAGGATGTGAATGCACAACTACACGGCATGGGCGGAGGCAATCGGTTGAACTTATCTGAGGAATGAGTACAAAAACTGAGACAAAAACAGAAACTGATACAGAAACAGAAACATATATAGAAACAAAAACAGAAACGAAAGCGGATACGAAAATAGAAACAGAAACAGAAAATAAAACAGAAACGGAAATGAAGTTTCTAGAAATAAATTTTTGGAAATGGATACGGAAATGGATACAGAAAGGGAAACGAAAACAAAAATAGAAATGGAAACAGATATAGAAATAGAAACTGAAACAAGAACAAACATGGAAACAGAAACTGAAACAGAAATGAAAATGGTTACGTATACAAAAAGAGAAGTAAGATGGATCGTGTCCAACTCATCCATGGAGCGGTGTAGTTCATAACTAGGAAACAATTTCAGAAAGACATATGGGATGGTGGTGAGCATGTTGGAGTGCGCTCAAGTCATGAAGTGCAATGGACTTGAAGGGAAAAACAGTAAAGGAGATGTGAGTTCGACGTCAGGTAGTGAGTCTATTGGTGGTAAGAAGATCGAGGAGACTCTTCCTTGGTGTTTAATCACATGGAATTGGTGATAAATTTGATGAGGAACGTCAAATTAAGGAGAAAAATGCTGCAGATTCAAGAGTTAAGCAGCGATGATGAAGTTTTTTCTAGATTGAAGCAATATTTGGATATAAGAGAATTGCAATTCTACTTGTGATGTTCGGCGTTGACCTGGGGAAAACAGAAGAATGGTCGTGATTGAGGTGTTTTCTCTAGAAATGATGCAAACAAAGAGTGAGTTCGAAGGATGGAACAACCTTTTTGGTGTGAAGAGATGCGTTTAGATGTAGTCAAGCTGATAAATTAGCAGTAGTAGGACAAACTATCGGTAAAAAGGGACTGGGTATTCTGGATAAAATGAAGTCGAAGGGCAACAAGGAAACCATGTCATCAAATGGGATAGCTAAAGGAGAGATTGGATGCGTAGTTTAACGTTCATTAAGTCATAAAATGTTGCGAATGTAGAAATAAGGAGACAACCAAGAAACGAAACTAATGAAAGGTTAAGGACAGTTAAGGACTATTTTGGATTGTCAAGTCAAGGGGGTATTTCCTTAAGCAAATTTCAAAGATGAAATTTATATAAGGAGGGAGGTATGTAATACCCCAAAAATGTTTTTCCTGTATCCATGATGTAATCAATAATCAGGATAATTATTGTATTACATTGCGTATCTATACGTGTTATATTGTGACTTGTATTTATAAAGAAAATATTATGGGATGAAAATTAAGTAGGAAAATGTGAAGGAAAAGTTGTTTTTGACGAATTTGAACGCATGCAGACGACTTAAGGATGAGCAATGTCATCCTCAAATGCATGGAATGTCGTCCTTGCATTTTGGGACGATGCTAGATGGAACCCTCGTGTCCTAATTCGTACCCTGTCTCTAATTGGACACTTCCGATTTAAGCCTCATTCTTTGCCTTTTCTATCCAGTTTTTCTTGTGTGTGCTTTTCTTCCTACGAGAGGGAGTTCCTGCGGCATAGAGTGAGCTCCCCTGTGAGTGAGTGTTCAAGTGTTTCTACTAGTGATTAGTGGGGGTGACCGTGAAGTAGGAGCAAGCTGAGGAGTATGCTGGGAGTTTGTTATCCGTGAGTAGTGCTCTTCAACGAGGGTAAGGATTGGGTAGAGTCTTGTCTTGTGGAGGCCCTACCCACAAGTAGTGTGCGTGAGTTGTGTAGATTTCTTTATTATTAGTTTCCTGCAATTCTCTTTGTTGCAAATGTTTTACTTTGCTAGATATTAGTGCTTTACTTTGATAGAGAAGTGATAAATGTCCAATGCTTGAATGTGATGAATGCTTAATGTGTTAATGATAATTACTGATGTTAATTTCTGTCATGTAGAATAATGAACCGAAGAGCACATTATGATATGATTGGTATGAACAAGCTAAGAGTTACCTTAACAATGATTCTGTTATGTTCTTTATTGTTTACTTGCTGTAGTTCCCATATATGTTAGTGCTATTTTATCCTGTTGTTATTAGTGCGGAAATCTTTGTGATAATTTATGTGACAATTAGAAGTAGTTACACCCTTAACTTGAGCTTGTTTTACTAACTAGAATAATAATTGTAATTTCTTTCTTGAGCATGTTAAAGGAACTAATTATCTTGAGCATGTTAAAGTAACTAATTACCTAGAATAATAACTGTAACAATGCCTAATTAATCCGAGCTTGTTTAACAAATTCGAGCATGTTAATTAACTAGGATAACAATTGTGACAATTACCCTTAACCAGCATGTTTAACTAATTGGAGTAATAATAGTAGTTTCTTCCATTGAACATGTTTAATTAACTAGGAAATAACTAGAATAACAAGTTAACTAGAATAACAATTGGGACTAAGTTGATAACTTTAGCTAAGAACAACCTTATACTTTACTCTAGATGCACGTTGCCTTTAGTTCTACTTTCTTATACTCGATTTAGGTTGTTATCAAAGTTTAAATTCTAATATTTGATTTACATTGTTATCCTAATGTCGCTATACTCTTAAGTTTGTGAAGCATGTTTATTCATATGAATAGTTAGGTGTAATTTATCTTATGGCCTTAGTGTAATAGCATGTCCCGATCACTATTTTGTTTACTGTTGTGTTCTGTAAGTTAGAGCATGCCATTTGTTGTATATTGTTCTATTATGTGAGTTTAATTAATGTTATTCCTTAATGTTCGCTATTTAATTTCCTTATGTTGTTCACTGTAATTTCTTTATGTTAGTTCAATATTCATTCATTCATTATTTGATTTGTTATTTAAAAGCATGATATTCACGTATGGTACTCATATTCACCATTTTAATTTGCTGCTATAATTGTTCTCTTTTATGTGGTTTAATTACTGTCATTCATTTATACGCACTGTTCGATTATCGGTACTTTACTTTATGTGCGCTATTCAATTATTGTCGTTTATTTTCCTTATATGCGCCATTCAATTATGGTTATTGTTATGTCATACTGTATCAACATGCATCATGCTAATAGAAACAAATAGGGAGTGCCACCTTGGGGGCAGTACTCACATGCATTATGTGAGGAAAAATGATAAAGAAAAGAATAAATGAAAGAATGAATGATGGGGAGCTGGGGTTGCGGATGGATAGTTCGGATCTAGTCGGTACCTAGGCTACACCCCAACCTAGTTGGGAATGGGACTAGCTACACATAGGAGGTTAGAAGCCGATCAAACTATACCATCACACATGGGTTCCTTTAATCTCCTGCTCGGCGTACGAGTTATGAACGAACGAACGTAATGAAAAGATTGGTTTGGGGTGGTACCCATTCCAAAAGAACAAAAAAGAGGCATAGCATACTGAATAACCCCAATTCCTTACTAGGCCTTTAGGATCACATCTTACTTGTGGTGTAGGTACATGTACGAGAAAACAATGAGCAGATTAAGAAGCAGGGATGAAAGATTTGCACGCGCGGGAACTTGTGGCTTGCAGGGCTAAGGAAAGTAAAAGATAAGGAAGTGCTTTGTAATTAACACCTAATACTTTGTTTATTATTTCTTAAACTAGATATTTTCTCTTCCGCTATGTTTTGATAAATCCGTTATGTTTTGATAAATCCGCTATGTTTTGATAAATCCTTTATGTTTTGATAAATCCGCTATGTTTTTTTTAACGATTTTATAATTATAGTTTTTTACGGCTTATATCAGTTTTCATAATGGATATAACGAAAGGGTTTTGACTCTCCAACTTTTGTAAGAAATCTGATACAATTGAAAATGATTTTTCGCCGTTTATAAAAGAAAAGAAAAGTTTTAAATTTAAATCATTTTAATAAGGTAAGAAAAAGTCGGGTCATCACACGTAAATAGACGTTAGAGATTGGGGGAAATTGTTGATGGTGATACTTGGGACAACTACGAGACGATGTATCTCTTCCCCCGTTGGGATTGAGTGACGGTTCTGCCTGATGTATCTATTCTCTTCCGTAGAAAATCTTCAATGTTCTAAACTATAGTGAAACTATGATTAAAGAATAGAAAGGATATGTTCTTTTCTAACATGAAAGACATGAGCATGGAGTCAGCATGAACATTCATTTTATTTATCTCTTACTAAGCGTTAGACTCATAGTTTCACTTGTGATGCAAGTGATGATTCTGATCACAATGAAGTATACGTGGAAGAAGCATGACACAATGAGCGCTTTTCTTACTCGGCATGTATTGACCATGGGGGTTATGGCTCATGAAAGGAAATAAAGTGTGTTTAAGTATTTCAATGAGATTAAACAGTTTTTTTAAAATATTTTAAACAATTTAGTTTTAACGTATGTTGATGATGTTTGCTTTAAAGTTGTGATTACATGTTTTAATATTTATAAGATTTCTGCTTTTGTTCACTCTGATTTTCCCTTCACATGTTTTTGAATAAGTTTAAAAAGAAAATTTTTTAATGGAAAGCTAATTGTAAGATGGAATTTAATATTTTGATTTCTCATAACATAATTAAGTGAGAATAATTGGAAAATTATTTGAGTGTAATTGGATTAATTGGATAATTAAAGATTTATTTAATGGGGGATTACTTAATTATGAGAATTAATTAAATAAAATGAAATAATTAATTAAATAAAAGTAAGCAAATAAGAGGAATTAAATTAAAAATAAAGGGAAATCAAAAGGAAGGTTGAACTAGTTCACTCATTTAATCGGTTGGGCTAGTTCTGTAGAAAAGAGGGAGAGGAAATACAATGGCCCACAACCAAATTGAAGAAAGGGAGAGAGAAACCAAGTTCGCGGGAGCTCGGGAGCGACAGGGAGAGCAAGCTCTAGGCGCGAGCTCTCCGCGATGGAGAAGTACGATGGGTGGGTTGCGATCCAGAGAATGGAGGGTGCGACTCATCTGGCAGTAGGAATGGCGAGAGTTCGCCCCTACTCATGTGTACAGAATGTGGATTTAGGGCAGTGAATGGGTGAAGGCTTCGGCAAAGGCCAAACCTCCGGGTACGATTCTGATAGCGACAGAGTCTTCTCCGTGAGGTAAGACCCCCGTGTTCTAGTTGCTCGATCTCCATTGCCGAGTGCTATTGATTTTCTTGGTGTTGTTCTGAATGTTGAGTTCGGTTCTGATGTGTTCCTCCATTCTACTTTTGGTTGCGGAATTTGGTGCTTTGTGGTTGGGTGTTTATGCAATTGGATTGGTAGTGAGAATGGCTGTGGCGATGAGGCAGTGAGCGGCTGTAGATGCTGCCGGGTTGGCGACCGGTCCCGTGGGGCTGAACCCGGTTCGAGAAGAATTGTGTTCTGCCGAGAAGAAAATGGAGATCCCAAGGTGGTTGAGTTTATAATTCCTCCACATATATTTCTTTTACGGATGGCAAGTTTCAATGGGTGTTGGTTAAGGCATGGGGATTGTGTAATGCGTATAAAGGAATTTTCATTCTCTTGAAAACATAGAATAGAAAGTGAGAAGTGAAAGTGACAGAGCAGAGAGTGCTCTCTAGAGGTGAAGGAAAGGCCGAGAGAAGGAAACGACTAGGTGAGAGAGTGACATTGAAGGGAACTCTCTAGAAGCATAGAAATAGAGAAGAGGAAGAAAGGGAAGTAGGGGATGAAGCTTGGGAAGGAGGTGCTCTTGGGCCTCTGAGTTCTTTCAAGTAATGCCAAATCTTCTTCTTGGTTTTATAGAATTATGAAAATAATTGAGGAAAATGAATGATGAGTTCTCTCTGGTTGGTTTACTGCTTTGTGACTAGCATAAAGTTTGAAGGGGATTGTGTTATGTCATTTCATACTTAGATAAATACCTGCTATGTTGTTCTATAATATTCTCCCTTGTTTATTGCTACTTCGTTCTGTGGAGGATATTAATGGGTTGTATATTTTATGGTTAAGTTTATATCTTGCATGTGGGTTTTGTCCATGTTGTGATTAATACGAAGATTGGAGAATATGTAGGTTTATGCTAGAGTTGGATTCGGTGTGTTATTTTTTTATTTGGAAAAGTTATATTCTGTTTATGTATTTAATTATGTTAAAAGTGAGGATGCAAGATGAAAAATGTGGTTATCTGTTAAGGTTTGAAATATTCGTTGGTTGAAGTTCTATTGGTTATTACTGTAAGTTATGTTGTTCCTACGCAGAGTCAAACTGAAATAAGATGTTAAGTTGGAAATATGGTCTATTGGTTTTAACGGGTTTGATCGTGCATATATACATGTTTTGGAGATTGTGCGTTGAATAGTTCTCTATTTAATTACTACAGCATTGATAGGAATATATTGATATTTGGCTTGTGCTTATGGGACTGAAACAATTATTTATTAAATGATTTTAAGGTATTAAAGGAAGAAAGATAATATGCTAAAACGTGTTGCGGATGCCAAGTGATACACATGTGTTTTGGTCTTTGGGGCTCTACATCGCAAGAGTTAGGAATTGTATGCTAATTGTTTACCGCTTTATAGTAAGATATTGAGCATGTCTACTACTTTATTAGAATAGCTAGATATTGAGCATGTTACGTTAATTGTACTGTTGTTTGATGGATGTTTATTAGAATTAGGTTCTTTTAATAATGTGTTTAATAGATGAGTATGCTTAGAGATTATAGTACTTATATGATGGAATGTATGCATTCACGAGCATCATGCATCATAGTTTTCAAAAGAATACGAAAATAGTTTTCCTGTATGATTTTGAAAAAGGAAACGGATACTAAATGGAAATGAACGTAAACGAATATGTCATAGGATGAGACTGTGTGTCAAAAGGCCTGGGTATGAATGCGTTACATGATTAGGCCAGGGCTGCCAAAAGGCCTAGGAATGTAGGTGTTACAAGATGAGATAATGTGGCAAAAGGCCTAGAAACGTAGGCGTTCCAGGATGAGACAATGTGTCAAAAGGCTTGGGAATGTATGTAAGCAGAAATAGAAAATGAACACGGAAAAGAGACTAAAACACAAATAAGTGTAAAGCAAATGATCAAGTAAAGTAAAGAGGTTGGATCGGTAGGTCAATCCCAGCAACAAAAGCATGTAAAGATAATGGTTTTTGTGGATCGATAAGTAATGTCTGACACAGAAATAAAAGAAAAGAATAGTAAAATAAAGATAAAGAAAACAATAACAGTAATGGAAACAGAAACGGAAACATAAATGGAAACAGACACAGATTTGGTTACAAATACAAATACGAACACAGATACAGATACGGATCTGGACAGAGACACAGAAATGGAAATGAAAATGGATAAAAATTTCTGGAAACAAAAATGGAAACGAAAATGAAAATGGAAATAGAAATAGATACAGATACAAAACAGATATAGATACAAAAACAGAAACAGAAAAGAGACTAAAACGTATAAGATAAAAGAAAACAAAAATGATTAATGACACATGGTTTTAAAGATGCATAGCATGTTTACAGTTTCCTTTATATCACTTACTGAGCTTTAGGCTCATTAGTTAAGTCTTGCAATGTAGGCACACGCACAGGAGAACAGGTTAAGCAATAGTTGATGAAAGATTTGCACTTGCGGATCTTGTGGCTAGCTAGGCTAATGGATGTAAAAGAAATGGTTTGTAAATGTATTTAAATTGTAAGAGAAAAGAAGTTTATTTAAATGTTTTAATTCGTGAAGTGTTTTATTCAGTTATTCTTCCACTGTTTTTATACAGTTTATTTATTGTCCTTAAACAGAATTTTGTTATGCTTGTGCTACGTTATGAAAAAAAGGATTTTATAACAAAAAGTCTTCCGCTGTTTACAAATATTTAAGTAATGTGTTTTAAATAAAGGATTTTAACGATCAAGTTGTTAAAGAAAGAATTCTAATTATAATTTGAAAGATTTTAATAATGGCTTCTGCTGTTTTTATAAAAGAAAAGAAAAAATTTTAAATTTCACCTTATTTTTAAAATTAGAAAAACCAAGTCGTTACAAGTTGGTATCAGAGAACTCGAGTTTTAAAACCGATTATGTTGATAGCTTACCAGCACAAGCTTCAACATGGAAATACTCCATCAATTGGAAGTATGATGATAGAATTGTTTTCTTTTATTCATTTAATTATTTAAGTATTTTTGTCTGGTAATGAAAAGGGTATCATGGCCATAGGACAAGGAAGGGTTGGATAGGAAAAAGTGCAAATAACATGAAAGAGACTATCAAACGGTTGACTGAGTTGGTGGGACCATAATCTCGTCACTTGGAGAAATTTATAGAAAATGTAATGTAAATTAAATACTATGGTGTTTGGATGATTGTAATTGATGTAAGCAATTGTTCTTCTTTGACAAAACTGAATGATGGATATGATAAAAGATAACGATATTGGAACTGTTTTGGTTTTGAGTGCAGGAATTAGCTTTGGGGAGAGTAAAGAAATAAGGGAGATTCTACACAAATTTATATAAATTGGAAAGGGAATAAGTGGAAAGCAAATCCTGCATGAACCAAGTTACATAGACAATTAGGCGAAGTTGTCTAGGTTGCAAGGGGTTAAATAAAGGATTAATTTATTATGGGAAGGAAGAACATTGACGATTATGGATTAAGCTGAATTATGAGAACGATAATTTGTTAGTCAAGTGTTTATCCACTCGGTCAAGATAACTAAGGATGTGACAAAGATAACATGGATATAATTCAAGAGGATTTTCATGACAAGTATCTCAATTGCATGATAGGGACAAGTAAGCTGGTAGAATTTACTCAGGGTCGGCTGGAAGAAATAGTTACGGAGTAGGTTGTCTCGCATCTAGTGAAAAGTAATGAGCATAAGGTACACCAGGGTGTGCAAGGACTTAAGGGTTAGATTATGGATACATTAAGATATCCGATGTTCAAGATGTGGCCTGTGGGGAGGTTGTATCAAAGGATCTTGACATCAAAGAAGCATAAGGCAATTCTTGAAAGAAGACGATTAAATTATAAGATTTTGCCCATGCTCATGAGAAGAAGAGGGTTGCTTAGGGTATAGAAAGGTCATATGTTTTGTGGGGAGATATGTAATGGGTTAAACAAGGGTGGACCAAGGACTTGTATCCTAAACCTATAAGTTAGGAAATTGTATAGAGACTGAAAAGAGGGTAGGATATTGGATTTGAGGAACTATGGAAGATTAAAGTTATATTTTGAGTTTAACTAACATTGCTAAGTAAAGGTTGGGAAATCTGTCATATATATAAGGATGGATTTGGCTGATGTTATGAATCTGTGGCTAATGAATTTGGTTAGAGGAATGGTTGAAGTGGGTTGAGATTTTGTTCTTTACCAAGGTAATGGTCGATGAACATTGTTGAGGATGTAGGTTCGGTGTCGCCAAGGGTTGAAGTTTAGTAGACTCTGTTGGTTAAATAGGAACAAAATGATAAGAGAAGTAAGGCGTCAAGGAGATACAAGAGATGAAAAGAATAGTGGACTAATAAGAGTGTTCGAATTTCAGATTCAATCCATGGAGCGGAGTAGGTAATCCAAGGAACGGATAAACCAGTAGCTAACGGTTCCTAAAGATTTTAAGTACAAAAGTCTTCAACGTCTAGGGCCACCATGTTTTAGAGGAAAGATTTTGAATTCATATATGTGCAGAAGGCTAGATTTGAATGATGGGCGGTGTGTTTAAGTACAGTAAGGTTGAAGAGCAAGTGGGAGTTTAGAGAAAATTTACATGAGCTAAGTTCTAAGTCATTAAATTCAGGGAGGAATTTAAGGAAATCTTTTATGAGAAATATGTCGAGCGTATAGCAAAGACTTGAAAGACGATGGGGTCGCTCAACTTCCTTAAATTGGAATAGTATTGGAAGTAAATCACAAGAATATGAGGAGCGTATTCAAGAAGACACATGGCTTCAAAGAGAAAATGTAGGTTCTGCAATAGTTAAGTAGTGTCATAGGTTGTCCTATTAAAGGTTAAAAGATAGAAAATGGTGGCACCAAAGGTGTTTCTTATAGTGGAGGACGCAATATGTAATGTACGCACCTCGTGGTGTTATATACAAAATCAATATTTTGATATATCTAGGCGTTAAGGAATTGAAATGAGTAAAAGTTTCCGTAGTTTTTCTCTTCTGATGTGAGAATATATAGTTGAGAAAGATGTATGGCTAGGTTAAGAGGTGTATTAGGAACACTAAAGTGGCCCTTTGGAAATTTCGTTTAAAAGTATAATACAAGGAGTTGTTTATGTATGTCTATGAGATGAATGTTACCAATTTTTTTTGTT
Source organism: Begonia loranthoides (assembly GCA_022433065.1). Taxonomy (NCBI): domain Eukaryota; kingdom Viridiplantae; phylum Streptophyta; class Magnoliopsida; order Cucurbitales; family Begoniaceae; genus Begonia; species Begonia loranthoides. The sequence continues at coordinate 18,144,193 of CM039482.1, forward strand.
GTTAGAGTGAGGAAAGTGATTACATTAACCTAAATTTTGAGGACAAAATTTGTATAAGGAGGGAGGAATGTAATTCTCTGAATTCCCGTAACAGAATTAAGTGAGAATAATTGGGAAATTATTTGGGAGTAATTGGATAATTAAATATTTATTTGATGGGTGATTAATTAAATAAAAGAATTAATTAAATAAAATGAAATAATTAATTAAATAAAAGGAAGAAAATAAGAGGAATGAAATTAAAAATAAAGGGAAATTAAAAAGAAGGCTGAACCGGTTATCTTCTCTCATTTAACTGGTTTGTCCGGTTTTATAGAAAAGAGGGAGAGGAAATACAATGGCCCACAACCAAATTGCAAAAAGGGAGAGAGAGGCTGAGTTTGTGGGAGGTCAAGAGCTACAAGGGGAGCAAGCTCCAGGCGCGAGCTCTCCACGATGGAGGAGTGGGTGGGTTGCGGTCTGATGAATGGTGGGTGCGACTCATCTGGCGATATGAACGGCGAGAGATCGTCCCTGCCCATGTGCACAGAATACAGATAAAGTGCAGTGAACGGGTGAAGGCTTTGGAGAGAGGCCAAACCTCCAGGTACGATTTCGACAGCGACAGAGTCTTCTCCGTGAGGTAAGGCCTCTGTGTTCTGACTTCTTGGTCTCTATTGCCGAGTACTCATGATTTTCTTAGTGTTGTTCTGAATGTTGAGTTCAGTTCTGATGTGTTCCTCCATTCTATTTTTGGTTGTGGAATTTGGTGCTTTGTGGTCGGGTGGTTCTGCAATTGGATTGGCAATGAGAATGGCTATGGCAATGAGGCAGTGGGCGATTATAGATGCTGCCGGATTGGCGAGCGATCTTTTGGGGCTGAACCTGGTTTGAAAAGAATTAAGTTCTGCCTTGAAGAAAATGGAGATCCCAAGGTGGTTGAGTATATAATTCCTCCACGTATGTTTGCTTTAAATGGCAAGTTTCAATGTGGGTTAGGTGAGGCATGGGGATTGTGTAATGCGTATAAGGGAAGTTTCATTCTCTAGAAAACATAGAATAGAAAGTGAGAAGAGAAAGAGACTGAGTAGAGAGTGCTCTCTGGAGCAACAATGAAGGGAACTCTCTTGGAGCATAGAAACAAAAAAGAGGAAGAAAGGGAAGAAGAAGGGGATGAAGCTTGGGAAGGTGGTGCTCTCAGGCCTCTAAGTTCCTTTAGGTAATGCCAAATCCTCTTCTTGGTTTTATAAACTTATGAAAATAATTGAGGAAAATGAATGATGTGTTCTTCTCTGGTTGGTTTACTGCTCTGTGACTTGCATAAAGTTTGAAGGAGATTGTGTTTTGTCGTTTGATACTTCGATAAATACCTGCTCTATTATTGGATAATATTCTCCATTGTTTATTGCTACTTGGTTCTGTGGAGGATATTAATGGGTGTGTGTTTTATGGTTAAGTTTATATGTTGCATATGGGTTTTGTCCTTGTTGTGATTAATATAAAGAGTGGAGAATATGTGGGTTTATGCTAGACTTAGATTCGGTGTGTTATTTTGTTATTTGGAAAAGTTATATTTTGTTTATGGATTTAATTATGTTAAAAGTGAGGATGAAAGATGAAGAATGTGGTTATCTGTTAAGGCTTCAAATATTCCGTTGGTTGAAGTTCTATTGGTTATTACTGTATGTTATGTTGTTCCTATGCAGAGTCAAACTAGAATAAGATGTTAAGTTGGAAATATAGTCTGGTGGTTTTAACGGGTTTTACCTTGCAGATATACAGGTTCTGGAGATTGTGGGTTGAATAGTCCTCTATTTAGTTACTGCAACATTGATAGGAATATATTGATATTTGGCTTCTGCTTATGGGACTGAAACAATTATTTATTAAATGATTTGAAGGTATTAAGGAAGAAAGATAAAATGCTAAAACGCGTTGCGGATGCCAAGTAAGTGACATGCAAGTGTGTTGGTTTTTGGTGTATCAACCCAGTTTTTCGTAATCCTTTAAAATGCGTGAAATTTAAAACTTTTATGAAACCACTAAAACCCTCTTTATTTAAAACTCTTTGAAAGAAATATCAGAGTGCATCTAAACTGGACCGTTACTAACCTTTCGCAAACCGTGGTATACTGTGAAATCTTACATATATAAAATCATTTGTAAAATATAGCGGAAGCGTTATAAAAATCATTTATTTAAAACATTGCGGAAGCGTAATTAGTTTGACTAGTAAATACAAAACAATAAAACTTAATTTAAATACAACTGAATTCTCTCCTACCCTCATTAGCCTGGCCAACAACGAGTCTCGCGCGTGCAAATCCTTCATCCTTGCTTTAATATTTGTTCGTCATCTTTCGCTTTGATTCCTAATTCAGTGCATTTGTTTCACGCATACAAGTACTTATACCTACACTACAAGTAAACTGTAAACCCAAAGGCATAGTAAGGAAAAAGGTTTAATGTAACGTGATATGTCACTCTTTAGTCCATTTTGGAATGGGGTCACCCAAACCAATCCTTTCATTAGGTCATTGGTTCTATCACTTTTTCTCTACTCGTACTTCGAGCTGGAGATTTGGGGATTGTCTCGTGCAATGGTATAGTGGATCAGATCTAACCTTTTACTTGCAACTAGAACTCCCATACCCTACGAGGGAGGGGCTTCGGCTAGTTGTAGACTAGACTCGCTACCCATCCGCCCCCAACTCCCTTTTCTTCTTTTTCCTTTTTCCTTCATTTTCTTAATATTTTTCTTCACATAATGCATGCATGAGTACCACTCCGGTGGCACTCCCTATTGGTTTCTATTAGCATGATGCATGATGACACATTCTCCAACTAACATGATGCATGATGTAGTTGACATTGCGCATATAAAGAAAGTAAATAACAATCACATTGAAATGAAAGCAAACTATAATTGAAATTGCGCATAGAATGAATAACAATAATTGAAAGCGCACCACTAAGAACAATTATATTATTGAATTGGAAACAACGAAGCAAGTAAGGAGATCAAACAACAAACAAACTCAATAAGGAAATACAAAAATTGAATGCCCATATCAGAACAATGTACAATGAATTTAAACAAGGGAGCATGCTCGAACTAATAGATAATGATCATAATAGAAATCGAAACACACTATTAGTTAACATGCTACTTATCCTAGTTAAATTCCTTGTCAATTTACATGCTCTCTACATTTATTATTCTAGATGATTATTCTAATTAGTTATCCTAATTAACTTAGCATGCTCAAGAAACATACGATTAACAAGTTTAGTAACTATGTTGTACGATTAACACAAAGAAGGCAACAATAGTAGGGTAAAACAATATGAAACTATCATTACGACAGGGAAATAAAAACATCGTAAGTGAAACTCTTAGTTCATTCATACATGGTGCCTTCATATTTCAACTTCTCTAATATTCTCTAAAAATTCTCTAATAAAGAAATGTAATTGCAACAGCAGGTATTACACAAAATATTAATGAAGATAAATTGACTACTAGGTTATTTAAGCTCGGATTGATTAATATAAATTATTAATTAACATGCTACCCTAGTTAGTTGATTGAGCACGAAATTTGAACGTGCTAATTACTTGTTAACTACATGTCAGATATCCTAGTTACTAAAGCGCTACTAATTAATTTATCATGCTAATTAAACAAGCTAACAAGTTAAACATACTAGTCACATGTTATGAATTAAACATGCAGTTAATTTGATTGTCTTAGTTAGTTAACGTGCTCGATGATGTGATTAGCAATTGAATTAGACAACTAGTTGAACATGCTCTGATTAATTAAACTAGTTACTTAAAGATGCTCAACTAATTAGTTTCTTGGTTAAGTTAATTAACATATTAAACATGCTTAAGTTTAGTTGTTTACTCTAATTGATTACATGCTCAAGTTTGATTAAGATTATAATTGTGATTCTAATTAATTACTCTATACCTAATTACTCTAGTTAATTAACATGCTCGATTTCTAGTTAAGTTAATTACGCTAGTTATTAGCATGCTCGAGTCTAATTAATTACTTTAGTTAATTACCCTAGTTAATTAACATGCTGCTAATTGATTTAGACATGTTAATTAAACATGCTAGTTAATCAATCTAACATGCTAGTTAATTAGTTAAACATGTTTGTAGTTACTTATTAGTCAAATTACATGCTCAAGAAATAACCACACGAACCTAAGCATATTCAAATTAATTATTGCTAATTAGTTAATTAGACAAGTTAGTTAGTTCACATGTTTAGACAAATCAAATTATTTACATGCTTATATTAACTAAATTGGTTAACATGCTCAATTGATTAACAATTAACTAAATTGATTAGCAAATAAACCTTGCTAGATTAATGAAGTAATGGCAACACCACAATAATGAAGGAAATAACAGCTTATAGCTAACAATTTAAATAGAATAACTAAACCAAAATTAAACAAGGAACAAGTCAAAATAATGTCTTCAGACTTAACTCGTTCATCTAAGCATCTAAACATTTCTCATCCATCTAAGCATTACTCATTCATTCATTGTCTAAGCATTTGTAATAGAACCAATAACAAGAGCAAAGAAAAGTATAAAGACATGATAAAGGAAATCTACAGACCATCAATGGGGAATTATCATATGGCAACAATAATCTAAACTATCAACAACAAAGAAACACACTAACAATCAAGGGATTTTATCTACATAGTATCAATCAAAGAGCTAGCAACACAAAAACAGAACTAAAACCAAGGAATACTACAGAGAATCAATTCTACCACTCACGCACTCTACTTGTGGTGTAGGGCCTCCACTATCCAAGACACCCCTATTTCCTTACCTAAATTGAAGAAACTAACAAGGACATCACTCCTCATCTCACCTACTCAGCTCACGGACGACACTACAGCTCACAACAACTTACTCCTCAGCTTTCACCTCACTTCACTCAATAGCTAACCCATAACTCCTCACTTGCCACACATTTTCTTTCAGGAAGGAAGCTCTCACTAGAAACTCTCACTCACCCAAGGGATAAGAAGTTGAAGACTGAAGAAATGGTAGAGAAGGGAGGAGGATATTACCTGGATGGAGGGGACGACATACACACCAAAGGGGAGGAAGAGGTCGGCGTCCCCAGGTGAGGGTGGGGGAGGTTGATTTGTGTCTGCCATGGGTGTAGTTATGGACTACATGACAATAATTTAGATTTTAAATCCCTAATTTTATGTTGAACTGCGATCTTTCAGACGAGTGTGGATGCACTGGTCTTGTCCGCAAGATTCTGAATCTATCCATAAATTGGATAGATTCAATTCAGACGTGGCATCACCAAGTCCGCACTCATCCGAACTCGTCCGAAACTGTCTAGGATTAGGACAAATTCAATTTAGACGAGGCATCACCACCTTCACACTTGTTCGTAATCGTCCAAAAGTCCGCGACACAGTGAAGTTAGGACGGGAAATCGCATCCTGACTCATCCTAATCCGCAGGACGGTGCTCCAAATGTTTGCGGACGACATGACTCATCTGCAGCATCGTCCGCATGCATCAAAAAATGGCCTAGAAAGTTTTTCTTCACTTTTTCCTACTTAACTTCCATCCCCCAACACTTTTCCCATAAATACGCGTCATAAAATTACACGTATGAATACACAATGTAATGTCCTAGTTGCCCCATCCTTAATTTACATTGCGTATACAGGGAAAGCATTATCAGAAATACCCTCTTGACTTAACGATCCGACTACGTCCTTGGTAATACTCTGATATAAAATGTTGGGGTTTTACATTTGGGGCTCTACATCGCAAGAGTTAGGAATTGTATGCTGATTGTTTACCGCTCTATAGTAAGATATTGAGCATGTCTACTGCTTTATTAGAATAGCTAGATATTGAGCATGTTTGACAAATTGTATTGCTGCTTGCTGGGTGTTTATTAGAATTAGGTTCTTTTAAGGATGTGTTTAATAGATGAGCATGCTTAGAGATTATAGTACTGATAGGATAGAATATATGCATTCACGAGCATCATGCGTCATGGTTTTCTTGTATGGTCTTGAAAAAGGAAACAGATACTAAATGCAAATGAACATAAACAAATATGTTATAGGATGAGACTATGTGTCAAAAGGCCTGGGAACGAATGTGTTACAAGATGAGGCTGTGTCAAAAGGTCTGGGAACGTGGTTGTTACAGGATGAGGCCAGGGGTGCTAAAAGGCCTGGGAATATAGGCGTTACAGGATGAGACAGTGTCCCAAAAGGCTTGGGAATGTAGGCGCTCCAGGATGAGACGCTCTGTCAAAAGGCCTAAGAACGTATGTAAATAGAAAAGAAAACAGAAACCGAAAAAGAACACGGAAAAGAGACTAAAACACGAATAAGTGTAAAGGAAATGATCTAGTAAAGTAAAGTAAAGAGGTTGGATGGGTAGGTCCAGCCCGGCAACAAAAGTGTGTAAAGATAATGGTTTTTGTGGACCAATAAGTAATGTCCGACACAGAAACAAAAGAAAAGAACAGTAAAGTAAAGATAAATAAAAGGTATCAGTAACGGAAACGTAAATGGAAACAGACACATATATGGTTACAGATATCGATACGGACATAAATATGGATATGGATACGAACACAGACATAGAAACAAAAATAGAAATGGAAACAAATTTTTGGAAATGGAAATGGAAATAGAAACAAAAATGGATACAGATATGGATACAGAAACAGAAAAAGAAAAGAAACTAAAACGTATAAAATAAAAGAAAATGAAAATGTTTAATGACACATGATTTTTAAAGATGCATAGCATGTTTATAGTTTCCTTTATATCACTTACTAAGTGTTTGTCTTATTAGTTAAGTCTTGCGATGTAGGTACACGCACACGAGAACAAGTTAAGGAGTAGTTGATGAAGGATTTGCACTCGTGGATTTTATGGCTAGCTAGGTTAATGGATGTAAAAGAAATTGTTTGTAAATGTATTTAAATTGTAAGGTAAAATAAGTTTATTTATATGATTTAATAAATATTTTAATTCGTAAAATGTTTTATTCAGTTATTCTTCCACTATTTTTATATAGTTTATTTATTATCCTTTAACCGAAATGTTTTATGCTTCCGCTATGTTATGAGAAAAAGGATTTTATAACAAAAAGTCTTCTGCTGTTTACAAAGATTTAAGTAATGTGTTTTAAGTAAAGGATTTTAAGAATCATGTTTTAAGGAAAAAATTCTAATTATAATTTAAAAAGCTTTAATAAAGACTTCTGTTATTTTTACAAAGGAAAAGAAAAAGTTTTAAATTTCACACAATTTTCAATGTAAGAAAAATTGGGACGTTACATGGGATGTTACATTATAGGTTCTGGGGATGTCATTGGTGCGACCTTCCTTTTGATACCGTGTGGTGCTAGCTAGTCGGTAAGCATGTCTGGTCGTCATCAAGGTAGGGATATTTATACTTCTTGCACTGCATAGCATAATGTTTTCAAAAACTTATATTTTGTAGGGTACCACACTCGAAAAGCTAACGTGGATTGTTTCGATAACACGTTAGTTTTTATGTATACGTATGTTTTCTCACGTTTATATTTCATACATGGTTTGATTTATAGAGTTGTGCATACATGTTGGGAGGATGAATCCTCTTGATTGCTTAGGCACTATTGTGCTAAAGCATCATAGGGCTATCTTTTGAAATCTTCTATTGCAAGAAGATTTTATATTTGTTATGTACATTGGAAGGATGAATTCTCTTGATTTATTAGGCACTCTAGCACTAAAGCATCACAAGACTATCAAGTGAAACCTTCTATTGCGAGAAGATTTATTATTTGTTACGTACATTGGGAGGATGAATCCTCTTGATGCTTTAGGCATTCTAACATTAAAGCATCACAAGGCTATCTTGTGCAATCTTCTACTACGAGAAGATTGGTCACTTGTAGGTGAAATGGCGATGGGGCATTGATGACTTATCCTTGGGTTTTGAGCCCTGGAAGTTAAAATGAGGATGTGGTATTGGTGACATGTTCTCGGGTTTTAAGCCATAGAATTGGAAATGGATACAGTGGTGATGACATGCTCCTTGGGTTTCAAGTCCCTAAACTTGGCCATGGTATTAGTCACACGGGGATGGTAGGTTGTTTCTCGCTGAGTTTTGCCTAGCCTAATACCGTTTCATTTGACCGGTGGTGTGACGGAACTTAGCTTTGCTCTTCGGCAATCCTCGTCAACTTGGAACCTAAAGGAATTTTACTTGAGAAGCAATGCATCACTGGCAACCTCATCCATTTATTTGATTGTACAAGTTTGGTCATTGCGGAGCTTGCTCACTGACAACTCGGGTGATATATTGAATCTTTGGGTCACCGTCATTGGTATTCTCTCCTACCTAATGAGGTGTTTCTATTGACAAATAGCCACCTTTCTGTGAGATGTACCAAATGGGTCTTTGAGTGACCATCCCCCTTGATTTACGAATCGTATCGACGCTGAGCTATGGCTCGTCAACACATCCGGGCATTCATATGAGTTATATAGTCATGGAGCTTGCTCACTGGCAACTTGGGTGATGTGCTAGATCATCGGATCACCATCATTGTATTTCCTCTATCTCATGAGGTGCTGCTCTCGACAGATGGCCACCTTTTTGTGGTGTGTGCCGGATGGGTCCTTGTGTGAGCATCCCTTTTCAATGATGACATTTTCATGCAGAAAATGGTGTTGGCAGATTTTGCAGTATAGTTGTTTATGCATACAATGAGTTTGATAAAGCCACATCGAGGGCTATGAGCCGGTTTGGTAAAATGATAAAGAGGTTTTAAAGTGATTTAAAATTCATATACGATAAATGAGAAGCATGAAATGGTTCTCAAAAGAGATGAGGAAAACTGTTTTCTTGCATGCCTTGCATTTAGTATAGATTTTCCAACTGAGTTTGTCACTCACCCATTAGATTCTATTTTTCCGTAGGTTAGGTTGTAGGTTTGGTGCATGGTACTTGCATGTGTTGCCATGGGGCAATGCTAGAGTCCCCTGGTGGGTATTCAATCTCCCAGTGGATGGGTGGATGTTCGTCAGTTTCATCCCTTTGTATTGGGTAAGTTTGGGGTTTTAGTTTGGGTATTGTTTGATTTAATTCTTGCACAGTACGTTTCTTTATTTATACTATCATGTCTCTTATTGATCACTCTATTGACCCCAAATTCCCAACGAATTTGGGTATTGGGTATTGTTTGATTTAATTCTTGCACAGTACATTGCGAAAGAATAATATTCTGTTTGCAGAAGCCTAAGCTTCCAAGGCAGCATAATTTGCATCCGTTGAAAATATTCTCAATGAATATATTTGTTTCCCTATGCGTAAATCAACTATCCATTAGAGGCCATGTTGACATTCTGGAAGCATTCCCTTCTGCTGATATCTATGTTTCTGCAACGCTACCGTTCCACCATTTTTCCTCAACTCAAACGTTGTCATGCTCTTCTTAATTATGTGAAACTACGACGTTTAGCTTCATCACTTTAACACTTTCCGCGTTACTTTCTAAGTATGATCCTCCTTACGGTAATAACCTCTTTAGTAGGGTATCACTTGGGGAAAAATGACATCCTCGTCCCACCAATTATTTAATCAAAACCCTTTCATTCGAATTACTTGGTTACTTATAGCTATATCAAAACCCTAACTCCCAAACCAATGTCTAACTTATATCATCACTTATGATCCTATTTCTGTGGGATCAAAAATTTTACCCTAGCCTTATGAACGAAACAATCTAGGCAAACATCAGATCCTCAATATCATATAATAAAACAATAGACTACTAGGCCATCATACACAATGTCAAATAATGCCTCACCGTTCCTCTCATGTGGGACAACCTGTCCTCCTTACCCATTTACATACATTTTATCCTCTTTTATCTTTCTTAAATGAAGACTCATTCATGAACATGCCATCGTAATGCAACATAAACATATACACATTGTCAACTGTACAGATCCTCAATATGCCATCACAATGTAGTATAAACATATCCTCAACATATGCAATAATTAAAGAAAGACAACAACAACAAATCCCCAACGACAGAACATCAGTCAATAGAATAACAGATTCCCAACATGTTTATCATCGTGAAATAGAATAATCTAAGAACCAAAAAAAATCCTCTAACTTCATCACGCAGTAACATAAACTGGGCATCCATAGAGTAATTACAGATCCTCAATATAGTCATGTGACCTGTAAATAGCCTAACATTTGTCATCACTTCCTCAGCTCATAAAATAAACAACATAGTAAAACAAGGCACCCTACCCTCAAGAATCTCTCACAAAACAGTAAGAAAAATATCTCAAAAAAGTAGACATTAAAAAGCAAGCAAGTCATCAAGCCGACGGGAGTTTCAACAAAACTATATCAAAATAGAAGCCAAAACAGCTTTCATCTCACTCAACGGGGCCTCACATTCTCTTCTTGCTATGCATAAAAATAACCATGGAAACTGATGGACTATAGGTCCATTCAATAATTAATCAAACTTCCAACATTATCATGAAGGTATTCAAAGTCAAGCATAAGTGGAAATTCAAGTTCAAGCATAGACTATTTGATGGACTTTCCAAATCCGCACACTTCCTGACATTTGATGATTTTTTCATTTAGAACGACGTCATATCAAAGAGAGTGCCTCATGAAGATTGTAGCTGACTTCCTAAGCTTTCTAGAATAGGCTAGATCTTTAAAATTGAAGGGTTTCTATGGCAAAATCCCATGGAATAGAGAGTAAATATTATGGAAAGTCCAAGTGTCCAAGCTTAGAGACCAAAAAACTCTATACATGGAAACCATCCAAGTGGCCGAGCACCAAGAAGGAATAGTTGCCAAAGAAATCAAGGCTTGGAGAAGAAGAAAGGAAGAATCAATTAAATATTCTTTTAGTTAATTAACCTAATAACTTTTAAGAAAAGTATCGGCCTACCTTATACTATAGCTGGTTTAGTGTTATTGTTGCTTATTTAGTTTACTATTATTTTATTGTTTGTAATGGGCTATTTAAAGCCACCTTATGTACATGTTTAATACAGTTAATTTGAATAGAAAAAGTCTTTGCTTTATTTTTGAAATTAGAATGATTTCACTTTCAAAACTTTGGTTAGTTATATCCAAAGTTTCCCTTGTGTGTGTTATATCACAAGATTGACCTTACTTTGTGAGTTGAGTGAGTTCTCTTATTGACATCCAAGATGAACCTCTCTATGTGGTGCTTAAAAGGGATCTAACTCTACAAACCAAAGAAGAAGAATGTCGAACGAAGCAAAATTTTCCTACCCAATGTTTGAACAAGGACAAAAGTTTGTTCTTTGATCATTGATGAAAGGGGTTGTTTCATTATGGCGTCCATGCCTATGTTTGAGAAGATTGATGTGGAAACTTTTTTGAAACCGAATATCTACATTATAAAATATGATAATGGAGAAACGAGCAAAATAGTTGGTGTTATGTTAAAAAGGTACGTACCATTAAATAAGTTGGTTATTTGGCTTTTTAGAATTGGATGGATTAACAAACTGTGCAATACTGGCACTAATCTGGAACTTTAGAATGACAATTTGGATAGTGCGGTTGGAGATCGTTACTTTAATTTTGATGGATTGCAGTTAACAACTTTCGCGTAGATAGTTTTAAAGTTTGTGAGTTGTTGAATTGAAAGTTTTTAGTGCTGAACAAGCTATCAATTTTTGGGAAAGAAGAATAGATTATAACTTGAAGAAGCTCCTGATTTTCAAGAAAAGAAATTTAGTTTTATTGGGGAAGGAATATTTTTCAAATCAGAGAGAATCAAATTTTACGCAACTATACGTTTGCCTTTCGTGTCATTTGGTTCAGAGGCGTGTAAGTTGTGATTCTCTCATTTTAAGACTACAAACTGTCTTGTTGGTGCCCTTTTAGAGGAGTAATTTTGCGAACGCATATCTTTGTCTTGTTGGTACCCTTTCAGAAGAGTCATTTTGTGCAATCTATTCTAGATATATTAATAGTGGTTCAAATTTGATATTGATTGGATTGCTGGAGAGTAAGTTACGCAAGTAGCAAAATGTTTTTCTGTTTTCAAAATCGGACAACCGCCCTCTCACAAGTGCTTCTTCGAGAAGCTACACCCCCCATGGTGCACCAAATACCCCAAGAGAGAGAGACAGAGAGAGACATACCATAAGAGAGAGAGGGAGAGTGTGATACCGAGAGAGAGAGAGAGTAACACTGCAAGAGGGAGAGAGAGAGTAATATCATAAGAGAGATAGAGAGAGAGAGAGAGGGAGTGATACGACAAGAGAGAGAGGGATAGAGAGAGTAATACTCCAATAGAGAGAGAGAGAAAGAGAAAGTATTACCCAGAGAGAGAGAGACCAATACCCCAAGAGAGAGAGAGAAAGGGAGAGTAACACCTCGAGAGGCAAAGAGAGAGAGAGAGAGTAATATCCCAAAAGAGAGAAAAAAAGTGACAGAAAGAGACATTTCCCAAGATAGATTAATACCCCAATTGAGAGAGAGAGAGAGAGTAATGTTCTAGGAGAGAGTAATACCCCAAGGGAGAGAGAGAGAGAGAGAGAGAGAGAGAGAGAGAGAG
>CM039482.1:18176833-18191474 GCA_022433065.1 Begonia loranthoides
CAACTTCTTCTATAGAGCTCCAATGAAGCTGATTTTTGGACACCGGACTTTCACATATATCTATTATGTCTCCTCAAAATTTCAGCTCAAAAGTCAGTATGCAACTCGAGATCTCGCACGAAAGCTGCTCGGAGGTCGGTGGGAATCGACAGATTGAGTCTTTAGCAACGAAAGGTGTGTAACTTTTGAACCCAAACTCCTTTTCTGTTGATTTTTCCTTCCTTAGAATCCTAATGAAAAGGGGGTGATTTTGGCGGTAGTTTTAGTAACTTTGGTGCTAGAGAGGATGGAGAAAAAATGGAAGACAAATTTGGGAGGAGTCAAAGGTGTACCAATTTGCACCTTTGTTTTGATTGAACTCCACAAGGAGTGTCTTCAACCGGGCTGGGATGTGCATTTTACCTCACTTACTCTCTAGATCTACTACCTTAGAGGGATCAAGGCAAGAAGGGATAGTAAGATCTTCAACCAAAATGAACAAGGATTGAAGAAATGGTGGCTCACTCACTCGGATCTGTCCAAGAAAAGCTTGGCTGATTGTTCCTCAACAAAGAGGTGAAGAGTTTCTCTCCAAAAGCTAGGGTTATTTTTATCAAACTTTTCATTAGCTACTCAGCACCTCAAAATGTAATATATATAGTGTTCCATTAGGGTTACAAAATAAGGGAAAAAGAAAAAGAAAACAAATGACAAATAAAAGTGTAATGTGCCCCTCGGCTAGGGCATTGTGAATGGCTGAGTATGCTTAATTTGTGTGGTCCATGGATTCTAGCATCACCAATTCATTTCTCATGCAAAATTTCCTTTTCTAAAACCATGCAAATCTTCAAAAACACCAGCATGCTATTCTACCAAAAACATCAGCATAAATCATACCAAAAGAGGATTGAACACACGGCCTATTAGAGGTGTTTTTCATGAGGGCCGAGAGGGACTTCACTTGAGGTGTCTCCTCTACGTATCCAAACCAATAAATTGAAGGGCTGCTCCATCTCATCAAATGTTGGTTCTCCTCCAAGATTAGCATAGAATTGATCCCTTGCAAAATGAGCAAACAAGTTAGAAATCTCCCGGGCTAGCGATCTAGTCGAGGGACCTTGCGCCATGTCATCCTCCCAGGGTAGTTGAGGATTTGTCCCCAAATCAAGTTCTTCCCCTGAATTCTCTTGGTCATTTTGAGCTTTTATATATGGTGACAAGTCTTGTACATTGAAAGTGGCCGACACTCCATAGTCTCCGGGAAGGTCAATTTTGTATGCATTGTTGTTCACCCTTTGTCGTACTCGTAAGGGTTCATCGGCTCTAGGCATGAACTTGGATTTTCTTTTGTTTGGGAACCTCTCCTTGTGTAGGTGAAGCCATACAAGATCCCATTCATTGAAGATCACTTCTTTTCTGCCCTTATTGGCTTGCTTAGCATAGGATTCATTCTTCTTTTTAATTGACTTCCTCACCATTCATGCAAAGATTTGATGTGCTCGGCCTTGTCTTCTCCCTTGATATTGGTCATCTCCTTTGATCTAATAGGAATGAGGTCCAAGGGAGTTAAAGAATTGAAGCCATACACAACTTCAAAGGGTGTTTTTTTAGTGCAAGTGTGCATGCTTCGATTATATGCAAACTCCACATAAGGGAGTTGTAAATCCCAATCCTTGAGCTTCCCTCTAAGAATGCTCCTTAATAGTGTTCCGAGAGTCCTATTAAATACTTCCGTCTGGCCATCCGTTTGGGGATGGAAGGAGGTGCTAAAAAGGAGCTTAGTGCCAATCTTTCTCCATAAACTTCCCCAAAAAGCACTAAGGAATTTGGTATCTCGATCCGACACAATAGACTGGGGAACACCATGAAGTCTCACCACTTCTTGGAAGAACAAATCGGCAATATGGCTTGAATCATCAACTTTGGAACAAGGTATGAAATGTTCCATCTTTGAAAATCTATCCACAACCACAAAAATTGAATCTTTGGATTTAATAGTGTATGGCAACCCCAAAATAAAATCCATGCTCACCTCAATCCACTGATGGCTTGGAACCAATAGTGGCATATAAAGTCCTTGGGGTAGTAATCAGCTCTTGGACTTCTTGCAAGTAATGCATTTCTCCAAAACTTTGTGAACATCTCTTTGAAGGTGTGGCCAAAAGAAATGCTCATTCATAGCCTCTAATGTCTTCTTTTCACCAAAGTGACATGCTAAACCTCCCTCATGAGCTTCCTTTATCAAAGACTCTCGAAGGCTCCCCCTCGGCACACAAATCCGGCCACTTTTGCAAAGATATCCATCCATGAGATTGTAAGTGCCCTCGGTCTTGCCTTGAGATAAATTTTGGTAGATCTCCTTGAAGTCTTCATCTTCCAAATATGGACTTTGATCCATTCAAATCCCATTATTCTTGTATTCAATTCTGTTAGAAGGTTGCACCTCCTAGAAAGTGCATCGGCAACAACATTGGTCTCTCCTTTCTTGTACTTAATGATGTAGGGAAACCGTTCAAGAAACTCAAGCCACTTTGCATTGCTTCTATTCAACTTGTTTTGACTCTTGAGGTGCCTCAAAGCTTGCTGGTCCGAATGAATAAGAAACTCTGTAGGAAATAAATAGTGTTGCCATACCTCCAATGCTCGGATAACTGCATAGAATTCTTGTCATAGGTTGAGTAGTTGAGTGTGGCATCCTTCAACTTTTCACTAAAGAAGGCAATTGGTTTGTCTTCTTGCTTTAGAACAACACCAATCCCCAATCCCGAAGCATCACATTCTAACTCAAACACTTTATTGAAATCGGGTAGTCAAAGGATGGGAGCTCAACACAATTTGTGCTTGATGTCTTCAAAGCTTCTTTGACATGCTTCACTTCAATGGAATTCTCTCCCTTTCTTTACACAATCAGTCATCGGAGCCATAAGGGTGCTAAAGTTTTGAATGAACCTCCTATAGAAAGAGGCTAATCCATGAAAACTCCTCACATCCGAAATGCTCCTTGGAATCGGCCACTCCTTAATGGTCACCACCTTGGTTTCATCCACCTCCATGCCATCTTTTTAAAGTATGAATCCTAAGAAATGCACTCTTTCTTAAACAAAAGAGCACTTTTTAAGATTCTCAAATAGCTTCTCCTTTCTCAAAGTCTCAAATAGGAACCGTAGATGCTCCACATGCAAAATCAAGTCCGAGCTATACACAAGAATGTCATCAAAGTAAACCACAACAAACTTTCCCAAAAAATCCTTCAACACATGGTTCATTAATCTCATGAAAGTACTAGGAGTATTTGTTAAACCGAAAGGCATCACTAACTGATAGGATCCAAAGATCACCAAGATTACAATTTTAGAATCTGATCAGAAACTGTGAAATAACCGAGCAAGCAAGAATAAAACAGATCGAACTTCCAAACCCCACGTGAACTTGAACTGTAACTTGGAAGGCTTAAACTCAACACATTAACATAAGTCGTGTTAAAATCCCATTTCAAAATCCACTCTGGTTTAGCAGATATGGTTGAAACAATAGAACCCCAAAATTTGGGTTAGAGCAGATCAGAATTACTTTTCAATCTTCCAACCCATATAATTTGAACTGCATACAACCAAATAATCCCAAATTTGGAAGGTAATCAAATAACTCAGATTAGGGCAACTTTCCAGAAGAAACAAAATTGATTCAAACAGAGTAAGGGTCACAAAACAGAGCTCCAATCAGAAATCCAGCAACCAGCAAAATAGGACAGATTCAGCGGCTAAACGAAATCCAAACAAGAATGCATTCCAACTTACACTTCATGAACGAGTAACCCAACACAATATCAATAATCACATAAGAGAATCTAATAATGTGGAAAATAACTAGAAATAGCAAGTAGAACCTTCAAGAATAGAGAAAAGAAACAAGGAGTCCGTGCACCTCCTAGTAAGAGGGACGACTTGTGGTTTGCTTGAAGCAAACACTCTCCAAGGGTGGAAACCTACTTTTACCTCCACACCACAATCCTCACCTTTAAGCTGAGGGATTGGAAGAGATAATAACCCAAGATTGCAAGGACAAGAGGCTTCAAGAAACCCTTGCAAGGGGGATGGAAGATTCGGCTCAATGGAGGGGGGAAGGCCGCAGGTAGCTCTTCAAAGAGAAGCAATTTTCTATTCAATCCAAATCTAATCTTCCATTCGAAATTAGGATATATAAAACCCTAATGCTTACGAATTAGGACAAAAGACCAAAATTACCCTAGTAGAAATTTACTAAAATAACCCTTAAAAAAAACATAAACACTAAGTCCGAGTTTGGAAATCAGTCTCTGTAAAAGGAACATTTGATGTATCAAATCAAACCAAAATAACACGCCCAATATGTCTTTGAAAATCCCTGGCTATTGGCTGCATTTGATGTGAGGGACCAAAATTGAGAAGAAATCATCCCGATTGACAAAGACGTACTTGAACGCCCGGAGGTCAGATTCCATGCGGCAAAAATTTAAGTCCACAATTTCTTCTTTGATAAGCATGATATCCTCTATTCCAAAAGCACCAAATCCTCTTTGATTAAAACTTTCCTCCAAATTGGCTAGAAAAGAAACACCTACAAAACAAATAAAATTTAGAATATAAAGGTTCCTCTGGGCTCGGCTCAGGCGATGGGACCTTGGGGCACATCACTAACCATTCAAAGAGACCATGCCTAGACTTGAAAGCCGTCTTCCATTCATCACCTTCTTGCATACGAATTTGGTGATAAACACTCTTCAAATCCACTTTCGAGAAAATAGCCGCCCCACTAAGCTCATCAAGCATGTCTTCCAACCTTGGTATGGGAAACCGATACTTAATAGTAATATGATTTAGAGCCCTATTATCAATGCACACTCTCATAGTGCCATCTTTCTTAGGCACCAACAAACTAGGGACAACACAGGGACTCATTGATTCTCGAATGTACCCTTTCTCTAGAAGCTCTTGAACCTGTTTTTGAAGTTCTTTGGCCTCCTCCGAGTTTAGTCTATAAGCGGAATGGTTTGGAAGAACTACTCCGGGCTCAAGATCAACTCTATGCTCAATCCCTCAAAAGGGTGGAAGGCCTTGAGGTAACTCCTCGGGAAAAACATCTTGAAACACTTTAAGGAGTTGTGCAACTTCCATAGGAATCACTCCTAGCTCCTCCATTCTTTCTTTGAACAAAATGAGAACAATCGGCCCTCCTTCACAAAGACTCTTTCGTCAACTCTTTCTTTGACAAAAACAAGTTGGTCTTGGACTTTTGTTCCCTCTTAGCTTCCTCATCTTTTGCTAATTGCTTTGGACTAAGAGGCATTAAAATGAAATTCTTGCCTTGGTGCTTGAGTGAGTACTCATTGGTGTAACCATCATGTAATGCTCTCCGATCGGATTGCCATGGTCTTCCCAACAAAATATGGCTTGCACTCATTAGTACTACATCAAATAGGGCTTGATCTTCATAGCCCCCAATAGCAAAATCAATCTTTACTTGCTTGGATACCTTCAACACTCCAGGTCATTCAACCAACTCAATTGGTATGGATTCGGGTGCATGGTGGTCTCCAATTTCAACTTGTCCACAAGCTCTTGAGATGCCACATTTGTGCAACTCCCTCCATCAATGATGAGTGAGCACACTTTATCTCTGATTAGGGATCTACTAAAGAAAATATTCTCCCTTTGCTCATTGTCTCCAGGCTTGTGAGCAACTAGAGATTTCTAAATCACCATCAACAAAGGTCCTTATTGTGCTAAGCATCTCTCGGCCATAGCAACTTCTTCCTCTCCCTCTTCAAGGGTGGTGGATGCTTCATCTTCATCCTCACTAATTAACTCATTTGTGGCCTCCCTAAAGATCATAACTCGTTTATTGGGGCATTGAGAGGCAAAGTGGCCATGTCCGAGACATTTGAAGCATTAGATGTCCCTTGCTCTCAGCCTTTGAACTCCATCTACCACTTTTTTTTCCCTTCACGGTTTTGATGGTAACTCCGTTGTTATTTGCCCCTTTGAAGTTAGTTTTCTTCTCATTCTCCTTGGTTTGGGACTTGGGATAGGTAAACTTCCTTTGAGGGGTGAACTTGGTAGCCACCTCCTTTCCTTTTCTCAATCTTTGTCGCTCCACCTTCACGGCCATTTGGATAACACCCTCCATGGTGTCAATTGGTTATAACTCCACAATGTCTCCTATATAACGGTGGAGACCTTTAATGAACCTTGCTATGACTTGGTCCTCTGGCTCTTCAAGTCCACATCGAGTCTTCAAAGTTTCAAACTCGGCCAAATACTCATCCACGGTCGATGACCCTTGTCTCAAACTTTGCACTTGATAAAACAACTCTTTGTGGTAATGTAGTGGCACAAATTTCTTTCTCATCAAAGTTTTCATTTCCCTCCAGGTATCAACTTCTTCCATGCCATCTCTCCTCCATTGAGCCTTAAGGTTCTCCCACCACAAGTTAGCATAACCATTAAGCTCAAGTGCCACAAGCTGAATTTTTGCTCCATCGGAATAATCATAGCACCCAAAAAATATTCTCCACCTTTTCAATCCATTCCATGAATTCATCACCTTGGCTGGACCCTTTGAAAGAGGAAATGGACACTTTGACATTCTTCAACTCATCTTTGGTGGAAATCCTTGGATTAAAATCGGATTCATCGTCATCATCAAATGGGGTCTCCTAGCACCCACATTTCTTCTCCTTACTGTTTGATGGTGGTATTGTGGTCGGTCAGCATTTGGTTGGGGCCTTTGGGCCAATGTAAATTGTTGTAACAATAGCCTTATCTCTTCCTTAAAAGAATCCATTTGCTGCTGCAAAGATGGTTCAACAATAGGTGGTGGTTGAGGAGCAACTGGTTGACTAGTTGAAGCTTCCCGGTTTTGGTGTTGTTGAGCTCCACTTCTTGTCATCATAATACCAAGTAAATTATCACCAAAGTGTAACCAAAACACAGATCAAGCAAGCTCTGATACCACGCTGATGTGCCTCCAAAAGAGGGGTCGAAAATGGGACAAATGACAATGGAGTACTTCAAGTAAGTAGCTTACTTGCAAGTAGGAGGTGGCAGCTGCTACGTTCCAGCAGCTGCTTCAAATTAGCGACGATCCAACTTCTTCTACAGAGCTCCAATGAAGCTGATTTTTGGACACCTCACACTCACAGATACCTATTTTATCTCGTCCAAATGTCATCTCAAAAGCCAGTATGCAACTCGAGATCTCTCACAAAAGTTGCTCGGAGGTCGGTGGGAATCGACAGATTGAGTCTTCAGCAAAGAAAGGTGTGTAACTTTCGAACCCGAACACCTTTTCTATTGATTTTTCCTTCCTTTGAATCTTGATGAAAAGGGGGTGATTTAGCAGTGGTTTTAGTAACTTTGGTGGTGGAGATGATGGAGAAAAAATGGAAGACAAATTCAGGAGGAGTCAGAGGTGTACCAATCTGCACCTTTGTTTTGATTGAACTCCACAAGGAGTGTCTCCAACCTGGCTGGGATGTACATTTAACATCACTTACTCTCTAGATCTACTACCATAGAGGGCGCAAGGCGAGGGACAGTATGATCTCCAACAAAAACGAACAAGGATTGAAGAAATGGTGGCTCACTCACTCGGATCTCTCCAAGTATGGTTAATTTGTGTGGTCCATGGATTCTAGCATCACCACTTCATTTCTCATGCAAAAGTTCCTTTTCTAAAACCATGCAAATCTTCAAAAACACGAGCATGCTATTCTCCCAAAAACATCAGCACAAATCATACCAAAAGAGGATTGAACACACGGCCTAGTGGGGGTGCTTTTCATGAGGGCCGAGAGGGAATTAACTTGAGGTGTCTCCTCTATGTGTCCAAACCAATAAATTGAAGGGCTTCTCTATGTCTTCAAATGTTGGTTCTCCTCCAAGATTAGCATAGAATTGATCCCCTGCAAAATGAGCAAACAAGTTAGAAGTCTCCTAGGCTCTTGATCTAGTCAAGGGACCTTGCGGAATATCAGAGAAGGATGTAGAAGCTCTGTCAAAATATAGTTTGAGAGAGAGGGAGAGTCTGTAAATGTGAATGAAAATGTGGAGGTTGAGAGAGTGAGAGAAAGTGATGTTGTATTTCAGAATGAAGGATTGAGGGTTGAAAAGAAGTTGAAACCATGAAGGGAGAGAATTTTGCTTATGGAGCGGTTCTGCATGTTGATGAGAGAGAGAAAGAGAAGAGTTTGAGAAAGCTGGTGGTGCAGTTCTTCTTCTGGAGTTCCTATTCTGGAAGTTGTGAAGTCTGAGTGATTGCTAGACGTTTAGAAAAGAAAGAGAAAGAGATGAGTTGAGAAAAGGTTGTGGTGTTGCTGGAAGTGTTGGAAAAATGGCAGTGTGTTGCCGTGAAGGTTTACTAAGTTTATGAACATCCTGAGCTGGGATGTCTTCTGGTAAGCAACTTGCTTGGTCTTATTATTAATATTTGATGATAGGAATTAGGAATATTAGTTTACATGTTATTTGTGATGTGAATGAAAAATGGGTCCTAGACTATATGACTTGGGTTAGGTTCTGAATTATTTTGTGTGAGGTTGGTTTGTTGCTCTAGATTACTACTTTGGTAAATTGAGAAGATGATAACCCGTTATTGATAGAAATGTTTAATAAACAAAAGAATAAACTTAGTCATATTGTAGTTAAAGCTCAAACATACCAAAAGTCTAGGGTTTGAGTTTTGGATGATTATTCTTGAATTAAAGAAAAATGTATGTTGGATAAACATTGATGGGTAGGCTTAATGTTTACGATGATGAGTTTAAGGAATAACTTAAAGAATGATGTCCTAAGTATTAATTGTAGAGTTATTATTAATGTTATATGTATTAATTATGAATACGTTTCGTGAAGGATAAGTTAAGTGATTATAGCTCTTTAAAGCTAAAGACTCCAGGTACCTAGTACTGCATGTGTTTGGCCAAAAGGGCCTACTTCACAGGAATTAGAGGGTGTTTAATTGTTGTTTGTTTATTAAATGCATAGCTTATGTTGTATTTGAAACGTACTGTTGAATGATTGCTTATATGTTTATTAGATTTAAATTCGGTTCTCCAATTAGGATGTGGTGCACATTATGAGATTACGATAATAGGCACGAGAATTGTATGTTTGCATCATGGTTCCTAATGCACATGAAAGTACAAATGAAATTGAATTACGAATAAACGTAAATGTAAATGGATAGTTTCTACGTGAGTTCGGAGCCTTAAGAGGTTGCTCTCACGTAGGAACAAAGCACAGAATGAATAACAACAAAAGACAATTAAGTAAAAGAATAAGAAGAGTTTGTTCTCGATTGAAGTCGAAACAGACCAGCTATTGGTAAGTGAGGTCATTAGTGTTGATGTGCATGGCTGCTAGTGCGTTCTCGATTGATGTCAGAACCGATTCTTGTACATTGATGTGTAAATACGCTAGCATAGCTTTTGGTTGGTGACGTAGCTGCTTACCAAAGGTAAACTCGTTTGGGTGTGTTTGGAAACTGAAAAGGTTTCTCTCATCCAACGAGTGAGTGAGTTTGAAAACCGAAGAGATTGCTCTCACTCAAAGAAATATTTAAAGGAAAAATAGAAAAGGGAAAACTCAACAGAAAAAGGAAAACGCAATGGTAAAAGACAGATAAACGAAACAGAATATTGTATGTGTTTGAATAGTAATTTATGAGCACGTTTTACTTTTACACTACGTACTGAACGTTAGGCTCATAGTCAGGTCCTGTGATGTAGGTATGTAAAGGATCAAAGATGGTAGCAGTCAATGAGGCATTTGTACGTTGCGGGCTTGGCAGCTGGTTAGGCTAAAAGGTTTAAAGAAGAAATGTAATGTTTGAAAAGAATGACTTTATTATGGTGTTTTGTTACATTAAATAGATTTTCAAATGATGTTAAATTCTTTAATTATTTGAAATACAAGTCTTCCGCTGTTGCAATGTTTTAAGGTTTTACAGTACGAAATGTTTTAAGTGATAAATGGTTTAAGGAAAAGGAATTTATTTATGCAATTCTTATTTAAGTTAATTTTCAAATGAAATGTCTTTCGCTGTGATTTTAAAAGAAAAAATTTTCAAAAACCATAGAAACACTTACCTTGGACAATCACGAAGAGAAACGAAGTCCCGCGGTTCCAATCGGCCAAACCCGCAGAGCCCTAACCCGAATGGTTCGCGCCCACAGCATGTCGCGCCAACAGCCAGCAGCCCACACGGTTGCCAGACCACCTACGTCGTCGCCGTCGTCTCCCTCACGATCTCCCTTCTCCCTCTCTCGAGCTCTTGCCTTCGCTCTCTCCCCCGATCTCACTCTCTCTCCATCTCTCATTTCTTTCTCTCCTTCTCCCGAAAATGGCCAAAGGCCAATGGTTCAGACCAAACCAGTTTGAATCGAACCAGTTGAACTCCAATTTCAACTAGTTTCAACTTCTATTCTTCCAATATATTTATCCTTTCATTTTAATTTCCCTATTCCACTTATTAAATTTTCCCTTTCCTCCTTAAATCCTTAATCCCAATTACCTTAATTTTTAACACTTATTTTAACTCCATTTTATCTCAAATTAATCATTTTATTCAAACATAATTTATTTCCTCTTTCTTCCCATTTATGTAAATCACCAATTTTATTTAAATTATTTCTTAATTAACCCCCAATTACTTCTAATTTTATCCTTAGTAAATTCCAATATAGAAGTCGGGGTATTACACAAAACGTTTGTAATATTCAAAATAGTAATAATCCCAAAATACCATACACTACGTGAGCCACACCCAACAGGTCAAATCAGGTGATAACACAAGGAGTCATCCTAGAACACCTCCTCCTCAAATAGTACTTCATCATCATTATAATAGTCACCCACATTACGAGAAAAACAATGAGCCTAAAGCCCAACAAGAATCAGAATTCAAATGCAATGCAAATGCTATGCATGACCATACAATTCATTATAGAGGACATCCGTATCTCGTCCATGAAACAGGGTGATGGGTATGTCAATTTGGTCACATAGCTTAACTGTATTACCGAAGGGGGAACACACCAATAGGGGTGTCACTACGTGCCATACCCATACACTTTTGTTGAAGACATTGGGGATTTCAGTACAAGAGGATGGGTGAACCTTAGGGTCCACGTGACTTAACCGTACCTCACCGGCCCCTACGTGGGAGTAGGCACTCCAATAGGGGTGTCAGCACGAGGAACCGCCACAAATTCTCCCGAACCCCTACATTCCTATTTACATATTTTAGAATGACATACAATATGTAAACAATTTCATAAATCTTAGGATGATGCATGAATGCCACGAAATAAATCACAGAAATAATGCACGAGAGAAACACAATCATTCCAATATAACTTACAGATAGACATTCGAGTTAAAGGTACTGCAACTATCGACATTTTATCACAGTAACTAGGTTTAGTGTAAAACTTAAAACAGGGCAATACAAGTTTTGAATCATTCTTTAACTGTTACGAGTATGGAATAACATGTTCAGATCCAAATCAAGCATAGGGTTCAACCTTATCTCTATTTTAACTATTTCGTATGGGTTTTCCTAGATTTAATTCAAGCAAATAATTTACTAAGCATGCTCAAAACTCAATGATATCAAATGTGAGCATAAAGGCAGTTTACGATACTCAGATCTACAATATTTAGTTTAAGATTCATAGATTACAACAGTTTAAAGTTCCAAGGTTAGATCCAAGTATAAAACTCTCTAAGCATGACTTAACCATACCAACTATAATATCCAGGATAAGCGGAACCATTCTTCTTAAAAAACAACAATCCAGAATTTCGTGTAAGCCAATACTAACACTTACAACTACTCACATTTGATAGTAGCTAACATTGATACTCAATTCATCATCAAGCAGTTCATATTCTGTATTCAGTTAACAAACCACACTACCAATATATTCAAGCATGTGACAGTCCAAGTTCCCAAACAATTCACCAAGTTCAGATTATCATGATTCACAAAATAACTATCCATGCTTTTCATCCAAATAACAATTTAACATACAAAAACCAGTAATGTAGGGCCTCCTTTGGCCAACTACAATTCCAATCCTTACCTCAATATCTAGTTGCTAGCAACTAGTGAAAACAACAGCAAAATACAAGCAAACAGCAGCCAACGTATATATATTCTCTAACCTTCCAAACTTCCAATAATTCCTTAGCAAAGATAGCATTTAGATTCAATGCTCATCATCAATCTAATCTAAATCAAGGACCCATAATCACACCAATAAATCCCAATAATTGACCCTTACCTTCACGGTGGACAATTCCTTACAGCAAAATCTTTAGAGCAACCACTTATCATCACACCACTCTTCACTCACAGAATAATAGCACACTTCCACACACCTCATCCACATTTTCAGAATGAAGCACAGAAGAGACGACTTACCTCATATTGATGAGAGAGAGAGAGAGAGAGAAGAGGAGTTGCAACAGGGGATAAGCTGCAGAAGGAAGTTGACCATTGCTTAAACTAAGAAGAGGAGGTCCATTGAGGGAGACCCACGTTGAAAGCTTCCACACCTATGGGGGAGAGGGCAGACATTGCATCAGGGACTGGGGAGAGAGAGTTTTGTTGAGTGAATCACAAAATCAGAAGAAAGAGATGGAAATATAAATGGGTTTCTCGAATTTTCCGATAATTCGGATGAGCCGAGTCGTTCGGGCCTCGTCCGTACTCATCCGAAAGTTGATTTTGGATGAGAAAATGCATCCTAATACCTCGTCCGTACCGTCCATAGGCAACATTCAGACGAGATCTTCCGTCCACCAGTCATCCACTAGTCTTCTAAATGTGTCCAGGATTTCGGACAAATTCAATTCAGATGCGGTCACTCTTCATCCGCTATCGCCCGCAATTTGTCTGAGACTCTCCTGTACACACTCTTCCTTAAGTTTCACAATTAGATTATTTTCCAATATTAACTCTATACTTTCTAAGCATAGTTTGACTCATATCGTTATGTAACATGATATAATATTCATATATATTAATTATCCAGATTTACTACATCCACAAAATGGGGCGAAATATTTTTGGGGTATTATAGTTAATGTGTCTCTTCAAAATGGGATGGTCCTGGTTTACTATTTTGATCCTGATCGAGGCTGCAAGGTCCTAGTTGGCCCTTGCCTTGCCTCGACTACTGTTGGGTGGTCTTCATTTTCCATGGTGTTGTCTTGTTGACCATGGGTGGTGCGAATGCCTTCAAATATGTGGTCTCAATTGCTGAGTTGATCATGTCGAGTGTGTTGTGTTATGTCTTCTGTGACTGTGTCTTGTGGACCATTTGGACTTTCGGGTGGTTTTTTCAGGTGTCGGGTCGACAATTGTTCTTGGTCGATCGCACCATTTTGTTTCTTAGAGTTGGGTTTAGCGAACTCCATTTAGCTTCGTTAGCCATGCCTTGTTCTTAATCATATAGATTCTCAAGTCGAGGTGTAGGGAACCTATTGTTCCTCATTTGAGTCAGGGAGTCCAGAGTTGATCCTTCAGGTCGGGGTTGGTTTCCCATTTTTTTATCCTGGTTATATTCCTTGTTTTTGTTTCCAATTTAGGACTAGTGGTTATTGCTAGAAACTATCTTGAAACCTGAGTCTTGTTTGAAACTTTTCTATTATCCCTTGTATGTGTGATGGGATGTTGACACCGGCCTTGTTATAGATTTTGGAGATGTCAGTGGTGCGACCTTCCTCTCGTAGCATGTCAAGGTGGCTAGTTGGTAGGCGTGTTGTGGTCGTCATGGATGTAGGGATCTTTATACTTTATGCATTGCATTGCTTTGCATCAAGTTTTCAAAACTGATATTTTGTGGGGTGCCACACTCGATGTAATACCCAGATACCATTTTCCCCATATACGGGATGTAATCAATTTTTGGGATACTTAATATATTACATTGTGTATCAATACGTGTTAAATTATGATGTGTATCTATGGGGTAAATATTATGGGGGAAAAATTAAGTATGAAAAGTTGCAGAAAAGCTGTAATTGATGAATTCGGACAAAGACGGAAGACACAAGGACGACGAATGTCGTCCAAAAATGCAAGGAACGGTATCCCCGAGTTTTGGGACGACGCAGGATGAGGTTTCGCCTCCTAATTTGCCTTATATCACAAGTTTTTGGCCAAACCTAGATGATGGCGGACGATGCAACTTCGTCTCTGTCCAGATAATTGGGCTTTTCAAATGGAATAGAAGGAACACGGACGTGGGTGGATGAATGAAGTTTCAATCTGTCCAATTTTTTGAAAGTTTCAAATGCATGCAGATGCTTCATTCAAACGCCTTCCCTCGTCCAAATAACATATGCAGATGAATGTGGACAAAGGCAAGGACATCTTTCTCCATCTGAAAACGCAAATTTGCCAGAGAAATGTAGGAATTCAGACACACGAGGACGAGACTAGGATGACTCCTCTCATCCGAAATGTCCCAGACCTGCGAAAATGAGGGATTTAATAATAGAATTTCTTGTCGTTTTGCCATTTAATACGCACCAAGGAGACAGGGAGGCAATCTCTCCCACGCTGAGGCACGCCCTCTCCACATGATGGAACACCCCTCCCTCTCCGGTAAGAG
>CM039482.1:18210190-18570963 GCA_022433065.1 Begonia loranthoides
TAGTATTCTCTCTCCCTCTTTAAGTATTACTCTCTCTCTCTCTCTCTCTCTCTCTCTCTCTATCTCCAAGAATAATACCTTGAGAGAGAGAGATAGTGATACTTTTAAGGCACAGAGATAGAGAAAGAGAATAATACCCCAAGAGAGAGAGAGAGACCATAAGAGAGATAAAGAGAGTAAAACCCATGAGTGAGAGTGTAACATCCCATTTTCATTTATGAATTTTTTGTAAAATTTTGAACATTTTAAAATCTCATTTAAACTATACTTAATTGAAAAACATCAGAGTACGTTACGTGGGATAAATACATTAAACAGTTTTACAAAAATAACAAAAATAAACACTTGAAATTCATAACAAAGAGTTTATGCATTTAAAATAACTTTTATTCATTTAGAGTCACAACCCCCGAGGTCGTTTCGCGCATGGTAACACAAGTTCGCATCGCATCATAGTTCTTCAATGTTCACCTCAATCGACTCGCAATTCATACCTACATCACAAGAGGAATATTGAGCCTATTGCCCAGTAAGGAATATAAAATGAAATGCAACTATAGCCTCTATAACAAATCTATATGCAGCAGTCCAATATATTCGTAAGTTGGGTGAGAGCAACCTCTTTAGTCTCTTAATTAAATAAAAACAAATCGACCTACATTTACATTAATTACCATTTGGGTGAAAGCAACCTCTTCAATTTCCGAACTCACCACTCATTGAGTAAGAATAACCTCTTCAGTCTCCAAAGTTACTCAGACAAGTTGTTTTCTACGTGTGAGAAACATCTTAAGTCTTTGAACCCACGTAGAAAATCTCATTATTAGCCCATGCAATGCATTACGTATAATCCTAATATCATGTCTATATGAACGTCACACACAACAGTTCATATATTGCAGACAATATGATGTACCCCAGGGCCCCCTCACCTGCTCCCGGGCTAGGAAACTCATTGTTTATCTCACAAGCTACTATTTTGTAGGTAATCCCAAATTGATGGACCCAGAAGAAGAGCCACTCATTGATAAAGAATCGCCGGGGCATGTCCTCACATGGGAGAGTTCAATCCCAAATCGGCAAGAAGATGTTTGTAACGATTTTGGTGACCTTGCCTTGATCAAGAATAACAACTCTTCCTAGTTATGTTCAAGTTTAATTTCCATGTTGTTAGTACTTATTTAGTGTGGCTGAATTATAAATATTATGGGATTATTTTTGTGTGTATTTTGCATTATGTAATGAGGTGCTCAGGTAGCTTAGAAACCTAGCCCTCATGTTCGATTTTTGCCAACACTAGGGGCATTTTTAATTAACCTTGTTTGACCCTTAAGGGAGTACGTAGTCTCTCTTATTGGAAGCCCTAATCAGTTTAGAAACTTAATCCTTGCTGAAGCAAAAATCGAGTGGAGCTTGCCTCTTCCTGCTCCACAACCAAGGTGTTCGACTTGCTTTCAAATCTACACCGAACCAATCCTTCCATTCGTTTCTTGTTCGTTCTTGGTGAAGGATTGGTGCTACTTTCTCCAACAACTTCTCTGGAGGTTGTCTTTGACGTGAGGAGGTAGAAGAACGCATCATAGCCAAGGTGGAAGGGTTCTTTCAAAGAGGACTCGATTCAACTCAGCAATCACGGTCGATTGAGGTTGTGCGGACAACTTGGTGTTCTAGTTTTGATTGCTTGCTTTTAAGTTCTATTCTATGATTCTGGATTGTAGACTTGGGGCTATCTATTTTCGTGATTTTCTGATAGGAATGGACGGATTTGGAAATATATATTGCAAGTTACGCCTGAATGTCCAAGGAGACCGAAAACTGTAATTTCTGCGCAAACACTAGATCCGAGCAGGGTTTTTTTTTTAGGTAAAAGTCCGCGTGAATGACGTCTTTAGAGCTGCTTTTTGGTGGTGATATATTATTACCTCTCTACTGCTTCCCATAAAAATTTGAGGCTCAAAGGCCATATGCAATAGGAGATCCACCCGAATTAATTTATTTGCGCAGATTGAGTAATCTAATTTTTCTTGTTAGCTGTTTGGGCTGATTGGAACCTTGGCTCACATCATTTGGTATCAGAACATAGCTCTTGCTTTTGTTGCTATATTGTGGTTCTACTAAGTGCCTATAATGAGCTCAAGGAGTGGAGTAAACAACCAACGAGGTAGGAGAATCGAGCCAAGCAATTCACCACCACCAAAGAGGGAGATTACTCAATCCAAGAAGACATTGCAAGCTCATCTTGATGAAATGAAAGAAGCTCTTCAAAGACTTCAACATGATCGTGAGGGACCCTCTTATGACCATGTGAGGGATCCTAGAACACCTGGTCCTAGAAAGAGGTTGAGCACCTCTAGAGAATCAAGAGTCTGATGTGGAAAGCTTGGATGAGGAAGAAAATTTTGAAACCAAGGAAGATTTTTCTTTTAGTCCAAGAAGGAGATCTTTCAACCACAATGAGATGAGGCATGTGAAAGCAACTATTCCCTCCTTTAAATGCTCCAATAATGGAGGTGACTTCTTAGAATAGATGGAGAAGGTGGATAGAATTTTTTAGTGCCATGATTTTTCAGAAAAGGTTAAACTCCAAATGGTCACTCTAGAGTTATCGGGTTATTCAATTATTTGGTGGGAGGATACTAAGGCCCAAAGAAGGAGAGATGGACATGATGATGTTAGAAATTGGAGGACTATGAAAATGTTGATGCAAAAGCGGTTTGTGCCACCCCACTACAAACAAGAACTTTTCCTACAACTCCAAAATTTGAGACAAGGTACATCCACGGTTGAAGAGTATTTGAACGAATTTGAGACCCTCAAAATTCGTTGCTCTAATGATGAACCTAAGGAGCAAAGTATTGCTAGATTTATTAAAGGCCTCCAAAGAGAGATCGGGGACCTAGTGGAACTACAACCTTTTAACACTATGGACGACGTTGTTCAGCTTACCCTCAAGATAGAAAGACAAAAGAAGAGGAGAATGAAGGAAACCTCAACTCGGCCATTTCAAAAGGACAACCCTCCACCAAAGCCGAGCACCAAGAGTGATGATAAAGGTACTCCTTTGAAGAATACTAAAGGAAAGAAATTGTTTAATCACCAATCCAAGCCACGGTCGAGGGATGTGAAATGTTTCAAGTGCCTTGGTTTCGGCCACATAGCTTCTCAATGTCCGAACAAGCGAGTTATGATATTAAAAGGAGATTCTAATGAGGTTGTGAGTGAAGATGAAGAGGAAGAAGCCTCTTGTCCTATTGAAGAGCCCATGGAAGAAACTTTTTAAGCTCAAGAGGGACCTCTACTTGTGGTAATGGAAAGGAAAATGGCTATCAAAAATCGTGAAGATGAAATCCAAAGAGAGACTATTTTCCATACTCGTTGTCAAGTGAAAGGGAAGCTTTGCTCATTAATCATAGATGGTGGAAGTTGTACTAACATTGTTTCCTTGGAAGTTGTTGAGAAATTGGGTTTAGAGACAACCCCTCATCTGAATCCATATAAACTTAATTGGTTGAATGAAAAGGATCCGATCAAGGTGACCAAGCAAGTCCGATTGTTGTTTGCTATTGGGGGTTATGAGGATGATGCACTATTTGATGTGGTACCCATGAATGCAAGTCACCTACTGTTGGGGAGACCTTGGCAATATGATAGGAGAGCAATCCACGATGGCTTCACAAATTTTTACTCTTTTAAATTCAAGGGAAAAAGGGTTAACTTGGCGCCTCTTCATCTCGATCAAATCGCCCAAGATTATGAAAGTATGAACAAGGGGAAGGCCGTGGCATCCTTGTTCATATCCAAAGGGGATCTTAAGAGGGACTTGTTGCAAGGAGACCCTATAATCTTGATGTTGTTCAAAGAAAGGGTCGAAGAATTGGGAGCTATTCCCGAACCGGTTTTGAAAGTACTGAAGGAATTTGAAGATGTGTTCCCCAAAGAGTTGCCTCAAGGATTGCTACCTTTGAGAGGTATTGAACACCAAATAGATCTTTTGCCGAGAGCCGCTTTGCCTAATCGACCATCATATTGACTTAATCTAGAGGAGTCAAAAGAATTACACCGACATGTTACTTAATTACTCAAGAAGGGATATATTCGTGAATCGCTTAGTCCATGCATGGTTCCCTCATTATTGGTAACCAAGAAGGACAGCTCCACGCGTATGTGTGTTGATAGTAAAGCTATTAATCAAATCACAATCAAGAACCGATTCCCTATTCCCCGTTTAGAAGATATACTTGATGAACTCAGCGGTGCTACCATTTTTTCCAAGGTTGATCTTAAGAGTGGATATCATCAAATCTTTATGCGAGAAGGTGATGAATAGAAAATAGCGTTCAAAACAAAATATGATCTCTATGAGTGGCTAGTTATGCCCTTTGGGCTACCTAATTCTCTGAGTGCGTTCATGCGGGTGATGCATCACCTCCTACAGGATTTCATGGGAAAGTTTATCGTCGTTTATTTCGATGATATTCTTGTTTATAGTTCAGACTTACCAACTCATATTAGACATCTTCGTTCATTATTTGAGACTCTCTGAGCGGCACAATCATTTGGTAATCTTAAAAAGTGTTCCTTTCCCCAGGACAAGGTGTATTTCTTAGGATTCATCATTACTAAGGAATGCATGGAAGTGGATGAAGCTAAAGTTGAAGCAATTAAGGAATGGCCTATTCCAAGGAGTGTATCCGAGGTACATAACTTTCATGGCTTAGCATCTTTCTATCACCAATTTATTAATGGGTTTAGCTATATCATGGCCCCTATTACTAATTGTACAAAGAAAGGGAAAGAGTTTGTTTGGTCCTCGGCTTGCCAAACTAGCTTTGAAGTGATCAAGGAGAAATTGTGCAATGCTCCCTTATTAGTATTACAAGATTTTTCAAAAGTGTTCGAAGTTGAATATGATGCCTTGGGGTTAGGCATTGGGGCTGTTCTTATGCAAGAAGGAAGACCAATTGCATATTTCAATGAAAAGTTAAAGGGAGCCGCTTTGAACTACTCAACGTATGATAAGGAGTTTTATGCAGTCATCCGAGCTCTAGAAGTTTGGCAACACTATCTTATCTCCAAAGAATTTATTGTCCACTCGGACCACAAAGCCTTGAAACACATCCGAAGCCAAGGGAAATTGAACTGTCGCCATAGAAAATGGGTGGAATTTTTGGAGCATTATCCCTACATCATCAAGTACAAACAAGGAGAAACAAATCTGGCAGCGGATGCCCTTTCAAGAAGATATGCTTTGTTGACTGAATTGAACACTAGACTCTTTGGATTTAATTGGGTCAAAGAGTTATATGCAAAGGATGAAGATTTCACAATTATTTATCAGTGATGTGTAACCAAGACCGAGCATCCCTTTTATATTGTGGATGGTATTCTTTTCAAAGGAGGGAAAATTTGCATACCAGTTTGTAGCCTTAGAGAGGCACTTGTGAGGGAAGCACATTGTGAGGGTTTAGCAAATCATATTGGGAATACGAAAACTTTGGAAGCGATACAAGAACACTTTCATTGGCCTCATCTTCGGAGGGATGCCCAACGAATTATTGAGCATTGTATCATATGCAAAAAGGGCAAGAGCTATGTTCTCCCACAAGGGCTATACATACCATTATCCGTATCTACTCATTCATGGGTGGAAGTTAGTGTTAATTTTGTTTTGGGAATTCCATGAACCATTAGAGCTAAAGATTCAATCATGGTGGTCGTTGATCATTTCTCCAAAATTGCCCACTTCATTGCATGCAAAAAAACTGATAATGCTAGTCAAATTGCCGATTTATTCTTTCGAGAAGTGGTGAGATTACATGGAGTTCCCCGATCTATTGTCTCCGACCGTGACACAAAGTTTCTAAGTGCTTTTTGGAAGACTCTCTGGAGGAAATTAGGTACTAAATTACTTTTCAGTACCTCTTTCCACCCAAGAGCGATGGCCAAACTGAGGTCATGAATCACACTTTGGGTTCATTGTTGAGATCTATTTTGAGTAAACGTATAGTGGATTGAGATCTACAGTTGCCATATATTGAGTTCGCCTACAACAGGAATGTACATCTTACGACCCAACATACCCCTTTTGAAATTGTATATGGGTTCAATCCTCTTACTCCCATGGATCTTATTCCTTTGCCCATTGATGAATATATTAGGGGAGATGGAGTCTCCAAAGCCGCGAGAGTCAAGGATCTTCATGAAGATATATGAAAGACTATTGAGAAGAAAAATTTTGATTATGCTAGATTCGCTAACCGTGGCCGTAAAAGAAGTGATCTTTGAAGAAGGGGACATGGTATGGTTACATTCAAGGAAGGAAAGGTTTCAAAGGCAAAGAAATTACTTCTGAGAGTGGACGGATCATTCAAAGTGCTTGAACGAATCAACAACAATGCTTATCGGTTGGAACTTCTAGAAGATTATAGGGTTGCCACCACTTTTAATGTTCAAGACCTATCACCATACTTGGGAAATGATGATTACCCCACTGATAATAGTGTGGAGCAACCTTCGGATTTGAGGACAAATCGTCAATCACCCGGGGAGGATGATGTACCCCAAGGCCCCCTCACCCACTCCCGGGCCAAGAAACTCATTGCTTATCAAACAAGCTACTATTTTGTAGGTAATCCCAAATGATGGAGCTAGAAGAGGCACCATCACTCATTGAAAAAGAATCTCCGTGGCATGTCCTCACATGGGAGAGTTCAACCCCAAATCGGCAAGAAGATGTTTGTCACAATTTTGCTGAGCTTGCCTTGATCAAGAACAACAACTCTTCCTAGTTATGTTTGAGTTTAATTTCCACATTGTTAGTACTTATTTAGTGTGGCTGAATTATGACTTTTGTGGGATTATTTTTTTGTGTATTTTGGATTGTGGAATGAGGTGCTCGGGTAGCTTAGAAACCTAGCCCTCATGTCCGATTTTTGCCAACATTAGGGGCATTTTTGTAATTAAATTTTTTTGGCCCTTAAGGGAGTGCTTAGTCTCTCTTATTGGAAGCCCTAATCAGTTTAGAAACCTAATCCTTGATGAAGCAAAAATCGAGTGGCGCTTGCCTCTTCCAACCAAGGTGTTCGACTTGCTTGCAAATCTACACCGAACCAATCCTTCCATTCATTTCTTGTTTGTTCTTTGGGAGGGATTGATGCTACTTTCTCCAATAGCTTCTCTGGAGGTTGTATTTGACATGAGGAGGTAGAAGAACGTATCACAGCCAAGATGGAAGGGTTCTTTCGAAGAAGATCTGATTCAACTCACCAATCTTGGCCGATTGAGGTTGTGCAGACAACTTGGTGTTCTGGTTTTGATTGTTTCTTTTTAAGTTCTATTATGTAATTCTAGATTGTAGACTCGGGCTATCTATTTTCGTGATTTTCTTATTGGAATTGATGGATTTTGAAATATATATTGCGAGTTATGCCTGAATGTTCAAGGAGACCGAAAACTGTAATTTCTGCGCAAAAGGTAGATCCGAGCAGTGTTTTTCTTGAGGCATAAGTCCGTGTGAATGACGTCTTTAGAGCTGATTTTTGGTGGTGATATATTATTACCTCTCTACTACTTGCCATAAAAATTTGAGGCTAAAAGGCCATATGCAATAGGATATCTATCCGAATTAAATTATGTGCGGAAATTTAGTAACCTGATTTTTCTTGTTAGCTGTTTTGGGCCGATTACAACCTTGGCTCACATCACAATATCTCAAACAATTTAAACATAACGAATACAATCATGCATTATGAAAAATTTAACACTAAGCAAGTTTTTAATTATACCTTTTACCTAAACAATTTACAACGTCCTCTTTCTTTATTTTTACACCTCATTTCCAACATATATTTGTAGTCCTATTTAACTTCTAAACATGTCTCAAAGTATTACTACAGATTTAACAACCAGTATTAGGAAAATTAATCATAAAATCATTATATCCATTTGTAAACTACACCTATATTATTGATTAACTGCTTACAGATTTCCTCCTATAGTTTGGTTTACTAAGGTAAATAGAGGCCATAATAACGACAATAAGGGTTCTTCAGAGAGTACTCGCAATAAACCCACTTCTTTCTCCCCACTATCCATCAATATTATTTTCTTCATAATAATAAACAAAACATCGACAAAGCAATACAAGCAGAGAACTATCATTGAAGCATAAATATTGTAGTAAACTTATCATTGAAAACCATGTAGAAACAATTCCTTAGCAAAACTCTATCACAGAAGCAAACCATCTAGCGAAGTAAATAATGAAACACCATTCATCAGAGAGCATATTGAAATACTGTTCATCAGAGAGCATATATCGACTAACACAGGTAACTTCACAAAGAAAATCCTACTCCCGTGATGTAAGTCCTTACGGACAAACCACATCCAATATTCCTTACCTCGTGTAGCTTTCCTTTCTCCTCAGTAGTGATCCTTCCCGTTGACAGCACCCTCAAAATAATCTCAAAGAGGCGAACTCTCTCTCACACCAGTTTTTCCAATAGGAAAAACTCCTCACTCACATGCCCTATTTATACACAATTCTAATGACTATTCAGTCACCCTCCCTTAAGATAAGAAGTCCAGAGCATTAGGTATCATCTGGAACGTCAAAGGTTGAGCATTCAGCTTTTCTGGCTATTCAATATCACCTCCAAACATTCATAATTAATGGTGGTCAATTGATTTAAATGAAGGGTGATCGACCACCAGTGCATTAATCATCCGCCAGAATTTGTCTTCAGCATAGCAAGTCTATCACGCCGGTTGATCTCCCAGGATGCGATCGACTGCCGAGATTGACCGCCAGTTCTATCTTCTAATTTTCGTCTAATCTTCCCTAATTTCTTTAAATCTTTACCTCCTACACATATATATATATATATTCCAATTCTTTATAAAAATACCAAAACTTCACATTTTCATTTAATTCAATAATTACACAAATTTAAATACCCCAGACATTACATCCTCCCCTCCTTATTTAAATTTTGTCCTAAAAATTTTAGTTACTGAAACAATTTTGGGTATTTAGCTTCCATCTCATCTTTTCTTTCCCAAGTAGCCCCGTCAATAGTATGATTCTGCCACAACACCTTGACTAGTCGAATCTTTTTTGTGTCTCAGTTCCTAAACTCTTGAATCTAAAATCCAAACTAGTCTTTCCTCATAACTTAAATTTGACTAAGAATAACATCTTCTCAGGTTCCCCATGGATTGGATTCCCCAAACATTTTCTTAACAAAGACACATGGAATACGTTACGAACTCCATCTATTTAATTTGGCAGTAGTAATTGATATGTCATTTTCCCAATCCTTTTTGTAACAGGAAATGGATCAACATATCGCGGACACAACTTCCCTTTCTTCCCAAATCACGTAACTCGCTTAAATGGCGATATTTTAAGGAATACTAAGTTTCCTTCTTCAAATTCCAATTCTCTATGACAATTATCAGCATAACTCTTCTAGTGACTTTGAGCAGCCAACATTCTTTGATGAATAATTGCAACTGATTCCTCAATTTGTCGTATCACAGCTAGTCTGTAGAACTCTGCTTCACCAACCTCATCCCAATGCAAGGGAGATCTACACTTTCGTCCAAATAAGGTCTCGTAAGGTGCCTTTCCAATTGTAGCTTGAAAGCTATTGTTGTGGGCGAATTCAACCAATGGAAGCATTCTTCCCCATCTAACATGAAATTCTAACACACATGCCCATAACAAGTCCTCCAATATTTGAATCGTTCACTCACTCTGTCCATCAGTTTGAGGATGGAAAGTTGTACTAAACTTTAACTCTGTGCCCATAGCCTTGTTTAAGCTTTTCCAAATGTGGAGGTAAACCTAGAATCTTGGTCTGATACAATTGATACAGGCACTTCATGCAGGCATACAATCTCTTTAACATACAGCCTGAAAATTTGATCAATTTTATAAGTCATAGCTACTAGTAAGAAGTGAGAAACCTTGGTTAGCCTATCGATAATCACCCAGATTGCCTCATGTCCTCTTATAGTCTTGGGTAGACCTAAGACGAAGTCTATAGTGACATGTTCCCATTTCCATTCAGGTCTAGGCATTGGTTGTAACATTTCCCTAGGTCTTTGATGTTCTGCTTTTACCCGTTGACATGCATGATACAAGGCGACATATTGTGCAATGTCGTATTTCATCCCAGGCCAGTAGTAATGTGACTTGAGGTTCTTGTACATCTTGTTACAGCCGAGATGGATAGAAAAACTTAAGGAAAGAGCTTCTCTTAAGATTGTTAATCATAACTCTGACTTTCTCGGTACATACCATCTATTTTTAATTTTCACAATCCCATCGCTAGAGATGGAATAGTATTGGTATTTTTCAAGCGTGGGGTTATGTTTAATATCTTCATACTTCTTATCCTCAATTTGAGCCTCTTTAATCCTTTATAGTAATTAAGGATTCAATGTCAAAGTGTATCAAAGAGTAGTTAACTGTGTAGTAACCAATTGCCTATTCAGACTTTGAATATCCGAGAAGATTTCATCTGGTATTTCTTCATGTACTACGTTCATAACTACCATCTTTCTACTAAGGGTGTCAGCCACCACATTTTCTTTTCTGGGGTGATACTTAATTTCACAGTCATAGTCTTTCACTAATTCCAACCACCGTCATTGTCTCATATTCAATTCCTTATGGGTAAAGATGTACTTTAAACTTTTATGGTCATAAAAGATTTCACATCACTGTCCATATAGGTAGTGTCTCAATATCTTAAGGGAAAACACGACCGCAACAAGTTCCAAATCATGTGTGGGATAATTTGCCTCGTACGGTTTCAATTGTGTATAGGCGTATGCAACTACTTTCCCGTTTTGCATAAGTACCGCGCCCAATCCATTCTTAGAAGCATCACAATAGATGAAAAAATTACCATCATCAACGGGCAGGGACAAGATAGGAGCCGAAGTTAGACAACGTTTCAGCTCTTGAAAACTCTTCTCACATTCGTCCGTCGACCAAAATCGTGCACTTTTCTTTGTCAAGCCCGTTAAGGATAGTGCAATTCTTGAAAATCCATTTATAAATCTCATATAATATCCTGCCAGGCCAAGAAAACTTCTTACTTCCCCCACATTCCTTGGTTGCGACCATTCAACTACCACCTGAATTTTTATAGGGGGTCTACTTCAACACCATGCTTAGAAATTATGTGGCCGAGACAACTCACTTTACTTAACAAGAACTCACATTAAGAGAACTTCGTATACAACTTATGCCTTACCAATATGGACAGAGAAATCCTTAAATGCTCTCTATGTTCCTCCTCTTAGCGTGAATAAATTAGTATGTCATCGATAAATACAATGATGAATTTATCTAAGTACTCACTAAAGACCTGGTTCATTAAATCTATAAATGTCGTTGGGGCATTAGTTAATCCAAATGACACAACCAGAAACTCATAGTGTCTATATCTCATCCTAATAATGTCTTAGAAATGTCATCAGGCTTAACCTTCAACTGATAATATTTGGATCGGAGGTCGATCTTCGAAAAGACACAAGCTCCTTGCAATTGATCAAAAAAATCTTCAATTCTTGGAAGAGGATATTGATTCTTAATAGCTACTTTATGTAGCTCATGATAATCGATGTACATCCTCATTGACCCATCCTTCTTCTTTACAAATAACACCAGTGCACCCCTTGGTGAAAAGCTAGGACAAATGAATCCATTGTTAATTAACTCCTCAAGTTGGACTTTCAATTCTCTTAATTCATCTGGGGCCATTATATATGGATTCTTTGAAATTCGTTCTGTTCCAGGGTGAAGGTCAATCACAAACTCGATTTCTCGATCTGGAGGTAATCAAGGAAGTTGGTCTAGAAAAACATCTGGAAAAGTCTTGAACAATGGGAATCTCCTCCATATTTATTTTTGATGCAACCGTTGTATCCAATATGTTAACAAGAAACCCTTCATCTCCATTCATCATTAACCGATCAGCCTTAAGCGCAGAGATCATAATCAATTGGCCTTTTTCCTTAACTCCAATAAACATGTGTTGATCGCCATCAAGGGAGAAAAACAATACTTCTCTTTTTCTAAAATTAATTATCGCTTGGTGCTGGTATAACCAGTTAGTACCCAAGATAATATCATATCCCTTCATGTCCATGACAATTAGATCAATATAGAATATTTGATTGTTTATTTTTATGGCATAAGCCCTTAGGATTCCATTGGTAATTAGGTATTTCCCGGAGGGCAGGAGGATACGATTATTACTTTATTCTAATTCAGGGGAACAATCTACCCTTGTACTAATTCCCTTCGAAATGAAGGAATGAGTAGCACCAAAATCAAATAAAACATACACTGCTAT
Organism: Begonia loranthoides; assembly: GCA_022433065.1. Lineage (NCBI taxonomy): Eukaryota > Viridiplantae > Streptophyta > Magnoliopsida > Cucurbitales > Begoniaceae > Begonia > Begonia loranthoides. The sequence goes on from CM039482.1 coordinate 18,222,565, forward strand.
ATCATTAACTAAAATTGTTCCTAACATAAATGAATTGACATAACATTACTAACTACCCATCATTCCAAGGAATTATATATATCGACTTCAATCATAAGGCGTAATTAAAAACAAAACAAGCTGGTCATCCACTACCATTTCATCCATTTGTACTTCAGGTGCCTCCTTACCATATAGGGAAAAGACTCTTGGTGTCATGCCATCAGATCCACTAACTCCTGTTGGGCAGAATCTTGCAATATGCCCAAATTCCCCACACTTAAAACAGCAACTAGTACCCACTCTACATTCCCCAAAATGGTTCTTCTTGCACTTCGGACATTGGTAAAATTGTTGGGTCCTAATATTAGGTGGGGCAGTGTTTGTCATATTCGTTGGGCGTTTATCCTTCACCTGATGCAGTTCATATTTTGAAACCCTTTTTGTCCCTTTGTTTATCATGGGTCCACCCTTTTGTTGTTGACTAAGAGCATTCTTCATAAATTTCTGATTTGCCTCAAGTTGTTGAGCCACCATTAACTCAGCATCCTCAACTTCTAATGTCTAAGCAACAATCTTTGAGTAAGGGATGCCTTGAGTACTAGAAATCTTAACTCCCTTGAGAATCTCAACTCTTAGTCAATGGAAAAATTGATGTACCTTTTGTTCATTGTTTGCCACCAAGTGAGACACAAACTGAGAGAGTGCTTCAAACTTCCTCACATTACTCAGATACGGTTCCAGTTTGGCGCAATAGGACAAACTCCAATAACTTCTTCAATCAGATAGTTTAGCTGAAGTAATTCTCATAGAAGATCTCTTTAAATTGATCCCATATTAAAGCTCGAACATTGAGTGCCGCCTTAATAGTATCCCACCAGAACTTGATGCGCCCCAATGTCCCATCATCCGAGCTCGAGCCAAGGGCTCATTTCTTTTCTAACCTTTTTTATTTATTTTGTAGGTGTCTTTTTCCTAGCTAGCTTGGGGGAGAATTTTAGTAAATTACACAAAGAGGAGTCCATGCATTTGGACAAGTGGAGGTCAAGCAAAAGCATAGAAGAAATGGTGGACATTACAAATCTGCCTAGAATCTGACATCCAAACATTCAAGGGAACTTGGCATTCTAGAAGATCTGATATCAAAATACGTTCTTCATGAAGATTGTTGCCAATAGTCTAAGTGTTCCAAAATGTTCTTTTTTAGTAAATTTAGAGCTTGTTTACTATGTCAAATGTTGCTTTTACAAAGACCAAAATTCAAGTCTTGGACCTTTTTCTTTGTGTGTTTTAATGCTAGGGATATTATTGTAATTTGAAAATTAGACTACCCTAATTTCATGTGGGGCTTTAAAGCCTCCATTAGGGAAAGTTTCCAGGAGTTTAGAACCCTAGCTTTGCTGTGTAAAATCATGTTTGAGATTTTTCTCTCAACCTTCACTCGGTGCTTGGATTTGTGTCACCCACGGATTCCTTCACCAAAGCTCCTCCTCTCTCCATTTCTTGCTCAATCTTGGAGAGGAGATTCTCGCTAGTTCTTCCTGCATTTTTTTAGGGAAATTTCAGTGGCGTGTGGAGCTAGAAGACCAAGCAAAAGCAAAAAAGGAGTGGCCTTTCTTTCAGAGGTCTGAACTAGTTGCACATCTCGGGCGTTTGAGGTGCTACGGACCTCGTTAGTATTTTATGTTTTGTTCTTCTTGTTGCTGAGTTATTTGGTGAATGAAACTCTGGTTTTGGGTATTCAGACTCCTACCATTCCATCATAACGAGCGTCCCTTCTCTTCACTACAAAATTGTCTCCTCATAGCATATGTTTTCCCAACAACAGCAGACATCCATTAACTTCACCGCATAACTCCAAAGTTTACTTCACTTCACTATTCACTTTGAAAATTGTTTTTTCGAAAAACTCAATTTTCTAATTTTATTAACATCCATAATTTATTTAGACCATTACATGTAACTCTAAAGCACAAATTTTTCTTATAACAATGTCATTAGATTTTCTTTTTGAAAAAATTGTGTTCACAACAATTACTGCCCTTCATAGGTAAGAAATGAATAGATTTTATTAATCGATCTATAATTACCCATAGCACATTATTTTCTTTAATTGGTTTAGGTAAATTTGTAACAAAATTCAATGTCACATGTTCTCATTTTCATTTAGCAACTAGTGATGGTTTTAACAATCTTGGTGGTCTTTTATTCTCATCTCATCTTGAACTCTTTGATATGTTTGGCCACATATATGTCAATATCGACTTTCATCCCTTTCCACCAAAAATTGTTTCTTCAAACTTTGGTATATCTTGTTATTATTAAGATGAATCACGAATTTCTAGCAATAATATTCCTTAAAAATTTTATCTTTAATTTATTTGATATCTAGCACTACATTTCTTCCTAGATATCTAATTACTCCATCTGAGTCTTCAAAAAAAATCCTTCAATTTCACCATTAGAAATTTTAATTTTTTATTTTGAAACTTAAGAATTTTTTCTTTGATGATCTATTACCTTTTGTTGCAAGATTGGTTTAGCTATCAAGTTTTGAAGATAAACTTGTTGATTCTGTTCCTTTATTTCCAAATTGATGGAATCAATTCTGTCATCATTTAAATTCATGTATACCAAAACTAGCTGCTATAACTTAAGTTTTCTAACTTAAAGTATCAGTTACTACATTTACTTTTCTTGGATGGTAATGCAGAGTATAATTATAATCTTCTAAAAATTTCATCCATCGCTTTTGTCTCTGATTTAATTTTTTAGGTAAAAAAATATTTCAAAGGTTTCACCATATAAATAATATCTCCAATTCTTAAGAGAAAAAAATATGGCTGCTAATTCCAATTCATGTGTTGGATAGTAACGTTCATGAGTCATTATTTGTTGACACCCATAAACCACAACTTGATCATTCTGTATAAGCACACATCCCAACCCTTGCAACAATGCATCACAATAAATAATGATCATATTCTTCTTTCCAAAATAATTAAAATAGGTGAGGATATAATTTTTCCTTTAACAGTTGAAATGCCACCTCACACTGTTCGTTTTATTCAAATGTTTCGCCTTTTCTTGTTAGCTTAGTTAATGGTATTACCAATATGAAAATACCTTCTACGATTCTTCTATAATACCCAGCCAACGTTAGGAAACTTCAAATTTATGAAACTGATAGAGGTCGTTTCTAATTTTGACAACTTTAATCTTGGAAGGGTCAAGAACTATAATGCCATAGAAATTTAACTATTTTTAACTAGAAATCACATTTATTGAGTTTATCATATAATTTGTTGTCTCATTAACTCCAAAACCAACCTCAAATGGTTCTCATGCTCTTGCTTGATGGAAGAATAAATCAAAGTGTCATCGATGAATACTATTACAAAATCATCCAATTATTGCCTGACTACCTTAGTCATTAAGTCCATAAATGTTGTTGACGCACTTGTCAGACCAAAGAGCATTACTAAACACTTATAGTGTCCATATCTTGTTTTGAATGCAGCCTTTTGAATATCTTCCTCTTCATTTGATGGAATCTTGATCTCAAAATAACTTTTGAAAACCAACAAGATCCCCTCAATTGATCAAAGAAATCATCTATTCTAGACAATGGGTATTTGTTCTTTATTATTACCTTATTCAATTGCTTATAATTTATGCACATTCTTAGGGTTTCATCTTTATTTTTAACAAATAATGCAAGAGCACCCCAACAAGATTTGTTGGGCCTAATAAAATCCTTGTTAAATCTTGTTGCTGAATTTTCAATTCTTTTAATTTAGTTGGAGCCATATTATATGAGTCAAAGGAAATAGATTTTGTACCTGGATAGACGTCAATTGAGAATTCTATCTCACTATCTAGAGGTAAACCAAGTAACTCTTCTAGAAACACATTCACATACTCATGTTGTGAAGCCCTAGAAGAAGGGGTGTGCAATTCCACATCGACTTGGGGGAAGTAAAGAGAGCAGAATATAAGTAGGTAGCTCTCCTACCCCAACAAACGCGTTTTAAAGCCGTAAGGGCCAAGGCCCAAAGCGGACAATATCTGTTGGGCCAAAATTGGGTGGGCTATCGCTTCTACTTATGGTATCAGAGCCAAGCCCAGCTCGATGTTAGCCACGGTCCCACGAGGATGTGGGCCCCCCAAGGGGGGGTGATTGTGACACCCCATAAGAAAGGGTGTGCAATCCCACATCGACTTGGGGGAAGTAAAGAGAGCAGAATATAAGTGGGTAGCTCTCCTACCGCAATAGACGCGTTTTAAAGCCGTGAGGGGCAAGGCCCAAAGTGGACAATATCTGTTGGGCGAAGGTTGGGTGGGCTATCGCTTATACTTAAATATAACACCCCAACTTTTTATTGAAATTTAACAAATATAATTGGAGTACAATCTAGGGATTTTAGATTAATTGGATGATTATCGGGGTATTACCAAGGATGTAACCATTAGGTTATAATTTAAGAGAATTTATTATAGGTTTAATTGATGGAAATCCATTTGGGAAATGGAATTAAGAAATTTAAATAGGATCCCTAATAATTCTTTAACGACATTTGGGATAAGTCGAGAGTTACAATTTGGGTTGGTTATTATGTGGTACAAATATTTAACACTTAAACATATAAATTTAATAATAATTAAAGAATTAAAGGAAAGTGGGGATTTATTGTTAAATAATTGAATCGGTTCAGCTTTGCCCTCATTTCGTCAAATGGTCTTCGGCCATATAGGGGGATTTAATTAATTTGGATTAATTGGATTAAAAAGGATTAAAGGAGATGATGGGAGTTATGAACTAGTTCAACTTGAACCGATTCACGCCCATCTATTGGCCGTCATGCCATTAACTTGGTTCGCTGGGTGAACCAATTAAAGAGATAAAACATAATGGCCGATGGCCATTCTGTGAGAGAAAAAGCGAGAGAAGGGTAAGGATCAAGAGAGGGCCGAAGAGGGAGACGGGGTCCGCGACGAGGAGAGACGGACGGCGAAGCTCGGGCTTGGCTTGGGTGGCTCCCTGCGACGTCAAACTTTAGAACAGCAGAGGTGGCGTTGTCCAGCGAATGGCGATGGGGCTTTGAGCCTCGCGGATCTGAACTGCGAAGCACTAGGTCGTATGACGGAGGCTCGGTGACGGCTGACTAGTGACGAAGAAGATGCGGCGATGGAGGGGTGGGTTGACGCCTGTGTGGCATTTGGCAGGGGGGAAATGGCGATGGTTCGTGCTTCGTGTCTGGTGGATGGATTGGTTAGCCTTGGTTTGACTCGAACCGGTCCTTGGTGTTCTATCTCCAGCTGAAGTGGACAGTACATCTAGCGTGGGGAACACACTCTGAAAAGCTGGAGAGGCTGTCGAGCTTGCGAGAGGAATCCTCTCTGCGGTGTTGCTGTTGGCAGAATGTTTGTTTGTTGGAGACTTAAGCTACGAAAAGGGGAGAATTTTTGCTATGCAGAGAGGAGAGAATGACCGAAGGGTGTGAGGGAGCTGGAGGCTTCCTCTCGGGTGTCCTGGTGTCAACTGAAGTCTGGTTTTGGGAAGGTTATTGTTGTTGTGCTCGGTTTCCAGCTTAGGTTGGCTGCTGTAAGTGGTTTGGCGATGGCTTGTAGCTATTTCTGGCCCTCGGGTCTTTTGGTATGAGAATTTTCTCCTTTGTTTTATGGGTTAAGGATGAAGATAACATATTGGATTTATATTCTGGACTAGTTGTTGAATGTTTACTACTGTGAGTAATTTCATATTAGCTTTTGTTAATCTAACATGGTTCTGTGAAGATAGCTTAATTATGTGCTCTGTTGTTGCTTTGGATTTATCTTGCTATGATGGGTCTTTTCCCTATTGGATGAGCTATCAAATGGTACACCCTACTAATTATTGAGTTGCACAGAAATTGTGATGGGTTGGAATAATTAACCTGTAATGGAGTTGGATTTTGTATGTTGGTTGGTGACATAACAGTGGGATTACATTGTTGTAGTGTTGTGTTTCAATCTATAAAGTGAAGTTATGCACTAAAATGTGAAATGATTTGACTACCCTCCTATAGTTTGATATTGAAGCACAAGCATAATGTGTTTTGGGTTTGGAAACTGTGCTTTTGGGATGCTGTTAATTAGACTTAAGGTTATGGAGTCTTCCAACTATTGTTGGTATGCAAATACACTTTTATTAATGTTCTGGATGGATTTTAGATGATTAATACCTCTGTTGATTATTGCGTAATGGATTGTGAAATATCCTTGGGGGTTGGAATTGTTTGAGTACTGATATGTAGAATTGGTACTAGTGGTTGGACTTGAGTTATTGGTCTGTCATTTATTTCCAAAGTATGAATATGATGGATTTTGTCCTACTGCGTAGTTGTGTTGGGTGTTGAAAGGCTGTTGTGTCATATTATGGAAAGTTGTTGCTTTGATAAGATTAGGAAATATTGATAATTGCTATTAATTTGTGAAGGTATTTAAAAGAAGAAGAGGGATAACGACGAAGTGCGAATGCGCGATAAAGTTCTAGGTTAGGAAAATGGGTATGTCTTGGCCATTTGAAGGCCGTACACCACAAGTAGTGTGCGTGAGTAGTATTGTGTTCCTTGAATGATATTCTGTTGTTATTTCCTTGGATTGATAAGGTATATTATTGTTAGCTTTGTGATATTGCTTAGTTAATATAACTGCTATTATTCATTGGTGGTATTCTTTACTGTTAAGTGATATTGTTAGTTCTGTCATAAAGGCTTAAATAATTGATGAACGAGTGATAGACAATTGATGAACGAGAAATGCTTAGATAATGAATGAGATAGATGAGTTGAGTTCTAAGACATTATTATGAGTTGTTCTTTATAGTTTAACTTCTATTTAGTTATTAATTTCAAGCTACTATGTATTTCATCATTGTTCTACTGCCACTTGTTTGTCTTACTTTCATAACCTAGTGTTAGTACTTGTGATAATGAGCATGCAATTTAATTAAGATAATTAGCTAGAATAATAATGGTAATTCTATTTGAGCATGTTTAAGTAACCAGTTGTCTAATTCTATCGTTAATCACATCATTGAGCACGTTAACTAACAAAGATAATAACGATAAATCTAAATTATGTCATGTTTATTTGATTAAACATGTTTACTTTATTAACTAACTTAATAGTCGTGAAATAGCAAATTCGTGCATACTTAACTAGTTGTGTAAGTTAATCCTCAAGCATGTTAATTAACTTAACGAGTGTTCCATTAATGATTAGTCCGAGCATGTTTACTATGATAATTAATTAATCCACGATAACTAGTTAAAAACGATAATTAAGTATGCTTGAATTATTAGAATAGAAGTATGTAATCCGAGCATGTAAATTGACTAGAATAACCAATCATAATCTTGAGCATGTAAATTGATTAGGATAACTGCTTAGCATAATAATTGTAATTCTACCTGTATATGTTAGTTTACTCTTATTAAGTAATACGAGCATGTTTAACTAGTTGTGTAATAAATAATCAATCCTTGAGCATGTTTAGTAATTAGTATGTAGAATTAGTTGAGCATGTCCGCATGTTAATCAGTTCAAGCATGTTAATCGATGACTAAACCTTGAGTATGTTAACTAAGTTGTTGAGCATGTAATTAACTAGGATAATAACTAGACTATTAAATATAGCATGTTTGACTAATTAAGATAAAAGTATGCTTAACCAATTAGAATAAGGATTTTCAATTTATAAGCATGTTTTCGTTACTCGTTGTCTACAGCATGTTTCCATGTTTAGCCTAGCTTAGTTCAATGAGCATGTTTAGTTAATTGTAATTTGTCGTATGTTACTTTATTGTCTCGTCTTGTTCACTTGTTGCTTTAATTCGATATCATAATTGTTCCCTGTATTTATGTATGCTTTCAATTATTGTTATTTATTATATGCGCAAGTTCAATTATAGTACTTTTACTTCAATGCGCATTTCAATTTCTGTTAAGGTACGTTATAATGCATTATGTATCATATTAATAGAAACCAAGTAGGGGGTACCCCCTCGGGGTGGTAGCCACATGCATGAGTGAGGAAAAGCACTAAGAACAAGAATGTTTCAGGATGGACGGGACATGCCCATCACTGAAAGAAACCCTCTGGCGGGATACGCTAGAAGGGTAGAAACCCTGAAGGCGGGATACGCCAGAAGGGGAGGAACCTTGAAGGCGAGACACGCCAGAAAGGGGATGACCAGGGAGTTGGGGTAGATGGGCAGTCCAGATCTAGCCTACCAGCAAGGATACACCCTCACCTAGTCGGGAAAGGGACTAGCATGCACGCAGGAGATTAGAAGCCGATCAACTAGGCCATCTCAAAGGAAAATCTCCAATGTCCAGCTTGAAGTATGGGTAAACAACCAAGAACCAATGAACGTAATAAAAGAGTTGGTTTGGGTGGCCTCCATTCCAAGAAGAATTAAAGAGAGAGATATGCATAATTGTTTTACCCCATTTTCTTACTAGGTGAAAGCTCACATCCTTACTTGTGGTGTAGGTACAACGATGAACAGATAATAAGTAGATGATAAACACATAATGATGCAAGGATGAATGCTTTCACACGCACGAGACTCAGGGCTGGCCAGGCAAAGAAAAGAATGAGTAAACGATTGTAATCACATTCAATTATTGTATCGTACTCCATTGTTTAGATTTCCTTTTAAACAATTTAAATACGCTTCCACCATGTTTTACGATGATCTATTTTATAACGCTTCTGCACATTTTATCAATCGATTTTCATAACAAGTTTAAAGAAAGAGTCAGTAGCGATCCGATCAGACGCACTCTGATACATTTTATTTTAAAAAGAAAATTTTCAAATTTTACGCATTTTAATGAATTATGAAAATCCAGGTCGTTACACATGTACCATACTGATAGATGAATTGGATTCTTTTTCTAAAGGCTCATGTATTAAAATTGCCACTCATTCACTTAACTTAAATAGATCTTGAAAAGCTTAAGTTCTATAGGTACTTCGTTCGCCATAAAAAGAAAATGTTTTTCCATGAACATGATAAACTGAAATTCTTTTCTTATTGCAATCCATGATTACTTTATTTGCACACAACAAATTCAACCCTAGTATCACATCAAACTTGTGCATTAGCATCGTAATTAAATTCACCATAATCTCATGTTCACCAAATCTTATTACACAAGATTTGAAATATTAACTCAGCACTAAATCACTTCCTAGTGATTATTCCACATAAAGAGTACGAGATAGGGGTATAATTTCTAAACACAACGCAACAAAAATTGACTTCAATATAAAAAAATCAGAAACATCTAAATTGATTAAAATTCTAACTTCAGAATTAAATAGTCGAAATTTACCTTTGATTAGAGCTTCTTCATTCTACTGATCTGGACGACCAAATGCATAAACCCTCATTTCTTGTCTGGTTGGAAATTCATCTCTTAGAAAATTAATATGATTTTGTCTCGAGGTTAGAGAGAATTTTTTTAAAACCGCCTAAAAAATTTCCAGTGATTATTATGTCCCGTTTCACCATGCTCACACATGTTATTCTAGATGAGGATGATTATGAAAAAAAGTTGTAACACCTAGATTTTTCATTCAATAATTTTCGCTTTGTAATGTAACATTTGAAATTTAATAGAAGTATTTTGTAACACCCTAAAATCAAGAGAATCTTTTTATCATACCAATGTTACAGAATTGAGCTTTTTCCATAAATAATTGCCATATAAATTATATATTTTATGTAATGGAAGTCTCTCTTATATCTGTTAGTAGTTTATATTTTATATTTATTCATAACCATTAAATAAACCAAACTTTTCCTTTCCTTTTTTTCTTTTTTATAATCACCAAATACCTGCTTTTTAGTCATTTCTACTAACATATGTAAACCATGCAACCAGTGTAATTAGTATTTCAAATGTTGATGTTACCAAGCAGTCAATAATTGAGTGAAATAAAATTTGGTAAATAATTTTGACAATAAAATCATTGTCTGGCAACGTTCGGAATGAATCGAAAATTGAATTGGATTTATTTAATTTATAAAATATATTTTATTATTAAATTAATTAAAAAATTTAAATGAAGTTAGAATTTAAAAGAGATTCGGAGGCGAATTTTCTTCGTTTCTTCACCCCATTTGTGTTCACGTTGTCCTGATCTCCGTCTTTTGTAAAGACGTTTCGCGAGTAAGTCCATTTTTATCCTCGTTTTTAATGTTTAAAGTGTTGAATTTTATTGACTTCGAATTTGAGCTTGGAAACTCAAATTTGAGAGAAATTTCTAGTTTATATTTATAAAATAGAAGTCTATGCAAGGTTATTTGTCGTTAAAAATCAAAAATGGGGCAAAAACAGGGTTTTACATTTGAAAACGATAGGGGGTACTGTTCACATCCTATTCATGCAGAGTTCCTATTCACGTCCGCCGGAAAAGGGGCAGATTATCCCGATTTTATCCCTAGTTTGTTCTGGTAGACTGTTGGCCTGGCTGTTTGGCCTGTAATTGTTTCTGGTCAATCCCAAGAGACCCCTGATCGACCTAACAACATTTTTTCTTGTTTTAAAGTCGTTTTTGTGCATTGAATCGATCTTATCAAACCTTTGTTGAGTTTTGGGTAGCTGATAACGAGCCTTATGGACTACTGTGAGGTCCTGGTTGGCTTTTGCTTTTCTTTTTTGACCTTTGCGTGGCCTCAATTGACCGTCACCATATCTTATCGATTGGTGGGATTTTTCAAATTTCGATTAAAGTACTAGGTCGACCATTGTTATGTTTTGGGTCAACTGCATTGTTGTTTCTTAGAGGTAGGGTTTAGAAAACCTCATCAGGCTTCGTCAATGAAGTATGGTTCTGTATTTTGGTCTAGGACTTTAGTTTGATTCTTAGTTTTGGTTCAAGGTTTTGACATTGGCAATTTTGTTAGGTCTGCCTCTGAGTCGTGACAGAATTTTATGGTATCAGAACACGGTTCCACTGTTCCTAGGAGTGATCACTTAAGAAGTTGATAGTGTAATGTTTTGGTTGTATGTCCACTATGCACAGAATTGTTCCAACACTTGGTCATGTTTTCAAATGAGTCAAGATGTTACTAGGAATGCATCTTGGGTTCGTCTGCTAGTGGATGAGCCTGTCCTTTCCAATTCACGTGGATGGTGGGTGTACTTCTTGGGTCATTAAGTGAAATGGTTTAGGATTACGAGTCTATGAACTCACTTGGGTTCTTTTCTCGTATGTGACCTTTTAGGTTTAGAATTAGAATCTTTCATATTAGGATGTGGTCTAAGCTTCGGTTCTCATTGGAAGAACTAGATTTGACTTGTCTGGTCTTGTCTTGTCTTGTTGTACTTGGAATTCGTTAGTCTGGATTAAAACTTTTCGTTCATAGACATTGAATCATATACTTTAAGTATCCATTTCCTTAGTTCAGAGACTGTTGGTTAAAGTCTCCGAATGTGCCTCACTTTTTTTATTCCGTGTTTGTATAAAATTCTACGTAAGGTCATTAGAATTACTTGGTTTGAAAACTGAAGTTGTTCGGTGGATTATTCTAGAGGGACGACTGCAACGGAAGTTTTCCAGATTGAGGTTTTTTTTGTCTCCGCTAAAAATAGGTTGTGTTATCGTGATGGTTGCGCGTTTGTCTTTTGTGACTGTCGTTCTCATTCTGAAATAGTATTCTGACTGATGGGACAACAATGTTTATGGTTAATCAGAATCATAATGTTTGTTTTGGGATCGTTTTCCCTAGTTTTCATCGTGCTTTAGAGTTACTACGCTTTGGAAAACAGATTTGAGGATATAAGTTGTTTGATCCTTGTAACCGATCGTTCTATTGAAAGACCGTTTGATCTACATTGATTGCTTTCTTTTGTCTTTGTTGTTTCCTTTTTTAGTGTTGGTTGTATTAGTAGTTTATGAAAACCCCGTGGATACTTGGCATTAATGCTTCTCATGAAAAGAGTCTTCCGGTGCTGTAAGTTTCGACTCGTTTCGATCGAGGTCAATTTTTTGCATTCTGAATGGTTCCTTTGCTAGAGCGATGTGTTTCAGATCCACTTTTGAGTGTATGGTGCAATTGCGTTGGTCACATGCTAGTTTTATATAAGTGTCGTGCTTGTTTTGTATGAGAAGTCTGACCGATGGGATGATAATGTTATTGGTCAGTCGTATTCTAAATTGTTTCTCATGAAACTGTTTTCTTTGGCTCCTTCATCGTATCTTAGGATTTCTATTCATGGAATGTGGGGATCATAGTGGTTCAATCTCGCTCCTTGCTGATCTGTTTGGAGACTGTTTGATCCTGATAGATTGTGTTCTTCGTCTCCATTGTTCTTTCCTTGTGATGGGTGCATCAGTGGGCTTTGGAAACTATTTGATACTCATCACCATTGTTTTTCGTATGGAAATCCTTCTGGCGTTCATGGGTCTCAGGTTTTTCTAGTCAATAATAGTTTTCTGTGCTCTAGACCATTCTTTCGATAAGACAGTGTGTTCTGGATCCTTCCAAAATCTCTTGTGAAGAGATAGCTGCTGTTGGCCCTCATTTGGTAAGGTCACGTGTTTTGTTGGAAGGTGGAACATTGTTTTCTTTCTTCTGAGTTCCACGTCGTGTAAGACGCTTTCCTCTTGGGAGTTATGTGGGTGGTCATTGGAGTTTAAGCTAGGTGGCAATTTCCATTGGTCGATTGAGTGGACATTATCGCTGGGCTAGGTTTCATGTTGTCGATTGACTTGGAACGTGGGTTGCACTATCTAATGGACTAGTTGGCGTTTCCCTCAACCAAGAAATTTGGTTTTCCTCTGGCTTACTCTTAACCTCTGCTTGGACCATGTCCATGTTGTATGGTAAGTCTATGTTGTTCTTGGAAATTTGCAATACTAGTGGTATGAGTTGTTTCGTATAGGAGTTGTTGCGTACAAGGGTCGTTCGCATGTTGGAGACCTCGTGGGTTGTACTTTGTCTCATTTATTTCCGTTGACACTCCTGTGTTGGAACAGATGATGTTGAATCTTCAGGCTCTGTTTCGTTGTCTGTCAGAGTCTATCACTTCTCCATGTGGATCGAGTAACTTTTCCTTAGAGGAGTGAGCCAACAGGTGACTTGTTCTATTCTGGAGTTGACCTTCTCTTGTTCGAGCCTTACCGTTTGGGTTTGACTAAGGTTTGTCATCGTGAATGTCAGTTTTGAATTCTGGACTTGCGGTGTCTTGTCCGAAGTGTTGGCTAACTCCTCTAGAGTTGCGTGTGCTGAGTAGCAACATTGGTCTAGAGCCATGTTGGAAATTAGTAGGATTTCTTAGCCTTGTCAGTTGTTGAATCTTTATTAGGGTCATTTTTCTTGTTCAAGTCGTTGTTGTGCATGTGGGACATGACACGTGTCAAGTTCGGGTTGGATGTTTGGTCTTGGTGCACTTTTGTGTCTAAGTGGCAGTTGTTGAATGGACCATATCTAACAGTTTCTGACTATTGTAGCATCAGGCAGTTTGCGTTGGTGCGTCAGACACTTGGTTTCCTATAGTGTTCTAGTGAGACAGGGCATAGTGGTTGCCCATAAGTCCACGAGATTTGGGTTTTGTTAGATGTTTGGCTACCTAACTTTGCTTTGGTTTTGATGCAAAGTCTTGTTGCTTGTTTCAATACAAATCTTTTGCGTGTCGCAGATCTCTAAGTCCTCTCTTGTTGGGCTTGATGCTTGGACAGTAGGAAGTCAAAGAGTGTTATGTGGTTGCGATTTCAGTTTAGAGTATCGTTCAGGCATGAAGAGCGTTTTGACGAACACTCTAAACCCAGATCGAACCGATGTCTTTTGTTTCCCAGTTTCAGACGTATTTTCGATCGATGAAATTCAATAAGTCATGTCTCAGGTGTTACTAGGACTCCACATCAGTCTGATGTTGTGTGGGTCACTACAACCAGTCAAATGGCCTTTTGCCTTGTGTCAATTCATGTGGGGGTTTCTTTTGTTTCGGAATCAGTTTGTTTGTTGACCGATTGTTCAAGTCACCCATGTCATTCGATCCGAGTGATTTTTCCTTGTCCTTGTTGGATTGTCTTCACACCGAGAACTTGGTTCGTCTGCAGTGTTTGCTTCGATGTTAGCTTTGGCGGCATTTTTAGGTTTTTGTCTTGTTCTAGGCATGTCGAAAGCCTAGAAGTAGGTATTCAAGTAATTTTCTAGGAATTTCCCTTGGTTCGTGTATTGTAGGTATCACACTTACATAATTTTTCTAGGAAGTTGTGTCTAAGTATCTCCCATTTGTTTGATGGCCATAGGTTGTGTTGAATTTCGGGACCATATTCTTTTATGGGGGGAAGGATGTAAAACCCGCTATTTTGTAATGATAATGCCACGTGCAAAATTTTTTTGCGTTTTAAACTATCAATGCATTGAAAGATTGACCGGCCCATGTCAAAATTTTCGATAAATTGGTTAAAATCGATAAATGTTGATGTTACCGAGCAATAAACAATTGAGTGAAATTGAGTTTGGTAAATAATTTCGGCATTAAAATCGTTGTCTGGTAGCGTTCGGAACGAATTAGAAATTGAATTGGATTTATGTATATATATTTTATTATTAAATTAATTTAAAAAAATTAAAAAGAAGTTACTGTTTTTCACTCACAGAGAGTAGAGGCAGAGAGGAGAGGCAGCAAAGGAGGAAAGGGAGGGACAGGAGAAGAGATCTGCTTGCAGATTTTCTTCTTTTCTTCACTCGATTTGTGTTCACGTCCTTCTGATCTCTGTCTTTTGTAAATACATTTCACAAGTAAGTAAATTTTTATCCTCGTTTTTAACGTTTAAAGTGTTGAATTTTATTGGCTTAAGATTCAAGCTTGGAAACTCAAATCCGAGGGAAATTTCTTGTCTATATTGATAGAATAGAAGTCTATGCAAGGTTATTTGTTGTTAGAAGTCAAAAAACCAGACGAAAACGAGGTTTTCCGTCTGAAAACAGTAGGGGGGTACTGTTCACATCCTGTTCATGTAGAGTACTACTATTCATGTCAGAGTTACTGTTCACGTATGCCAGAAAAGGGGCATATTATCTCGATTTTGTCCCTGGTTTGTTCTGGTCGACCGTTGGGCTGGTTGTTTGGCCTATAATTGTTTTTTGTCAATCCCAAGAGACCCTTGATAGACCTAACAATGTGTTTTCTTGTTTTAAAGTTGTTTTTGTGTGTTGAATCAGACTTATTGAGTCTTAGGTAGCGGATATCGAGCCTTATGGACTGCTGTGAGGTCCTGATTGGCCTTTGTTTTTCCTTTTGTGACTTTTGTGTGGTCTTGGTTGACCGTCACCATACCTTATCGATTGGTGGGATTTTTTAGATTTTCAGTTAAGGTAATAGGTTGACCATTGTTATGTTTTTAGTCGACTGCATTGTTGTTTCTTAGAGGAGGGGTTTAGAAAATCTCGTTCGGCTTCGTCAGCCAAGTATGGTATTGTATTATGATCTAGGACTCTTGTTTGATTCTTAATTTTGGTTCAAGGTTTTGACATCAGCTTGATTTTAGATTCCAGCGATGCTTCTAGTTTTGGAGCTTGCACCCAACAGCACGTGCAACTAGACATCGGTTGGATCTTCTTTGTCGTCATCGAGTTAGGGATTTTATACTTAGTTGCATTGCATTGCATTGCATCATGGTTTTCAAAACGTATTTTGTGGTTTGCCACAAATGAAAACACGACAGGGACTGTTCGACAACACGTCAAGTTTTATACTATGTATCTACGTGAGACACGTTTACTTTTCGTGCATGGTTTTCATGGTGTTATGATGACATGATATAGGATGTTGAATCCTCTAGGCACTTTGGACGGTTTCAGTACCAAAATATCATGAGATATCCCGGTACATTTTCTACTACGTGAGATGTTTGTTTGCGCGCTGCATGAAAAAATGGATAGAAAGGTGTTGACGTTTCCTTGGGTTTCGAGTCCCTAAACCTGATCAGGGTGATTATGTATTTAGTTGTGTCACCACTGATTGCTTCGCCAGCAACTCCTGTGAGAAGCTAGATCTTCATATCGCACTCACAGTATCTTTCTCTAGGCTCATGAGACGTTGTCATTCTAGGCTGTATTTCTGTGGTTTGTTTTGGAGGGGTCCTTAAGTTGAAAAACGAGGCGTGTCCTCCTTTTGATTATTGAAAAACGATAAAGGCTTATTTCATTATAGTTGGCTATGTATCCAACTAAATTTTGATAAATTGCCTCATCAGTGGTTTATGGAGTTAGTTTCAATGGAAAAGCATGTTTTGAGAAATGGTTTTACAAATTCATGCACGGTTTTAAAATTGAGTACAAGTACGAGTACATGTACGGGTATAGGTATAGGTACAAGTACACATATGATTACTATATTGTTTTGATCATGGTTTTGATAAGAAAAGATGAAAACTCCTTTTATAAGCATTGCATTAGTACAAGTTTCATAATGAGTTTATCACTCACCTTTTAGACTATATTTTTTTCCAAGTATAGGATGTGATGATAAGGTGTGATATCCGAGGCCGGGTGTTTCAGGTTATCTTCACTAGGATCTAGGAAGAATTTAATTCATTGTTTCGTTTGTTGTTTGTGTTGAATGGTTTAGTTCTTGCATAACGTTTTTATTTATTGTTATTACATTATCTTGTTTCTTATTAATCACTCTGTAAATCTTGACCCAAATGTTTTGGGTTTGGGCTTAAAATTTTGTATTAAGACTCGTTTTATTCTATCCTTAGGCCGGGCAATCAGATTCTCTACGAAAGTCAGGTTGCCAAACCCAGTAATTTTATTAAGCCTGCCTCCGGGTCATGACACCCGAAGATAGATTTTATAGATAAAGAGCCTAATGGTGTATATAAAAGAGGACAAATTTTAAATTTCATGATACAGCCAGTCGAAAAGTGAAATAAAGATCTCTACTTGAATTGTTGCAACTCTCTTTCATCATCCAAAACACATTACAAGAAACCCTCGCTCTGTAACAATCCAGGATAGACGAACGATATAATCTGCTTCAAGGACTTCATCGGTTCTTTAAAAGGTTCATGCCTCTCCATCACTACATCCATAATTACAAAATTTAAGATGAAAAAAAATAGCTATTTAAGAACAGCTGAAAGTATTAGTACCTTTTAACAATAGTTTGACCTCCTTTGAAAAATCATCCGCTCGCCCCAATACTGGCCTTATTCCACAAATCTGTAGAACACAGAGTTCCAAGTATAAAGTCATCTCCATAATTTGCAGCAGCAAGGAACCGATGCTCATAAGATCTGGGTGCTGTTTCAATTGGTTGTTTTCATAAAGCTGGTTAAGGATAGCAATGACCTGATCCTGCACCCAAACAAATCATCTATTTTCTTACTTGATAACACCTCTAAACATATTGAAAAAGGATATGCACAAGGGATCATAAGGAATTCTCCTAAAACAATATATTTTCATAGCTATTGCCTAACAATCTCAATGAACCAAACAGAAGAAATAAGATCTACAAATGATTCGAAGAATTAGCCTATTTGCCTTTTGAGAAAGCAACTTGTCCCACAAAATATTAGATTTAAAACACTCAAATTTCTGAAAGTGTCAGCAATTATTCTTCATTTTCCCAAAGAAAGTCTGATAAATTCCGGTGGACTTATATTTATTTCTTCAGAGAATTTACGACTTTTAAGTACCTGCAGTCCATGCAAAATTTCAGGCATGGGAAGCTCTGGAAAATGAGCTAGATCAAAATAACCCACTTCTTCTGCCCTTCTAGTAGCACCATCAACTTGTATACAGAGAAACTTTAAGATAAAAAACGATATTCTATAAATAGTTGTCGCGAAAATATCAGAGAAGTACGTTTGACAAGCTGAATCCCTATTTTCAGTCATCTGACCCTTGATTACTAGATCTTTAGTGATTTCGATAGAAGAGAACTTGGGTTTCAATATACATGCAATGGATGAAACAGCAAACCAAGCATTGTTGTTGTTAATATATGATGGTTTTTCACAATACTCAATCTCCTGTTTAAGGATTGGGAGACAAAAGAAGAGGGTGTTCTTGGCAGAAGATTCTCCATACCGATGTGCTCCTCTGCTAATAAAGGCTAAAAGATGGATACATTTCTCTCGCAGTTGTGAATCCATTTCTTTGGTTACCTTACGCCAAGAATTCCAATGTCTGACTAGCAAGCACATTAGCACAAGCGTTTCCTCGGTGTCTTTAAGAGCAGTTAAAGAAATTTGAATTTTTTGATACGTAGGCCTTTTCTTGTCATGGCAATCAGAAGGAAAATCTAGCGTACTCAGATAATATGAAATCATATATACTCTCTCTGAAAAAAAATAGTTCATCACAATCTCCAAAATATCCACACAAGAAGAAGTGTCTCCCAAAGATATAATTATAGCAGTAACAACAGCCAAACTAACACCCCATATCTGTGGAGGCCTTTCAGTCTTATCAGAAAGGTTGGACTGATTTCTCTTGTTAAAGCAATTTATTTCTGTAACAAACCCAGCTTCCCAGCATTGAGTAAGTAACAATCTAAGAGATGTTAAAAACCCACAACTTATAAGCATCTCGGCACCTCCTTTCACACGTGCAAGAGTCAGGAAAAAATTCATCGTTACATGAACTGAATTAAAGTTATTTATATCATGAAGCTTCAGAATAACGTGCTGCAATGGGAAATGACTCTGAATGACCGGAAGCCAACTATCATGTACCAAAAACATTCGCAGTATTAAGTCCAAAGTGGTCAAAGCAAGGTCGCTTTGTTCAACAGTATTGATACAGTTGCAGAGAACAGGAAGTAGGCCAGCGGTGACATTAGATAATGGAGAAAGGTCTTCAGAATATTCCACGGTTCCTTCTAAACTGTCTGGAGAATTTCGACCCCTAAATTCCAATGCAGAAAGAAGTATCATAAGAAAGAGGTTCATCGTCTTACTAAATGAAGTGATGCTTTTGCGGATATCAATCAACACTTTAAGACCAGCTCCTGAGGTTTTTAGGACTAGTGAACAAAGAGGCAAGGACATGCTTTTCCGTACAGATCTCATGAGATGTAGAAGTAATTCTGCTTGGGCTTCAAGGAAATCAAGGACATGCAGAGAGCCATCATCAACAAATGCTAGTGATTCGACCGTGGCGTTAAGACATCGGCATATGTGATCAATCCAAGATAAAACTGGCTGATCCGGAATCTTCCTACACTTTGTAGTATTTTGCTCAAGGAACTGCATTTAGCCAATAGATAATTATTATTAAATTAAACCAGAAAAGAAGAAAACAATAATTTTTAAAGCTCTTTCAACTGGATAAAACAACAATAATTTTTATTGCTCTTTCAATTGGATAAAATAAATCTAAGTTGGTGCTACATCAACTTAGATAAGATATGGAATCATTGCATTAGGAAGCCTAAAACATCAAGAAGCAAAGTACTGAAAAAGGCAGCACAAAGACATGGTCTTTATGGAGATATGTGGCGCATATTCAGTCTGGTAACAGTATAAACATCAACATACGATATATTCTCCTAGAAGGAATTTTACTTCCAAATCGATTTTCACATCTGCTTTTATAAATTTACAACAAAGAAAAATGTTCAATTCTCATACATTAGAACCAAAAGTCTCCAGCGATTAAGGACCAAGAGCTTAACAAAGCCCAGTTTTTCAAAAATTAATTTAAATGATAAATTAACCTCAACATCAAGACTTAGAGGTAATTTAGGGTAACTAAATTTCAGGGCCATTTCAATCATATCCAAGCTAGGAATTGCAAAAACCTGTTCACCAACTTGAGGGGGATGGTCAAAAAATATTTCATATCATGATTTATATGTTACGAGTATTTTTATTTATAAGAAAGTTTTATTATTTAGGAAAGTAGTGTAAAGATTTTATTCTTAGAATTACTGTTGATCAGATATTCTAGGATTGGGTTAGAATGTTATTTATATGATTGTAATTAATAGGGCTAAGGAATAACATATTTCCAAAACTGACTCTTAGTAACTAGATATGATATTTGAGGAGATATTGAATTCTTCCATATTTCACCGTTTCAACACAAATTCATATTAGATATTCAAGTATAAGGATTATTAAGTTTAAGCTTGTGAGCATATTGATGTGTCACGGATTGCCTCCAATCACAATCAAACGATGAAATTTTCAAAAGATAATTTTAATGTTTTCTTTGAAGGTAATTATGGAGAAAAATGCATCAAAAGTATTAAACACATCTATCAAACATCCATATATATCTTGGAGTTATTCAAGATCTAGCATAAGTGGAAAATCAAGCACAAGTTTAGAAGATTTCTTAGACGTTCCAAAATTGTAGATAATCTGACCTTCGACAACTATTTCACTGATATGATAGTCCTAACAATCTCATATTCAAAAGTGTACTTCATAAATATTGTAGATAACATCTCAAGCTTTCTAGAATGAGGTGTTTAGTTAAATTTAGAGTTCATTTGAGATGCCAAAGACTCCTCAAACAGAGAGTTTTGTTTTCTGCCAAAGAAGTTCATTCTGTTTTAACCGAAATTGAAGCCCAAGTTATTTGAAGATGGACCTACAAGATCAACCAATTAGATCATCGCAACAACAAGGACTTAGTAAATCATTTATGATTTATTTTACTCATTTTATAATTAGTTTTAATAGTCAAATATTGGTGTCACTTGGTTAAGGCATGTCTAACTGAGTATGTGTCTTCGTGAGGGTAATTTCGTCACTGTTGTGCAGTGAATTCTAAACCCTAATTTGGAGGGAGTATTTAAGCTCCCTCTTAGGGCTGCCCTAGGCAGCTGATCTCAGATAATAAAACCATCTCCATAGCCACATCTTTTTCAATGAGTTATACTCGATCAATGATTTTATTTTTTTATAAGTTTAGCTGATATCTCTTACTACTACCTCTTTCTCTTCCTTGTGCCGTCGAGAAATAACATCTAGTAAAGACGTAAAAACATGTAAGAAACTCAAGTTTGAGTACTTTTCATCGAAGGGAGGTCATTGAAGTCAAAATGTGCAAGTGTTTATTCGGACCAACTTGCAGCTCTTCCATCATATTTCACTAATCTCATCGATTTTGACCGTGATTTTTAGAGGGGCGTCTTCGTCACTTACAGGGCAAAAAGTGGTCCAAAAATCATAGTAAGAAGTTGCTATTTTGCGTTCATATCTCTTCTGTCCGAGCAAATTTCTCTCTAAAATTTTGAGAGATGTTTCCTCACATATAACAAGTGTTACTATCCAAAATTCATATGAAGAAGTTTTCAATTGATAGAATTAGTGCACCCTCAAGTTGACCTAGAAATTGTCTATCTGAAGCAATTTGCAAGCTTTCCTTTTTGATGGTGCATCACATATAAAATTTTTTAATTATTAAAGGAGTGTAGTAACATAAAATTTACTCAGGGGATCAAGCTTCACCAATAAAATAGAAAAACAATGTCTTCCAATATTAGCAACACTATGAGCGAACAAAAGATGTTTTGTTGGAGTCTCTTACGGAACATTTTGATGAGATTGCACATTCAGCTTTAACTTGATGAGAATAAACCAAAAGTTACTTCCATGGCAGCAAAACATTTATATACAAAATTATAAGTGAGAGAACTTACACTATCCCCATTGACGACTAAGACAATTGATAATGTTTTAAGGGCAGCAAGCTTAGAACTAAGGATTGACAACATTGAGTTCACTTCCTGCATGTGGAACAACATTTTTTCTGCCAGAACTTTAGACTCTTTCCAATCTGTATAGTCCCACAGATGCAATCCCAAATCTGCCTTTATATGTTCAAGATCAAACAAATATGCATTTTTAGAAGTTACAAAACTGTCCTTATCATACTTATGTTGACTAGATTGAAACAATTTTGATCCAGTCAAGTATAGAAAGAGTTCTTTGAAAGGTCCAGAAGCAACACGACGACCTTCTAGCTCTCCCTGTAAATGATAGTAGAGGTCACTGAGTATCAAACTCTTCACTTCGTTCCCTTGGCTGTGAAAGAATTATACAAAAATCAATGTCTAAAAATAAGAAAACGACATGTATTATCCCAATCATAGAAATGGAAGAATTTGACAGAAAGATACTTGCGCTTGAAATGTTCAAAACAAATGAGAGACTGCTGAGATTAATTCTTGAAATCAAGTGTCTATCATTATGAAAATACTGTATAAGAAGTTAATCAGACGTGTAATTACAGGAAATGTTCATACCATGAACAAGAATGGCCACTACAAGTTTTATTATCAATTGCAACAAATCAAGATTAGTCATTACGTCAACTTGATGTGAATAGTGTCTTTCTTCACGCAGGCTTAGGGGATGAAGAATTTATGTAAATACCATCTCATGGTATCAATAGGAGAAGGAAAGCTTGTTAGATAAGGCCTGCCCTAAACGGCATAAAGCAATGACATGGGTATGGTTTGAAAAGTTTACATGATGGAGCCACAAACTGGAATTCAAGAAGTATCAAGCAGCCACACGAAGTTTATTAGACGAAGTGAAACAAATAAAGAATAAGTCCGTTAAATAGGTATTGTCAGGGCCTTGCTGAACCTCAAGAAAGGTCGCAAGGTTATCGTGTATTGACATGTATGACAACTAACGGAGGTCTAGATTGATGTTGGGACTATCTCCTGAAAGTGTGAGACGTAAGTGGTGTGTATCACATAGTCGTGCACATTTTCCCTTAAACGGTAAAGTGAAAGAAAAAAAATTAAGAATAAAGGAAAAAAAAAAATCGAGTTACAACAAATGTTTTATGAAAATGCATATCATATTCATGTCATATATGCAATAATTACTGAGCATTAAACTCATAGATGAATTTTGTAATGTAGGTAAAAAAGTTGACAATGAGACTCACTATTATAGACATGGATGATTATGTAGTTGATGAAACATACTCGTGAGAAGCACTTGAGGTTGTTATGGCTACTTTAACCTTTGGGATAGTAGCACATAAATGTATATTTTGTTTAAATAGTTTTGAGACGATCGAAAGTACGAAAATTTTATGTTGAAATTTATCAAAGATATTTAAAGAGAAAAATCTTCCACTACATCAAAGGTTTTTCAAAAGCATGTTAAACACGTTTTAAAATGTATGGATATAAAAAAAAATAAAAATAAAAACAAAAATGGAGTTGAAATTCAGGGCATTACAACAGCAATCCATGGGAGCTTACCTTTTAAAGAGATATGAACAGCTCAGAATTAAGCAAACTAACAAATCTACGTCCAACTGTCTCTTTGTCTCCCTAAAAGAGAATGTTATTGATTCTCGTAGATGGATTTAGAATCATCAGCTTATTTCTTTTCAAAATCTTTTTTCTCACTAATTGCTTCTATTGTGCCTAAGAATTTTCCTTTTTATAGCTTTACATGGAAGAAAAACTTACATCTAAAATCTAAGTTTTCGCCAAGATTTTGGTTAAAGAAAAATTACATACTAATACCAAATCTAAAGAAGAACTCATTCAAGAGCTTTATTTTCTCATTGGTGTCTTTTTTGTAAATCTCAAAATGAAACTAGCAACCAGATAATGTTTAATGTGAGTTTGTTAAACGTTTGTGGATACATCTTTTCTCTTCTTTCGACCGAACGTTTGGGAGTTTACTCAGATATAGAAAGTTTCATCAATAATGCCTTTATTATGGAGGAAATACACAAGGATGAAACTAATCTTGTGATTGGGAATGCTAACTATCTTCTAGGCTACTTAACTTCACTGAAATGAAATTATTTTTGTGGTTGGGCCTCTAAAAAATAATTTATGGGATAAGGTTAATTTTTATATGAAAATTAACAAAACAACCACTATACTATGAAATTAATAACAAGTCAACTACTAAACAATTTTCGCTAGCAACTTAAACATTGAACTTTGAGAAATGAACAGAGCAAATATCGCCGCTAACTTGAGGGAAATAACTCGACCATATCATTTCAAAGAACTTGCAGTGAAAAAGAGCTAATACGCATAGAATAAACTACAAGAACTCGTGATTTTAAAGACTTTTAGTAGAAAATAGCTAATACCCATGGAGAATAGATTTGAGAAAATACTATACAATTTAATTTTATAATTTAGAAGATTTTGTAAAAGAATATATAATGTTCTAGATATCGGATGATTTAAAATTATTTTACCATCCATGTGAGAATCACAATTTGTCTGTGTTTTTTTACGAAGAAAACAATAGATTTGTTACTTATATGCACAGGAAAGATGCCGAGGAAAGTTATCTTTCCTCTGCGAAAAAATAACTTTCCTCTGCAGAACGTTGTCTTTTTGCAATGGAAAGTCATCTTTCCTCTGCGGAAAGTCGTCTTTCATAAGTCTTATTTCAAGGACTCACTTTCTGCACTAGAAAGACAACATTCGCAGAGGAACGATAAAGTTTTTTAACGAACAACGTAACAACGATGTTTGCTTCGATCATTTCTCATAGTTCAGTGTTTAAATTATTAGCGAAAATTGTTCGGTAGTTGACTTGTCATTGACACGATATTACAATAGTTGTTTAGTTAATTTCACATTTTTTATTTCTAGCAAAACTTATAGTTACAAGTATTTTGAAAGTTATCATTTTCATATAGTTATTTCTAACTTAAAATAAATTGTTTTTCACTAGTTGTTTCTAGCTGAGGTGGAGTTCTCCTTTCCTCAACTAACTCTTTGCTTTTAATAAAAAATTTCTCATCAAAAGAAAAAGTGAAATCTCAATGACAGGCTAAAAAAAGAAACGAGCTGCACCCATAACCATCTAGCCTACGCAAAAGGGATTATAAGGTGGTTGCTAGTTTCACTCTTGAGCTTACAAAATTGACAACAATGTGGAGATAACCCTCTAAAATATCCTACTTCGAATTTGATAGATTATATAAATCTTCAATTCATTGAAATTTCAAGCGAACACTTGAAACTTGGAGAAGACGCCTTTCTTCCATACGAAATTGTAGAAATGGGAAGTTAATGGGCACAACAGCAGTGAACTAAGAAAAGAATGAACGAGATAAAAAACTTGCAGAGGGGTCCAAAGCTAATCTACCAGAATTGAAAACATTCACTCTTAGGGATAAAGAACTGATAGTCTCCTAGAGATTGGACAACTTGCATAACTCTGTGCTAGTCATGTCTCTTCGAAAAGTCTACACCTAAAGGCTATTGTGCATGAGCAATGTTAAAAAGGGAAGCAATAGATTGATTTCTATCACGGAAAAGACGATAAAAATCTGGAAATTTAATGCATAAAGATAAAAGTCTGGAAATTTAAACCAAAGTTAGGGCCTAGAAAACACATGAATTGGAAGAGAATTTAGTCAATAATTAAACTCTAGTGAGCGCTGCTGGTAGACAGTAGGTTATAATCAAGATTTTGAAACAAAAAAGAAAGAATTATATCTAATTCATATGATTTGATGTTCCTAAATCATTAATCCAAGAATTTGTTTTCTAGAAAGAATTTGGAGAATTTAAGATCCAAGTCAAAATTCATTCTCAATGCTAAGGGGCGTTGAGAATATCACATCCATTTGCATGTGTTGATTTGAATGACTAATGTAAGAGGAGATTGTTATCTATTGAAAATTACAAACTTATAATTGTTCCTTATTGAAGGGACTATTTGTTATGAGGATAGGTCGTCTTGTTGGTATATTTGTACTGTGATCGTGGCTTCCATGTGCTTCTTGTAGGTGAGAATTTGATTTCCAGCAAGTTGGATTCCCACTGAAAGTTAAAATGCATCATATAGAATCCAAATAACCTAGTTATTAGTTTGACAGGTTAAATAGATCAATGTTAAAAATCTGGTCAAAGTCTTGTTTCAACCATCAAATCATTAGAATTTCACTCAACTAAATAAATACACTTTACCTATAACCATGCCGTAAGTATGTAGCAGACAATTCAGAAAACGCTGGCAAACTTATAAGCTGCAAAAAAAAAGATAAATAATATAGAAAAGCATTGCCGATTGTTAAAAACATCAATCATCAACAAAGCAAAAAAACTAGCTAATAAAAAAAATTAAGGGCTTCCAGATAAAATGGCCATCACAAGATCATCTTCATTCTTCTTTTTACTAACCAACTCCATCAAGTAAAGAAAAGGGAAAATAAGAAAAGGACTCTTTTTATCCTTTTTAATAACCTACTCATTTCTTAAAAAAAAGGGGAAAATAAGAGGACGATAATGAAACCTTGTTGAATATAATTTTGATCTCCTCCAGTAATGAGACCGACAAACTACCTCCATTATTAACTACCCATTTAGCCATTATATCCACAGCTACTAAACTGGTCGCAACCTGTAAAAGTATATCAAACTACGTCAGTCAAAACATTCTAGTATGAGAAGAAACAAGGTGCAACAACAAATTTTATTTTGATGATCCAAAGAAGAACACCAATATAACGTAAAAAAGAAATTCAGTCACAAACTTGTTTGGTCAACTTCATAATTAGAACTTGAGTTAAAAATTATCTGAGTAATGACAAGTTTACACTTGGAAGAACTGAAAATTGGATGAGCAGTACCTTTGCGTGAAAATGTTTTTGAGGTTCATATTCAAATGACGAACATGCCCTAATCAGCTTGTCTAAACGTGAGCTTTCAAAACAAGTTGATAAAATATCTTCAACATCAGATTGACGCAAAGCTTTTGGTTTTTCAGAGCCCAAAGAAATCAAAGCTGTATCTTTGGATACAGATTCTGGTTTTACAAGCGACTCAGCATGAGATATCTTTTTCTCTAAGAAAATATAATATGATATTGTTTCTAGAATGGACGATAGGCATTGATATCGGTATCCAATATCTACAGCCTCCTTTGCAGTAATTTTCTTGTGATGAATCACTTCCTCCGAAGCAAGTAGCAAAATGTAGTTTGAAAAATTTTTCCAGAAGTTTCTAGAGCCTTTCAGCAAATCAAAAATAGTTGTACACTGACCAGCTACTTGCCACAATACCTTGATAAAGTTGAGTACATTCAGCAGCAACTGAGGTCTGCAAGGGATTAAAAGAAGCCAATATTTTCAAGCCTATATAAACATGCAAAAATTACCAGACTATCAAATATAATCTTCAAAAAGTCACTGAGGTGGCAAAATGAGAGTGAAAATAAAGAAAATAAGTGTCCTATGCATTTAGAACAACAACCTGTCAATATTATGACGTAGTCTATCAAGATAATGTAGAAGTAGATCAACCAAACTTGATTTTCCATCGCTTGGATGCTTCACACCCTCAAAATCACTAACTTGGACATTCAAGTACAGATTGTTCGCAAATAAAGTGACAAGAAAAGCTGGCTGCATCAAGCAATCACTAGATGTAAGGAATGATCAAATTAATAATCCTAATCCACTTCATGAGATATGATCTCCAGTGAATGAGACCCGTTAGAAGTGAAAAAAAATTACGATAATAAACCTGGTAAAGTGCAGCAGAAGTTAGCAGATTTACAACAGCAATAAACAGATCGTCATTGCATACTGTATCCTTGGATAAAATGCAGCTAACGACGAGTCTCAAATCTGAAACCTAGTTATGTTTACACAAAATGCCAATGAAAAAAATTAATCCAGTTTATTGAGGTAGTAGACAGATACAAGCCAGGAATGGGAAGTGAAAAAAACCTGCTCATCATCAAAACTAAAGCAAGCCTTCCCGTAAAAATATGTTTGTAAGGAATTTGAAATCATCAACATAATTGATAATACTCTAGCTGCACCAACCTGCATTGCCTGTATATATATGATGGAAAATCTTAGCGTAATTAACTGCCAGTAGCAGCACCAAACAACCAATAAATACCAAATAAAACCATACCCTATATTGTGCAAAAACCATTTACGAAGAGATTAAGAAAATATTATGGCAGTGACGGGTAATGTGCGTCATGGAAAACATTATGTAAAGTGGAATTGAAAATGCTTCAAAATATATGCATCAAACTTCTTTGAGTTTTTTGCATCAAATTATTATAATTTTTTTGCTCATAAAATATTTGAAGATCCATCAGGCCTTTAGTTGAAGATCCATCAGGCCTTTAGTCCAGAAACCATATACGGGATGGGGCCAATAGAGAGAATAATAGTTGAGATAATTTAGGAGCATTAGATGAAAAAGAACTGCAAGAACATAAGTTATGATTCAATCAAAAAGGGATAAAGACCATACTGAATTGCGAGAATATGCAACCAGAGAGACAACAGCTGCTGAAACAGGGACTGGTTTCGTTGTTGGTGACACAAGTGCTTGGTGAAACAATGAAGGCCCAGATGGCATGTCCTTCTAAAGAACAACACATTATGAAAACTTCTGCCGATAACATTGACTAATAAATGAAGTACAAGAGAAGTGTATCTATTACAGATTTGAACTGGTTTAGCAAGTGTAGATATGAAGTTGATAACATGATAAGATCAAAAAAAACAAGGCTCATCGTGACTACTTTCCTGGAGTTGGAGCTCATCAAATATAGGAATACTCAAAGTTTGATCATAAATACCACTTTCAAATGACAGCAAGTTTTGCTTCTTCAAAAGAATACCTTCGAAAATTTTGAGAGTGCGATGAAAAATATATCAAGAACAGAACATATAGCACATTCTAATCCTTCGATCTCCATCTGATCAAAGAAACGGCTAACATAGAGTTTCTGGCAAAATTATTTGTCATGTTAGTAAGGCAACAAAAAACAATATATGATTAAAAATCAAAGAACTACATTAACCTCCAAGGTGTGTCTGGTGGTACAAATAATTCGAAAGAATACATTGTGGATCGAAGAATCGGACAGTAGCATATCCAGCACTGCCTCACTAACTTTTTCAGAGATTGCCAGGATGCATCTCTTCATCACTTCAAGCACCTACAACAATAAACAAGCAATTAAAATATACCTATTTTCACATTAAGCAGCATTGGAAAATACCAATTAATACAACCTCATGATTTATTATAAACCAAAGTGTCCTGACTCTTACGTCTGATAATTTTTTTAAAACAAGTACACACTTCTTTTTCTGACACTGTACAGTATTGAACCATGGAGATTAGAACTCAAAATATCAAACTAGTAACTTCAAGCTAAGCCAATGGGGAAGTTAAAATAAGATGGATGTTATGCGCAACAGAAATTTTTCTCCATTAAGATAAGATAATTTACATCTTAAAGTTGAATTTCTAAACTAGAGAATTAAATCAATCTTGTCAAATCTAATCTTTCTTTGAAATATAAAATTAGAATTCTGCGACAGTACATATAGAATCACTGAAAATACAACTTCATCAGTTAAAAAAAAAACTAGAAAAAAGAATTACAGGATAGAAACAGATTTTCAAGAAGTCTGTTATCTCTTTTTCTTTGTCATTTTCTCCTAAATGATAAAGATGATCCTTCCCCCATTCCCTTGCCCCTACTTACATGAAAAATAAATTGAATAGAATCTTAACTGATTATGAAATTACCCTTCACATATTACCTATTTCTCTCCCTAAATCTCCTAGAATATTCCAAATCCATTCACCTCCCTTCAGCCATTGTTTCCTGAACCGAATTCCTAGCCTCATCCTCCTTGAGTATGTAAACTTATGTGGAGGAGGCCTATTAATACCCTGCCCAAGCAAACACCTTCTCTTCAATGTGAAACCGAGAAAATTAATTATTAATGGCGTCAAAC
Organism: Begonia loranthoides; assembly: GCA_022433065.1. Classification (NCBI taxonomy): domain Eukaryota; kingdom Viridiplantae; phylum Streptophyta; class Magnoliopsida; order Cucurbitales; family Begoniaceae; genus Begonia; species Begonia loranthoides. The sequence continues at coordinate 18,252,309 of CM039482.1, forward strand.
AGTTACCATGTACCCTAAAACTTGGAAAGCCTCTTCCAAGAAAGTGTAACTTTTACTCGCGTATGATAACATCATGAGATTTGGTCTTCAAATTCAAACTTTTTAACACTCCCCGTCAAGCAAGTTTGAAAAGGTCTTTCATATCGAACTTAGATAATATTATAAACTTATTTTTTCTTTGATCTCTTGCAAATATCAGCAATTTAATCATTTTTGGATATGTAGATATTCAAATTAGACTTCACCAGACTTCTCCTTTATGAGATGCATGATTGCTTCACAATACTTAGTTTTGTCATGTTGAATTATATTATTTGAAATATTTAGGTGTCTTATCATCAGACTATAATCTCATACATAATGTAGTAGACACTTGAAGATCCTCAAGTATCCACTTTATCAATGTAATCTCACAATTTCATGAGCAACATATCAGAGTTCTATCTCTACACTACTTCGAAAAATATCTTGTTTCTGACTTCTCCATATCACTAGATTTCCTTCGACATATAAGCAATAACTCGTGTCAGACTTTCTATCAATTATACTTCTTGCCCAAGCTACATCATTGAATATTCATTCTAGAATGGACATTTCTCTTGAATAATAATATGTTGGTGGACCTTTCAAGTATTTATGGATACGATGGACAATTCAAAGTGTTCCTTTTCTAGTGAGGGCAAATGTAATATTCCAACATTTATTCGATCAGCTAATAGTCAAAAAATACATATTTTTGCTATAAAAGGGTGATTTGTTTGTGTTTGGGTATTTTGTGCTTAGTAAGTGTGAGTGAGGAAGAGAGAAATAGGAGAAGAAAAAGGAAGAAGAAAAAGAGTAACGAGTTTGTTACTTCAATAGTATGATTCTTCACCCAATTTGGAAAACCAATTGTGAGGAGATCGAGGAGATTAAGTGATGTGCCACGGATTACCATCACAAGGATACATGCAAGGAGGTTAACAAGTCTTTATTTATCTTTTTATTTTGCAAGTACATCTTTTCAAGATAATTTAGAAGAATATCTGTGCATATGGAGATGTGCCCAAACATGTTATAAAGTGGGTGTTGAAAGATATTGCTCAAACTAAGGCTATAAAACATATACTCTTGACTCGGATTGAAGAGGACATTAATTGGTAGAAAGAGTCTAGTGTTCTTGAATTTAGTCATGTTTTAAGATTTTTACTCATTTTATTATGTTTTGTTTAATTGGAATGTAAAGATGATTTATAAGTGTTATTCAGCTAGAGTATATTTTGGCTAAGTATGCACTAGTTTATTAAAGGTATTTTGTACTTTGTTCCTTAAGATCTTTAACTCTCATTTGTGGTGGTATTTATGTATCACTTAGGGATGATGGAAGAAAGTTTTTGGAATCAAAGAAAATCTAAAGTTAACTTATGCTAATTTTGCTTGCAATTCTCATAAGAACCGTATTTTCATTTCGAATTGTTTGCAATCCGATTGAGTGTGTTTGTAGGTTTCGGTATTATTGAGTTTTGGCTCAAGCTTCTTTCTCCATATTGCATCCTTCTCATCTCCTTTCATGTGAGATGAATCCCTAGCATGGTTGCACTAACTCACAAATTATCAAATTGCAGTATTCCTTATCATTGAAGACAGTCGTTAAACTTGAAGGTTGTATCAAGACGACTTTAGAAACTAGCTTGCACCTTTTTGCGCAATTTAGATCATGTAAAATTGGAGACGATTTCCATTCATATCAACCGAGAGGCAATCCAAGCTTTTACTTGAAGATTTGATCTTTTGGATGGTCTGTTTCCACGTCCAAGCGAAGCTAGAGCAATCAAGTCAATTTAACTATCCAGGTCTCACAACAGTTGTTCACTAGACCATCCACGTTTCCTGTGTAATTTGAGGTCTGGATTTCCACTGCGGATATTAGCTCCTCTCTGGTTATCCACTCCTCTCTAGATATCCACTCACCGCATTAATAACGTGTGTCGCACACTTGGCCCCCACACCTCTCCACGAAAGTTCACTCCCGAAGTATTTGTCCACTGCAGATATCCTTTCATGTTCTTGGGCCACTAATGAGAATGAAGGAGGTTCTCTAAAAATTCATTGCATGCTCCAAAAGATGTTCAAAAAACTTAATGGCTTAATTTATGTGACTTCGGCTAATTTTAAAATAATAAAGTCCAAAATGAATCCAAAAGAACCACACTTGATCAATGTTATTATGGTAATTCTACATTTACCATCTATCCTTACCTTCTAATTCTTACTCGTGACATAACACTCATTAATTAGTGCAATTACTGACTCATCACCACAGCATCAGACAATGAGATCTTTTTCCTCTTCCTGGTCTGTCGTGATTATCGTTGTCATCTAGTTCTCATCACTATATCTGCTTTGCAATTCTAATTCTACTTTCTTAAATTCTATTCAAATTACTCACTTTCCACACAGAAAGTAAACTTTTCTCAACGGAAAATCATTTTTCCACAGCAAAAAGTTATCTTTCTGGATTCCTATTTCAAGGACAACGTTCCGCAGCGAAAAGAAAACGTTTTTTAATGGAAAACGTGACAACGATGATTGTTCCACTTATTTCTCATAGTTGAGTGTTTTATTTGTTAACAAACATTGTTCAGTGGTTGACTTGTCATTAATCTCATAGTTTAGTGGTTGTTTTGTTAATTTCCCTAAAAAAAATTATATTATCTACTTCTAATTTTACTGATTAGAAATAAAAAATTTCTATTTTCAACTCCGAGCTCAATAATGAATCATAAATGATTCCTTATTTTACTTCTTTCTTGAGTTAAAATATCACATTAAGACTAAAGAAAGAGAAGTTTAATGAATTAACTCTTCTTATGAATTTCTCTCACTATAAAAGGTAGTCTCGGTGGAGAAATTCATTTTTTTCCTCTTCTTGTATGCCATGTTTAAGTTAGTTGGGTTCAATCTTCCTATTCGTAAGAAGAAAAGCCAAGAACCATCATTTTTGCTAATTTATTCTTGGTTTTATGAACAAAATGAGTAGGAATAAAAAAAGACTAATCTATATCAATTCATAAACGAAACAAATATACAGCATACCTTTATAGTTACTTTCCAACGAGTTTGCTTCACCTTAAATTTCCAATATTCATGATTTGCAAGTATATACTGAAAGCATATGACTATTAGAGCAAGCACGGCATCGTTGTCCAATCCTGCTTCCACAAGATGCATAGTGAAATCCAACACTGAAAGATTTTAAACAGCAGATTATAATACAGGTGGAGCACTCTTATACAGAACAAAAAAAAAGTACTGTACACACTCACATAGCTCTAGAACACTTCTAGAACGAGAATCAATGGAATGCAGGAGAATCAATGAGATCCCCATGTAAAAGTTCAAGTTGCAAGTATTAAAAATCTACATTTTTACCACAACTCTGTTTTAGGATTTCAAAACCTAGACAACATAACACCATGGTTTGAATTTTGACCTTTTCGCAAAAAATGCTTTAGATGGAAATAGTTTTTATAAGAAGAAAATATTGAAAAAGCCTAGTCAAAAAACACTTGATATGGAAAGCAAATATATAATCCATATATAATAAAGCTAATGGGCAAACAAATCGTAGCACCACTCTCTTATGTAATCTTTATATTTCATCTTATTATGAAATTATTAAAGTGACTTCAACCTAAGAGTTTAAACTTCTAATATTAATTACATTTTAACATAGCATCAAACTATGAGATCTTTTTATCATTCATTAAAAATGATAGAAAAAAGTAAAACATAATGAGAAGGTAAACTAAAACAAGGCTTATGACCCGCATAAGCTTAATGCCAAGTTCTTCGACAGACCTAAAACTCTACCCAGCCAAATAAAGTATGATAAAAAGATTAAAGACTAGTCACCTCAAGCTAACACTTATAGAAAATAATCCTCTTGCATTAATTCCAAATACATCAAAAGTACATTGGTGAACCAAATAGCATAAAGACCCCCACACCAACCTGAAGCACCTCACTAAGCTAGGGATCACCAAAAAATCCCTAGGTAATCTCACACCCAGGTGAGATGCTCATAAGAGGCAGGAGAATGAAAAAGATGATGACAAACCTCCTCTTCCTTTTCACACATCCTTTTTGGATCATAAAACTTGATGTGGCATTGTCCTTCCAGTTAGTTTCTATCATCTTCTAGGAAGTCTCAATCAACGTGATCACAAGCTTTCTCGAAGTGGACTTTGATGACAACCCGTCTTTTCTTCAATTTAAAATCCTCAACACTTTCATTAACAATAAGAGAGAAATCTAAAATGTTTCTATCCGCAATAATGGCCCATTGCTCTTTCGAAACTATCTTTAACAACATCCTTAAAACGAGAAGACAACACCTATACCATTATTTTGTAAAGGCTAGTCAACAGACTGATTGGCCTAAAATCTTTGAAATTCTGAGTTAACCTTCTTAGGAAGTAACATAAATAGGTCTCATTCATCTTTGCATTAATAATCTCACTGTGATAAAATTCCTTGAAGACTTCAAATAGATTAGCTTTAATCACCTCCCAAGAGTTTTGGAAAAAAGCCATAGTGAAACCATCTTGCCCAAAATTTTTATCCCAATCACTATCAAACATAGCTTTTCGAATTTCATGTTCTTCAAACTTATTAGAGAGATGCTCAGTCATGTTAGGAGAAATGACTTTCCGATTGAGACTCGTTAGTTTCAATGAGGGGCCAGGCTTTCTAAAATAAAGTTTCGTAAAAAATTTTGTGACTTCTCTAACAAAATATTCTTCTTTCAAAATGATAGTCTCATCAACACATTAATTTGTTCATAAATTTATTAATTTTCCTTCTGCTAGTAATTCTATGAAAAACTTTAGCATGGTTAATCTTTGTATTATTACTTTAGACAATTAAATAAATGAATAATCTACCAATAAGAACCATTATAATTAAGCCTATACATGAGGTAAAGTTTACCAATAATTTAAATAGTTAAATTTGGGAAAATGACAAATCAACCATCGTGGTTTTATGTCAATGACAAGTCAACCACTGTGGTTTAATTCTTAACAAGTTAACCACTAACATGTGAGAAAATGACAAATTTAACATCGCAGTCACATTCGCCGTTAAAAATTAGTCAGGACGCCGCTGCGGTGTCCCAGCAGTGTCATTTGTTGCGAAGGAAAACACAAAGTTTTGTCTGGACGCCGCAGGGGTGTCGTGAGGACGCCCCTGCGGTGTCCCGGGATGCCCCTGCGGTGTCCTCACGACACCCCTCCGGTCTCCTTCAAAATCAATGTTTTTATTAGATTTTCGACCTCTTCAACTTCAAACGATCATAACTTTCGCTACGAATGTCGGAATTGGACGCAGAAGGTATCAAATCGAAGCTCTCTCAGAGATCTACATTCATCATAGGGTTTACCCTATGACCCCCCTGTTTTGACCCCTAAATCCATCGTCTAAGCCCTCAAATCGGCAATTTAACATGTTTAACCCTAAACTATGTAAGACACCGTCGAGGCGTTCTAGGACACCGCGGCGGCGTCCCGACTATGTTTTAACGGCGAACATAACTGCGATGGTTGATTTGTCATTTACACGTACGTTAGTGATTAACTTGTTAAAACATATACCACAGTGGTTGACTTGTCATTGACTTGAAACCACGATGGTTGATTTGTCATTTTCCTGTTATATTTTGATCTCGACCCAATAGTTTAAACTTTTAAAATTAGTGAATTCTTACTCCTTTTTTTCCTTCCTTGGTTCAATTCAACAGAAGGACAGTAGTTGGCATAGATAATCTTACACTGAACATATTATTGATTCCTTACTTCCAATTAAGGAGTGTGACCAGAGTCCTATATTTCTTTCATCAATTACACATAGAGGTTCAGTGATTTCTTCAGATAAACTGAAACAAAGAGGCTTCTGTTGATGAAAGTGTGAATTGTGGAAAGAATATGCTAATCATCTTTTGCTTCATTGCTCAACTATTTATGTAGTCTGGACTCTGGGTGCATAGATGGTTCTGGATTAGCAAGAGGTAACAAAGTCCATATGAGCTATTGTTAGAATGGAGGTTCATGGAAATCTAAACCATGTAGACTTGGGACGTATTGCCTCAATATGCCTTTTATAATTGCAACGTTAGCAATAGGGAAAGTCCTTATCAAAAGGTGGCATCTTGTCATGATTTTGTAAAGTCCCCCAACCCCTCCCTAAACATAACATTCATAGCCCCACCATTTTATAACTTTTTTCTTTTCCAATGCATGTTCAAAAAATAATTAATATAGTCGTTTCATTGGTAGACAAACCACAGTTTCATGTAGCAAAGAGCAGTCAATGACAATGATCAATAAGTTAAAACATTGAAGTACAGAATAAAAATATGAAGTCCATAGGTAAAAAAAAATTCCATGAGCTGAATGTGCACATAAAGATAAAATATCATAGTGAAGATGGATGTACAAATCCAAGGGCTCCCAATTAGAAACTTGCCTGATACCGTCAATGGGCATTCATTATCATTTTGCTCACAGTCAATTAGTAACACCTTTGCAAGTTTTCCAGAAAATATCCATGATCCACTGAAAAGAACCAATCAACAAATAGAATTTAGACACCAAATTTCATTTAAAATTAATAATGAATGTAATAGGACAAAATCCACCCACAATTTTAACATTTGTCGGAAAGAAGCTCAAATAAGTCCCTAACCAAGAATAATTTCCTTAATCTTCTACTGTCCTTAAGTTTGGGAAACCTAGAAATCCACAGCCAGTTTCCGATTCATCTACTATTTGATGCAATACATGACCAAAGCCCATGACACAAGATATAATTTTAATTTCCTACTTTAATTATTTCTTTAAAATCAATTAATTTTTATTTTCTTTAATTAATTTCCTTGTACATTTTAGATTCCTAGTCAATTGGGGATTCTTAATCCTTATAGACTTTGAAATCAAACCCCTAATCCTATTTGAATAAAGAAGATATTGCGAAGATAAAGGGACTCCTAGGAGCATTGGAAAAACCTAGTAGTGCAAGCTGTCTTGCACTCACAGGTTCGTTTTCTATTTCTCAAGGAAAAAACATGTCATATGAATCTATTGGAAATTTCTGGATTATTGACTCGTGGCAACAAATCAAATGACTTGTCTTATATTATAGTACTTATACCTGCCATTCAACTAAAAAAAGCCACTGCAGATTTATACGTCTGGTGAGCTGTTTAGAGTTAAATTTACTTATGTTAGAAAAATAAAACGGGCCAATTAATCTATAAGGCTTTTTAGGATTTTTTAAACAGTCTCTTAGGCCTTTTAGAGTTTTATATTTAAAGAGAGAGTTGTAAGGGAGGAGGCCATCGAGAATTTAGAAATTCACTTGTGGGAGAGCTAGCAAACCTCTCGAACATCTGTCACTTGTGGAAGAGCTAGCAGACCTCTCAAACATCTGCGTTATCGAGTTGTTTATCAGTTTATCGCCTAATTTATCTGTTTTCATTTGATATTCAAGTGTGGTTCTCTCCATTTCTATTAGATATTCGAGGGGTACATAACATTGGTATCAGAGCAATGGCAGGGAAGAGAGGAGAAGGTAAAGAGGGGATTGGCGAGGACAAACTCGGCCAATGTCGCGATGAATTCTAGTCTGAGATAAGGAATCTTCGTAAGGAAATTTCTCAAGGTTTGGATTCATTGAAGGCGGATATGGCGTCGGTACTCAAGACGCTGGCGTATCTGAAAATGGAACGCGACGAGGCCTGAGCTAGAAGGTTGCACAGCGCTGGGGAATCTTCCGGTGAGCTGCGCGTTGTTTTGTCGCACAGCGAACCTCAAGCAACGGAAGGTGAAACCCGTCAGAGTGGTGGGCGTGTCCTTCATCCAGCAGCAGAACCCGTTCGGGTTCCTACAAAAGAGGGATCTAGGGCTGCTGAAGGAGAAATCCACAGTAGCCTCCAAGAATGAATTTTTAAACAAGGTGCTAAGCTTGAGGTTTAGATAGTTGAGAATTGAATACAAAATAGTTTTTGCTTAGAGGTGGAATCAGTTCAGTTCGGTTTGGTTTTATAGTGAATTGAAACCGAACCGACTCGGTTTGGTTTATAGTGAATTTAACGTAGCGGAAGTTTTTCTTTTAATAATTCCATGATAATAAAAACACAATTCATTTATCAATTATTACAACATATTATTTGTCACAAATCATTTTCTTTTACAAAACGTGTCTCATCCCACGAGTTTGGTTTGTCGTAACAACTCTAAACGCTCCTCATAAGTACGCGTCATCAACTGTTTGGTTAGCCATAGAGTCTCGTCGCATAATCTCTTTACCTAGTTTCTTTCTTTGCTTTCTTTTCTTTCTGATCTTTTTTTTCGTTCTTGTTCTTCTTCTTGACATTGGAACACGATACCAAAGCTAAAAATCATTGAATGACAAGTCCGCCAAAGCTCCAATGGGGGCATTAACCACCCAAAGCTCTAGTGGTAACATATTTAAACGACATTTTTTTCTTTCTTCACTTACGTCCCTCGATTAAGCATTTCTATTATCTATTTTGGATACCTACACATCTGGTAACTATGCCCAACAGATATACGTACTTTGCATCCATTAGCGACGTTGATCTACGGACATCCTTCCCTTACCTCAAAACTGTGACAATTAATATATTTCAACTTTTTAAATCCTTTAATATTCCAACTTTCCTCCAAATAAATTCCAACTGTCTTCCAAATTAAGTATTCTCACTCATTTTTCCTTAAAATATTTCTTCATTTTCTTGGGATGTTACACACGGTTTCTTTCTAATCCCTAAAAAAGTAAGACTATGACACTAAGCATTGTGCACGTTGTTGGTTTTAATCGACTATTGGTATCATACATGCTTCCTAATAGCCACTATGGCAAATCCTTTTCCTTCCCTTTTACAAGCGAGATCTCCCACCCTTGATTAAACATAGCAAAGCACTAGTTTCGTAATGGATCAATTAGGGTCACCTTTTCAATGAGCTTAAGGCTCACTTATCAAACATACAACACAAGATGAAAACACCAACATATAAGAATCAAAGGGATGTCAATTTTTCTGAGAAAAATTGGTGTATGTCTAACTCAGACCTTATAAAAAAACCCTTGGCCAAACGGCAAGATGAAAAGTTGGCACCACATTATTTTTGCCCTTATAAGGTGCCACAATAAGTGGGGGCAATGGCTTATCAGTTCTGCCTACCTGATGATTGCGCAATTCATTCGATTTTACAGGTATCACAACGTTGTGAGCAACCTGTCATAGAGGACCTTTTCCAACTCAACTCAAGGCAAAGTTGGAATTGGTTGTAGAACTAGAATCAGTTCTGGGGTTTGGCAAAGCACCACCAATTATCCCAACATTTCACTGTTTACCGCATCAAAAGCACCATGGGAACTCTATTCATGAGGACAGGATGAAACTTGGGGTGATTGATATTTGTACAACACTTATGCAAGGAGGATAGAGAGTGATGGCAAAAGGGGCATGTAATCAGGATAGTAGTGTAAGGTTAATTAGGAACTTTATAATATAATACTGTGATCCTAGAATATAGTGGGATTGGGGGGATAGTCAATTTTGTGAAGCGGGGGTAAAGAGGAAACAAAGGAGATAAAAAGAAGGTAGAAAAATAGTAGTGCCAAGGAGGGAGAGTGCAGGTCTCTTAAAACCCCTGATTCTATCTTGTTTCTAGATTTTATTGCTTCAACTAAGAGGTTATTTGTTCCTTTTACGTGCCAGAAATTATGCTTGGTAGTAGTTTTTCTGGTGTTTATGGTTAAATTGCAAGTTTTGGGCTAACAATAGTTATTGTCAATTTGTCCTATTATAAGCTCTAGCTCATGTATTTATTTTCCTTCAATATAGTCATGATTACTAATAAAAAAAATATTGGAACTTAAAAAATGTAAATTGAGATAAATTAATAAACAAAAAATAAATACAGGAAATTCTAATTGTCTTTTGAACTACTTAACTTCATCATTTTAGTGGACAAACCTCTAAATGGCGATTTATGGGATAAGGTTAACTTTTTTATCCCCAAGTAAGCTTATATTTAAAAGTTACCTGTTTAATATGATTCTTTCCAACTAAAAAAAATTTATCTTTCACTAAATATTTCTATCTTGGGTAGAGTTCTGTTCTTCCGATTTCTTGTAACTTTTCACATTTAATACAAAGTTTCTTATGAAAAAATAAATAAATAAATGGAAAAAAAAAAAAAATCAACTCTCACTAGATGAATACAAAATAGATAGCACAGAAAGCAAGAATAAAATACAACTAATAATGAGGTAACTCTGAGATTCACCTTGCTTCCTCCTGGCTACAAATATCCATGGTACTTGTCTTCGGCATAATAAAAATATTTGATTTCAAAGCAGTTGCAGCAACGTCAGAAGGGGAACTGAACAAAAACATAAACTCACCGAATGGGGAAATGGATTAAAAAGAAAGAAACATATACACACATAAAGGAACTTGGGAGAAAAATATGGACAACCAACCATTTTAGCATCTTTGACAAAATATTGACTCCCAATGACAGTACTGCTGCGTTACTGGAAATAGGAGGCAAGTTACAAATTAAATTGCAGAGGACCTCAACGACCCTGTGGAAATAAACAACAAAAAATACATTTTAAAGAGATTACACTCAGCAAAATAAATAATTCAAGGAAAGAATAGAAAGCTATGAAATAGCCCAAATTACCAAATCCTTTTTTTATCCATCTGTCCGCTCAAATTAGATGCTTGAACGTGCAATGAACTGTTAATGTTCATCAAAGCAATGCAGAGAGCCTGAGAATTGTACATTTCAAAAATAATCATCAAGAAGGCAAACTACCAAACCATATCAATTTAGCAGAAGAAATTATTTCATGACAGAAAGCGTGGATTTTTTCCCATTAGAAGAACACAGCTCAAAGTCCTCGCCATCTAATCCAGTGTGTATACTCTCAGATAGGAAAACGATTGACTTCATCAGCTCTAAATACCAAATACTAGAGGTTAAATTACAATTCCCTAATGATGTAGGATAGTGCTCAATTAACAAGAAATTAAAATAGAAAAGAAAGAGAAATAAGAGAAATCATGAGATTGAGAAGACAAGAAAAAGAGAAGACTAGGAGAAAGGGAGCTGCAATTTTCAATATCGTAATAATCATCATTCAAAAGTTTTAGTAGTATTTAAATAGTAAAAGAACTAACCTCAGAAGGTGAAAAGATAAAATCCATTAATACAAACCATAAGATAACTAAAATATTAATAGGTGATGTTCGCGTCAGTTAAATTGGTTTTTTCAAAAGAATAATTACATAGAAGATATTTGACCGATATCCTTAATTTGTTTAATCAAATTTCAAAAAATAAATGTTTAAACAGTGATAGAATTTGAAAAAAAGAAAAACAAAAAGAATATCTTACGGTGTTAAAAGACACCATCCTACTTAAGAGGTCAAGGGTAAGAAAAACTTCTTCATTGCCTTCGAAATACACTTTTCGGGCCAATTGCATGAGCAATACAAGTAATCCTGATTGTTTATACTGCAAAGAATATGATACTTGGATTAAAAGAGAAGTCAAAAAAGTACTAATTTGAGAATAAAGATGAGGAGAATATCACGTAAGGAAAACTACAACCTATGTTACAATTGAGTTGATAATCTAAAGTTGAGAAGGATATCTACAATAAAAGTCCCATCTTTTCTTTCTCCTTTTCTATTTTTTAAGCTTCCAAACAATCCCAAAAAGCACTCATGTTCTAAAGCGTACTTAGTAGACTAATTGAAGCAATTTGTATTGACTTTATTACCCAAGCTCTTAGTAGACAAATTGAAGCAATTTGTATTGACTTTATTACCCAAGATCAACAAAGAAAGAAGGTATGTATATATCCCAAATTCCTATGAAGTTTGAGAAAATCAAATCAAAGAAACTCATGAAAAAAAAAAGCATTTAAAAAAAGAAACTATGGTAAACCTATTTACTCAATGCACATCAAAAAGAGTAATAAATCACAACAATCATTAAAAAACAAAAGAACAGTCATCACTACCAAGAAAAAATGTAATCCAATAACAATCGCCATCAATCGTTATATATTAAAAGAATTTAAAAACTTTATAGTAGAGCACAATCATATTGTGAGAAGATGCTATAAACAAAATAAGAGATATTAACAATTTTCGTTCTAATTTTTTTTTAAGGAAAAAAACAAGATCAAAAGAGACTTCCTATAACGATTTTGTTGCACATGGTGCAAGAAAAGAAAAAAAATGTCTTTCTATGACATTAGATTGTAGAGCTTCTTATTTTACTTAGATGGTTACTTTGAAAAATAAGTATTAATGAGGGGTATTTTGGGTGTAAATAATCAGTTATCCAAAAATCAAGAAATATTGATTTAGTTTCCAATCAAGTATTATCTAATCATTGGATTTAAGGTAGCAATAGACAGAATTTTTCCAATGTTTAAAATTAGGAACTATAAGATACATTTTTCTGATCATAGAATCACTTTAGAATTAAAAAGGGAAAATGACAAAACAACCATCGTGATTTGCGGTCAATGACAAGTCAACCACTATGGTATAGTTTCTAACAAGTTGACCACTAACATATGGGAAAATGACAAATTCAACATCGCTGTCACGTTCGCCGTTAAAAACTGAAACGGGACGCCGCGGCGGTTCGTAGAGAAAACGCTGCGGCACAATGATTTTGCAGCCCAAACCGCGGCATTGTCCCAGGACGCCACGGCGGCGTCCTGGGAAACCCCGGTGGCGTCCTCGGAAACCGCCGCAGCGTCCCAAGTCTGCAATAGCTATTTTGAGGGCTATGAAAAATGATCTGTTTTTCATGCATGGCTACTTCAAAGTCCGCAGCGGTTCTTGATTTTTAATGTTTCATGGCTATTTCAAAGTTCTTCTATATAAGTTTTGCGAATCCAATGTTTTTTTTAGATTTTTTACATCTTCAACTTCAAACGAACATAAATTTAGCTACAGGTGTCAGAATCAGCTGCAGAAAGTATCAAATCGAAGCTCTCTCAAAGATCTACAACTTTTCATGGGTTAACCCCACCATCCCCTTTTCTCGGCCCTAAAATCCATCGTTTAAGCCCTCAAATTTGCGATCAAACATTTTTAACAGGTCAAACTGTCGCGGTGTCTTGGGACATCGCGGCGGTTTTCCAGGACGCCGCCGCGGTGTCCTGGGACGCCGCATCTGTTTCGCGTCCTGTCTCATTTTTAACGGTGAACATGACTTTGATGTTGGATTTGTCATTTTTCCATACGTCAGTGGTTAACTTGTTAGAAAATATACCATAGTTATTGAGTTGTCATTGACCGTAAACCACGATGGTTGATTTGTCATTTTCCCAATTAAAAATATTCTTCCACAAACGTGTTTTTAATGTTCAACATAGATTAGAGCTGTAGGTTTTTTATCATCTAAGAAGAATTGTTAATCAGTAGTTAAAAACAATAGACTTTTCTTTTTATTCAAGTTGACAGTCATTGCCGCAAGTGTGACAGTTGCAAAAATGACATGAAAAAGATTGTAACTTCAGAAAGTGATGTTGAAGGAGGTTGAGACATCCATTAAGACTCAATCAAAGAAAAGTTTTTTCGTCCTTAACACTTTGAAGAATTACAGAGCACCCAATCAACATATAGACTAGACGGAAAAAAACCTATCTAAAATTGTCTCAATTAGTTAGCCCTGTGCTGAAGGGTATGGGCAAGATCAGCCACCTTAAAGGCACTACGCCAAAATTTGAAGACTATAGTTTTGAAACTTTAGATGAAGAGGATTCTATGATCATGGCATGGCTCTGCATGTTCTTACTATAGCTAAGGATAGTTGGAATTGAATCTAACAAACCTAAGGCTGGGATTTTGCACAAGTATATGAAGTGAAATTAAAGATTGTTGCAGCAAAGCAAGGGAGAAAGTATATTACTGAATATGTCAATCAATAAAAGTCACTTTGGCAGAAACTTGACCACTATAAGAGTGATAGAAACTCAGTGCCCTGATGATCTTGTTGTGCTAAAGAATTCCATTGAACAAGACCAAGTTTACGACTTCCTTATTAGAGTTAATCCAAAAGAATCTAAATTCTAGTAAACAAGAAGATCCTAGTTATAATGAAGTTGTTGCACTAGTTTGAGGCAAAGAGAGTAGTAGGAGAAACTTGACACTTGAACAACATAGCATAAACAATTCGGCCATGATAATCAAGAGTGATGATACACACATCACTAATGTCGATAAAGCACATGGCTTTGAAGGTAACAGACCCAATCATATCAAATTTGTGATTACTGCACATGTTGAAAGAAGGCTCATCACACTTCAGAGAAATGCTGGAAGTCACATGGTAAGCCATTGAGCCAAAAAGGGGGCCAAAAAGGAGAGTAGCCAAGAAATAATAGTCATGCTCATGTTGCTGGAATTCAACAAGAGGAATCGACACCACAAGAATTGGGTGCTCTCATCCAAGAAGAAGTGGAAAGGGGGAGATCTCTTATTGTCAATCTTAACAAACCAACAGGTCTGTTCATTGGCATATTCTAGCGTGTTTCCTTTCTCTTTTGTATAGGAAGGTTCAAATAAAACCTATGCAAAGGTCACAGACTCAGGAGCCACCAATCTTATGACTCACCTATCTTGTATTTTCCAAACTTATTCTCCATCTCTAAGTAGTAGAACCATAGCAACTGTAGATTGTTCCTAAACCATTGTGCCCCTACATAGGAGAGGTTAAAGGAGGACCATCATTTACCATGAAGAAAGTGCTCCATGTTCCTGAATCATCTACTAATCTTATCTCCATTCAAAAACTTACAGAAGACTTAGGCCACAAAGCGATTTTTGAGCAACATTTTTGTGTATTTTAGGAAGAGGATTCGGGGAAGATGATTAGACGTGATAAAGAACAAGATGGAGTCTACTTCCTTGAAACATTTGATCATACAAGCAGTTCCAAGAGCATGGTTCACAATGCCTTTGTTTCTAAGTCATTTTCATCCAATAAAAATAAAGCTTGGCTTATCATTGTGGCTTGGACACCAATCATTTCGAGTAGTTCAAGTTATGTTTCAATCATTATTTAATGATTTAGATATTGGAAGTTTTTATTGTGCGGTCTCCGATAAACACAAGAGTATATCCTTTCGAATCAATAAGAAAAAAAATTATATTTTGTTCTATCTCATTCATGGTGATAGATGGGAACCATCTACTATGGAAAAAGTCTCCAGAGCACGATGACTCATCTTTTATTAATGATTGTACTAGTTTGACTTAGATTTTCTTGCTCAAACAAAAAACTGATATTAATAATGTACTTACAAATTTTTTGTTCTATGGATAGGAATCAATTTGGAGACAAATCAAAAGCTTTAGATCTCATAACACTAGGGACTACTTCAACGAAACCCTAACGCTATATTTTCAAAAGGAAATAATACACGAAAGGTCTACACTCAACAAAATGGAGTGACAAAAAGAAAGCATAGTCATCTTCTTGAAACATCCCGAGCTTCCTTATTCCAAAAGAAAGTACATACATCCTTCTAGGGAGAACAAAATCTTACTATTCCTCATAATATAAAACAATTACCCCCAAGAGTCTTAGGATTCAAAAGTCCAATTGAGGTATTCTCGCAACTCTATTCTAATATTCACACTACAAACAATCTTATTCCAAGAATATTTGGATGTGTAGCATTTGACAATATTCTCACCCACAATAAAAAGAAAATTAGATCTAGGGAAATTGAAAGTGTGTCTATGTAGAATACTTTCCCACTTAAAAAGGATATAAATGTTACCACCCTCCAACTAAGAAATTCTATGTTTAGGTCGATGTGACTTTCAAACATCCTACTTTTGAGGAATCAGGGTTAGAAGATAAGAATCAAGAATGTTTGCTTGATCCATTGACTTTTTCACCCTATGTCCTACATCTCCTCTGTTTGCAAAATAGTCCCTCGAGCATATAACAACCAACATTCTTTGATTCTATGTCAGCTATCTAACCTACTGAAAATGGGTCTGCCTTTGGAACTGAGAGATTTGGTAAGGTGTTTTTAATGAAGAAAAAGACCAAGGTTGAACATGAGCAAATTCAGTCATCAAATGTTGGGAAGTGGATGAAGGGGGCAATGTATAAAATAGAATATTGTTGAGGTAAAAAGTTTATTATGAATGAAAGTAAAATGTGTGTGAATAGCGAAGAGGTGGGATATAAATTGGAAGAAAAGGGGGAAGAGAATAAAAATTTTGTGATGTAGCACATTCCTAGGCCTAGGCAAACCCAATAAGCCCATGAGTTGTTTTATTATTTTAGTCATTTAATTTCAATCATTTAATTTCTATTTCTAATTAAAGAGTTGTAATAAACATTAAAACTTTAGATTTTGATATTCAGTTATTTTTCCTGACAGTTTATTCTCTAGTTTTTTCATATTCCTCATTTTGATTACGAAACAAAACTTCTGCTACACTAAATTGGTATCAGAGCAAGGATTTTTAGCTCGATCAGATGGCTGACAAAGATTCAAGCGGACAACGAATCACAACATGAACAATGATTTAAAAGCATTGATCAACAATTTGAAAAAATCGATCGAGAGCAGTATGGTTTGATAGTAGTCATGTAGAGTTTTGGGTTTTCAATTAACTATACCATGGTTAAATGTTTTGTTTAAAAAACGGGGTCCTTTTGTTAATGATCAAAATCAAAAGAAAATGTTGGAAAACTTTAAGTAAATTAATATGAAAGTACGTTTTGCCAATGATGTTACTCTAAAATGTGTTTTTAAATCTTCTTATTCGATAAAAGTTTAAGAGTTTACTAGCCGATAAAGTTTTCATTCCAACAGTTTGTTTTATTGAAGTCAATAAACCTTCCTGAAAAAGTTTTCAAAAAACTTAAAGATAAAAAAAGAGGTCTAAAAACGGGGCATGATATCCATAAATATGTTTTTAATTTTCAACAATTACAAATTAATTTAAGAATAACTATGTGAAAGTTGGTTTAAGTATGGTACCATTTGGTATCAATTAGAGTGTTTGAGTGCTTTGAATGCAAAATACAAATATTAGCTTCATAATGTAGAAACATGAGGATTATAAATTAGGTTAATCAGTGTACTATCTCTCCCTTCCATTTTTTTAACTAAACATGTTGTATATATACAATTTAGGAAGGAAGTCATGAGTTACTAATCAAGCCATTAGAGAATTCCATGGCAAACAACATCAAAGAACTAACTATTGTTAACTCTGAGAGTTGAATCAGAGGAAAAAAAATTTGACCCCTCAATTTCTATTATCTTGCAGCCACGGCATATGCAACAATTTTAAAAAAACACAAAAACAATTAGAGGTATATGTTTGTCTTTAAAAAGAAAAATCAAAAGCATTGAATAGAAGTTTTAAGTTAAAAAAAATTTGGGAAAAAATTAAAATTTACCTCCCATTTCACAAGAACATTTTTTCTATCTACTACTTTCAAAACATGCCCACGAGTTTTACAGGGTATAAACAATCCTTCAATACCGGGAACGTTCAATGCATGCTGGGTTTCAACAATGTCTGGAACATTACCCGCAATTGCATTGCCATTAGTCTCAAACAAGGATGATACGCCTACACACTTGTCTAAATAGTTGAACCTGAAAATTGGATTAACATATTAGATGTAAGATAATTTCATGGCAACATATGAACAGTCTAAGAGATAAATTTGGACAACTAAAAATTGGGTTTTCCACATAATTGCTAGCGGAAGGAAATTTAATAAATTTATGAACAAATTAACATGTGATGATGGGACTATCATTGTGGAAGAAGATGACCATGTTAGAGAAATCACAATTTTTTTTACGAAGATTCATTCTAGAAATCTAGGCCCCCTATCAGAACTCATAAGTCTTGATTGGCTGGCTATTTCTCCTGACATACATGAACATCTCTCTCGCAAGTTCTAAGACGAAATTTCAAAAGCTGTGTTTGTTAGCAATCATGATAACGATCTTGAGCCAATTAGTTTTACAATTGTTTTTTTCCAAAACTCTTGGGAAGTGATTAAAACAAATTTTCCTAAGGTCTTCAAAGAATTTTATCAAAGCAAGGTAATTAATGCAAAGACAAATGAGACATATTTATGCCTCCTTCCTAAAAAGTGTAACCCAGAGAATTTGTAAGACTATAAGTCAGTTAGTTTATTGACTACCCTCTATAAAATAATGGCAAAATTGTTGTCTTCTCAAATTAAGGATGTTATTTAAGACAAAATTTCAAAAGAGCAAAGAGTCTTCATTGCAGGTAAGGACTGGTTAGATCTTTCCCTAATTGCTAACGAAAGTGTAGAAGATTACAAAATGAAAAAGAAGAAAGAGAACATCATCAAAGTTGATTTCGAGAAAGCTTATGCTCACATTGATTGAGGTTTCTTAGACTTTGTCTTTCGGTGGAGACGATGGATTTCGAATTGCCTACACACATCAAATTTTTCTATTCTTATTAATGATCGACTTAGAGATAAATTTCAAGCTACTAGAAGGCTCAGACTCTTTCTCTTTATCAATTCTTACTTATTGGTTATATTCTAGCGAAGATATTAGAGAAAAAAAAATCTCTAAATTTAATTGAAGAATTCAAAGTCGAACATGACGTCATTCATCTTTAATTTGCTAATAACCCTATTCTTTTCTTGGTTGATGATGAAACAAAGGTTCAAAATTAGCAACCATTGGCCATATGATTAGAGGCGCAATCATTTGCCTCTTTTGGTTTGTCACTAGGAGTTCACTTTAGCATTAGGAGTATCATCAATGATGTCTCTATTATGAATGGTAGTGTAACATCCCAATTTAAAATCCCCTAAATTTATTTAATCTTTCCAAACAAGAATCAATCAAACCCTAATTACAATCAATCATAATCAAAATCTTCAAATTAAGGAAATAAACCCTAATCGAGAGAGACTTTTACTTCTTCTGAAGCAAATTATTTTCAATTAAGAAACTTTCCTAAAACTCTCAACGAACCTAGACTCGTATTGAGCTTGATTCACATATCATCAAAATGGCCGATGACCTAGCTCTCCCTTTTCGAATTGAAAAGCTCAGTGAAGGGAAGAACTGCACATTCACTCCTCAACTCGTTTCACAACCATCCTTATCGCTCTCTGTAAATCCCTCCAGCAAAATCGTCCATCCACTGAAGCCCCGACCTTGCTGCGACAAAATCCCCCTCCGACCAAGCTCTCTCGTTCCCGTGCGTACCCTTTTTCTTCGTTGAACGACAAACCTTCCAGACCACAACTAACCTCCGCCTCCGCCTCTATCCGTGACGAATCTCCACCTCTGTTCGCGACGGAAATCCCTCCCGAAGCAACTCCCTCTCCAGTCGAGCTTCCCTTTGCAATGACGTCTCTCCCACCGTAGCAAACGGCGACCGGCGAGCAGCGAGAGAGGAGCTCTCGGCGCGGAACAGAGAAGGAACTCTGTTTCTCAAATTTTCGTAGAACGAAGGCTGTAGGAGAAGAAGAAGAAGGGGCTCGGTCATGGTGTCAACACAAACCGGTCCAAATTAAGTGATCTGAATCGGACCGAAATCCTAGCCCTATGAACCGAATTGATCTAGCACAACGAACTGGACCAATCCAATTTGTCAACCCGACCCGACCACATCCGTATTAGACCCAATTGAGAATTTGCGGTAACGAATTTCTGCCGAAATCTTTTCATAGGATTAATATTATTATTTGATAGAAATTAATTGATAAATTCTTTTAACGTAGGCTAATTATTCAAAGATTCATGAATACTCTAAACCCTTACTCTCTCGGAATCCAGGTAAGTAGTACACTTACAATGTTTTGGCCATAGGCCCTACATCACAAGGCATATAGTATTTTCGTTATATTTATTCTGTTATTAAAGTTGTTATTTCATTATTAAAGTTATATAGTTTTATTCTGTCATGCACGATTAGATATTAACACATGATATAATCAAGATAAAAATTACAGGTCATTTTTGCATGCGTATGAATATGATGGAATTGACGGAAACTCTGAGATGACTAATGAAAGCCTAAACGGATGAAACCTTGCGATAGCTAATGAAGGCTTGAAGCTTGGTAGTAAATTTTGAGATGGCTAATGAAAGCCTGAACGCATGAAACCTTGTGATGGCTAATGAAAGCTTGAAACTTGATAGGGCTGGAAAATGAATTCCAACCAATATGTAACTTTTAAACTTAAAAACTTGGTAATGCATGAGATTAAACATTTATGCACGTGTTTCCACTTACTGAGTTTATTTCACGTCTTAGTCTTGTGATGTAAGTGAATTTTTAACAGATGAGGAATTTGGACTGATCGAGAATTTTCCCGAAATAGAAGAGCATACAGAAGGAAATATCGAATATGTCAATGATGGGTCAGTAGAGTAAATTTTATTAAAATTTTAATATTTCGAGAAGAACTTTATTTAATGCTTTAGTTTTATTTGAATAAGTTTTGTATTTAGTTTTTCAATGAACTACGTTTGATTTAATAAAGTTTTAATTAGATGTTTTATGGGATTTGAATATTAGGATTAACTCTAATAAATGGTTTTAAACTATTATGTTGTTTAATTAAATGCTTCCGCCATAAATAATTATTTAATTAATTAATTCTTGTGAATTAGGGTTTCTAACGACCAATTTAAACCTAATTTTGCAAACCGATTTGGGAAAAATTTTAGGGTTTTTCAAAATTGGGATAATATAATTTGGGGCGTTACAGGTAGAAAAAAGAAGATGAATTTAATTTAAAAACTAGATATTCTAGATAGCTATTGAAATATATAGATTCATCGCAATGAAATTGCAATTGAAGATAAATCTCTCAAAATTGATTTATAGGATAATATTAATTTTTTTTATTATGAAATGAGCTTACAACTTCAAATATTTTAAAAGTTATCATTTTAATATAATTCTCTCCAATTAAAAGAAAATTATTTTTTGCTACTTTTTTAGAAACATTGTGAGAGAATTTCTTTCCTTTCCGTCATATTATATATTCTTTTATCAATACACGCTTTGATAAACTTCCTATTAATTAACAAAATGCATAAATTATAGGTAAAAGAAACAGTGATTACAAACATTCAAAAGGGTTGCACTTTGATAGTGTCTAATAAATAGTAGTTATAATTAATAAATGTTGAGTAGTTAATGAGTGTTGGGTGGTTATTGTAATTGTTGGGTAATTAATGAGTATTGGGTGGTTATTGTAACTAATGAGTAGTTAATGAGTTGAAGTATTAGTTAAAAGGGAAGGAAAAGGGTCAGGGGAAGGAAGATATTTTGTAAAGAGATTTCAGGGTCTCAAAAACCTGAAAATGTGTAAGTGTGTGAGTGTGTGATTTTCTTCAATAAAAGTATAATTCCTATCAATTTGATCCCTAATTTCTTCGACAATTTCCCTTCCTAATCTCAATTTTCCTATCCCCATTTATAGATGGCTCCCTCTCCTTATAACTGATTTTTTTTATAGCTCATATACCCTATAACAACAAACTACTATATCATATGATACGCTAACTCCAATCTACCATTCTCCTAATACTATGTATGTCTTCTTGTAGCTATAAGTCAGCCATATGGGAGGTCTATCAGAATCATTCCCTGCTTCACATAAGGAAAACAAACAAAACAAAAACAACCTTTAAAAAGATTAGGTAAAGGACCAGAGTTGAATTTGTCTAGCAGAGCAGCCAATGGTACAGCCAGATTAGCAATTATTCTATAGGAAAAAAAATAGATTCAAAGAAGATCAAGCACAAATTATTATTTATGTCTACTTCTTAAGAAGTCTAATTCAGAGAATTTGAAGAACTTTATGCCTATCAATTTGTTGACTAGTCTCTATAAAATATTAGAAAAGTTCTTGTCTTCTTGGATTAAGAATATTATTAGACACAGTCGAAAAAACAAGGAGCCTTTTTAGCGGGTAGGAACATTTTAAACTTCTCCCTAATTGCTAATGAAAGTGTTGAGGATTACAAATTGAGCAAGAAGAAAGAGATTTTCATCAAAGTTTATTTCAACAAAACCAATGATCATGTCAATAGAGGTTTCTTAGATTTTGTTCGGCAAATGAAAGGGTTTAATACTCAGTGGAGAAAGTGAATTTCAAGCTGCTTACCCATCAAATTTGCTGTTCTTATAAATGATAGACCTAAAGGTAAGTTTCAAGCTATTAGAAAGCTCCGACAAAGAGATTCACTATCAGTGTTCCTATTCTTACTTATTCCTTGGGAACATGTTAGAGAGAGCAAAAACCATAAATTTAATCGAAGGTTTCAAAGTTAGTCACAATGTCATACATGTCTCCCTTCTAAAGTTTGCTGTTGACACAATTCTTTTTTTTGTTGATGATAAAACTAAGGTTCAAAATTTGACAAATGTTAAAATCTTTGGTATATTATCTATCTTCAAATTGAATCTCTATAAGAGTGATGTTGTGGGCATTAATGTTGATGACAACACAATGGACAGATTTGCTATAATGACTAAATGCAGGAAAGGTGGTTGGCCACTAATTTACTTGGGTCTCCTCTTAGGGGAAAGCCTGTTATGTTCGTTTTGGCATCCAGCGAAAAGATTACTTCTCAAGGAGAGGCAGGCTCACTTTAATCCATGCAATTCTTAAGAGTATTTCAACTTATTATTTATCCATTTTTAATCTTCCTAGCAAGGTGGCAGTACAATTGATAGATTGGTTAGGAATTTTTTTTTAAAGATACTAATGAAATCGGTAGTGAACCTCACCTTACTCACCTTATTCGTGGGGATTCTGTGATAACTTCAAAGTTTCAAAGAAGTCTGTCATTAGCAACTTTAAAGTCACAAATAAGGTGTTTTTAGAAAAATGGCTTTACAGATTGATTTCCCATGGAGGACAATTCTTTATGGCATGCAGCTATCAGTAGTAAATATGGTACACAAAGTTTTGGATGGGCAACAAATTCAAGTAATCATGTCTCTTTTCGCAATCCTTGAAAACGTATATATCTTTGTTTTGCATCTAATAGAGTTATAATAAGGTACATTTATTCTATTACACATATTTATGTATTTTTTAGGATTCCTAAATATTTATTAATTATGTCTTTTAGTATTTTTGTATTCTGTTTATTTATTTTATTTAAAATAATGAGAGTAGGTTTGGGAGGACATGGATATTTTTGTTCGAAAAATATTATAAGGAAAGATCTAGCAGACCTCTCGAACGTCTGTTGTCGTTTATGATTTCATTTCGTATTTTATTGAAAGTAACTTAACAAAACAACTATTGTACTATGGAATCAATAACAAATCAATCACTGAAAAATTTGGCTTACAACTTAAACACTGAACTATGAAAAATGAATAGAGCGAACATCGTTGTTACGTTTTCTGTTAAAAATCGCTGTCATTCTGCTCTGGAACGTTGTCATTCCGGTACGAAAAATAAGTCCTTGAAATAAGACTCAAGAAAGACGATTTTTCACAGAGAAAAGATGACTCTCCGCAGAAGAAAAACGACTTTTCGATGCGGAAAGAAGACTTTCGACTGCAGAAAGTTGAGTTCTTAAAATAACAGTCAAGAACTATGACTTTTTGCTGCGAAACTTTCTCTAGAGAAAAGATAACTTTCTTATGTAGATAAGGAATAAAATCATTGTCTTCTTCGTATAAAAACACACACAAATTGTGATTCTCCCATAAACAGAAAAAAAATTGTAAATCATCTGACATCTTAAACAATATATATTTATTTACAAAATCTAATAAATTATAAAACAAAAAATAAATAAAATCAATTTATACTGTATTTTTTCAAATCCATTCTTCATGGATATTGGTTTTTTTCTGCTGAAAGTTTCTGAAATCACAAATTCTTGCAATTTTTTTAGAAATATTAACTCTTTTTCACTGGAAGTTCTCTGAAATGATAAGGCCGAGTCAATTTTCCTCAAGTTAACGACGATACTTGTATCGTTCATTTTCCATACTTGAATATTTTATTTGTTATAAAAAATTGTTCTATGGTTGGCTTATCATTAACTGTTAGCCTAAGTGCCATTGGAGTATTTGTTTTGATGCTTAATGTTTTAATTGCAATTATAAGTTGTTTATTAATTAATTATGTTTAATTGTTTAATCATTATATTTATATTGATATTCTTTAGAAATTCCCCTAATATGGGTATTAATGTTTGTTAATATATTTTATCTAAGTCTATGTAGCCTATAGGTAAATTATTGGGACTTAGAAGATTTAATAAGGGCAAAACAAGAAGTCGAGGTTGACTAAAAGCTAGAAGAAGTCGACCAATTCTGTGAAGAACAGAGGAAACGGGTCAACTGATTTTAAATGGCAGAAGCCTTCTCAGTTTTGCGGTCGAGCAAGTAGTCGAGCAGAGGAGAAATGATCAACCGCTTATTATAACAGATTGCCTCTCAAATCTGCGGTCGAAGAATCGGACGAGGGGGCGATCGAGGAGCCAAAGTATTGATCGACAGAAAGCTTGAAGTATTGAAGAAGCGGTCGACCAAAAAGAAAATTGTTGACCAATTTGACAGACCTGTGCGAAAATTGGACGACCAAAATTATAATTGTAACATCCCAACGATCAGATGTGGTCGACCAAAAAGGAATGATCAACACTAATGCAGTGTCTATTTATACAAGGCACACTGAAGCTCAAACTAAGGACGAGAGAAGTATAGCGAAGCTCTGGCAAAATTCATTCAAAACTTCTTCTTATTCAAATGAGTGTATATGCCTAACTCTCTCATCTCTAAACTTGATATTGTTTATTTGAGACTTAGGTTATAAATTGTATTTTACGTTTTCGCATTTTGTAAACACTACATCAAGGGTGACGCCCTGTAATAGTCTAAGGCTAAATTGACGTCCATGAAAATCAATCCAAACAGTGACAACCTGAGAACGGTATGTAAATGTTTGTTTAACATTCATAAAGTCAAATATCATCAATCGAGAAGATTGTGCACCAATACTAACAAGTGGTATCAAAGCGGGATTAATTAACTTTTTATGTAATATTGTGTATATTTATTGAAATTTCTTCTTAAGATATTTACTAAATTTGTTTGAATCTTTTAGTAGATAAATTGATTATGGATTTCAAAATGTGCATTGAAAGTCAATCTACTTCTAGACCTCCTTATTTTGATGGAAAATATTATACATATTGAAAGTTTAGGATGAGAATTTTTGTTCAATCTTTATATTATTATGACAAATTTACATTGTGATATGCAAAAATTGAGATTAAATGCAAAGGCTATGAATATTTTATATTGTACCTTGAGTAGAAATGAATTTGATAAAATACGAATATGTGTGAGTATTTATGATATTTGAAAATCTTTTGAGCTAACACATTTACGCACAAATCAAATTGATAAAAGTGAAGAAAGTTCATACCAGAAAGAAGAGAAAATGGCTAACATTTGCTTAATGGCCAAAGAAATTGAGATAAAAATATACAATGACTCGACTGATGCTGTTGATGAATTGTTTGATCAATTTAAAACACTTAAGTCTAAATATAATTTGTTGAAAAAGAACAATAATAATTTGATGAAAAAGCACGTTGAGATGATTAAATCTTTTGAGAATCAAATTGTTGAATTGAAAAGCATGAATAAAACTTTGAATACTACCATTAAATCTCTTGAAATGATATCAGTGAATTGAAAACTAAAAATAATGATTTGCACTATATTCTGCTTAAATTCACAAATGGTAACAATAATTTAAACAGGTTATTAAATAAGCAAAGGGCCACATTTGACAAAGCCAAAATTGGCTATTAACTCTTTGCTAAAAAGAAAAATTATAATAATTTTTTTTTTGTCTTACTATTTGCAATAGTTGTAATTGTATAGAACATAAATCTTTTAATTGCCCTATGAAATTGAATGATAAAATGGCAACTTCTAAATTGGTGTAGTTTCCTAAAGAAAATACTCCTAAGGTTAAAGTACTCAAAAAGATTTTAGTGCATAAGAAAAATACTTAGGCGCTTTTCAAGTGTGAATCAAGAGTGTGCATAATTGTTCGATTAATAATACTTTTTACTTGTATAGATTTTTTTTTATGTATAGGCCAAAATCTTACTCTTTTGATTGATTTTAATGTCTCATAATCCAACACGTGAAATAATAAATTACATATATTAAAGGATTGTTGATATTTGTCTGTGATACATTGGAACTCCCCGTTGAATTGAAATTGTTTATTGACATAAGGGAAGAAAATAAAATTGTTTGTGTTTGATAAAAACCTCCATCCATTATATTTTGTTTAATGACAACGGGGGAGAATTAAATTGTTTGAATTACTTTGTTTTGATGTTTTGGAATTCCCCAATTATTATATATGTTTAATGACAAAAAGAGGAGAAGAAATTAAATTGTCTTGATTGTTTAAATTGTAATATTTCTCCAATAATTTTTATGGTTTGTAGAATGACTAATGGGGAAAAATTCTTTAGTAATGATATTGTTTTTAGGTCTCCCCATTGATTGAATTGATATGTTGATATAGGGGGGAGAAATAAAAGTGATTGTTTTAACTTCCAATAATTGATTGTTTTAATTTGATGATTTAAATTGAATATTTGATTTTAATTGATGAACTCTCCCTCGCCATGATCTCTTTTTTATTATGACAAAGGTGGAGAGAGATTTATATAAATTGTAGGTAGCATGTATGCATGAATTTAAAAGTTAGAAATATTGCATAAACTAAATATGAGAGATCAAAATATACAATAACTTATGTACATGCTTAGACTTAGCGATAAACAACTTCTAATATGTTGTTATCATCAAAAAATGGGAGATTGTTAGCATAAGTGTCATTAGGCATATTTGTTTTGATAATGAATGTTTTAATTGCAATTATAAGTTATTTATTGATTAATTATGTTTAATTGTTTAATCATGATATTTATATTGATATTTTTTGGAAATACCTCTAATGCGGTTATTAATGTTTGTTTTATCTAAGTCCATGTAGCTTATAAATACATTATTGAGATTTAGAAGATTTAATAAAGGTAAAACAAGAAGTCGAAGTCGACTAAAAGCTAAATGAGGTCAACCAATTCTGTGAAAAACAGAGGAAGCGGTCGACCAAATGGAAACTGGTCGATCGATTATAAATGGCAAAAGGCTTCCCAGTTTTGCAGTCAAGCAGAGGAGAAATGGACGACCGCTCAATATTACAGATTGCCTCACAAATCTACGGTAAAAGAATCGGACGAGTGGGCAGTCGAGAAGCCAATGTATTGATCGACTGAAAGCTTGAAGTATTGAAGAAAAGGTCGATCGAAAAGAAAGTGATCGACTGATTTGACAGATCTGTGCGAAAATTAGACGACCAAAATTATAACAATCGGATGCGATCGATTAAAAAGGAAATAGTCGACTGCTAATGCAAAGCTTATTTATAGAAGGCACTTTGCAGCTTAAACTAACGACAATAAAAGTATAGCGAAACTCTGGCAAAATTCATACAAAACTTCTACTTATTCAAATGAGTGCATAGATCTAACTCTCTCATCCCTAAATTTGAGATTGTTTATTTGAGAGTTAGGTTCTAACTTGTATTTTACGTTTCTGCATTTTTGTAAACGCTACATCAAAGGTGATACCCTGTAACAATCAAAGACTAGATTAACATCCATAAAGATCAATCTAGAGGATGCAACCCTAAGAACAGTCTGTAAAGGTTTGTTTGACACCCGTGAAGTCAAACATCGTCAATCGAGATGATTGGGCAATTAAAGATCTCCAAGTCAAGAACTTGGAGTGCAGACATAGTCCATAGTCCAAGATTGCCGAACGGCGTGAACAACACTGTTTGCACTCTCTAACCTTTATTCTTTATATTTATGCATTGATTGTTTATTTATTGTTAATAAATCACTTAGGGTTTAGAAAATTAATATCGCATGAAAAAATTAGTGTCGTCTAATCCCCCACCCCACCCCTTCCCTTTAGGCGTGCACCGATCCAAACATTAATTTTATAGTACATTGGTTGTTTTGTTAATTTCTCTTCATTAAAATATACGAGGTATGTATCATTGGTATCAGAGCATGGCACAAAATAAAGGAGAAGGGAGGGATGCCGTTGGCCATGACAGAGTCGGCCAAGTCTGTTGTCTGAGAACAGGAGCGAATAGAGGTGGGTTCGTTTCGTGAGAAGTTCTCTCACGAAATCGTATTGTTGAAGGCCAACATGACTACTACCTTGGAACAACGCATTATGCAAGAAGTCGAAACTCTGAGGCCTGACATCGCTTTGATTCTGGTACAGCTTGCGGAGAAGACAGCGATTCACAAATTGTCGTCTGGAAAGGGGAGTTCGAATATCATGGAAAAGGGGAAACAGAACCTAGGCGAGGATAAGTCTAAAGATGAAGGTGTATTCCTGAAGGGCCAAGGAGGTTATACAGTAAGGTTTGATGTTACTAAAGGGGAAACTAGCGTTCACCGTGATCAAGGAGAGCCTGTGTCACGACCCGGAGGCGGGCCTAACAGAATCGTCTAGTTAGATGACCAAATCCTCGCCCAATCCAATGCTAGATTATTAGCAGAAGACTTTTTATAATTTAGCGCGGCCCAAAAGTTATGGGTCTAGGTCCATATAATGATCACAAAAATAATGGTGCATAAAACAATCAATTCAAAGTACTATGGAACAAATCCATCCAACAATTATAGGTTTACAGAACAAATAATAACATCCTCACCAAATAACAATTTCAAAGACAACAAATTAGAATAGGAATAAAGAAACAAACTCCAACTCTGAGTGTCTAGTTACTCTTGCCTTTACCTGGAATGGGAGGGCATTGTTTGGGGTGGGTGACTAATTTAGTAAGAAAATTTAGACTAAATGCAATGCATGCAAAAAACTAGTCTTTCTCATCCTTAGAAAACAACTGTCATGCTTCTTTTTCTAACGTACATGGATTTAACTTTGAAAACTCTTTATCATTTTATAAAAACGGTTCCAAGGCCGTCGATGAAGCTTTTATCAAAAGCATGTTGTATACATAGACAACTATACCTCGAAAATATGTCAACATCGTTGTCCGATCCAAAATCATCATCAGTTAAAAAGAATGGTCACTCAATGACTCATCTGGCACTCATCAGAGAATAGGTGATCATTCGTCGATAGTAACACCCCATAAGGCAGAAAAATAGGATGGTACCCGTGTTTGTAGACCAGACAAAATACCCATCCGCGATATCAAAACGAATGAGGTTTTCAAAGTTGAGTTATTCCTCATCTGGACCTATTGCATTCAAGTCGACGACGGTTATCAGTGAGTGAAGTTATGAGTCGTCACACCCCCCATCAATTGGAAAGGTGTCAGGCGAACAATTCTAGCAATTGACAACATCCAATCCGTGTGACTAAAATTCTTGCTAGGTTCTGGAGCTCGAAACCCAAAGACACGTCGTCATCACCCTATCACCCTTTCGACTTCTGGAGCTTGAAACCGAGAATATGTCACCAGTGCCCTATCACTATTTCATACGTACAAATAATCAATCTTCTTGTAGTAGAAGATTTTATGGGATAGCCTCGTGATGGTTTAGTGCCAAAACTGGCTAAAGCATCAAAAAGATTCATCCTCTCAATATATATACAGAATATCAATCGAACCATGTACAAAAAATAAACGTGAGAAAACATACGTATACGTAAAAACAGACATGCTGTCGAACAATCTCCATCGGGTTTTGAGGTGTGTATCCCACAAAATATTACTTTTCGAAAATATGATGTGATACAATGCAAAAGGTATAGAAATCTCTACCTTTGCGGAGTTCTCTCTTGCTACTCAGAGAAACAATCTCCTCAAGAATAATCTGGAAATCTCCAAACTCGTCCAAGCATAATAAACACGTCAAAATACAAGAATTCTCATCAACGAATCTCAAATGATAGGTGGGAGGGTCCTATACTAGGACTAGGAACTCAATCAACATGTAAACGACTCAAATATATGTGCTTTTGCACTGTGCAATTAACCACGAACAGTGTCACATTAGACCCGGGACAATATGCACAATTTGTCCCATTTTCAGGTTTTATCTCATCGTTGTTGTAGATTCTGCAAGACTGAAAGTGAAACTAGGAACCACATTATGATCCACCATGAGATAGCTAGACGATTAAGGATGCAGTTTTTTTCATCTTTCGATCGATCAATGGGAGCTTACCTTGACATTGGGAACTTTATCAATAACGTTTCCATTATGGACGGAAGATATAAGAAAAAGAATTTAATTTGGAGACTTGATATTTTGGCAATTTTGTGAGGTATTTCAACTCATCGTAAAGAGATTATTTTTAAAGATAAATTTTCACAAATTAATTTATGAAATAACATAATTTTCTTTTTGTCAAGTAACTTATAAGTCTAAATATCTTAAGAATTATCATTAATGTAATTCTCTCCAATTTGAGAAAAATTATTTTTATTAAGTTCTTAGAACTCTTGTAGGGAACGATCAATTTCTCTCCCGTCTCTTTGTATATATTTTTTCTTAACATATTTTGCTTCCCATCAAAACAAAAATATTTACTTCTTTAAAGCTTCGTTAAAATACTATTGATCCTTAATATCCAAATTGTTATTCTTTCCAATACTTATAAATTAATATGCCTCCAAAACAAAATCAACATCAATTAATCATTTATCAGCATTACTTACACACATTCTGCAGCCCAAGGCCCTTCACAAAGGGATGATAGAAAGCGTACAAGTTCTACTGTCCTGCCAGGAAATTGGCCTTCCAAATTGCAAAGAAGAATGCGAACTGGACCATCAATGAAGCTTTCTTTGTCCCAAAACTGAGTACAAAGTGACTCCTACAATATTTATATGGTAAAGCATTCAAAGAGACAGAAGGAACCTACAATATAAACAATATAAATAATTATTATACATCCAAACCTCTCCCCGGTAGATATTGCAAATAATTTCTAATATCAAGTTTAGCGTAGTGTCCTCCAGCTGCACAACATAATAGGCAAGAATTCATTATGGTGGTGAATAATGTGTTGAGAAGTTTCATATTAAAAAAAAATGAACATAGATGTCCCTCGAAGTGAATAAAAGCTTCACCTGAAGATTAATTTCATAAGATGCAATAAAAGCAGAAATAAAAGTCCTCAAGACACTTCTATTCCCAGCTACATGGCCCTGGGGAAAATCAACTTGTTAATATCAAAAAAGGAAAGTGGAGTCTATAAATGAAAACAATGATATGTTGCATAGTAACATTTATGATAATAGGCAACGGCATGCACAGTCAAAGAAAGGAAATGTCAGTCATGGCATTACAGCCTTGGAAACTAAAAGGTATAAATTACATTTATCTTTTTTCTTTAGCAGATCAAAATTTCATACCT
The DNA here is from genome assembly GCA_022433065.1 of Begonia loranthoides. Lineage (NCBI taxonomy): Eukaryota > Viridiplantae > Streptophyta > Magnoliopsida > Cucurbitales > Begoniaceae > Begonia > Begonia loranthoides. The sequence continues at coordinate 18,283,894 of CM039482.1, forward strand.
CTGATTCCTTAAGCAAATCACTACGAAGGATATCAAGAAAAGAGCTCAATGATGCTGACTCGAAAGCTTGACGAACATAACCCACATGACTGATGTCCTGATGAATAAGATTAATCCACCCCTTTCATGATTCATGAATACAGATTAAGGTACCAACATTTACACAAAATCACATACCATTAGCACATCACTTTCCTGTTTTCCAGGTAGTGATGAAACTAAACAAAGAAACACAGCCCATGCTAGAATTAATGGACCTGCTTCTTTGATTTCAGCAGAGCAGATACTAGACAGTATTGCATCCATCTCTTGGATATCTTCCATAGTATAAACAAAGCCACCCTCCCTGATAGATAGCAAACAATACTAGACAATTATCACACAAATCAAATGGAACTGAATTAGAGACTGACATCAATTTATTATGACTTTTGACAGCTAAACATTCACAAAATTCACCATCACTTTGATGCATCTATGATATAAAGTGAAAAGTAACAAAAAAAAAAGTTGACAATTCATATTGATTGTCCTGGAAGTTATCCATTTCTGAACCTAGCCCCAATGTCCTTTCACCCTATTGTTTCATGAATTATATATAATGTGTTGAGTTGTAAATAAATGTTATAAAGCTACCTGAAAGGTGTTTCATCACGAACCATCAAGAGAAGGCCCTCCATGTCCAGGGCCTGAATAAGGAGAAGCAAAAGCTGAACTTTCACTCGGTTAGAAGAATGTATAGCATCAGGTGATACTTCCAGCATTGCAAAATTATAAGACCCAAATAAGATTCCCTGCACAGAACCATATTTACAATAAATATATATTATATAATATATATATATATATATAAACAACAAATTAAAATTCATAGTTACAAAGAAATAGCCAAGTGGCAACACGGGAAATATTATACCTTAAAAAGTAAGCACATTTGTTTCCATCTTTCACCATTACAAGAACAAAATGACTCATAATAAGCAAGGAAAAGAATGTCCAGCACCAGATTTTCTTCAATCAATGTCTCCTCAGCCCACAAAGTAAAAAGGTCAACATCCTATACAACAAATCAATCAATTTATATAAAATGTTAGCATATCAACAAAATAACAGAAATTAAATATGAAAACACCATGGCATGCATGTATTTAGCCGGGAAAATATACTAGCTTTTTTATGTTGTAGAAGTCAGATACAAAAATTTAACGAAAACTAAAAGCATCAGAAATGAGCATTTATTATAATAAAAAATAAAAACACAACTCTCTTTACCTTTCATACCCTATTACTTCTCTCCTTTTACATAATATTTGTGGAGAGGTATGTTGAGAGTGAGATAACAACAAAGAAGTGAGGGTAAATTAGGAAATTAAAAGGGTGATGTAGCATAATTAGTTATTAAAATAAGGAGATTACTTGGTTATATATTAGAAATATGGGAATGAATTAAGGATTTGGAAGATTGTTGCTTAATGTTCTTGAAGGAGATTAGATTTAGGTTTTCGAATTTGTGGTTTTTCAGATTCATGGTTAAGATTAAGGTTAATTTCCAAATCTTAGCATTGTTGTTAGATTTGTGGCTTGTTCTTTCAAATTCTTCAGGTTCACTGGGCAACAAGGTATTTTGCGGCTACTCTAAGCTCCTTAATTTACAAAAAAGAAATAAAAAGAACTATCAAAACATGAAAAATCCTAATGGAAAGCAAGTTTACTAACTGAACACTTATTAGAATAAAAAATAAAAACATGATCCTCTTTACCTTTCATACCCTATTACTTCTCTCCTTAAACATAATATTTACATAGACATATTTTGCAGCTACTCTTAGCTCCTTAACTTACAATAATAAAAAAATAAAAAGAACTATCAAAACATGATAAATCCTAATGGAAAACAGGTTTTAATAACTAAATAATGATCATGTTGTAAAAATACGTACGATGACCAGCTTTGATAACCCAGATTTTAAATAAGTGATATATTTATTAACAAAAATGACAAAACAACCATCATTCTTTACTGTTATTGACAAACCAACCATTATCCTTTTTTGCTAACAAATTAAACACTACACTATGGAAAAATGACGCCGCCAACATTGCTGTCACATTTGCCGTTAAACGTCATAATGTCAAGCTGCGGCGGTTCGTCTACAAACCACCACGACTTCAAAGTTTTAAAAACCCCCATGATAAACCGCTGCGGTGTGATGATAAACCGCTGCGGTGTCATATGAAGCTGCAGCGTTTTATCGTCACACCGCAGCGGTGCCATGACACTGCAATGGTTTATTGTGTCTCTTTCTGCGTTCCCAGAACCCTAGTATCTAAGATTCGCATGTAAGGTCTGGCGAGTTCATCGCGAACCACAAAGTCATCAAAGAGGTGGAAGTGGAAGCAATGTTAGAGTAAAGCTCAACGGCGATGTTCTGAGGGTTACGATTTTCGTCTTCGACGTTTTGGAAGGCTAGGTTTTGGCCATTGTCGATACAGTCGCAGGACTCGGAGTGCTCTAAGCCGGTCACATACAATGGCGCTGCTCAGAGCACTACGAGTCTTGTAACTGTATCCACAATGGCCGAAACCTAGCCTCTCAAAACATTGAAGACGAAAATCGTAACCCTCAGAACATTGTCGTTGAGCGCTACTCCAACATTGCATCAACTTCCACCTCACCGAGGACACCGTGGTTCGTGGTCAAGTCGCCGAAGCATCAGTTGAGGGATGTCTACTAGGTGAAATGACGTTTCAAATAAAATGTCACAACAACGTTCACACTTGCTCGAAAAAGATGGAAAGTCGTAATGCCTGGTAGTAAACGGAGCATCAATTTTGTATCATGGCAAGTCCATCAAATATGGAATATCAGATAATAAGATTGAGTATGCAAACATGCAAGGATCATCTACAACAGTTTCTTGGAGCACACTGATTCTTAGAGCACATGCACATTATATGGTTGCAATAGAATTTGTTTGCAGTTGTAATGTACGTGTACATAATATGTTTAGAATTGAATTGATAATTTGGTTGTTGATGATGAAATGAAAGTTTATTATTATGAAACTGTAAAATTAGCAATATTTTCCCGACCCAACATTTCACTTTTCTTGAATATGTGAAACCTGCATAGGTTAGAAAATTATTGAACGAAGCATGTATTAAACCGCAACGGTGTGACTATAAACTGCAGCAGTTTCTTATGACGCCGCAACGGTATGAAGATAAACCGTTGTGGTTTACTGTGACATCGCAGAGGTTTATCATCACACCGCAGCGGTTTACTCATCACACCGCAGCGGTTTCTTATGAAGTTGCTGCGGGCCAACAAGATGTCGTGTGGTTATTTAAAACTTTTGAGTCGCGGCGGTTTGTAGACGAATTGCAACGGCTCAACAGAATGGCGTTTAACGGCAAACGTGACAGCGATGTTGGAGGAGTCATTTCCCATAGTTCAAAGATTAATTTGTTAGCAAAAAAAAGATGATGGTTGGTTTGTCAACAATAGTAAAGGATGATGGTTATTTTGTCATTTTCCCTATTTATTAACATAAATAAAAAGAAAAAAAAAAAGAGAAATAACCCACTCCCACTCCCACTCCCACTCCCCAAACAAAGAGAAACAGTGGACCCTTTCATCGAATTTCACATAACATAACGAAGAAAAATAAAGTAAAGAATACTATTTCAAACATACCATTGGCTCAGGATGTCTAGAAGATAGGAGGTTCTGCAAGGTTGTAATAAGTTTGCCTTCCAATCCATCATTGAGCAGTTTCATAGCCTTATCTCTAATAACGCATTCTTTTAATTCTTTTCCAACATATACTACACGAGGAGTAGTAGAATTAGTACAATCAAACATGTCATTGTGTCCATAATGTCTATAATGACAAAGTAGTCCACCAGTGGATCCATAATTAAATTATGCAAGTCTAAAACATTGTTTTCAAATAAATTAAGAAACAGTTCAAATGTAGTGGGTAAAAGATCTTCTAAATGGACTTACAAGCATGTAAAAGTATGTGCCTGGTACATTTCAGCAAGCATTGCCGTTCAGTGTAAAACTCAAGCAATACCTTCAATAAAGAGACAGGTAAAATGAGAAATTGGCGGTGAATATTTAAAAGATGGCACATCACATCTGAAATGATGTGTAAAAGCCCACGAAGTCAAGCTTCAACAAAATTCTATATCAAATCCTCACAACCATTACAAAATAGGTAAGTAATAATATTAAGTGGCAACACGCAATAGGCAACAAGAAAAAAAAAAAGAAGAAGATAGCATTCATTAGCAAAAAGAACAAGAAAAATTATTTCCGTTAAGTATCAAAAATATCTTATAATCAGACTTATACCTTTAATAAAGTAGTACCCACAGAATACCTTTTGAAAAGAATTGATTGGATGGCATAATACTTGATTGTTAGCAAAGGATACTAACCACGTGAAGAAACTCTTGAACCATGGAACTGAATGCTAGATTTTTATTCTCAATTGTCTTTTCAACCAAGATGTAAGATTGCACTTCATCTAAACACTGGAAAATATGAAGTGTCATGGTAATATAAAATTCTACAAGGAAAAATATAATATTTCTTTCTACAAAAAATGAATTGATAGAAAGGAAGTACAAGGGACTAAGAAGAAGAAAAAAAATTGTCAATTTAAATTGTTTTTATAAGAACAATTGTCAATTTAAATTGACTAATGAGAATTTGCTGTTTTCCTAAATATTTAGTGTCCAACATATAATATTTTCAAATAAAAATCAATATAGTGATTGCTATCAAATATGCTCAAACTCCATTTCATTTTAAAATATACAAAGTGGAGAACTTCACTCGCACCTTAAACAAATTGAAATGACTGTCATGGCACCTAATCAGAGGCTGGGGAAGGAAGAAAACCAGGAACGTTTGAAGGGTGGGAAGGAAGAGCAACTAGTGATTGGCAGTTGGAGGAATTGACATTGTGTCTAGTAGAACAATGTCATTTACCTTTACTTCTTTTATTGCTCTATTACCGTTGTAGGATTGCTAGCGTGGAAAGTTCTCTTTGGAGAGAAGTAATATTTAGCAGGAAGAGGAGGAATGACGAGGGTGTGAAGAACCTGGAAATTCGTTTCTCTCTCCCTCCCCACATCTATCCTTTAACCCTGTTCTACTTCTCATTTTTCTCCTTTGATTTCCTAAGTAATTAGAAGAATAATATAACTTATATGTTATACTTGTTACGATCGAATTTACAACTATAACAATAACTCCACAGAAGGAAAAAAGAACTTGGGCACTATCCAAGCTCTACTCAGGTGCGAATTCTTGAATTAAAACGACAACAAAACGGAAATATCAATGGAGTCCGAGAAGCGCAAAAAATAACTTTTCTGTAGAACGTCAATAGTTCTAACTTTACCAATGGTCTTGAAAAAAAAAAGCAGTTGTAATTGGTTGTAAACTCACCAAAAATGAACTAATTTTTAGAGCTTTATCCTTCAATTCCGGTCGTATCGTCAACGTACGAGATCCAATTTGCAGTTTCTGGGAATTTAAATACTCCCGCGACTTCTCACTCGGCTGCTTGAATAGAGAAACTGTTTCTACGAACCAAGTATGGCTATACTCCAACTTCTTCAGCTGAACAAGAATCAACAGTATTCATGTTATAAAGAAATACACTTATATGTAGGTGTGCTAAGAGAATCATTACCAATTCCTGAGGGGGGTCTGAGTACAGGGGAGCATTTTCCAACTCAGTAAGAAGAAGACGAAAAGAGTCCCACCAGAGAGAAGGGTCCAGGAACACAGGGTTCGCCATTAGAAGAGCTTCAGAAGAATCTCAAAAGCTAAAAACCCTGAGAAGAAAAAAAGGAATGACTAGTAACTATATTCTCACTTCTACGTTCGCACTTTGGCGCTCTTTGCTGCAGGGAGCGCGGACAGCGTGCGAAATCAAAATTGCAAGACCAAACGGAGGTAGCCTGATTGGCGGCTAACCATTGGACTGGATAGTTCTAGCCACCACAATGTCACCCGACCCGTTTTTCTAGCCAATTCTAATTGGGTATTTCTCTCTCTTAAGATCTAAGGCCCGAATATTTAAAGGGAAAATAACAAAACAATCATCATCATTTATTATTTGTGACAAGGTGAAGGAAGCACCTTGAACCGTGACAGCTTTATAAGACACCGCCTCAGTGTGATGATAAATCGTTGCAGCTTCATATGACACAGCAGTGGTTTATCGTCTCAACGCTACGGTTTAGTAGGAAACCGCGGTGGGCCATCAAAATTGTCATGTAGTTTTTTTAAAACTATGAATTTTTTTTAAAACTATGGAGCCGCGTCGATTTGTATACAAATCGTCGCCATTAAACATTATCGCTTTTAACGGCAAACGTAACAGCGATGTTGGCGACGTCATTTTTCTATAGTTCAGTAGTTAATTTATTAGCGAAAAAAAGATGATGGTTGGTTTGTCACAAACAATAAAGAATGATGGTTGTTTTGCCATTTTCTCTATCTTAAATTTGTATGGAACAAAATTTCTCAAGAATTGCTTTCTAATTAGTTCAATGAGTGAGCAACTCTTAGCAAATAATTACAACTCTCTTTAGTTTCAACTTTTCAAATGCGATCATAATTTTTTTTAAACTAACCAACCTACTATTTTAATCATAATCTGTACTAGCCTGACTAAATTATGCAATAATGATTAATTATCCAAGGATAAATACTAACTTTGGTTAACTAAGTTATTAATCCAAGAGCCTAAAACATGAACTCAACTAAACCAAAATTTAACAAAAATTGTTACATCTTGAAATTTTAGAAAACAAATAAAAACTCAAATTGAAATAAAAATCCTAAATTTTTATAGAATTAAAAATTATTAAATACAAATTTTCCAAACCTTTGCAAAATAACAAAAGAGGGTTCATACCTCAAATAATAAAGAATTGAATAAACAAACACAAATTAAAAGGAAAAATGACAAAACAACCATCATCCTTTACTATTTTTGACAAACTAATTATCATCATTTTTTGCTAACAAATTAACCACTAAACTATGAAAAATTGATATTGCTAATATCACTATCATGTTTTCCATTAACGCTTTGATGACGAACCATGATAGTTTGTAGTAAAACCGCCGTGGTTCTTCGTCAAACCGTGACAAACCGTAACGGTTTGTCACTCGCGATTTGTCTAAAATCTTTGATCACAAATTTGAGGGCTTAAACAAGCAATTTTTAGCTCGAGAAATGTGGGTCATGATGAAACTAAATAGTAAATCATAGATCTCTAAGAGATCTTTGATTTGATATCTTATGGAACCAATTCTAACACTCGTAGCCAAAGTTATGATCATTTGAAGTTGAAGAAGTTAAAGTTATGGTCTTGGTTTCATAAACCCAGGAACCACGACGGTTCATTTGCAAATAAAAAAATTCATTGTCTTCTTTGTACAAAAATCCAGACAAACTATGATTCTCCCATGGACTGTAAAACAATTGTAAATCATTTCGAAAACTACAAACATTAACATTCTTTTACAAAATCTTCTAAATTATAAAACCTAAAATCTTCTAAATCCATTCTTTTACAAAATCCAAAATCTTCTAAATCTATTCTCCATGAATATTAACTCTTTTCTACTGAAAATCTATTTTAAGATCACGAGTTCTTCCCCTTTTTTTCATTCGTATTTGTTCTTTTGCACTGTGATTTTGATAAAGTTAATGTCATTTTCATAAAGTTAACAGTAATGTTCGTGGTGACAATTTTTCAAAGTTCAGTAGGTAAATTATTAGCAAAAAAAATGATAGTTGGTTTGTCACTAACAGTAAAGGATGATGGTTGATTTGTCATTTTCCCCAAATTTAAATAAGATTTTTTATATTTTTAGGACCCAAAAGGAAAGTTTGGGATTTAAAACCCAAAATGAAAGCAGAAATTAGATCCTCAAATCAAATCCCTCTAACAAAATACAAGAAAGTTTCCAAAGAAAAGGCTAAATATCCTCTTGGAAACAACAATAATTCTCGTTAAAAAATATTTTCGTTCTTGTTTTTTTTTCTTTTATTATTATTATTTTTTAAATCGCATCAATTAAATTCATGTCTTTACAAAATCATTTGCACCGGAATACTATCAAATTTAAAATTCATTAAAAACTAGATGAAATAACTTAAATAATTGTTAGTTGAAATTTAAACATTTAAAACGAAAATAAATACTACATAATTAGTGTAAATTCTTAAAAGGGAAATTAACACTACAGATCATATAATTCGCGATCAATGACAAATGAAATCCTGTAGATATTTTTTAACAACTAAAACCCTGAATTATGAAAAATTCTCGCTGGCGACCTCGTAGTCACGTTTCTCATCCATGATGGTCGAATTTAACGACTCGTATTTATGTCTGTCAAGTACCGTCGAAAGGAGACAAAGGACGTCAAAATCAGGGTTGTGGGACAGCCCTCCTGATAGTTTGAAGATGAAGGACGTCTATCGAGTGATGGTAGACGTCTCTCATTGGTCGTTGGATCGCGGAATTGACGACCATGATTGAATCTGGCGATTCCCAAAGGCAATGGCGGACGATCGTCCAGGGCCATCAGATCGAAGAAGGGACGTCCTTTATAGGGATTGAAGGCCATGATTGAATCTGACATCTTCTAGAAGTGACGGACGGATGACATTCCTTGGTCGTTGATCGAGCGAGGGACGTTCCTTATCTGGATTGACGACCAGGATTGCATCTGGCATCTTCTAGAGGCGATGGTGAACGACAATCTGTGGCCATTGGATCGAGCAAGGGATGTCCATTATATGGATCAACAGCTAGAATTGTCTCCAAATTAACTGGGTCACGTGCAAGGCACACACATTTTTAAAACATGTGAATTCCCTCAATTAAGACGAACGTTCCTCGCCTAGAAACGGACGTCCGTTGGATAATACTACATCGTTCTACCCTCCATGAACGCCTCGCATCTTAAGACAGCGTCGTTTAGGTCATGGCGGATGTCCGTCTTAATCTTAGGGACATCCGTTTCCTCTCGAATTTCATTCTCTAGACGATACAAATCTGCCTTATAATTGTGAAGGGTGTCCCCCTTACCCTAGATATATGAGATATAATTTTTTTCTTCCCCTAACCAACTCCCTGAACACAATCGAACGAACAACAAAGTAAGTGTCACAACCCGCAAGGGACCCGAGACAGAACGGAGAATGACCCGCCCCAAAGGACCAAATCGTCCAACCATTTTTCTCTTAAATTATATTAATTGACAGCGGAAGACTTAAAATGATACTTAAAAGCCAAGGCCAAATGAATATGGGCTAAACAAGTCCAACAAGTGATATTAGATAACAAGTAATATAATCTAAAAAGAAATAACTGTGCAGAAAGTAAAAATAGAATTGCACTCATCCAATAAAATGAATACCTCACAAAATGTCTTTCAAAGAGAATTTTTAAAGCTACGAGATTTAAATAAACTCAGCTAGTCAAATCTTGACTCGATATCTGAGAATCCGGTTGATTAAATTCTGAAATGTGTCATTGGGGTGAGTTGACTAAACTCAATAGGAATTATGTTTTTAAAGAAAAATTTAATTAAATAGAATGTTTAAACATGCATGAATTTAAAACTCACAATTTATAAATTTCTTTTAGAATAAATATGTACAAAAGAGCATGCGTCTGAAATCACCCACTAATATATGATACATAATTAAAATAAGTCATTGTTATACAAATTAAAAATCATAGTGAAAATGGAGTCACTCACAGACTCCGAGCACGCCATGTCATAGGCATATAACAAAATAAATGAGATGTTTGGCGATCGCAAATGCCAAATAATACCTTGATCATGTTTAGGGATTCACAACCCAAGGACACTACACATACAACTGTCTTATTACCTATTTGCACTTTAGGGATTCGAACTCAATGACATTTGAAAAATCTCATATTACCCAATTTAATAACAAACAAACACATTATGCACTTTAGAATGTGTGAAAATAAAATGGACCCAAAACCGGGTCAATCAAACTTAGTTCACACGACTAAGTTGATCTAGAAATATTTAAATGTATGCTTAATGGAAACGTGTATAGTGAAAATAAAATATAATATAAAAATTTATACCAGATATTACAGTAAAGGGTGCTGCTTCATCTATTGTTGAAAAATTCATTAACTGTGGAATGGAGGTGGATCCTATTCCTATTTCGGCAGTAGAGACCGATGATGTAACGACCCAGTTTATCTTATGTTTAAAAATCGCGTTAAATCGAAAACTTTTCTTTTCTCTTATAAAAACAACGGAAGAATTTAAATAGAACATTTATTGAACTTAAACTGTTTATTACCAAACCATTTACTCTTTAGCCCAGCTAGCCACAAGATTCTCCCGTACAAATTCTTCATCAACTGTCTTTAACTTGTTCTCTTGTTTCTCGTACATACCTACATCAACAAGACTTAAACTAATGAACCTAACACTCAGTAAGTGATATAATGAAATGCAATACAGGTGTGATGCATGATCATGCGATGCATTACAGAAAAGAACCATATCTTTTCTTTTAAGCCAAGAGCCAAGATACGTCCTATGGTCATGTAGCTATCTGTCACTCCTACATAGAGATACATCTTATGGCCTCACTACCATGACCGTCACTACACTCTTTTGTTGAAGACATTGGGGATTTTAGTACAAGAGAAGAGGATACATCCTATACTCCACATGGTTAACGGTCACTCCGATGGGCAGATACATCTTATGGTGTCCCCACCGATGGACCGTCACCAAATCTCTCGAACCCCCACACGCCTATTCACATATATCAAGTATGTTATGCAATATGTTCGTGAATGCATACGATCCTATCATGATTATATAAATGTCTAATAAACATATAATTAAAATAACCTAAATCTAGTGAACACACAACATACAATCCTAACTCTTGCGATGTAGGGTCCGAAGACCAAAGCACAGTAAGTATCAACTTACCTGACATCTGCAACGTGTTTCTACACTTCAAGATAGCCTTCACAATACCTTCCAATTCAATAATATTTAATTATTAACGTTTTCCAATAAGCATTTAAGAGTGCCAAAAACCATTCTACTTAATAGCTTCTTAATAATAACCTTTAATATCCAACTTAAACAATCAACAGCTTCCATCCATTTATATTTACCAATATTAACAATTAACACTAATTAGTGCAGATATCCAACAATACTCACAACATTCCAAAAGAAATCCCTTAACAGAGAACCAGAGTAACAGTCAACAGAGCTAACACCCATTATAGTTCTCATCAATTATTTCTAACAAACAGTAAATATTAGGAAACCATTTCCAGCACTACCACATACAATCATGTCAATAAACAAAGCACAACATCCATTACTTCTCAACGTCCAATAACTATATTCAACAAGACCGTAAAATCAAAGAATCGTTTAAATAAACAGACCATATTCCATCAACATGTTAACATTTACAGAAATAGAAACAATAATCTTATCAAGGCACCCACCTATCACACTTATCTTTCATTCTTCATTCTTAAGATAACTCAATCCATAAAGACCATGAAGGAAAACCTCATTACCTGGAGAATTTAGGAGACCTGAGAGTAACTTCACACTCTACCTCCCTCTCATACATTTTCTTCATTTTTGGTTACAAGACATTTCTCGGCTCCCTCACAAAGAGCTTTTCTCTCCTTCACACTCTGTAATTTTACAGAACACATCACCTCCTACCATTGATTTATAGCCAAAAGTGTACATGGACGGACAATCACATGCATCAATGGAGAAGGTCCAACCTACATATGCCATGTGGAAAGTCCTTAGCATTTCTTGGAGTCACATGGAGATTGCTAGAGGAGCAGCTGGAGGAAACCAGCTCTAGTCCCGTCTGACGGGAACGCCCCAATCCCCACCTCGCCCCCCCCCCCCCCCCCAATCACGTTCTTTCATGCCAATTCTAGCTGAAGTGATCACGACCAATTCAGATTGCCGAAATGCCCAAATCAGAATGTCATGGAGGGGAAATCAAAATGCAAAATTACCGACTTACACTGCCGATGATTTGCGGATCTGAATCGTCCTTACAAGCCAGCCATGGCACACTATGCCCGCAATCGCTCGCCGCCCAACGTCGTTGTCCGACGCACCTTCATTTGTCAAATAACACTTCGAGCCTGAGCTCTCCCTCGCCTTCGCTCGTTGCCTCTCTCTCTGTCTCTCTCTCCCTCTCTCTCTCTCTCTTTTTCTCTTCGCGTCTCTCTCCCTTTTAGTCCCGATCTCTCTCTCCCCCTCTTCTCAAATGGCCATGGCCATTTGATTTAAAATTCAGACCGAACTTGTAGCGACCCGTCTTAATTCAAAACCCTTTTTCCTTATTAAAATTTCCATGTAAAAATTTTTCTTTTTATTTCATGAAAACATACGATAAAAACTATTTTGAATAAAGACTACATCAGAGTAAAGCGGAAACATACTTGAACTTAAAAGAAACAAATAGTTTTACAAACCATTGTTCGAATTAAAATCATTGCAAGATAAAAACTTCCATTTATTATGAGCCATAACCTCGCATGTCTACTTCATCAGATAACTCAAGTCCTCCACGGGGAATGCTTCCTCCTCCACTCCGGGAACAATCATTTCTTGACATTTACCTACACCACAAATAAACTATGAGCCGAAGGCCCAGCAAGAAATTAAGATATACAATATGAATGCCTCCAACTCATTATGTCAGAATGGAATCCGCCAAAACTTCTCTTTACTTACGGTTGCATATATCATAAACTCGTAGATCGAGTTGGAAGATTGGAGGTGGGTATTCAGCATCTAACACCCTAGAGTAGACAAGCTCTGTAAAGTCTCATATATATTTTAAATCTGTCACAAAATTTTTCATTTTCTATTTCACAATGAAAATAGATCATCAGAGTAAAACGAGCGAATCAACATAAACGATTTTCAAAAAAATCCTGATGGATAGTCAAAAAAGTTTAGAAAACAATCCATTTATAGTTTTCAAACCAAAATATCAAAATACCACTATGAGGACCCACAACCAATAGATCAAAATGGCTGATAACCCAAAGCATCGTCCTGGAATACCTCGTCCACAATTTGCTCATTATCAACCAATACATCACCTACATCACGGGGGAAAACAATGAGTCTAACGCTCAACAAGAATCAGAATGAAATGTAATGCAATGCATGACCATACAATGTAATTAAGCTAGGAGTGACATACACAATAGGGCCATGAGGAAGAACCAGTCAATCCACTATAAATACTCATCATAGGTATTCCTCATGCCGATATTCACCCTTTTGTTCTGAGAACGTTGGGGATTTCAGAACAGGAGACAATGAACCCTCGATCTCATGTAACTAACCTATTTTCTTTCTAATCATTCTATCGTGAACCTATATGAACAATGTGATGTCATTGCTTTCCCGAACCCCCACACGCCTATTTACATAGATTATTATGACACACAAGTATGAAAATAAGTTTATAAATCCTAATATGATGCATGTATGCTAACAAATAAATGGAAAGAACAATACAATTAGTACAAGTAAAAGACAATAATCTAAGATACATGCTCATGACAAAAGTGAACATAACATGAAGAATTTAAGACAAGGATTTGCATCACAACTGTTAACCAGAAATTTAAACTATAATGCTTCCAAAGTTGAACAGAACCAAATATTAATAGAAATCATTACTTTCATACGACACCTCCCCTATTGAACAGAACCAACTTTAACACGACTAATTTAACTAACTAACAACATAACATCATTAACATAGCTATGCTTAGTACAGGGTTTATCCTACGTGATACACATGTAAAACAAGGCTAACAATGTAGTATCTGAACATAACTCATATCATGGGATTCACTTGACCTATATAATCGTTAGTCACAAAAAACAGAGAGCAACATCTCTTCCCAAAACTAACATCTCTATCATATCTTTTACAATACATGGACCATTTTGATTTCCTTTAAACTCAATGACATAACACTTTCAATATTCCAATCTTTCTCTTAACAGCTTATGAACTCCAAAGAACAGTACAAAATAATTGAAAACCAAGTCATTCTCTTTACTTCACAATTCACAGAGCAATTCACTAATTCATAATTTGCAGAGTAAGAATTCATCATCCAAATAATTCAAAGAATTCCAAACAAACCCCGCGATGTAGGGCCTCCACTGGCCAACAACATCATTCACAATTCACATCAATATGTTTGCAAGACTCCAACGCTCAGATTGTACCACTCCTTACCAGCAATACACTGTCCAACTTGTAGAGGAACAAACAAAATCTTAATGAAGAACATAACACAACTAACACTCACGTACACTTATGGTAACTGAAAACTTACCACTTTCCTCTTGTTGTTCTGTAGCTTACACCTAATTCTCACCTTAACAGCTCTTCCACCTCAGCAGCTCTTATAGACCAAGAAAGGAAGAGGTAGAAGACAGAGGGAGTCGATTCCCATTCCAAGGGGAAGGGTCCATCCCTCTTAAGCCAGGTAGCCCTCCACCGTAACCGCCAAGACGTGTCTCCAGCATAAAAATCGAAGGAAATCAGAAATTTGAAGGAGAGAAGCTGCAGATTTAAATGGGTTTTTTGGACAATTTTGCTGTGCGGCGTCCGCGTCTCCTCCGCAGTCGTCCGAAGTCTCTTTAGGATGAGAAAACACGTCCTTAATTATTCGTCCATATCGTCCGCAAGTCATATTTGAACGATGTGCGGCGTCTGCATGACGCGTCCAAATGTGTCAAGAACTAGGACATATTCATTTCAGATGCGGTCCGTCATCATCCGCAGCATCTGAAAGTCCCCAAAATATAGACAGATTCAAAACGGACGACTTTGCTATCGTCCGCAGCATCCAAACTTTGACAACCTTGAGTTTGGGATGCCAATTGTCGTCCCAAATCGTCCTAAACTCCATGTCATGTGTTTTTCTTTAACTTTTTATACTTAATTTCATTTGCTCGACCAACCCATATAGTTTTAACATAAATGAAACCATATTATGGCATAACATACTGGGATTACATGGTAATTTACTTTTGGGACATTACAAGCTCTCATGACCCAACAAGGGAAGGGCATACTTCTTTTCGAGTCTACCGGTTAGATCCGAACCACCTCCCGACCCCCAATTCCCTTTTTTCTTTTCTTTTGTCCATTTTCTTCTCGTTGTATGAATACCAACCCATTTGTGGTATTTCCTAAGATTTCTATTATTATGGTGTATGACAATGCAGTAGGGAAAATA
The DNA here is from genome assembly GCA_022433065.1 of Begonia loranthoides. Lineage (NCBI taxonomy): Eukaryota > Viridiplantae > Streptophyta > Magnoliopsida > Cucurbitales > Begoniaceae > Begonia > Begonia loranthoides. Next base: position 18,299,287 of record CM039482.1, read on the forward strand.
CAACTAAGAACAATAACATCGACCCATACAATTCTACAAGTCTATACTTTTAAGAATTTCAATAATAATAATGGAATAAAGTACCGAAATCAACATGGAATTTCAGCAATTAAAACCTATTGTGCAGAAGTTAAAATATCGAAGAACTAAGCGATAATTACAAACAGCGAAACAAGAAAATGACAGCAAATGAAACGTGCAATGTTACTTTACAATTTGACTGTAACATAACTAAGCGTAACAACAATTAGAACGTACATACATGCTTTAAAAATCAACAGTAAAGTACAAATATGACAGTGAAATAGAAACAAGCATACATGCTTTGAATTTTGACAGTAAAATACGAGGTATAACAGCGAATTAAAATATGCAACATGCTTTGTAATTGAGGGATAAAAATACGAAGCATAACAGCGAACAATGATGGGTAAAAATGTACCAATCATGCTTCAGAATTGATGAAAACAACAATGGAATGACGGTGAAATAGCAATGATTTCACAGCAACTAAAATATACAAACATACTAAGTTTTTTGACAGATCATGACATTATATAATAGTGAGGCTATAACGAATTAAAATGCATTGTCATTCCTTATAATCTAATAGTGAATGATATTATATAATTAGTGAAATAGCAACAAGTTTCCAGCAATTAAAACATATAACATGCTTTACGTCTTGAGAACAAAACACTAGGATTTATCAATAAGTAAAATATGCATATTGTTTCACAATTCGACAGAAAATAAGGAAATATAGCAGCGAACAAAGACGTATAGTATGCTCAGTTAAAATCGTGAAGATTGAACAATGTTGTGTAAGATATTACGTTTTCAAAAATTGATACAAACAACAATGTTTAGATGGATGTTAAACATGCTAGACATTGAATAGAAAACTAGCAAGGACTTCCTACTATATTTTTAATAAATGCTTACCCAAGAAACTTACTGCATATGGAAGAATGAACATGAAATTTAAAACACAAAAACCATAGAGATTAGACAACTAAGCATTTATCAACTAAACTATAATCAAACGACAAGCTAATCTATATATCATGAACATTCAGTATAAATCACGCTCCAAATGAAAAACTGAAAATCATTATAAAAGAAAAGGATTATGAGTTTCTAAAATCAACAAAGAGCAATTGGGAGATAAAAAAGTAGCTAGCAATTGGACTATCTTTTTCTCATCTTTATTAGGTATAACCCAATACCAATTTCTTCATTAAGTATAAACCAATACCAATTCCTTCATAATCGAGGCATCATTTATTACATAAGAAGTTATTCAAACAAGCATTATTAAGAGTCCCAAACATAGAATTCAAACAAAAAAACAAATATGACTGTAGTTGTTGTGTAGGGCCTCCTCTGGCCAAGACTTTACTCAATTTTCTTACCAATTTTTGAAGGTGATGTTTGCACAACCAAAATCTCAGCAACAAAGCTTCCTAACACACAATTTCACTCCAACTTTCACTCTCCCACACTTAGTATCTGAAAATGGAGCCTCTACGCTCTCCCACTCTCTCAATACTCTGAATTTCATAGAATAGACTCACCCCCAATCATAAAACACTCACTTTCTTAAAGGAATGCAGAAAAGATGACAACTTCATACCTCTTTTCTGACCAACTCTCCACTCAAGCCAGTAATTATGCCTAAAGTGGTTGGAAAGGACCGACCAAGGTGTGGAGAAAGGTGGGCTGTCGATTGAGTGAGGAAATACAACCCATAAACAATTCAAAAATTCAAGAATTGTAAAACCCATACCTAATTTCCACCATGATTCCACTATATCCATAAATTAATGTTGAAACTAGCCAAAAGGTTTCACATTTTGTAGGTGAGTCATCGGTTTCTCAAGTAAGTGGAGGAATTATTGAGAAAATGACAAAATGACAGTCTAATAAAGTGGATTCCTCATGAATCTGGACAAATTTGGATGATATAGGACAGGATAGCCCATGTTCGCGTGCATCCAAATCGTCAGATTAAATAGGCAAAATGACCTTTTCGGACGTGAAATCGCGTTCGCTAGTGCATCTGCTATCGTTCGAAAAGACATAAAAATTGGACAGATTCAAAACTGTTGTGTCCGCATCCATTTGCTTGCGTCCGCCATCATTTGCAAACTCGCATAGGATGAATTTAGACGTTGGATTGCATCCTACCGGGTCCTAAAACTAATCTCTACTTTTTTCTTAAAGTTTTGTTATATAAATCACACCCAATTAGTTCTCATACATTTATGTGGTATAAATCCAATGAATGTTATCTCATAATATAATATATTTATTTTTACGAAATTCATAATATTAATAAAACAGGAAAAATAACGGGGTATTGCAGAACCGGCGGTTCGGTTCTCCTTCCCCCAACCAACTGATTCTCTTACTCTTTTTTCCAATTTATTTATTCTTTTATCTTAAATCCTCCCCTTTCCATTTATTTAATTTCCCCTAATTAATTATTCCAATTAATTTCATTATTTCTTTTCCTCCTTTTTAATTAAAATCGAACCACATAATTGTTTCTAGACTGAGTCGAACTAGACCTGTTCATTCCAAATTTCTCCCTCAGTTTAAACCTATTTTTTGGACGAGGGAAGGCGTCCGCGCCTTCAACCGTATTGGTCCGAAAAGTCAAAAAAATTGGACAGATTCAAATGTTACTCGTCCGCCCTCGTCCACATGCGTCCTGACTTGTCTAAAAACTCATTTTGGAGATAGGGGACAATTTTGGATGCGGTGCCTTCCTGCATCGTCCCAAAATGTGGGGGATGACATGCAATGCATTTTCAGACGCGACATCCCTTCCTCATGTTGTCTGCGTGCGTCTGAGTTCTCCAGTTATACATTTTTCATCAATTTTTTCCATTGAATATATCCCAAAATATTTCTTCCAAATTATCTCTAATTATCATCTAATAAATTCTCATAATTTATAATCTAATAATTATGTCCTTGATAATACCCTGATAATTATTTGACTAATTCAAATCCCCGCAATTACTTTCCAATTTACCCTTTTGAATCCCGATATAAAAGTCAGGTTATTACAGATGAGTATCGTTGGTTCTATCACGAAGCTGGTATAGAGGAGCATTCAATCTCGACATCTCTGAACTCAGAGCTTCGTTCAATACGTGACTCAAATGATGATGATTGGGCAAAGATAATCGGCTTGTAATTTAATTAAATTAAGTCTTTTCTAAATTGTAATTAAATGATTAGTTTATTTCGTTAAAATATTTATGCTTCCGCAATGTTTTACTTCCGTAATGTTTTAAGTGTTCCAACGGCCCAACTTGCACTCTGATATTCTTTAAAAAGGGTTTTTCTTTACAAAAACTTTAAATTTCTCGCGTTTCCAAGGAACTATGAAAATTTGGGTCGTTACATGATCGAACGGTCCACCAATCATCCTATTCCCATAGCCTTCATCTGATGGCTAAGTTTTCATCCAATCTTCCACATGCTTCAGTAGCGTCCCCCCATTGCCTAACGATGTCGTTTTCTCTTTAATTCTTCTTTTTAAATCCTTATCCTTCATCAAATAAACCAAATAAATTTCTAAATTAAATTTTCATTTATCCCAATGCTAACCAGTAACATATTCTTTAACCCAAAGAACTTTCCAATTTTACTTCTTTGATTTATTCACTTTTCGGTAACTATCCAACTTTACCGATTTTGACCATTTGACTGAAAAATCATACGTGGCTGCTACACAACAAATCGGGTCAAACTTTCCACACTTGATCTATTTCAATGTAAAAATTAACACGTGGAATTTCTGGTTAAAAATTTCAATGGTTTTACATACCTAATTATCATTAATATACATTTTTAAATACTCCAAGTTTAAAATGTAACGTGCAATATTAAATATTTATTCCATTAAAACTTAATTGTCACAATACATAGCAAAATTTAAGAACGAAAGCTCGAGTGTTACATTCCTTCCTCCTTAAATTAAATTTTGTTCTAAAAATTTGTGTTAAGTAAGAGCTTCGGGTATTTCTCTTTCATGTCTTGACGTCTTTCCCAAGTTGCTTCATCCGATGAGTGATTTTCCATAACACTTTTACAATCGGAATATGTTTCTGACGAAGTTCCTTAGTCTTAAAGTCCAATATATGGATCAGTTTTGTAACATCCTAGTTTTTCAGACAATTTAAAACAGTTGAAAGACTTTTTTTTTAAATATAGCGACAGACTTTGCCTTTAAAAACTAATTGAAAAAAGGAAATGCATAAATAAATTGTTTTTCGTTAAACCATTTACAACTTAAAATCATGTCATAACTTAAAGCAAATAACATTTTATAACTTTGAAACATTTACAAAACCATTACATTTCCTTTTAAACCTTTAGCCTAGTCAGCTACGAAGTCCACAACATACATGTAATATCCTGAATTTTGGTAGAGCTAAATGCAAGGCTTATGTAATAATTCTAGGGGTATTAGGAGCTGAAGAGGACAATTAAGGTATTGGTCAAGAGAAACGTATTTGGATAAAGTGAATTTTGATACCCCAAAGTATGCCCATAAGAGGAAGTGTGAGTCAAGGGAAAATATTTGAAAAATAGTGAATTACAATTGTTGAGAATAATAATTAAGAGTATATTGGGTTTAGTAAATTATAAGATGGAAGAGGAATTATGGATTATATCTTGATCATGGAGGGATAAATTGAGGTTGGGATAATTGTAAAAATGATTTTATATATATATATATACATATAGAAATATACAGCGGTTGATCATGAAGTTTATGGTGGTCGATCATCTAAACGAATCGATCGACCTACATAATCGGCTAGTAATTTAGAAAAATGAATTAGCGGCTGATCGATTGAATTGGCGGTCAGCTGTGGATGAGGAATTGATGAACCGGTGATCTAAAAAGTCGCTAGTAATGGTAAATTGTCGCCTGGAAGTGGAGGAGTTCGACGTTGGATGCGTCTGGATGATCGAGCGTCCGTCCTTTTGACCTTCCATATTCATATGGACATTGAAGAGACATTGGTTATGGCTTATAAATACAGAAGGGGGGGAGCGGAAATATCACTGTGAGGGTAAGACCGTGGAGAAACTCTGTGATTTTTTAGAGAGAGATGTTGTGAAGTTCTAGTGAATTTTTAGAGAATTTTTAGAGTGAGAGTGTGCCGCTACTGTGTTGTTAGAAAGTGAGTATGAGAGTTATTGTTTTATAGAAAGGGAATCATGAGAGAGTGTTGTGGAAAGTGGTTGAATACTTCTGAAGTTTTTGGAGAGCCGAGTGGGTGCTATGAGAGAAGGAGAAAGAGATTGAGTGAAAGTCTGGGTGAGGGAGTTTCTGTGAATTTGTGAGAATTTATGGAAGGAGAATTCCAGAAAGGAAGCTTAGGAGCTTCACTGTTCTCGGGCGAGTGCTTCAGGTAAACTGAGTAAAGTGTTGTTATAACCTTTGGAGCTAAGTATATATTTAAGTTGGATTTTGCTAAAAGAATATTACAATTATATGTTCTCTGAATTATGGAAATGGTAATTAACAGTATGTTGTTGAGAAACATGAAATATAGGTTGAATTGCCCTCTGCATGATTGAATGAGTTGAACCTATTGGTGATATTGGATGGCATCTTCTCTGCTTTTATTGTTGCACTCTATTGGGCTGAGTTTGGTTCATTAAGTTGATGGATATATTATGCATATGATAAAAGAACTGCTTTAATTAATGCATGCCACTATGAATACTATATTGGTTTAAATTATTAACTGTTGGGTTGAGTAGTTAGATGATAGGATTGAAAATTATATTCTGTTGGACGTTGAAGAATGTTTTGATTTTCATGCTCTCTGTAAGGATATGTGCTACTTGTATGAAATTATGGTTGTTGGAATTATTATCACTCTCGGTTGCATAGCTATATGAGGTTTTATGTTGGGTAGTATGTAACTTGTTAAGGTTAATGCTATGGAGAGAATTAAACCTTGTTTAAGTTTTAGTTTAGGGATAATATTAATCCTTGAAGTGTTGGATTTATATAACTTGTGGATAGATTATAGTTTTTGGAGAATTGTTATTGATAAGTAAATATCTATCTGATTGTGAATAAGAATGGAGGAGAGGAGAATAAACTTTATGTACTAACTTGCTAAAGTTAAGAACTCCAAGTAAGTGATACTGCATGTATTTAGGAACTACATCACGGGAATTAGGATTTGTTTGATGCCTGTATTTACTAGAGATATAGGTTATGATAATGTTATTTGGGAGATGTATTGCTGATTGATTGCTTGGTGTTAATTGTATGTTTATTAGATTTAAGTTCAGTTTCTTAGTTAGGAATTAATCATGTTTTAAGGATACGGTAGATAGACATGTTAGATAGACATGTTAGATAAACGTAATTGAACCTAAAGCGTACAAAAAATGAATAAACGTAAATAGGTGTTTAGAGATGTGGGTTCTTGAGTTGGTCACTTAGATGTGTGCCACAGGATGGCCGCCTTGTGCGTAAGCCGCTCTACCTTGTCAAGTTGACATCTCTAACACTTGGATAGATAACTGGAACTAAACGAAAATGGAACTGTAACCGAATTAAACAGAATAAACTTAAATAGCTATTTTTGTGGTTCGGTAGGTTAAGGTCGGCATAGAAACCAAAGATAAGTGAATAGCTATTTTGTGGTCCGGTTGGTTACGCCCGGCACAGAAACAAAAGAAATTACAATACAAGGCAAAAGAAGCTAATATGTAAAAGCTGTATGTGTATTTCTTGTTTTATTTTTTTACCGCTTACTGAGCTTTAGACACATAGTTAGGTTCTGTGATGTAGGTAAGGAGCCAATGATTGGATAAAGCTTGTTGAGGATGCAGCTAATGACATGTTGCTTGGTTGAGCTGCTTGTGCTGGTGGCGATGTTAACCTTGGTGGATTATGGTTGAGGGAATGATTTTGAATGTGCTAAGTATTTCAATTGTTTTAAATAATGTCTAATTGAGACAACTGTTTTAAGTTGTAACGACCCAGTTTTCCTTATGTTTAAAAATCCTGTAAAATTTAAAACTTTTCTTTTTATAAAAATATTGGAAGACTTTTCTTTCATAAAACCCAATCGTTAATTTCTTTACTTAAAACATTTTAATAAATTGCAGCGGAAAACTTTAACAAATAAAACGTATAATAAATATAATTATTTTCTTTTACGATTTAAATACAAAACTCTTTACAAAACCCTTTTCTCTTTCTTACATCCTTTAGCCTAGCCAGCCACAAGATCCACCCATGCAAATCCTTCATCAACTATCTTTGACTTGTTCTCCTGTTTCTTATACATACCTACATCAACAAGACTTAACTAATGAGCCTAACGCTTAGTAAGTGATATAATGAAATGCAATGTAGATGTGATGGATGATCATGCGATGCATTACAGAAAAGAACCGTATCTTGTTTGTAAACCTAGGCGATGGATACGTCAATTGGTCACGTGGCTTAACTGTATCTCTAACGAGGAAACACAACAATAGGGGTATCACCACGTGCCGTACCTATACACTTTTGTTGAATACATTGGGGATTTCTGTACAAGAGAAACGAATGTCACCACAGATGGACAGTCACCAATTCTCCTAAACCCCCACATGCCTATTTACATATATTAAGTATGTCATGCGATATGCTCGTGAATACATACAGTCCTATATGATCGTATAAATGTCTAATAAACATATTATTAAAAGAACCTAGTTGTAGTAAGCACACAACATACAACCTTAACTCTTGCGATGTAGGGTCTGAAGACCAAAACACATGCATATCAACTTACCTGGAGTCCATAGCGCGGTTTAGAAATTAACGTTGCCCATCTTCCCTTTTATACCTTCAAACTAATTAACATTTATTTATCAATATATTTACCCATTATGAATCCCAACTTCGATACTGCTATTCTTTGTTAATTCATTTAATATTACATTTCACCTTTTCGTCCAATTATTTTCATCGACCAATTTAATCGATATTTATTCGTTAATAATAATCACTGAATTTCCATAAACGTTAATGCTTAACAAATTCCATTAGTCAACTTAATTACTTTGCAACCTCGCAATAACAATTCTAATATCTTAACATGTGCAACGGAATAGCAATAACCCACAACAAGTTGCTCATTCCATCAATGTGACAGGATAATACAGGGAATTTACATCACAAAATTGAATAGTATTCCATCACAGTAACTTATAAAGGATATAAACAACAACAGTGCACAACATTCATTTCCATATAAACAGAGAGCATACATAATTCTCATTCTTCAATAACAATATGCTTCAATTAGAACCCACTCATGGAGAACATAACAACTTAACATGCCTTAACAGTCTCATATTCATCTTAATTTCTTAACTGCTTCACAATAATAATTACACAATATCCAACATGCGCAACTAAATAGCAACAACTCATGATTCACATCACACAGTAGTAACCAAACAGGGATCAACTTCAATAAATCAAAGCATACACATGTTTCCTAATAACCGATCAAGAGTGCCAAAAACCATTGTACTTAATAACTTCCTACTAATAAACCTTTAATATCCAACTTAAACAATCAACAGGTTCGATCCATTTATTTTTATCAATATTAACAATCAACACTAATTTAATAGAGCAGACATCCAACAATACTCACAACATTTCAAGAGAAATCCCTTAACAAAGACCCAGAGTAAAAGTCAACAAAGCTAACATCCATTATGGTTCTCATTAATTATTTTTAACAAACAGTAAATATGAGGAAACCATTTCTATTAACAGGGCATATCTCATTAACATTTATCTTATTTCTCCATGGTTCAAAAGCAACAATCCAAACAGGGAAATCAAACATTCACAAATCTTCAAAGCTGTAAACTAACATAAGAAAGCTCATCATTTATCTTCTACTTATAACATACTTAAAATCTATAAACCAATGATAGTAGAGGCATAACTCTATGAAATCTGTAAACAAACAGGGAGGGAATTCTTACCTCAAGAACACCCGAGAAGCTTCTTCTCCTTAAACAATCACTTTGTCCTAGCCCCTCATTCCTTTCACACACACGAATAGGAAGAAAACTCCATGCCTATACATTGGTTGTCACTTCTAAATAGGCAGAGAAGATGTAGGTATGCACAGAAGTCACATACTTCAAAGGAAGGTAGTCTATTGACCAAACTCCACGTGGAAAGCTTGCCATAGGAGTTGCACAATACATCATGGTCAGGATAAAATGAACTGGGTTCACCTCCAGAGAACCAGTCAACACAGGCAAACTGCAGCCTAATTGCAGTCCGACCAAAATCCCCTACCATTGCCAAATTGTCCCCACCCAATTCATCCTTGCAATTCCCTTCACACATTTGGCCAACTTTGTCCAAGATAGGATACCAGGAGAAGAAAACACAGGACAAACGAATGACTTACCTCGACAACGTAATTGCAGCGCTCCAATTTCGTGCTAGGCCACCCACGCACAAAATGCCCGAGCTTCCAACGCCGTGTTTTCATCGAAGTTCGCGTCTACTCCTTACTGAGAAGCAGCATTGGTTGTGAAGGAGATTCCTCCCTAACGAATCGCCGAGCCCGAGCCCCCTCATCGTCCCCTTCTCCTCTCCGTCCTTCGTTCTCTCTCTGTCCCATTTAGAAGAGTGGTTGGGCCATTCTTTTATTCGCCCTGCATTCTATTTCTTCAACCAGCAGCTGAACGGAACCGATCCAGCGGTTCAGTCCTCTCCCTTCAACCGATTCCCTTCTCTCCCTTCCAATTTATTTATTCTTTTATCTTAAATTCTCCTTTTTCCATTTATTTAAATCTTCCCTTCTTAATTATTCCAATTAATCCCATTATTTCTTTTCCTCATTTTTAATTAAAACCGAGCCACATAATTTTTTTTGGACCGAGCCAAACCAAACTGGTTCAATCCTTATTTCTCCCTCAGTTTGAATCTATTTTTTGGACGAGTAAAGGTGTCCGCGCCTTCGACCGCATTCCTTTGAAAAGTCGACAAAATTGGGAAGATTCAAATATTACTTGTCCACCACCGTCCGCGCTTGTCCTGACTCCTCCAAAATCTCGTGTTATTGGTAAAGGATGAATTTAGATGTGGAGCCTCATCATGCATCATCCCAAAACGCTAGGGATGCCATGCAATGCGATTTCAGATGTAACCTCTAGTCCTTGTGTCGTCCGCATGCATCCGAAAACGTCTGTAACACTTTTCCCTCATATTTTTCGTCCTTAATTTGATTATTCAATATCATACTCCTTCAAAATTAATCTTAATTATCATCCAATAATTTCCTATAATTTATAATCTAACAATTACTTTCTTGGTAATACCCCGATAATTATTCGACTAATTCAAATACCCTCAATTACTTTCCAATTTATCCTTTTTAAGTTCCGATATAAAAAGTCGGGTATTACATAAGTAATTTTCAAGTATCAATGTTGGTTTACTTTGAATTTTTTGAAATTGGTGAATTGTATGGTTTTATATGGTTAAGACTTTTGCTGTTTATTTACTCTGGTATTCCCTCACATAAGTGTTTTAAAAGATTGAAAGTTTTATATGGTAAAAAAAGTTACATGATGTTTGTAACATCTTGGTCAGTCTTAAAATTTAAAACTTACAATTTTGAAGACTTTTTCTTCTAAAATCACAGCGGAAGACTTTTCATTTGAAAATTAGTTTAAATAAGAAGTACATAAATAAACTCTTTTTTGTTAAACCATTTATTACTTAAAACATGTCATACTTTAAAACATTTACAACAGCGGAAGACTTATATTTACAATACCAAAAGAATTAAACGCACTTTGAAAACCTTCTTAATAAATGAAATACTTTAACAAAGGTTCACTTTCCTAAAAAAAAGTTATTACCAATCATTACATTTCTTCTTTAATCTTTTAGGCTAACTAGTCGCCAAGCCCACAACATACAAATGCCTCATCAACTGTTTCAATCCTTGATCCAATGCATACCTACATCACAGGACCTGACTATGGGTCTAACGCTCAGTAAGTGGTATCAAAGTAAAATGTGCTCATACAATACTATTCAAACACATATGGTTTTCTGTTTCGTTTATCTTTCTTTTACGGTTGAGTTTTCCTTTATTGTTAAGTTTTCCTTTATCTATCTTTTATTTCCTTTAAATATCTTTTTGAGTGAGACCAACCACTTCAGTTTCTGAAACTCATCTATTCGTTGGATTAGAGTAACTTCTTCAGTTTTGAACTCACCCAAACAGGTTATTTATAATTTAGGGTGAGAGCAACCTCTTTAGTTTCCAAATTCACCCACACGAGCTTGTTTTCACATTTATTGTAGTTTGGGATGAGAGCAACCTCCTCCATTTCCAAACTCACCCACCTGTTGGATGAGAGCAACCTCTTTAGTTTCCGAATTCACCCAATGAGCTTGTTTATTATGTTTAATTCGTTTACATTTGTATTTTTGCGTATCATAGGAACAATGGTGCAAACATACAATTCTATCTATCGTGTCTCTAATCGTAACCTCAAACTGTGCACAATTTTCTAACTAAAGAACTGAACTTAAATCTAATAAACATACAATTCATACAAGCAATCATTCAACAATACATTTCCGAATATAACATAACCTACATATCTAGTAAACATTCATCAAACAAACACCCCTTAATTCCTGTGATGTAGGCCCTTTGAGATAAAACAAATGCAATACCACTTACCTGTAGTCCTTAGGTTTAATGAGTTAACACTTAAATTGTCCTTCACGACACCTATTCATAATTAAACATATTAAATTAATAATAATTCTACAACTAATATATATAAGACAATATTCCTTAAATTATTTACTAAACTTATCATCTATTTCCTAAACTCCCGTGCCAAAGAGTCCATCTAAAATCCAACCTTAGCATTCAACACTTTCATATTAAACTACAATAGTATAGATAGATCGATAACCATGCTTTGTAGTTCCAGATAATCTTTACTTAATATTTCCTAATTATTCTAAAACTAATATTTAAATACATCATATCCTCCACCATTCACCAATATACCCAATAACTAATATAACATTTTCATGAATATTTATTTTGAACAATATATCAACCTTCGAAGTGTAATTTATAACCCAATCCTATCAGGTCAACTTAACAGATTATACAACAATGACCAAGGCAAGTTTTCCAATTATAAACAAAGCCTTAGTTACATCCATTGCCAAACTAGAAATCAACATATTCTAACACTTTATCCAATAATTCCTCACAGTAAACCCATTAATCATTTATGCCATAGATAAATCATAAGATTGACCTAATCAAGAAAAACAATATTTCTCCAACAATAATCAGAATTATCAATCCCAAATATTCTCTTCAGCCATGGTAGTAAACTTAAACCAATAAAGCACTCAGTAACATGTTTCTAACAGGGTAAGTAAAAGGATTGTTACCTGTAGATTGTTCTCACAATTCGCAGCAGTACACTGCCGTCTTCACAGTCACTCTCCCTTCGTCAAACTTCCTCTTAATCATCACACAAACCTCAGTAGCATCACACAGTTTCACACAGAAACTGTAAAACTCCCTCTTAAATCTTTCTCTGTAAAGCTCTCAGTCCTCTTGTCTTTCTCACAGACCTTCTCTCTACTATTCTCCATCGTCCAAAACAAACATAGTAGCACAGCAGCACACCATCATGGTTTCACAGCTTCTCACTCCTTCAAAAACTCTAGAGACCCTCACAGTTTCTCACTTTTCCAAAACACAAAAGCATTTCACTTAGAATCACACAGACTCACCTTACTATCTTTCACAAAATATAGCATGCATCACACCTCACCCTCACTCTCATGATTTCGCTTCCTTGTAAAACTCTCACAGTTTCTCTCTGTATTCTTTCATTCCTCAGCAGCACAACACCCATATTGTTTACATCTCTCAAGATTTTGGCAGAACTTCCGCACGGTTTTCCTCTCTGTAATTCTTGTCCTCCAATGCTTCTACTTATAGGCCACTCACCAGCGCCCCTTCAGCGACCCGCTGAAGACAAAAAGCCAAGGGTTCAGACTTTCCATCATCTAAACTATTCAAACGACAAACCATTTCATCTTTAGACGTTAGTTATCACCTTCAGATGACGTTCAAGATTGGCGATCGATCAATTTCTTCAGTGGCCGATTGACTGTAAGTCAGCCAATCAACCGCAAAATTCTTTGTTCCAAAAAGCCAATTGATCGTGCCAGTCAATCAATACTCCTGCCATCTGACCGCCTCGATCAACCGCAGACAATTTCTTTTTCATAATTATATTTTCAATATATATATATTATCTTCATTAAAGTATATATATTTATATGTATATAACCTCATTATTAACTCCTTCTAATATTACTTCTCTTAACTCGAGCTATCATCTTCTAATTCTCCAATTTATTCTTGTATCACACAAACAAATCTCATATCTAAAACCAATACTAGATTCAATATACTCTTAATTGTTAATGGTCTTATTATCCTCAACAACTCGGGTACATTAATTCACTATTTTCCAAATACCTTTTCCTTTGACCAACACTTGAATTATCTAATTATCCATAAATTTATTCCCCCATAATCAAGGTATAATCCATAGCTCCTCTTCCACCTTATTCTTTACTAATTTCAATATACTCCAAAATATTATAGATCTTACACCTTCAACCTTATTCGATCCAAGTACATTTTCTCTTCCAATTTCACTGACTGTCAATCACTAACCTAGTCCTGATATCATTCTTTTAATTCCAAATATCATCAACTCATTCTCCAATAACCTTAATCTTTATTAAGCTACTTAATCTGGAGTATCATTGTAATACCCTGAGTTTTCGTAACGGGATTAAGTAAGGATAATTGAGAAATTAATTGGCTGTAATTGGATAATTGAAGATTTATTTGATGAGAAATTTAATTGGGGATTATTTGGATAATCATTGAGGATTTAATGGATGGAAGATTCATTTAGGAAACCGAATCGAATAATTTAAATTGGATCAATAATTATCATCAAGCAATATTCGGTGGAAACATAATTGGAATTAGGATGAAAATAATTAAAAGAAGAATTTAATTATTTAAAAGAAACTGAAATGAGGAATTAATTAAATGGAAGAAAAATGAATATAAGGAGGAGAGACAACTTGTGAACCGGTTCAGGCTGGTCTATGGGTTGATTGAAAACAAAAGGGAAGGAAATTTCAATTGGCCCATGGCCAGTTTGCGAAGAACAGAAAGAAGATGGGGGGAGGGAGAGCGAGCGAAGGTGAAAAGGAGAACCTGCGAAGAAGATGATGAAAGGAATGATGACAAAGAGTGTGCTCGGGTTAGGCTTGCGACTCTGAGCATGTGTGGGCTACTAGTCGTCGGCACGACAACCGTGGGTGAGAACTGTGCGAAGCTAGGGCACGGGTTCGTTCGGCCCAAATGCAATCTCATTTCAAAGTCGCGATTACATAGCCGAGGTAAGCTCTCGGTTGATCTTTGATGCTTAGTGATTGGTATTGCATTTGGGATTGGCAATGAGGAATTGGCAGAGACGAATTGGGATGGCAGGGAGTTGGCGGTTTGCAAGGAAAAAGCTGGGAAGACTTGGGGTCTGGTTTGCAGTTCCGTCTGAACTTGTTTGTCCTACTCTGCTGGAAGTGACAGCATGGACGTGCATGAGGAATGGCCGAGGAGAAGCCAAGGTATGGCTGGGACGTGCGTGGATGTCTGTGGCAGGGAATGAGGTGCATGCTGGAGATGTTTGCTGCTGAGTTAAAAGGAGGGGGGAGGCAGGAGGGAAGAGCTATTCTATTGATTTTTCCCTTGTGATTTGTGTGATGAAGAGCTAAAGAAAGAAGGGAAAATTGGGAGTGAAGAGACCCTAGGCTGGAGGTGGAGTGATGGCCGAGAGGTGATGGCTGAAGAGGAGGGTTGCTCTTGGGTGTTGGTGAGGTTTCCTTCATGTTTGGATTTTATGAGTCTGTTTTCATATACTTCTTGGGTCCATAGTTCTGGAAATGTATTAGGTTGTTTGGATAATAAGCTACTGTTTGGTTTGATTTGGTGACTTGAATATATGTCCTGTGATTGTCTGAATGTTAATAAATTAGAATTGCTTTTGATGCGGACGAAAGAGTTAGTTGTTATGCTGTTTGGTTGATGACTTAGGCGATATGCTGTTAATCCTATTATGAGAATTAATAATGATAATGACCCTCTGTTGGATATGGAAATTATAGGATTTGAAAATAGGAGACTAATGTGTGATGGAATATGCTATGTTTGTTGTTGGTATGCAAACGTATTATATCGATATTCTAAATTAGATTATTAGATGTCAAAACTTTTGGAAATTGTTATTCAATATATTGGGATTATAGCATTTTGGCACGACATTGATAAGGGCTTAATATCATACTTGTTTTGGATACGTCATTTGGATTGGGTCCCTATATTTGGTTAATGAGTACATTAAAAGGCTAATTGTCTACTACTAAGTCCTTTGTGAATATTAATGATAAGGGTAATGTATATTGTGGTCACATGCTCTGTTGATTTGGTTTTTGTTCACTAATTGGAATAAGTCATTGTACGCTGCTTGATTGATAAATGTAGTTCCATGCCTTGATGGGATATTAATATTGAGATTAATTAATTAAGCTAAATTATATTAATGAAGCGATTTCGTTTAGGAAACTCTAATAAGTAATGTATATAGATTAAGGATAGGAAAGATAATGAGATTAATAAGTTTATTAATTGATTGGATTAATGATTAAGTATTATTAAATTGTAAAGGTACTAAAGAAGGAAGAAAAGAATAACGAATAAGTGTTGAATGCTTTAAGGAAACGAGGTTAGTGATACATGTGTGCATTAGTCTTTGGGCACTACATCGCAAGAATAGGATATGCATGTTTCGTTGTTTACCGCTTTCCAAGCATGTCTACAGTTTTTAATAACACGTTTCGTTGTTTACTATTTTTATAACATGTCTACAGTTTTTAATAGATTTTAAAAAGCATGCCTACAATTTTAATCGCATGTTTCGTGGCCTACTATTTTTATAGCATGTCTGTAGTTGTTATAGTACGTTCTGTGAATCGCACGTTAAATGTTTATTTATATTCCTAGTTATACGTTAGAAGTTTTATGCATTCATAAGCACCATGTATCATAATTCTCAAAAGATTACGAAAATGGTCTTAACGCACAAGTGTGAGAAGAGAAACATGAACGAAAAGAAAGTACAAACGAACGAGTAATAAAATATAAAGATTCTTCTGGACTGGTATGTCATGCTCGGCACAAGAACAAAAGATAAAGAAAAGATAAAGGTACTTGTGGACCGGTAAGTCACGCCCGACACAAGAACAAAAGATAAAGATTCTTGTGGACCGGTACGTCACGTCCGCCACAAGAATAAAGGATAAAAAAAGATAAGGGTTTCTGTGGTCCGGTATATCATACCCGACACAGGAGCAAAACAAAAGATAAAGATTCTTGAGGTCCGGTATGTCACTCCCGACACAAGAACAAAAGATAAAGAAAAAATAAAGGTTTCTGTGGTCCGGTATGTCATGCCCGGCACAGAGACAAAAGAAACAAAAGATAATAAAAGAAAAGAAAAGAAAAGGAGAGTAAAGAAAAGAACATAAAAAGAGAAACAGATACAGATACGGAAATTGAAATGAAAATTGATATGGAAATGGTACGAGCACAGATACGGAAACAGAAACGGGAACGAAAACAGAAATAAAGATGGAAACGAAAATGGAAACGAGTTTCCAAAAATGGAAATAGATACAAATACAGATATGGATACAGAAACAGAGATGAAAAAAAAACAAAAATGCGTACGATCATAGATACCGAAGTGGATACAGAAACAGGAACGAAAATGGAAATAGAAAGAAAGTACATAAGAATAAAAAGATAAAAGATAAAAGAAAGGAAAGAAATGAGAAACTGTGCACGGTTTAAAATGGCACAGCATGTGCATGTAGCATATTAGGTATTATCACTTACTGAGTGTTAGACTCATAGTTTATGACTTGCGTTGTAGGTACAGACACGAGAGAAAATGATGAACAAATTAAGGAGTAGTCGATGAAGGATTTGCACGGGCGAGACTTGTGGCTGGCTCGGCTAATGGTATTGAAGAGAAAAAATTTTTGTGCTAATGGTATTGAAGAGAAAAAAATTTTGTAATAAGTAAACAGTTTGTTTATTATTCTTTAATAAATTATTTATTTATGCTTCCGCTGTAAAATGAGAAAAAGAGATTTTATAAATAAAGTCGTCTGCTGTTAATAAGGATTTAAGTAACGAGTTTTAAGTAAGATATGTTAACGACCGGGTTTTTAAGAAAAGAACTCTGATTTTAATTTAAAAGGTTTTAAAGAAAGACTTCCTCTAATGTTTTATAAAAGGAAAAAGAAAAGTTTTAAATTTCACACATTTTTTTAAAGATAATTAAAAAAAAAACTGGGTCGTTACAATCATGGTTCACTTGACCTAAATATATTTTCCTTTATTAACACCTTCTATTATCTAGGCATTAATATTACACCATTTGAGGTATCACAATTCACTTCTTCCAATATGTTTCTCTTGACCAATATCTTAAATTGTCCAATTAAGCTCTTATCATCCCAAAATCATCACATAAGCTTTGTGCTTAGCTCAACGAAAATTCGGGATATTACAATGTTGCAATACAAATGCTCCATCTTTTGCCCATTTTCTCCTTATCATGCATACCTATATCACAAGACTTAAACTATGAGCCTAACGCTTAGTAAGAAGTGAAATGCATAATGAACATGATATGCACGTTATAAAACCATTTAAATTCAATTTTCTTTTTCTTTTCTTAACATTCATTTATTTATAAAAACGGTGATGAACTTCAATCACGATGAACTTTATATTATATCAGTAAACTTGTGTTATGGCGGTGAACTCGTACCTTACTAGTGAGTTGAACCAAATTGGTGAACTTATACTGCGAGAGTGAACTCGTATCATGATAGTGAACTTATTCCATCATGATGAACTTATTCCATTTTCTTTCTTCTCAACAATTCGAGAATGAGCAGTGAACTTTAACCCAACTCAAACTCTTCTCATTTTCATTTAAATTTACGATGCATGAACTTTATAATCTATTATGCATGAACATGTATGAATGCACTCAATTTTACATATTTCTATCATTCTAATAACATAGAAAATCCATAACATTTATTCAACTAAGGCACCAGGCAACAACAACACCCTTACAACAATATCAACAAATAGTAAAACATTTCATCTCTAAGTAATAATATAATCACAACTTAGCATTTATTAAACCCAACAACATAGTGTAATCCTTAAGCAGGTTCTTTAAACAACCGTCTCCATTAAACTACTTCTCACACAAGAAACGAGGCAAAAATTCTTAATCATCAACAATAGCAGCACAATACATCTCCAAGAATAATAGGATCAAAACCTAACATCTAACACAACCACACATCAACAATATAACCTATCTAATATAACAACCACATCTAATCGCATCTCAACATTCCTCAAATCATGCTATAATACTAAACCATCAAGGCAATACATCTCCAAAACAACATCTAAAATTAAGAGCCCATCACCTATAAAATACAAGCATCTCCCAAGTATAAAATCCTTAACATTTAGACATCAATCACAGCTTCTTTATAACTTAGAAGCAACATCCTTCATAGAAACAACCATCACCAACAACCATCGAGTATGTGTCACAACCCGAGGCGGGCCTAACAGAACTGCCGGGTCAGGCGACCAGATTCTTGGAGAGAACCCGGTTACCCAGCTTAAGGCATGAATTTTTATGCGGAAGTCTTAATAGAAATAATATCAAGCCCAAACCTAAATCACAGGGGTTGGGGTCCATAGAGTGATCAACTAAAGACATGATATCATAATAAAGGAAAATACTGTGCAGGAATTAAATCAAACAACACCAAAACTAAAATTCCAACATACCAAGAATAGAGGGATTGAATTGACGAACCTCCACCCATCCACGGGGAGACCAAGACACCCATCAGGGAACACTAGTGCCGCCCACGACGACATGTGAAAATCCAGTGCACTGAAACTATACCCTAACCTGGGGAAAAATATAGTCTAAGGGGTGAGTGACTGGCTCAATAGGAAAATCTATACTAAATGCAATGCATGCTAAAACCATTTTCCTCATCTTTTGAAAACCATTTTTATGCTTCTCATTTACCGTACATGGATTTTAAAAATTTAAACCTCTTTATCATTTTAATAAACTGTACCGTGGCCCTCGATGTGGCTCTGTTAAAAAACCCGCTGTATATATAAACAACTATAATCATAAAATATGCAAACATCGTTTTCTGTATGAAAACGTCATCAATGAAAAAGGATGGTCACTCAAGGACCCATCCGACACTCATCATAGAATAAGTGGTCACCAGTCGATGACATCACCTCATGATGCGAAAGAAGTAACAATGACGGTGATCCGTAGACCCTTAACATCACCCTGGTTGCCGGCAATTAGCTCAACTACGACACAACCCGTATAGAGAATACCAATGATGACGATATGAAGATCCAGCACGTCACCAGGGTTGTCGATGATTAGCTCAGCAACGACACAACCCGTATAGAGAATACCAATGACGGCCATTCAAAGATCTAGCACGTTACCCGAGTTGCCAACGATTAGCTCAGCAACGACATAACCTGTATAGAGAATACCAATGACGGCGATCCAAAGATCCAGCACGTCACCCGAGTTGTCGCGCGAGAACTCAATGATGACACAAATTGTATAAAGAATACCAATGACGGCGATCCGAAGACCCGACACATCACTTGAGTTTGCCAGCGAGAACTTCGCGATAACCCAACTCGTATAATCGCAGTAGCGAATGGGGTTGCTCACGATAGACCGCTTCTCTCTAAATACCTCTATGTTCCAAATTGACGAGAGTTGCAAGCTCAAGCTATCATGCCACTCATCAGTCTGGAATGGTACTAGGATAGACTAATCTTTCCGACTGACAACCCTACCAACTCCGTGTGACAAATACCCTAGCCAGGTTTAAGAACTCGAACCCATAGAAGCGTCATCACCTTCCTATCTCAACTATCAACTTTTAGGACTTGCAACTTGAGGACATGTCACCAATGCCCCATCCTCTTTTTCCACTTCTAGGCCTCAAGACTTGAGGACATGTTATGAATGCCCCATCGCCATTTTGCACATAAACGACCAATCTTCACATAGCAGAAGATTGCATAGGGATAGGCTTGTAGTGCTTTAGCACTAGAGTGCCTAAAGTATCAAGAGGATTCATCCTCCTAATGTACATAAC
This sequence comes from Begonia loranthoides, assembly GCA_022433065.1. Taxonomy (NCBI): domain Eukaryota; kingdom Viridiplantae; phylum Streptophyta; class Magnoliopsida; order Cucurbitales; family Begoniaceae; genus Begonia; species Begonia loranthoides. The sequence continues at coordinate 18,319,778 of CM039482.1, forward strand.
AAATATTCTCGCAGTAGAAGTTTCGCGGGATAGCCTCGTGATGCTTTAGTGCTAGAGTGCCTAAATCATCAAGAGGATTCATCCTCTCAATGTACGTATCATATAACCCATCTTCTCGTAGTAGAAAATGTTTTCAGATAGCCTCGTAATGCTTTGGCGCTAGAGTGCCTAAAGCATCACAAGGATTCATCATTTCAACACATGCATAGATACCAGCATCCTTACCTTGATGGCAACCACGACATGCTTACTAGCAAACCAGCTCCATGTGCTGTCGTATGCAAAAAGTCAAATCAACCAACACCTCTAAAACCTACAACAAGGTCGTTGTCAACATCCCATCAACATGCAAGGGATAACATATAAGTCTTAAACAAGACTAGAATCCAAGACAGTTTCTAGGGACAACCACGAGTCCTAAACCAAAAACCAAATCTAGGAGTCCTAACAGAATCCCTAACCTTGTTACTCAATAGCATAAACCAGGCTTTAACAGAAACTATCAGTTTCAAGAAAACAACATATACCTTGGATTAATCTTAACGTCCATCTTCATGCAACTTTAAACTACAACTTAGCATTTTCCATTCTAGCTATATCTAAAATGCAGAATAGAAACCAAAATCAATAGAGCAATAGCTCTCAACAATTCCTCTCGGCAGAAACCAAACCATGGAACAGATCTAAATTAGTAGAACGACATTTCTCAAAAACAACTCTTGGGCAGAAACTAACCAATGAACAAGACCTAAATCAACAGGGCAACATTCTCCTCACAAGGTCTATTAGGCAAGAAAAAAATGAGAACCGCATTAAAACCAACAGAATAACAATTCCAAACTTTATCCCTTGGGAGTTTTTTGACAAACCGAGAGTAAAGACTATTCCCAAATTAGTTTTATTAGTAAAAGCATAACTTTTAAGAAAAAGATTCCAGTCAACAACTAATCAACCTTTAACATCTTTCCCGCTCTACTGTTGTAAATCTACAAACCAACGATAACATAAATAGGAACCGAAATCACCACAAAAACAATCCATCCTCGGGTCTCCACAACAATCCATGAACATTAGTTTAAACACCGCAACACTTCCTAGATTCATCACCCAAACATAACAAAAACCCTAAACAAAACCAAGCAAAACAGGGACAAATTCTCAATACAACCCCCAAAAAAGGACAGAACTCCTCGGGATTCCTTTAAACAAAACCACAGAAGAACCCATAACAATTTCATCAACTAAAATTGTGGCAAAACAGAACCTAACCAAAGACAGCAAACATTCCATCAAAATTTCATTTGTGAACCGTAGCAAAACAGGGAGAAATACCCCAATCACCTGCGAGAGTTTCTCTTTAACGAAGACAGCAACAACAAAGCACAATTCAACCATGGAATCGATCACCAAAATCAAAACCTAAATCTTCAGTTCAAAATGACAGAACACGAGGCAGAAATAAAAACAATTTGGCCGAGGGACCCCAAATTTACACGGCATTACCTTAATTGGAGAAAATGCTAAGCTTTCCCACCAAGCCATTGTGCCTCCTCGGAATGCTCCAGGACAGGATTTCATTGTCGCCCGCACCGACAACACCAAGCCGTTATCAACCGAAGGAGAAACTTTGAATGCCCGAGTCCTTGGGCTCGGCCAACCCTCGCAAAGGCTTCTCGGACGGATGGTGCACCCTCAGACGAAGCTTTTTGGTTGTCAGTTGCCTTTCGCCACCCTCTCTCGTGAATCCTCTCTCTCTCCCGCTCGGTCTCTCGCTCACAGTCAAAGAAGAGGAGAAGAAGCAGCTTCTTCTCTACACTTCTTTCTTTTTATAAAATTTTATTTATAAAATAATATAAGGAAAATGACAAATTAACCATCATCGTTTTCGATGAATGACAAGTCAACCACTATCCTTTATTTTTTAACAAATTAACCAATGACAAATGAGAAAATGACAAAGCCAACATCGCTGTCATGTTTGCCGTTAACAAGTTGATATGGAGTCGTGGAGTTCGTTGTTGACCGAAATTGATGATGGTTAATTTGTCATTTTCCCAAAATCATATAGTATATATATATATATATATATATTATATAAATCAAAACTCAAATTCCGTTTTAAAACCCGATTCGTTCAAAATGCCAATCAAAAATAATTTCTTATTCAAAATAACTTACCAAAAAAAATATTTTTGAAAATAATTTCTTACTCAGAAAAACCCAATTTAACCATTTTATGGAAAAACGAACACGTGGCCGCTACGAAACAAAACTGGCAACTCTTTTACATTTGACTGAACACAACGCGAAAAATTTACATGTGGAATTTGAAAATCATTTAAAAATCTCAGATTTTACAGTATGACTTCCAGAACTTAACATTTATGGATAATATATATCAAAACTGTAATCTACAAAGTGAACCAGAATCCTGGCAAATCACTATCCTCAAAACATGTTCTTAAACAACCAGAATCATTAAACTATTTATCAGAGCAACAACAGGCTCTTGATTATTATCCACTGATTTATGAAGTATATCCCCAAGATTAGATAGGTTTACTAATTAGAACAATATATTCTTGATTAACATCATTAACAGGTCGTGAGGTATTTAGTAGTCATCAACAACAGGTTATCCTTTTTACAGATTGTTAAAGCAACATGCGTATATCAAGAAGAACACAACAGACAGTACATTAACAACAAGATCTATCAAGCACCAGGGAGCATTGTTAATCTAACATAGAGCTATCTTCACAACAATTATCAAAGTAGTATTCAATCCAAACAAAGCACCTACTTCTTGTGACGTAGCCCCAAAGGGAAAGCACAAACATACTTCTTACCTCTTTCTCTTCAAGTTTCCTTCACTGTGAAGCCTTCTCTGTCTCCAATCTCTTATTCTTCTTGGACTCCTCTTCTCATAGCACCTCTCTATTTTCCTCAAACTCCTTTGAAGTTCTCTTCCTCTATCTCACGTTTCCTCCTTCAGAAGTTCTCCTCCTATTTCTTTATGGAGTTCTCACCAATTCCCCTCCCTTTTCTCTCAATAACCAGATCCTCCTTTTCTCCCATTTGCTCTTATTATATATCATTCATCAATAGGCATTACACATGAGGTGGAGGGATGTTCACGACACTCCAACTTCCGAAAACTCCAATTAGAACAAAACATCATAATTCATTTATGGCAACTATTTAGTTTCCTAGTCGATGAAACCCTGCGGGTGATCGACCGCCAAAATGTCCAGTAAAATGACTCTGTAAAATTCATGAATACCAGTCGATCATCAACTACACTTGATTGACCGCCATTTGCTACCTAATTGACCGCAAAACTCACTTTCACAAATCCAAGGAAAAGTCGGTCAATCACTAACTACACCACATGATCAATTGCTCCAAATATTGTTCTCCATTGTAATATTCTGCATGCATGTGATTGACCACAACAAAACAAAAACTCTTATTCTTCATTCCGCTTACCTCTGGTCAATCACTCTCTTTAGAGAATGACCACTCTTACCTGTTAACACTTCTCATAAATATAAATTCACACTTCCATAAATCAAACTACCAACCACACCTCTTAATATACATCACTTAACCACTTAATATATTACTCTTTCACAAATCATACTCAGCACACCCAAATCTTCTAAACTAATACTATTAGCATTACTATAGCCCTAATTATCCTTGCTTACTCTTATACTTAGTACAACAAAAATCTGGGGTATTACAGGTTTCTCCTCGTAACACATGGTTGGTTGAACTACAATATCCTCATGAAGAACTACATGTGAGGAATCATGAATACACTTTCTTAACATCGACACATGAAAGACATCCTGGATTCCCTTCATCGTGAGTGGTAACTCTAGTTCATAGGCATTCTTTCCAATTCTTCATACCACAGGAAACGGTCGGACAAACCTTGAACTGAGTTTACCCTTCTTGCCAAATCTCATAATTCTCTTGAATGGCGATTTCTTTAAAAATACAAAGTCTCCTAGTTAAAATTCTAATTCTCTTCGTGTGTGATTTGCAAAACATTTCTGATGGCTCTGAGTGGTTAACATTCTCTACTTGATAAGATCAACAATCTTCGTGGTTTGTTGAACAATTTCAGGCCCTAATAGTTGTGTTTCACTAACTTCATCCTAATATAACAAAGATCGACATTTTCTTCCATATAGGGCTTCATAAACTGCTACACATATTGTGGCTTGATAGCTATTATTGCATGCAAACTCCACCAATGGTAACATCTTACTCTAGCAGACATGAAAATCCAAAACACAAGCTCTAAGCTAATCCTTCAACATTTGAACCATCCTTTCTAATTGACCATCAGTCTAAGGATGAAAAGCTACATTGAACTTTAATTATATGCCCATAGCTTTGTGCAAACTTTTCTAAAAGGTTGAAGTAAATCTTGGATTGCGGCCTGAAATAGTTGACACTTGAACTCCATGTAACTGCACATTCTCCTGGATATACAACTCCGCAAACTGATTCATTGAATATGTCATCTTAATAGGCAAAAAGTGAGCCGACTTTATTAAGCTATCAACGATAACCCAAATTGCATCATGCCCTTTCACAGTCCTTGGTAAACCAACGATGAAGTCCATATCAATCTGTTCTCATTTCCATTCAGATATCGATAAGGGCTACAAAGTTCCAACTGGCCTCTGATGTTCTGCTTTAAGTTGTTGACATACTAGAAATAATTCCACTTGTCTAGCAACATTATTCTTGAGATTAGGCCACCAATACTGTTGCTTGAGGTATCGGTACATCTTGGTACTTCTGGGGTGAATTGAAAAGTTAGAAGAGTGACTTTCAGTCAAAATCTCTTATCGTAAAAGGTCATTCTTAGGGACATTCCATTTGTTTTTCAATTTCACGATTCCATCACCCGAGATAGAATAATCCGATTCATCTAATAATTTTTTGTCTGATAATAGCTTCACACAAAAGGGATCATCTACTTATGATTCGTTGATCTTCTCAAGTATCGTAGGCGTTATTGTCATAGCTAAAAGAGTAGAAGCCAATTGAGAAGTAACTAAGTTAAGACCAAAATTATGAATTTCCATCTGCATAGTTGAGGATATGCCTGAAAACAACGAGTGCATAGAAGATGCCATTTTGCTTAGTGCATCAGTAACTACATTTGCTTTTCTAGGGTGATTCTTCATTTCATAGTCATAATCTTTAACAAATTCCAACCAATGCCTTTATCTCATATTTAGCTTCTTTTGACTGAAAATATACTTCAAACTTTTGTGGTTCATAAAGATTTCACAACAAACAAGGAGGCCATCTCATGAAACTCGAACAAAGTGGCCATCTCAAGAACCGATATCTCGTTGCGTCTATTTACATTTATGTAATATCCCAAAAATAAATCGGGATGTTATACCTAGATTGATACACAATAAAATATGAGAAGACCAATGAAATGATCCATAACAAAAAAGATGGACAAAAGCATACATGTTTTAATCTATGAAGTCCAAGTTAAAGACCCATTGAATGGAAAGTCATGGGCCATGGTGGTGTTAGGGATCGAGGAGAGTCTGATGGAGGCCCAAGGAATGAATGGATTGAATAGAAAAGAGATAAAATTGAAGATGGACCAAAGCAGCCCAAGCCCCAGGCCTACTGGATGCACAGCCCAGAAGACAACGGGTGCGCCACCCAGACATCCATCTAACAGCGCACCTGCTGACACACGCTTGCCGCCCGATAGCGTGGCCGCCGACACAGGTGCGGCGTTTGACACCATGCCCGTCTGCCTTGACCGTGCGCCCGCCAAGGTTGACTGCCGCGCCAGCTGCCTTGACCTTGCCCAGCGCTGCCTCCCACGTGCCACCCACGGCAAACTGTCACCTAACATTGAATTTTTGCATTCTTTTGCATAATTTATGTAATTTTATAATGTCTCCATGTCCCATTGAGTTGGTTATAAATAGATGGACAAGCCCTCAATGTAAATCACAACTTACAACTTGAAATTTGAGAGCATTTTGCTTAGAGAGTGGTTCTCTTCTTGAGTTCTCTTTGAGGACTTGATCTTCTTCAATTTTTTGCTTGAAGAGATCAAAGTTAATAGCTTTGGTTCAACTAACAAGTGTAGTTTGGGTCAAACTCTTTTCTTTGGTAGTTTCAGTTCTTATCTCTCCATAGATAACGGGTCGAACTCTTAATCCGTTTGAATCTCCAAGGCGTCCTGTGAACATTCCATATTGTTGTCGGGTGTTGAATATTTGAGGGTGAAAGTGTGTAAGAGGAATTACTCTAGAATCAGGAGAAGTTACGCAGTAGCTCCTGGATTATTGTGGTAATATTCCTATCCTGATAATTAGTGAATAAATATTAGTTTCACTATTATTATTAGTATTATCACACTATTATTATCACGTTTTTGTTAAAACGTATTTAAGAAAATAGAGAATGTATAAAAAGGGAAAAATGTGTAAATGAAATATCTATGTTTAGTAAACATGAAATTAAGAAAGATAAATAAATAGAAAGTTGTTAAGTGGTAATTAGTAATAAATATAAATACAGGAAATAATACTACATAGACATACAGTAAAAAGTAATAAATAGAAATATGATAAGAAATAATTAATAAACAAGATATACGATAAATGATAATTAATAAATAAGGAATTAGCTGTATCAAAGTTTGGATTTATAATGGATAAATATATTAATAAATAAACAATAATTATTTTGAAGTTATTAAACGGGAAAAGGATAAAGAAACACGCTAAGGACCACATGTAAGTTGATATGCATGTGGGTCTTCGGACCCTACATCACAAAGACTTAGGGGTTGTATGGTGACTGTTTACTGCTTTCATAGAATATTTAGGTTGTTTACTACTTTACCAGAAATTGAGCATGTTCTGTATATTGTGTTATTGGTTGTTGGATGTCTATTAGAATTAGGCTCTTTTAATGATATGTTTAATAGACGAGCATGCTTAGAGATTTTATACTGTATATATTCACGAGCATCATGCATCATGGTTTAAAAAGGATATGATAATGATTTTACATGCATAGTCTTAAAAGGTGGTTTAATGGATGTTCATATATACTAAGTGTACGGTATTCGTGGAAGGCTGATCAACCAAAGTGAATGACCATCATTTGGGTTGTAAGATTATCCCTTGATCTGACTAAAATAGAATAAATATAAAAGACTTAATACAAGGCAAATGGTATGCGTGAGACTGTTTAAGTCTGTGACAAAGACTGAGACACAGTCGCTAGTGGGCTTTCGAAGAAAGCTATTGTCCGCTACCTAAGCTTTCGGAGCAAGCCATTGCTGCCATACCAGTTGCGAAATCCCTGGACAAAGACTAGGATAGACTGATAAGACTTAAGTCCCTAGACAAAGACAGGGACAGACTGAAATATAAATGTAAATGAAAAATAGAAAATAGAAATGCATATGGTTTTGAAAAGAGCATAACATAAGCATTATACAGTTTTTATTCCTATCAATTATTGGGCATTAGGCTCATAACTGACTGTCTTGCAATGTAGGTATATGCTGGAAAGTAAACGAACAATATACAGAGCTGTTGATGAAGGATTTACACGTAGTAGATCTTGTGGCTGGCTAGGCTAAAAAGTAAATGGTTTTGTAAATAATAAATAAATAGTTTAATTGTTTTATTTAATGCTTCCGCTATATTTCAAGAAAAAAGATTTTATAAATAAAAGTTATTTCACTGCTATTATTTCATAAATGGGAAAAAGGATTTCAAGGAATGGATTTAACACTCAGTTTTAAAAGAAAAGGTTTACTTTGATATTATAAAAGAAAATTTTTAAATTTCTTACGATTTTCAATAAAATAAAAACTGGGATGTTACAGTTCATTTCTATAATATGTCAATTTCATTTTCAAAACACATGCATGAGAAATTCATATCTTAACATTTCTTGAAAACCATGATGCATGAATATGATTACACACAACTTAATAAAATCTAACGTATCATCAATATATCCTTAAATATCAACATGTTCATTCAACTTAAAATCTACTAAACACAAGCATCAAAATATCAAGTAATACATCCTTGAGCAATAACATGATTAAGACTCAGCATCTATCAAATACAAACCTCAAGCATAAAATCCTAAAGTGAATAAACAACAACCTACCTCTTGTGATGTAGCCCAAAAAGGAAAAACACAAACATCTATTTCTTATCTCAATTTCTTGAAGAAGATAAGTGCATATAGATTTCCTTCAAGTTGAAGCCTTCTCCTTCCTCTTTCTCTCAAGCCTCACACTCTCTCTCAAAGCTTTCTTTTCTTCTTCACTGTTCTGCCCTTTCATATAATGGTTTAATCCTTCTTCACACCACTTAAGCAGGAAGTGGCATCTCCCCAACCAAGAAATGGTGAGTAATCAATCTTTTATCTAATGAAAACATGAAATTTTTTCTTATTCTGGTAACCCTTTGCATTACCGATCGATCAACCCCTTCAAATGATCGATTGCTAAATAGCTTGAAAACAAACTCTGAATATTCTTTAAAAAAACTGATCGATCACCTTCTACACTTGATCGATCACAAATTCAACATTTTACAATATATAATGACCTTGAACGACTGTTAAACCCTTTGATCAACCGCTAAACTCAATTTTGCATAGACACCGATCGTTCACTGAACAACCGTAAAACCTCTTCATTTCGACTCTATAATGACGGTGAATGACTGCACCTTACCTTGATCGACCGCCATATCAATAGAGAGCTTAATTCCTTCATACTCCACCATCAGTGGTCGATCAACCCCTCCCAGATCACTTACTCCCTTCTAATTTAACAAAAACACTAAGAATCCACATTTTCTTAAATCCATAAATAACTAATCACTAAACCAATACCATTATCATCAAATATAACTATAATTATCCTCACACGTCAGCCTTATTACTCTAATACCTAGAATTTCTAGGTCACGATAAGCTTAGAATTGAGAATATATTATTTTATGATTATGAAAAATTAATTTAGGAAATGAAATGGAAGAATTTAAATTGGACTGGTAATCATTGTCAAGCGATGTTCAGAATAAGTCAAGAGTTGGGAGTGGGTTGACTAATATATGATATGTATATTTGATACATATATATTTATATGTTAATTAAATAAGAGAAATTAAAGTAAAAGAAAAGAATGAATTAAAATAAAAGAAGAATTGAAATAAAAAAATTGGGGGAAGAATTTAGAATGACGCGATCGGTTTTAATTAAAGAGAAGAAGGAGATTAAAAAGGAAAGAAAATATGCAAAAGAGAGGGAGAGGACTTAAACAAAGGAAGTAACTCCCCTTGAGAGAAATCTCTTTTGCGATGAAAAGAATTGACGTGCGAGCGTTCGGCGTCGTCGAGAGCAAGCGACGATGAGTGTGGACGGCGTTGTTGTGAGCAAGCAAGCATGCATGTTGCTGTTGGAGACTTTAAATTGCGGGATGAAAATGACTAGGTGCATTTGGGCCCATCGTGGGCTGTGATTTCTGTAGCACTCGGATGACGGTTTGGGTGATTGTTGGTTTGGTCGGTGGGAGTTATGATGGAGAAAGCTCCGATGTGGTGGCAGAGCTCTCGGGTGGTTGCCCTTGCATTTTGGCTTCTCGGCCTCCAATGTTGTGCACTATAAGTCGTTTGGTTCCATTTTTTGATTGGTTGTAAGGTGATCTGCCCTGTTTTGGATGGACCAAGCATGTCTGTACCCGCAATGCTTTGGGGGTGAGAAGGTTATGTGGAGAGTGGTAGAAAAATGGCAGTGGTGAAATTGTAGGAATTAGACGTGGGAAATGTCAAGCATAGCTCAACCTATGCATTCCATGTTGGACAAAGTTCCACTTGATTTTTCTGGCGCGTGAGCATATCCCGAGGAAATTGTTATTTGTAAATCCTCCATGTTTGCCTCCCTTTACAGATGACAACTCCTAGTGCGTGTTAGGTGAGGTACTTTGGGATATAAAATACGTGTGATGGAAGCCCCTGTGAAGAAGTGAGAGACATAGAGGGAGAGTTCATGAGAGTTACTCTTTGGAGAAAAGACCAGAGAGCTTTTGGAAGGGGAAAGAGTTGAGGAAATCAGAGAAGAAGAAGAAGAAGAAGAAGAAGAAGAAGAAGAAGAAGAAGCAAGGGAGGGGGTGCACTTGGGTCAACATTGTATCGGGTGTTCTACAAGTATGATGAATTCCTTCTTGACTTTATGGATTTTATGAGAATATGTAGTAGGAGATAAAAATGTGGTGGATGTTAGTAATATTGTCTGTGATGATATATGCCCTGTTGCTTGGATATAGTCTTCTGTCTTGTTATTGCTTGCTCTGATGGATATGGGTTAGCGTGGTGGTTTGTGCTCTATTGCTAGTTTAGGATTTTGTTCCCTGTTTTGTTACAATTTTCATAAAAAGAAGGATATTATCAGGGATAATGCACTCTTGTTTGGATTTGTTAAAGGTGGTGTGGAATATATTGATAATCTCCTCTATTTCGCGAAGCTTGGTTGTGCTACCTATTGTAATTGTTATATTCTCCATGTTGGAGATTGAAGAATAGTAATGGTGAAGATGTTAAGATTAATCAATTATTGAAATAGGGTTTTGTGGTTTAATTATTTTACTACTTTGAAAGGTTAGGATGAGGATTTATATTCTGCAGTTTTAGTTAAAGAAAAATGTGGGGAAGAAGGTTTAGTTGATGGCTTGAAATTATTAGTCTCTAATTCCTGCCTTATAAGCGAGAAAGAGGAATATACTTTGATTATAGCTGAATGGTTATTAACGAGTAAATGTTATTTATTATGAAGGTTAAACCAAAGTGCTAAGCTCTCTAAGAACGCGAGGTGAGAAATAGTGCATGAGTATGGTAAGTGGAGGCCTACATCATGGGATTAGAGATTGTTTTGTTTAATTTAAGTATACTGGATCTTGGTATGTGCTAGGTAGATAGATCCCTTTGGTGATGCTGTGTCGCTATACCCTATTTATTGCTATTCCTTGTTGTTTGTTATGCCCCATCGATTGCTATTCCCTAATGATTTCATAGGTGGTCACTGTGTTATTAGAGATAGTTGATGTGTGTAGTTTATTGTTACGGAGGCATAGTTTTATGAATGTTGCTATGTTCTATAATTGTTCTCCATTATATTGTGATCCTTGTTGTTATAGCATTTATATATTATTGAGATTTAAAGTATTGACTGACATGCATTATGATTATAGAAACAATTAGAATGAGCATGCATTGCACGGGAGAGACCAGATTAAATGAATGTAAATGGGAATTAGAGGTTTGGGAGTTTAGTGACAGTGATGTATCTCTTCCCCATGTAGGGATTGAGTGATCTGTTCTGCCCAGGCTGGCTCCCTAGGATGTATCTATTCTCCTTGTGGGAAATATCTCCATTGTCCTGAATTTATATGAGACTATGATTAAAGAACAGGAAAGGTGGATTTCTTCCTAACATAATCAGACACATGCATGCATCATATTGTGAATTGGTTTAATTGTATGCGTTCCTTGCTTGTGATAACATTAATATATATTGTTGAGAATAAAGTATTGCTTACATTGGAATGCATCATGAGTACCATTACGGACATGCATTTCACTAGAGAGACTATATTAAATGAATGTAAATGAGAATTGGAGGTTGGGGAGTTTAGTGACGGTGATGCCTGGGAGAGCTGCATGATGATGTATCCCTTCCCACGTAGCGATTGGGTGACCTGTTCTGCCCAGGCTTGACCCCGAGGACGTATCTACTCTCCCTATAGGAAATATCTCCAATGTCCCAATTAATTATGAGACTGTGAGTAAAGAACAGATTGGGTTGATTCCTTTTTGATATAATCAGACATATGCATGCATCATACTTCATTCTATTTCTTGTTGAGTGTTAGGCTCATGGTTATCTGATGATGTAGGTATGTACGAGAACAGGAGAATAGGTTAAAGGTAGTTGATGAAGGATTTGCACGGGTGGATCTTGTTGCTGGCTAGGATAAAGGGATTTGAAAGAAAAATGATTTGTAAAGAGTTTTGTAAAGTACTTAAATTGAAAAAGGAAAGAAGTTATTTATTGTATTCTAAAATGCTTTGTTTTATTTATTTGGTTTTCTGTTGTGCTTTATGAAAGGTTTTAAAAAAAGAATTTTAATTATCGTTTCAAAGGGGTTTTTATAATGAAAAATCTTAAGCTGTATTTATAAAAGAAATTTTTTTTAAATATAAGAAAAATTGGGTCGTTACAATTACCATCATTATCCTAGGCTTAATATGACAAAAAACTCGGGGTATTACAATTTGGGTTATCGTTGATAGGTTAACATAGATGGCTCACTTTTTGCCTGTTAAGATGATATATTCAATGAATCAATTCACCAAGTTTTATATCCAGGAGATTGTGGGGTTACATGGAGTTCTAGTGTCTATTGTTTCAAACTGTGATACAATATTTACTTAAGCCTTTTGCAAAATTTTGCACAAAACTATGGGCATAGAATTAAAGTTTAATACAACTTTTCATCATCAGACTGATGACTAATTAGAAAGGATGATTCCAGTGTCAGAGGATTTGCAAGTGGAATTTCTAGTACTCTCAATTCTATAACTGTATATCAGATTGACTGACTACACCATCTTTATGTACCTATTTTACCTGTTAGGTGGAGTTGGTGTTTGAGTGGCACTCTATTTGGTGTTATGCATGGCTCTCTGTTTACTGTTATGTATGGATCCTTTGTAACTTGTAGTTGTGGATATAGGTGTACGATCATTGGATGCCAGATATATTAGACATCGCAGACTTATTGGTGTGTGGTTTAGTGGAAGTATAGAAGGGCTTCAAATTTATTTTTTGGCAAAGAGACTTTCTCTAGGAATTCTCCTTCTCCATCTCAATCCTAGCATAACAAAGAAATTTAATAAAAACTACTCAACCGAAAACCAATGTTGTGGTTGGACCACTACATGACCGGATGACAACAAAGAAGATCGGAAACTATCTCTGTTGAAGTAATATTCCATTAACATTGAAGATCACAGCAGGTAGAGAGGAGTTACAGTGGAAGAAGAAGGAGAAGAAGTTCTAGAGAGAAAATAGAAAGGAAACAAATAATTAACAAAAAGGGTTTCACTTCATCCACATTATCTGCCACTGCTTTAGTCACCTATAAAGCTAAATTAAAGATGCTTAATCTGCCCCTAAGCTAGAGCCACGTAGGCAATAGGATGAGTGACACGTAGGCAAGAAGAATGCTCCACCATAACAACCCACCCTCTTACAATATAATTGTCCTCAAGTATATAAAGTTTTTGCAGACTCATCATCTCTCTATTGCATATTTCATCCACCATGATCAAAAATGAAAATAATGTGCTCACCAATAAGCAAAATCCTTATGGTCATCTTACCTAAAATGCAAATGTTTTTATCATGTTTATATTTTTCATTACTTACTGAGCATTAGACTCATAGATGAATATTGTGATGTATGTGAACTTGAATAAAAAGAAAGATAATAGAGGACCACACAGTTGATGGAGCATACTTGCAAAGAGATCTTGGAGTTATTACTACAAATTCAATTTATGGAATGAGACATGTTTTATAAAAAGAAAATGATAGGTAATTATTTGCACATGTTTTGATAGATGGAACTATTTATGATTTGATTATCATTAGAAAGTTAAGGAGAAAAGTCTTTTGCTATGCTAAGGGATAGAAATAAAAGTTTAGAAAAAGTGGGTAAATTACAAAGAAAAAATGGGAAAAGAAATCGAGACGCTACATAGTGTGTGTTAGACCTGATCCCAAGGAGATACACAAAAAAATTTCAACTCTTGAATATGGTGCGAAAGAAAAATTCATTTTCGAGGTTTGGGGACAATGATAAAGGATAAAAATGAGGTAGAAAATTCCTCATTTGCTATCACAGGATCAAGGATTCAGGCCTTGGATGAGTTTATATACATGCTACAACAAGATAACAAGCTTATAGGGGAAAAGAGAAACACAACCTAAATGCAGAACTAAAGGTTAAACTTATGGAAGGGAAGAGTGGATATGGGAAAAAAAAGAAGAGATTATTTCAAATGTGAATGAGCAGACCCATATTCTCATAATTGAGTTGGAAAAGAAGATGGAGAGATGCCAGCAAATTGCAAATGATTTTATTGATTTGAAGAGTAGAAGAATAGAGGACTAGATACTTTAACAACAGATGGGTGTTGAAATACCTATCATGTCTATAGTAGTCAGCACATGCAATTTTCTAACAATCTTTCCAGACTTGACAAAAATCCAAATCTAATTCATACAAATCTTTAAAGAATTCAAATCCCAATAATTTTTTTTATTTTAGACAAGTGATTAGAATGTACCTTTTAGACAACGGATTGACGACTAAATTTTTTTTACCTTTCTTATAATGGATTACGTACAGAAAAGTCTTGATGAACTCCATCCACTTGGCGTGTCTCTTGTGAAATTTTCCTTGTGACTTTAGATGCTTCAAGCTCTCATGATCGGAATGAATGATGAACTCCTTCAACCACAAGTAGTGTTGCCATGTTTGTAATGTCCTCATTAAGGCATATAATTCTTTGTCGTAGGTTGGGTAATTTAATGCTGCTCCACTAAGCTTTTGTATCTCCTTGGTTTCTTCTGGGTTTGCTCGATATGTGGGTTAGCTAGGAATCGTTGCTCTCGACATGACGTCGATTTGATGTTCTATTCCCCTAAATAGGGGCACAATTTTAGGTAACTCCTCTAAAAACACATCTTCATATTCCTACAAAAGAGAGATAACATCCATTGCAAGAGAATTGGTTAGTTAACTAGAAGTCAAATAAACATCTTTGTATACTAATAAAATCATCTCATTACTTTTCTCGCTATTCCTCAAAATTCCACTTTTTTTTTCTCCTCCTCCCTTGGTTTTTCTCCTTTTTCCTAATTTCTTTTCTTCCTCTTTGCCTTTTTTGCTCAATTCACTCTTGGCTTTTCTCTCTTTGGCTCTTTTGTCTCCTTTCTTATATTCGCCTTTTTTTATCTATCTTCTACTCCACTCGATTTTTTGACTACTCCATTATTCAAAATTTCCCTTCCTTTTTCTTTTAACTTTTTGTAGCTTTGGAATTCTTTCGCTATTCTTTCTTTGTCCATACTTGCTTCCCACAGTTGTAAGGGTATTAGAACAATTATTCTCCTATTTTGAACTAGTGAATACTCATTCTTTAATCCAATATGTTTATCCACTCTATTGTATTGTCATGGTCTTCCCAAAAGGATGTGAGTGGCTTGCATTGGTACTACGTCGCACAAAACTTGATCCTTGTATTTTTTGATTGATAAAGCAATACTTACTTGTTTTGTCACCTTGACTTCACCACAATCAATTAACCATTGTAATTTGTATGGTTTTGTGTCTTTCGGTCTTCAAGTTTAACTTTTGAACCAATAACGTACCAGCCATGTTTGTACAATTTCCACTATTGATGATCAAATTACACACCTTGTTGTTGACATGGGATCTAGTATGAAATAATTTTTTTCTTTGGACCTTGTTGTCGTCCTCCTTATGTTGCACACTTAGTGATCTCCTTGTGACTAGTAACTCTCTTTTAACCGTTTTTGCATATCCACGTCACTACAATCCTCTAGTGGTGGCATATCATTATCACTTGAATTCACAATTTCTCCACCTCCATTATCCAATAAAACCATCATTTACTTGTTCGGACAATTTGATGCGATATGACCAAATCTTTGGTACCGAAAGCATTTGATCTCTCTATTTTTAGTTGGTGTAGAAGTTTTGCACTTTCCTTTTGGGGGAATGTCAATTTTAGCCGTGGTTTAAGGATTTGATCCATTCATTCATTAAGAGCCAAGTCAAGACCAAAAGGCAAGAACCAAATATCAGAGGACCAATGACAAGATCAAGGACAAAAAATATGTACAAAAATCTACATATTTTTATTAAGGAAATCTAAGCCATCAAACGACTAGCAAAGACCCATGATGATGCTAAGTATTTCGGAAAAAGCAATGGAGGACCAAGGAAGTATGGAAAGCAAACAAGTGTTGATAAATTGGAAAAGGATCCTAGTAGCGCACGCCAACCTTCTTTGTAGCACGCCGCGCGTGCACCAAGCGTGTACCGCGCAGCCAGCGCCACAACACACCATCACACAACACTAAACAGCTCTCACCGCCTGCCACATCATCACGCGTCATTGTGAATCCCATTCGCCCCATCAGCATGCCTCTCTGCATCTGACCCATCGCCCAAAGTTGATAGGATTCAAGATCACCAAGAACACTCTTTATGAAATCTTCTAGAAACTGTGAATAATCCGAGCAATCAACAATAAAACAAATCAAACTCCCAATTCTTACGTGAATTTGAACTGCAATTTGGTAGGCTGAAACTAGACACATGCAGATAAATTGTGTCAAAAAATTCATTACAAAATCCACTCTAGATCTCCACTTATGGCCGAAACAACAGAACTCAAAAACTAGGGCTTCACCTGAGCAGATCTGGCGACCAGAATTAAAATAGAGAGATCTCACCCCATATAAATCCAACAATTACCAAATTTGGCAGGCAGCAACGTCACTCAATATAGAATAAATCTTTGGAAGGAACGTAATCAAGAAAACCAACGTAAGGCCTCCAAAACAGATCAACAATCGACTGCAGAAATCTGCTCACATAGAAAACAGATTCTTGCGGTTAATAAGAATTCCAGAATATCTCCATCTTCACAAAGAACGAGGACTATACCTCATAACACAAATGATGACAACCAAATATAATAAGAATAGATCCAGAATAACCAGGTCTTACCAACAATAATCTTCGAAAATACCAAATGAAATGTGGAGCCCGATTTGTCCTCCTTCCGTGAGAGGATCGGATATATTCGGCTTAATCAAGGATCAAGCACTCTCCATGGGGTCTAACGTTTCTCCTATCTCCACACTACAAAAACACCACAAGGGTGATGCTTTGGAAGAGACAGTAACCCTTCCAACTTGCTCAAGAAAATGCTATAAAGAGAAGCAAGTTTGGGTAGGAAAAGAGGATGGCTGAGAGGAGGGAGGATCTGCGCGGTTCTAACACTTTCAAACAAGGGTTTCTTTTCTAATTTTCCAAAAATTGATCTTCCATTCAGCAAAAGGGGTATTAAACCCTAAGGTTTCACAACAAAACATAAAAGGACTAAAATGCTCTTAACATACCAAAAATTCGGCATGAGGGCGCGGTTTACACCTCTAAAAAATGACTTACTAAAACATAAAATTCAACCAAATAATAATCAACAACTCAAAGTTCAACCAACAAGTATCTTAAATATAAAAAATGGAAAATAAGTACGAAACCGATATGTAGACGAATTGTAACCTTAAGCTGGCTCAAAGTTGGAAGGAGTAGTGAAGTCCGTTGGAGGTGAGCTAATCCAAGTAACAACATGAAATGGTCTTCCTTTGGCCTCGTGAGTAGTCTCTTCCGTAAAATCCCATAAATTAGTCTTTCCTACAAAAAAAGAATGAGTTAAGGATGAAATAAGTCTCTTGGCTCGGGCACGCGTCATTGGACCTCGGTTTACATCAAAAGCCCACTCCCGGCCCAGCCTAGGGTGTGCCAGCCTAGCCTAGCACACGCACCGCCAGGCCCAGCTTGTGCTAACCCCACCCATCTTGTGCCCTACGTGTGGCCATTGCGTCATGCACCCACAAAAACCCTAACCAAGCCTCTTTTTTGTGTTTTTAGGTCATTTTAATATGTTTTATGGTTAACCTAGTTTTTGCCCATTTAAACAAAGTTGTAAGGTCTTATTGGAAAAACTTTTGAGATTTATGAAAATTGAGCTTATGTTTTTTCATGAGATTCTTTGAATTCTCTTCTTAAGTCCTTATTGAGGAATTTGATTTTCTTCAAGTGCTTGCTTGAAAAGATTGAACTTGATAGCTTTTGATTCATCCAACAAATTTTGTTAAGGTCAAGCTTCTTTCCTCTTAAATCATAAAGGCATTTATGTGATTATTCCACATTGTTGTCAGGTCTCGGATTCTCTAAAATCTTAGGTTTGCATCATTTGGTATCAGAGCAAAGGTTCTTATGATTCAAGTTGCTATCTTTACTGCTTTTCTATTTATCTTTCATTGTTTTTCTTCAAATTAAGAAAAAAAATCTTCTCCTTTCAGAAATTCTCAAGTTTCAAGATTTCTTTTGATTAAAAACGAAAGGTTGGTTGGAAAATTCACAAAGTAGATACTTTTGTGTGTCTTGATCTCTAGAATCCAAATATCTAATTGGTTTTCTATTTTTTTGAGTTTCAAAAATCCGCCAGGAAAATTTTTCTACCCATTATGTGTTGAAATTTTCTAGTTGGAAACATTTGAAAAGTAGATATTCTTTTTTATCTCAATCTCTAGAATCCAAATATATAATCAATTTTCTATTTCTATAAGTTTCAAAAATCCCATGGGAAAATTTTTCGATCCATTATATCTTGAAATTCTCTGTTTGGAAACATTCGAAAAATAGATATTCTTGCTTATCTTGATCTCTAGAGTCTGAATATCTAATCGATTTTCTTTTTTATCTCAATCTCTAGAATCCAAATATATAATCAATTTTCTATTTCTATAAGTTTCAAAAACCCCATGGGAAAATTTTTCGATCCATTATATCTTGAAATTCTCTGTTTAGAAACATTCAAAAAATAGATATTCTTGCTTATCTCAATCTCTAGAGTCTGAATATCTAATCGATTTTTTTTTTGCAAGTTTCAAAATTCACTGGAAAATTTTTGATTCGTTAAATATTGAGTTTCGTAAGATTTATTGGGTGGAGGACTAAGGAAGCAATGGAGGACCAAGGAAGCATGGAAAGCAAACAAATGTTTCTAAGTTAGAAAAGGGTCTAGCAGTGCACATGCCATCCGTTGCAGCAGCGCATCGCGCACACGGCCTGGTCACCACCACGCGCACCGCACAGGCAGTGCCACAACACATAGTGCACACATCCCCAGGTCTCCAATGTGTGCAGCGCGCAGCCCGCACACCATATTTAACTCATTAGAGTGCCTCATCATTGCGCCTCTCCGTAAATCCTGCACCCATTAGCATGCCTCTGCTGACCGAGCGCCTGTAGTCCACGCCTGATCACGCTTAGCGCGTGCACTTGGCTCGGCCAGCGCACGCCGACCCAAACCATTGCGGGCCTGTGTAGCCTAGCGCTGGCAGCATGACCACTGCGGCCACCACCCAAAAAAACAATAGTTTTTACTTTCTTTTGTCTTTTTGGGTTGTTTTACTATGTTCTAAAGTTTTACCTAGTTTTTGACTATTTAAACAAGTGTAAGACCTCATTGGAAATTTTTTCTTTTGAGATTTATGAAAATTGAAGCTTATGCTTTTGTGACATTCTTTGGAATTCTCTTCTTAAGTTCTTATTGAGGAACTTGATCTTCTTAAAGTGCTTGCTTTAAAAGATCGAGCTTGATAGCTTTTGATTCAACCAAGAAGTTTTGTTTAGGTCAAACTCCTATCCTTTTGAATCATCAAGGCATTTCTATGATTATTCTGCGTTATTGTCAGGTCTTGGATTCTTTATAATCCAAGGTTTGCATCAAGCCAAGTCATGACCAAAAGGCCAAGATCCATTGCAAAACATCGGAGAACCAATGACAAGATTAAGGACAAAGAAGATGTACCCAAATTTACATATTTTTATCAAGAAAATACAAGATAAAGAGCCATCAAACGACAAACAAAAACTCATGATGATGCTAAGTATCAAGCAAGAAGTAATGGATGACCAAAGAAGCATAAAAAGTGAACTAATATTGCTAAATTGGAAAAGGGCCCCAACTCCGCGCGCTAGCCCTCACTACAGCGCACCCAATTTGCTAGCATGTGCACCGGACAGCGAACGCCAGCAAACGTATCTCACCCTCACGTCCCCTGTATGTGCCTCATCATCACACCCCGTTAGTGCGCCCCATCAGCACACCTTTCTTGACCAAGCGTCCAACACCTTCTCCCTACCTAGCGCAATGCACACTAGCCTAGTCTAGCATGCCTACCAGTTTGCATAGTGCATGATCGAGCTGGCCCAGCACACGCATCCCCCAGCCCAGTGTGAGCCAACTCAGTCAAGTGCGAGCCTTGCGCGAGACTACTGCGATCACCAACCACAAAAACCCTAACCAAGTTTTATTTTTTTGTTTTTGGGTCATTTTACTATGTTTTAACTTGAACCTAGTTTTTGCCTATTTAAAGAAAGTTGTAAGACCTCATTGAGGGAACCTTTTTTATGATTTATGAAAATTAAGCTTATGCTTTTTGGTGAGTTTCTTTGAATTATCTTCTTAAGTTCTTATTGAGGAACTTGATCTTCTTCAAGTGCTTGCATGAAAAGATCAAACTTGATAGCTTTTGATTCAACCAATAAATTTGGTTTGGGTCAAGCTCCTATCCTCTTGAACCATAAAGGCATTTCTATGATTATTCTGCATTGTTGTCGAGTCTCAAATTCTCTGTAATCCTAGGTTCACATTAGAAACACGTCCAAAAATACGTTGTGGCATAAAATGATTGGTTTAGCATGACAAATATTTGTTGAGAATATTCTTGGCAGACATGAGTGTGATTGTTGCAGCATGTTATACTTCTGCATTTGAAGTACTAGCAATTTAAAAAACAAACTATGTTGTGCCTGATTGTTGATTGAGGCTTCATCTGTCATTTCACCTTAGAGTAAGTGCACATTGAAGGAATGAAATGAATGACCCTTGGTTGAAAAGGCATGATCAATCGTCTAGCTTGGATGTACCAAGACACACTTGAATTAAAAAGCGAAAAACCCAAGGACATTGTATTTTTTGCTGGAGAAGAAATTTAGTTGGGTGACCGAGAAAAGAATTGGAGAGAAGAGGCATACATTGTGCTGATCGAGAGGGTCTTGGCTCTATAAAGTTAAGAATTTGGTAGAGTGTATTACTCAGAATCCATGTAAGTAGAGATTGCATGTGTTTAGCCAATCGGCTTACACTAGAAGGTGTTAGGAGACTTTATTTGATTGGTTTGTTGTGTTTATCCATATCATGAGGATGTGATATTCTGTTTTCTATTCTTGGATATGATGCTTTGTATTTTGGGACTTTTTTTTTTATTTAACTCAAGGTTTTGTTGCTATACTATTTGTGTTGATAAGTGTTAAGGTTTTGTTTTCACTAAAAACATGATGTATAAGAATGTTGTTGTCTGTCAAAATGAAGATAATATTCTGTACTTATTGTTAAATGTTGATTTACTCGAGGATGTGCTAGATTGAAGTTCAGATGTTTTTTTACTTGCATGTTTGCCATATAAGAAAGATACAAGATGAAAGAAGACATGTAAATGGGTTTAGAGGACATGTTATTGCCAAGAAGAACTAAGGGGTGCAGATACATGTTCGTTTGCCTTTGATTGATTCTGGGGCAGATCAGTCGATGTTGGTCTGTAATACCCAGAATTAAGTTGGGACTATGAATAATAATAATTATAAATTTTGAAGATGTTGGGGATGATTATATTATGGAATATATTTCCTTGATTTTTCTGTAATGAAATTAAGTAAGGATAATTGAGAAATTAATTGGGTGTAATTTAATTATTTGGATGATTGTTAAAGATTTATTGATGGAATTATTTGAATGGGTTAAGTGGGGATTTTGGTTAAGGATTAAAGTATAAATTGTTGAGGGAAGTGTTCTGTTGGCATTTTCTGTCGACTATGGATAAATCGGTCGAATAAATGGTCGATCACTAAATATTACAGATTGCTCTGAGGTTTTTGGGTCGACAAAGCAGTCGAGGATGCAGTCAAGTAGCTATACCGAAATGTATTACAGATTGAAATTTGGGATTTTGGTCAATAGGGCGGTAGAGGGTACTCAACCGAAAAACATTGCAGAGGCAAAAATATGAGTGGTGGTTGATGGTGTGGTCGAGTGTCGTCGACCGAAAAAAGACAGTGGCGAAGCAGCAGACAACGTGGGTTAGCGGTTGAGTGAACGTCTGGCATTTGGGCATTGGAGCAGTCAAAATTCATGTCGACCGGGGAGTAGCGGTTGACAGTAATGTCGACCAATCCCATGGGGAATTACAGATTTTGATTTTCAATTGCTGAGCGGTTGATAGCTCGATGTCGACTGGGAATTATTGGTCGATGCACCTGTTGATCGCTCCCACATGATTCTGCAGCCCGGGAAGATAAATTGAAAATCCCTAGGCATGAAGTGTGTTGTGATTCCTCCATGTTGCTTCCTTTTACAGATGGCAACTCCTAATGGGTGTTAGGTGAGATAAATTGGGATGAGTTATTCATATTTGTGAATCCTTTGGGAGAGTGGAGAAGAAAATGAAACAGGGAGAGGTTTTGGAGTGAACCGAGACTGAAGAGAGAAGGGAGAGGGGATGAGCTTCTAGAGAAGTTATGAGACAGAGGAGTGCGTCAGAGCTTCTAGAGAGAAAGCGAGCTGCTATCATTGAGGGATAGGCCGAGAGTTATGTTGTGAAGCAGAGAAAGAAGAGGAGAGAAATACAGAGGGAGGAAGGAGTTTTGGTGAAGGCCAACTCTTGGGTCAACACTCTCTCGGGCATTCTTCAGGTAAGACGAATTCCTTCTTGAATTTTATGGATTTTATGAGGATGTGAAGTAGGAGATAAAAGTGTGGTGGATGTTAGTAATGTTGTTTATGATGATATATGCCTTGTTGCTTGGATATTGTCCTCTTTCTGTTTACTGCTTGCTTTGATGGTTATGGGTCTGTGTTGTGGTTTGTGGCCTATTGCTGGGTTGGGATTTTGTTCTATGTTTTGTTATAGCTTTGATAAAAGAAGGATATTAGCAAGGATAATGCACTGTTGTTTGGTTTTATTAAATGTGTTGTGGAATATACCAACAATCTCCTCTATTCAGTTAAGCTTGGTGGTGCTCCTTGTTGTTATTGTTATATTTTGCATGTTGGACATTGAAGAATAATAATCGTGGAGATGTTAAGATTGATGGATTATTGAAATAGGGTTTTGTGGTTTAATTATTTCACTATTTTGAAGGGTAAGGATGGGAAATTATATTATGCAGTTTTAGTTAAAGAAAAATGTGGAGAATAAGGTTCAGTTGATGGCCTGAAGTTATTAGTCTCTAATTCCTGTCTTATAAGCATGAAAGATGAATATGTTTTGATATATATTTGAATGGTTATTAACGAGTAAATTTTATTTATTGTGAAGGTGTTATGAAGGTTAGATTGGAATGCTAGATGCATTATGTAACACCCCGACTTTTTATATCGGAATTTATTAAGAATAATTGGAAATTAATTAGGGGTATTTGGATTTATCGGATATTTATCAGGGGTAGTACCAAATACGTAACCGTTCGGTTATAATTTAAGAGAATTTATTGGGGGGTTTAATTGATAGGACTCCGTTTGAGAAATGGAATTAAGAAATTTGAATTGGACCTCTAACAATCTTTTAACGATATTTGGATTAACTCGAGAGTTACAAACTTGGGTCAGTTAATATGTGATACTAATTATCAACACTTAAACGTACGTTTCTTTTTTTTTTTAATTAATTTATTAAGGTTAAAATGGGAAAAGTAAATTGAAGAGGGGAGGGGAAGCTGAACTGGTTCAGCTGAAACGGTTCAAGCTTTATTGGCTTGGCTGGGAGAATTAAAAGAAAGGCCTTCATTGGCCTTCGACCATTTAGCCGAACGAAAGAAAAGGTAGAGGGAGAGCCGGCGAAGGGGGGAACGTCGTCGACGCTCGGCTCGAGCCCAGGCGGCTCCTTCGCGGTAGTTGGAGGTACAAGCAGTTGCAGTGGGGAACAGCGCGGGATAGCTAGGGCTCCGTCGAAGTGTCGGACTTCACAGAACGGTTCGGTGCAAAGCTTGGGTGGTCGTTTGGCGTTGGTGTTGTGGTGTCCGGCGATTTCTGGTGACGCTCAACGACGATGGGCGGAGAGTGATGAAATGGCGAGGTTTGGCGTTGGGTACTGCGACTCGGACCTCGGGTAAATGGAAGCAGGGGCGGTTTGAGCTGGATCAGCCGTAGTTTGGACCGAAAAGGTAGTTTCTTCCTCTGGTTTTGTTCTGATGAAGTGGACAGCAAGTCCAGCGTAGGGAGCATACTCAGAAAACCTGCAGGGGCTGGTCAGGCGTGCTGGGAGAATTTCACTCTCTGCCCTGGGCATTGGCAGAGAGTGTCCCCTCTCTACTGGTGATATATAGAGATGAGACGGGGGGAGATGAGAGGTTGGGAAGGTGAGACGGAGTAAAGGTAGAGTGTTTTGGGTGAGCTACAGTGGAAGGAAAGAGGCTTTCATGAGTGGACTGCTGGCCAAGGGTGGAAGAGAGCTGGAGTTCGAGTGGGACTGCAAGGACGTGGGTCTGCTCTGTCCTAATGGTGAGGTTTCTTCTTTGAGATTTTGTCATTTGGGTACTGTTTGGATAATTAGTGCTGTTTAGTTTGATTTGGTGTATGAAATTTGTGTCTTGTGATAGTCTGAGAATGTTAGTTGATGGATATATGCTGCTGAATGGATGATTTTTGTTGGATGAAGTAATCTGTTGTGTTGGATTAACTTTGCAGTTGGTTAACAAGCTAATGTCTCTATTGTTGGCTATCACATTGGTTGGATAGGATAAACTGTTTTGTTTGTTAAGCAGTTTTGTTAAACTTGGTGATGATTCCTGGACGTTTGGATATTCCGTTAATTGAGGATAGTGTTGTGAGAGGTCCATGTGTTGTTGAATTTGGTACCACGTGTTAACGGTTGATGAGAAGGTTATTAATATTTTGTTTATTATGGAATTAATTGTAGAGGTTAAATGAATTGTCTGTTGCTCGAATGATTAAGGAATATTGTCGAAGGATATAGATGTGTTCTGTTAATTGCGTAATATTATGGAAAGTTCATTGCCATGATAAGATTAGAAAATATCGTTATTGGGTGAGCTGAGATACAAATTGTTGGAATATGGATTATGAGACACTACCAAATGATAAATGTTTCTAATTGTGAAGGTATCAGAAAGAGACGAAGGATAGCGGTTGAGTACCAATCGCGATAAAGATGTGAGGTAAGGAAATTGGCTGAGTCTTGGCCATTTGGAGGCCGTACCCACAAATAGAGTGCGTGAGTTTTTATGAATTGCTTGCTACTAGTCCCTTGGATGATTTCCTGCTATATTTTCCTTGTTGATAGTGCATAGATATTTTGTAGGTAATTCCCCTATTGTTAGTGCTCTGTGAATATTTCCCTTTGTTGAATTGATTGGTTTTATTGTCTGTGCTGTGATTCAATGCTGTGTTTGATAAAGAGGTGATGAAGGCTAATGTTAAAAGGGATAAAGGTTTAACATGTGAAAAGGAGGAATGTTTATTATTTATTTTACTAGCTGTATCTATTTTTGCTACCTTTCCTTCATTGTTTTGCTATCGGTTCTACTTAGTTAATTACCTCCATTTTAATTGTATTATTAATTATCTCCCTGTTAGTTAATACTTTGCCGTAAATTGTTTTGCTATTTCGTTAACTAATAACCATGTATAATTCGTATGTTTAAATTTATTAGGATGTTCTTTAATTAGCAAGGAGTGTGTCATGTAATTGTAATTAGCATGATATTTAATAATGTTAGCATGAAAATCGGCTAAGCATGTAAACCGACTAATAACTTATTAGAATAATAAATTGTAACCTTCCTTCGAGCCTGTTTAATATTCATGATCATGTGAACTAATTTACTAACTAGGGATAAATAACTAGAATATGCTTAGGTAAGTGTGGTTATCACTGAGCATGTTAAACTATCTAGAGAAAACAACTCGTTCGATAATCATAGCATGTCTAACTTAGCTTGCATGTTATCCGTATGTTAATTAACTAAAGTAATTAAGTAGCTTGAGCATGTAATTAACTAAGTATGTTAATTCTTCTGTTGTTTAAATCAATTAGTGGCATGTTAATCAACTAAGGTAATTAGTTAACTCAGGCATGTTAAGGAATTCAGATAATAATGGTAGCATGTGAAATTATTTATGTTAATATTTCCATGAGCATGCAAATTGACTATTAAATATCATGTTTGATTAGCGAGACTCGAGCATGTTAACTAATTCGAATAAGTAATTAATTAGACATTGAGCATGTAATCAACTAAAATAAGCATTTGCTAATTTGCAAGCATATTCCGTTATTCGTTGTTTACAACATGTTTCCATGTTTAGCCTAGCTTAGTTCAATGGACATGTTAAGTTAATTGTAATTCATCGTATGTTACTTTATCATCTCATCTTGTTCATTCGCTGCTTTTAATTCGATATCATAACTGTTCCCTATATTTTTGTGCACTTTCAATTATTGTTATCATTGTATGTGCAATTTCAATTACAGTTACTTCCATTTCAATGCGCACTTCAATTATTATTACTATTACGTTATATGCATTATGCATCACATTAGGTTAAGAATATATGGTCATGCATCATGTTAATAGAAACTAATAGGGAGTGCCACGGGGTGGTACATACACGTACATGAGTGAGGATAAATGATGAAAATAAGTAAAATAATAAGATAATAAAGGCCTCTGTGGTTCGGTAGCTTAGCCCAGCACAGACACAAAGAAAAGAAAAGGGAGTTGGAGGCGAATGGGTAGTTTGGATCAAGCTTGGCACTGGACTATGCCCCTTTCTCATGTTGGGAAAGGGACCAGCTGCACACAAGAGGTTAGAAGCCGACCAAGACTATACCATCCTATATGGGTCCTTCAATCTTTAGCTCGAAGTACTAGTAACGAATGAACGATGTAAAGAAAAGTAATAAAATGGTAAATGGCTAATGAAAGGATTGGTTTGGGTGGCCCTCATTCCAAATGAACTAAAGAGAGTCATGAACATATTGCATTAACCCTTTTCCTTACTGAGCTATTAGGCTCACGTATTACTTGTGGTGTAGGTACAATGACAAACGGATAATAAGTAGATGACAACCACATAATGAAACAGGAATGGATGATTTTGCATGCACGAGACTCGGGGCTGGCAAGACAAAGAGAAAGATGAGTAAACGAGTGTAATCAAATGATGTTTAATTGTCAGATTCATTTGTTAAACATAGTGTTTCAATTATTTAGTATTTCCTTCTGAATGATTTATTTACGCTTCCACCATGATTTACAAGGGTTTATTTCTTTACGCTTCTGAAAGATTTTAAACAGATGGTTTTATTTTATTATTTACGCTTCCGCATCTTGTAATTGGTTTTCCCAAATGAGTTTTAAAGAAAGAGTCAATAGCAATCCGGTTAGACGAGCTCTGATACATTTTGTTTTTAAAAAGAAAAATTTTAAATTTTACGCATTTTCAAGGAATTACGAAAATCCGGGTTGTTACACGTTACGGACGACAGGTGAGTTGATATTATATGTGCTTTGGTTTTTGGGGCCCTACATCTCAAGAATTAGGATTTGTATGCTGACTGTGTTTATTAGAAATAGGTTTAGGTTTGATTATGTTATTGTTCGAGGATATTTGTAATATACGGGGTATTTAGTTTCACCTAATTATTGAGTTAAGCAAAAATGTAAGATATTGTTTTTATTATGAAGAATAAAGTGTTGAAGTGTATTGGAATTATAGGTGTATAATTATTTATTGTTAGAGAAATAAGAATTGAAAGTAATTAAGGAATTAAAGATAAAATCAGACGAAAATAGAGGAAAGAAGCTGGCGGTTGATCGTGGCGGTCGAGTAGCATCAACATCGATTGACCGGTGCGATCAACTAGAAAAAATGAAAGTTGAAAATTGGCGGTCGTTCAGCGAATGGGTGGTCAATCATCCAAGAGTTAAATCGATCAACTGCCATTGAAAACACCTTCTGGAAGCGATAATCAATCACCAAAAATGGAAATCTTTGACTCTTGACGCTTCAATGGATGTCCTTGCGTCTTTATTCTTGACTTTTCACCTTCGTAGGGAAGCTGGAGGGTTGTCTAAGGTATATAGATAGACGTATGAGTTAGAAGTTTTTCCTTCTAGGAAAAACTGGTGAGAGAGCGAACTACTCTGTGAGTTGCTGTCGACGGAGAAGAGGATCACTACTGAGGAAAGTGAAGAGTGGAAATGCACGAGGTAAGGAATAATGCATGTGCTTTGTCCGAAAGGGCCTACATCGCAAGAGTAAGACGTTTGTGTATTTTGCTATGTTATGTGCTGTTCTTTTCATTGTTTATTCTCTAAGAAGTTTTTTTTTTCTGTGATAGAACTATTGCTAAGGATTGTCTTTGCATGCTTTTATTGTTGAGTTCACTGTAATAGTTATGCTTCGATTATAGACCTCAATTCGTATTGCTTTTGTCGATAGTTTGCCAAATCGTTATGATGAAAATGAGTTAAAAGGTTGATGGACAGTGGGGAAGATGAAGTGGGTTTGCATGTTGGTGCTCTCTGTAGAGTTTTTACTACTATTATTCTTTATTATCATCAATAGGTTGATATTCTATGATGACTCCTACTGTTTTTATGTCCTCTGCATGTTGATAATTAGGAATAATTTACTGTTATTTTTTTTGCAGTTTAGAAAACCAAACGGTAGGAGGGAAGGAGTAAATCAGTGGTGTAGGCGTAGGTTTATACATGTAAAAAAGGGTTTACATAATTAACTTCCCTGTTTTTGGGTGTTAAATTGTAATACTATTTTGGAATAAATTTGGAAGTTAAATAGGTTAGTTTTACATTGTTGATAAATTGTCAATAGACATTTTGCTTAGGTTGGTAACCCCGACATAAAGTAAAACAAACAGAAAATTTATTAGTTATGTTAGACTACAAGTATTGATGTCTGAGTGCATAATATGAATATAGAAAGTTTAGAACAATAACATGATAAATGAATTGTTTAATAGTATGTATCCTAAATAAATTGTTAGTAGAAATATGTTTAGTGTTAAATTACAGTTGAAGCATGATTGTATTTGTAACGACCCGGATTTTCGTAATTCCTTTAAAATGCGTGAAATGTTGAAATTTTCCTTTTTAAAACAAAACGTCTCAGAGTGCGTCTGACTGGATCGCTACTGACTCTTTCTTTAACTCGTTATGAAAACAAAACCCTTTGATAAAATGTACAGACGCATAATTAATAAAACCATTTGCTTAAAATCTTGCAGAAGCGTATTGAAATCATTTAAAGAATAAACTAAACAATTGAGTACAATATCATAAAACTTAATGTGATTACAACCAATACTCAATTTACTCTTAGCCTGGCCAACCCCGATCTCTTCCGTGCAAATTCCTTCACCTTTGCTTTATTATTTGTTCATCATTTTTGTATATGAGCCTATTGTTATCTGTTCATCATTTGTACCTATACCACAAGTAATACGTGAGCCTAATGGCTCAGTAAGGAAAAAGGGTTTATGCAATATGCTTATGACTATCTTTAGTTCTTTCGGAATGGGGGCTACCCAAACCAATCTTTTCATTAGCCATTTACCATTTTATTACTTTACTTTAAGTCATTCGTTCGATACTCATACTTCGAGCTAGAGATTGAAGAATCCATGGCGGTAGGGTAGATCTTTGTTGGCTTCAGCCACCTAGGGTAGACAGTCTCGCAGTCCCGACAAGGGAAAGGTAATATTTTTTTAAATTCTGTCTACCTGGCTGATTTTTACTTACCCCACCATCCTCCAACTCCCTTATTCTTTTCTTTGTTTCTGTGCCGGGCTAAGCAACCGGACCATAGAGGCCTTTATTATCTTACCGTTTTACTCATTTTCATCATTTATCCTCACTCATGCATGTGTGCGTACCACCCCGTGGCACTCCCTATTAGTTTCTATTAACATGATGCATGACCATATATTCTCAATCTAACATGATGCGTGATGCTTCACAATATAACGTTCATAGAAATTGAAGTGCGCATAACTAGAAGTAACTCAAATTAAAGGCACGTATGAATTAAAAGCGCATTTAATAAGAAAGGTAACAGCAGGAATTGGAAACACATAATAATGAAGAAAAATCTGACAATTGAACAATGCACAATTGAGACCATTTATAATATCGAGCACAATATAAGACCTATCAATCATCTAATTCACTTCCTAATCCATTTACATGCTTCCTATATTTATCTCTATGTAATTAGTCTACTCTACTTAGTTATCCTAGGTACTTTACATGTTCAATTATTACTTTAGTTACGTTTGCTAATTTACTAACATGTGACCATTATTATCTAAGTTCTTTAACATGCTTTTGCTTAACTTGCTTTTAACAGGAAATAACATGCTAACAGGACAAGTCCACTCCAAGAAGACAATAACAAAAGCAATTACAAACACTATGCTATAAATTAACGTGCTAATTCGTCTAGTAAGTTCCTTAGTTCGTATACATACTTCCTACTATTATTAGTCTAGGTGATTATTCTACTTTACCTAATTAATAATTTACATGCTCAAGTTTGATTACTATTACAATAGTTCGTTAACATGCTCAATTTATAACCTAACGAAGGTAACATGCTAGTTTATTTACATGCTTAGCAATTTGGATAAACATGCTCAATTAATTCATGAAGATTACCATTTATTAGCCTAATAAATTATTAGCCGATTACATGCTTAGCCAATTTACGTACTTAGCTGATTTACATGCTCAAGTGTCAATATTGCTAATTAACGTAACAATTATACATGTTTAAGTAAGTGGATATGCTAATTGATTTATTACATGAATTCCATGCTTTATTTATGCTTGCACTAATTTCACAAAGATATCAATCTCTAATGATGAGAACAAACAAAGACAGTAAGTTATCTATATGCATAAGGAATCAAAACTATAGCTACACAGCAATAGATATTCAATAACTCTTTTAGCTCAATTTCCTACTTTACATAATAACTTATCATTTACTTGTTCCACTTTCTTACCATCATTTTTTCATTTACTTAGGCATTTTTATCACATAACATACCATAAAACAAAGCTTAGCATTAAAAGGAAAATATCACAGATTCACAACCAATTTCTACACTACCCTTAAGGGTATAACAACCAACCAAGAACATTAATCATACAAGCTTTTCCACTAAAGGCTATCCTAGAATGCTTAACCTATTTTCATGCTTTTCATGACCATTTATCCTTTTACGTTAAATCATCCTTGTACCTTAAGCATTCATTACAGTATAAGACATTTTAACACAACTATTAATAAGGCAATCTAAAAAATGAAATAACAACTACAATAGATTCACAAAAGAGTAATAATACAGCAAGAAAACCTACCATTATCCGCATCTATAGAACATGAAACAATTACCAACATACATTTTAAGAACACTAACACTAACTCACACACACACTTGTTGTGTAGGGCCTCCAAATGGCCAAGAAACTACCCTATTTCCTTACCTATTTCAAGAATACAAGTAGGGACATCTGCTACTCCTCACGGTAGTTCCTCACAGCGACTAGAGCTCACACATTTAGCTCACCCAGCAGCTCACCCAACAGCTCACTTCTAGCTCCTTAGCTCAATCTTGTTACACACTCAACCTTCAATGGCTAACCCACCATCTCACATAGCTCTCCCCCACTCTCACAGATCTCTCTCTCTCTCTCTCGCTCTTTGGAGTTTCTCCCGCAGAACATGAAGAATGAAGTGAAGAAGAGGGGGATGGTTTTACCCACCAGGGAGAGGGGACAACCATACCTGGAAGGGGCAGGGGGGGTGTCGGCTGGCAGGGTCTGGGGCGGTTCCTTGTTAGGGAATCACCTCTTATTGGTTAAACATCATTTTCTTTGTGATTTTAAGTCCTTTTTGTCACTGATCTGCTATGATTCGGACGAGTGCAGATGAAATCTTCAGGGCTGCAAGGCCAAAATCTCACAGGCTAAAATGAGACTTCGGACGGGAAAAGGCGTCCCCATCCTGCCCGTACGATCCGTAAGTCAGTTGCGGACGGCACGTAGCATCCATGTGTCATCTGAATTATCCCTAAAATTAGACAGAGTCAAATCGGATGATACTCCAACTCGTTCGCAGTCATCCTGACTCGTTCGAAGGTGTCCTTGTTCAGAACAGATTTGATGCGGATGAGGCAACTCGCGTCTACATCATCCGGGACCTCATCCGTAGGTGCCTGGGATTGAGACAGAGGCGATTCAGAAGAGGTTACTCCTTGTCCGTACTTGTCCCGAGTCGTCCGTAACATTGCTGCATAGTGTGTTCAAGACGAGAAATCTCGACCTGAGTCTCATCCCAACCCTTGTGCGTGTGTGCAATGCTTTTGTGGATGATACATCTCGTTCGCAAGTATTGTCCTCAGGCGTCTGCAAATGCCCTGGACAGTTTTTCTCACACTTCTCTCGCTTAACTCGTATCCCATAATATTTCCCCATAGGCACACGACACATAAAATCACGCAATGTAATGTTCTAACTGCTCCGCCATCTAATTTTCATCGTATACACGGGGAAAATATAGCGAAAATACCCCTAGACTCAACACTCTAGTATGCCCTTGGTAATACCACGGTAATTATCTAACTTAAAAAATCATGGTGTTACATACTTCCCCCCTTAAAATAAATTTTGTCCTCAAAATTTTCCCTTTCCAGTACTCTCACTAACGCTAATCTACGCATCAAAATTCTTCTTAGCTACCTCGTTTGATGACGTAGTCCCTCTAACGGTCCTAATACTTCATTTTACCTTCTTACCCATGTTAGCCGCCTAACTTCGTCCAATAGCGTCTCTTGTACCAAAGATCGATCAAATTCTCACGCTCACCCACCACCACGCTTCCCCTGTGCCACTTTGATTACATCATTTCCGAAGAAGGAAATGCCATAATCATAGCCATTCTTCAACATCAAGAGAAAAATGGCAACTTTCTTATATCCGCACGTCACTCTGATTCGATAATTATCCAATTTTTGCCATTCAACTCTTGAATTCGAAGCATTTTTCACCTAAATCTGATGTTCCACATCAAATCTTCCACCAACTCCGTGTGAATTCAACACCAAATTTGATGTCAGACTCACATTTCCTATACGATTTTACCCTTCAGGTCCTTCTCACTCCGTGACTCGAGACCTAACACTTACGCCTCCCACAACTTTGGCATACTCAAACGCACTCTCCACCATCAAATCCGTCCATTCAAGCTTTCCCGAGTTATGAACTACATTGCTCCATGGCTGAGTCAGACGCGTTCCATCTTGCTTCTCTTTTATATCTGTACTCGTTTCCAATCAGGTCTAGGTTTTTGTTCCCGTGGCTGTCTCTGTTTCCGTCACCGTTCCTGTTCCCATATCCATTTCAAGAAATCACTCTGGAAACTTTGTTTCCATTTCTATTTTCGTTCTTGTTTCCGTTCCAGCACTTTCCCGTCTTAGTTTCTGTACTCATTCCAGGAGAAGCTCAACTGATTGAATCCATTTTTGTTGTACAGTTGTGTAGTCACGTTCTTAGTCACCCTGAGTGAAACTGAATCGAGGTGGAGAACATAATCCAAGTCCAGCATAAGTACTCTTATCCCTTCGACTACCAATGCAACACTACTCCACTTACGTCAGAAATTGTCGTCAACCAAGTTGGTCATACTACCTGACAAGACCATGAATCTCTCATCCTTGTAGAAACCTAATTTGGACCAGCCTTAGTCAACTACCCTTCTCCTCCTTGCAGGAATTCATGTCCTTATCCTTAGCTTCCTTGCGATCCAATAGGTTCCTCACCAAAGTTCATTCTTTATTCTCTAAACCTTCTTCAGGTTAATACTAAGGGAACAACTAGTTTGTTAGTGGAATCCTACTTCTTTACTTCAGGTTTGTCTTAGGCCTTCACACTTACTATCTAGTGGGTCTAATTCACAGTTGCTGCCTAAGCAACTTCGGTTATCTAGCGAGTTGATTTCACTTCGGTTCGATGCAAGCTTGTGTTACCATGCGCGAATCGACCTCGGGGTTTATGACTCTAATATATAAAAGTTGTTTAAATGACATAAAAACTTTATTTTGGATTTTAATTGTGTTATTTACGTAAGATAGTTAAATGTTTTTATTTCGCGTAACATACTATGATGTTTTTCAATTAAGTATATTTTAAATGAATTTTAAAATTTTATGAAAAATGCATAAACGGAAATGGGATGTACAATATTACTGTTGATCGAGGATGTATTACTGCATGATGCTGTGTTTATTAGAAATAGGTTCTTTTAATGATATGTTTATTAGATTTTAAATGATATTGATAATGATCATGCTTGAGGATTATAAGATATTTGTAATGATCATGTTTTGAGGATTTTACTGATGATATAGATACTGTATGCATTCACGGGCATAATGCATGATGGTTTTGAAATGATACGTAAATGGTTTTCATGCATGGTTTTAAAAGGAAACAAAAATGAGATATGAATAAACATAAAGAAAATGAGAAAGATAAGAGTAAAGAAAAGGAGAAGGGTTTGAGTTAGGCTGAAGGTCACTTGCTCATTCCTGAATGGTTAGCAGAAAAGATAAAAGTTCATTGTGTTGGCATGTGTTCATCATCACGATTAATGTTCACCGATATGGTTATGGTTCACCATGATGGCATGTGTTCATCATCATGGCTTATGGTTCACCGCAAGGTACAAGTTTACCGAATCATAGTTCATCATTGTTCATCACAGTTTATCAAAGTTTATCACAATTCATCATAGTTTTATAAGCCAGTAAAAGTAAAGAAGGGAAACGAAAATAGAAAACAAGAACAGAAATTGCATATGGTCTTTTAAATGCTACATGACACATGCATTGTATATTTTAGTTTTATATCACTTACTGAGTGTTAGGCTTATTAGTTTAAGTCTTGTTGATGTAGGTATGCAAGGAAACATGTTAATGAGCAGTTGATGAAGGATTTGTACGCGCGGATCTTATAGCTGGTTAGGCTAAAGGATTTAAGGAAAAAGGGAACATAAAAGGTTTTGTAAAGAAATGGTTAAAAGGTTTTGAAAAAGTTTCAATGAATGTTTTAAATTGTAAAGGTTTCATTATTGTGTTCTAAAATACTTTGTCTTATTTATTTAGTCTTCCGTTGTGTTTTATAAAATGTGTTAAGAAAAGGATTTTAATTATCATCGTTACATGAATCTAAGAACGAGAAGTTTTCCGCTACTTTTTTAAAAGAAAAGTTTAAATTTACACGTTTTTAAATGTAAGAAAAATTGAGTCATTACATGGTCACTATGTATTGATGTGCACAGTAACTAATAGAGGGCTCGGTAGATATCATGTCTATCACCCAAAGTTGTAAGATTGTCTCATATTCAAGCCTACTCATTCTCAAAACGATAATGAAGTTGAACAATAAAGAAAAGAAAGAGAAAAGGAGTTGATATTTTATCATATCTTGCATGTGTGTATATTGTTCTGAGTTGTTGTTGCTTGTATGTAGTTGTTGTGAAATTTTAAGGTTGATATATGCATGGAAATAAAGAACATGATGTAATACCTTGAATTTCATCATCTTTGTATGCTTCAAATGTGTTTAATGGTATATTTTTGTGTAAGGTACGCAAAAATTATTACTAATATGTATTTATAAGTAATATTAAGATATATGTAGAGTTAATCAATAAAGTTGAAACTGACAAAGAAAAATGTTACATATAGAGTGTTGTGGGTAGCATATGGGTAATCATGGAAGAAATGATGGAGGAAGGATTAGCCTTGGATGAATGTGTAATACCCCAAATTTATCATGTTAAGTCGAGGATAACTATTGACAATAATTGGAGTTAATTTGGATAAATTGAAATTGTGTTATGTAATGAAATGTTGATTCTTAGTGTTTTGAGCAAAGTCTTAGTGGAGTGGTTGATCTATTGGTAGGATTGATCGGTCATAGTTAGTACAAATTGAAGAAATGGAGCTCTCTATTGGTGTAGTGGTCAATCATGGGTGGTTGCGGTTGTTGGGCTTAAGTTTAGAGTCAAAATGAGGATGTTTTGCAAATGATCCATGAATGACCAAGTTTTGAAGTGGATTTGTAAAGTTTATGATTTAGTGGTCGATCATCTATGAAGGGCTGTGGATCTTGGTCTTTATAGATTCAAAATAAGGAAATTTGTGGTTGATCATGTGAAGAGGTTGATCAACTGGTTTTATTGAAAAAATACAGAATTGATTTTCAGGATTGTTTTGAAGTCGATCATCTGAAGGGAGTGATCGACCGGAATGTCAAAGGTCGCCAAAATTATGCTACAATGTTATGTTTTAATTAGATAAATGATTTAATAGTCATCACTGAATTATTGCAGAGATGTCATCTCCTGCTTAGGATGGCTGAAGATGGTTTATACCATTATAAGAAAAGGAAGCCAGAGAAATGAAAGGAAAAGCGCACGAAGGAAGTCTTGAGAGAGAAAAGAGTCTGAGAGATTGGAGAGAGAGAGAGAGAGTGAGTGGGAGAGAGAGAGAGAGAGAGAGAGAGAGAGAGAGAAGAGAGAGAGAGAGAGGAATAAGGGAAGAAGAGAAGGAAGGAGAATATTGAAGAGGAAGAAGATTAAGTTGTGTTTCAAGGTGTTTAAGATCCAAGGGATAGTTGAGGACACTTGCAAGACTTTAAGCTAAGGAAATGAGTTAAGTGATATTGTATGCTTTTGGTCGTTTGACCTACATCACAAGAGAATAGGAATTGTTGTGTATATATGGTTATTATTATGATATGGCTTGAATATTTGTATGCTCACATGAGATTTGTTATAGGAATTGTATGGGGGTAGTATTGATGTTATTAAAGAATAAAAGTTGATTGTTAATGCCATGATAAATGTAAGTAATGTTGTATAACTGTTTCTATGCTATATAAAATATAGTCAGGGTAAAGATAACTAAATGAAGTATGTTCATAATGGTTTTGGAATTTGATGAATGTTTTATAATATTGGTATGGAAAATGTTTTGGAATCAAAGTAAAGTCTTCCACTACGCACTCTAATGAAAGGATTAGTTTAAAAAGAAAAGTTTTAAATTCTATGCATTTTATAAAGAAAATGTGTTTTAAATTGCAAGATTTTAAGAAAAATAAAAACAGATCATTACAATATGGTATAAGAGCATAACAAGGTCAGAGTCATTTCTATAGACTACCAACAACGTAAAACTCAATGCAGTAATACTTCATCAACTATAAGTATCAATTATGTTATGTTAAGTTGTGGTACATTGTTTTATATTACTGAATTAACTTGTAGAGAAATATAATGGTTGGGGGAAGAAGAAGACAAACATATAATATTAATGGTGAAGGGAATGGGACTAATGGTCGGGGAAATGTTTATTAATCAGAATGAACGAGATTAAGCAATAGGTCATTTATCTAATAATGTTGAGCGTTAGTTTCACTATTTAGAGCATTTTATGGAAAGGGAGGGACATGGAAATCCTCGTCCAGTTCTGCCATGTGAGGAAGCTGAATGAGAAAATTTAGGCCTTTGAAGCCACCAAGTTTTGATGGAAGTGTGTTGAAACCATCTATGGCTGAAGAATGGGTTAGATTCTTAGTGGATATGTTTAAGTATGCAAAAATTGATGAGTCTGAAAAAGTTTCATGCGCCGCCTACCTTTTGGTCCAAGATGCTAGGTTTTGGTGAGATATGATAAAGGAAACTAATGATATAAAGGAAATGACTTGGAAACAGTTTAAGGATATTTTCTACGACAAGTAGTTCAATCAAACTATTAGGACTCAAAGGTTAATAGAGTTTGTAAGTCTTCGCAAGACAACTTTAGTTGCTGAATATATAAGGAAGTTTGAAGCCCTTTCTCGATTTGCAACTCTTTTGGTGGCTAACAATGATCTTAAGGTATATCAGTTTGTTTGGGGATTAAAGGTGGAAATCTATCAACGTATCAAGATACATGGTACTGAAGATGTGCCATACTCTAAGATAGTGTGTAAGGCTTTGGAGATAAAGGAAGAAAAAATGCAAATCATTAAGCAAAGAGAAACAACTCAGAAATTTGTAAAAAAATAATTAGATCCCTAAACAAATGGAGAGACATATAATTGATAAAGGAGTAAAAAGGACATTAGATAGAGATGACCATCATGCAAAGGATAAACGTATACAGAACGAGTTGGATAACACTTTAGTTAGAGACCCTCAAGCTGATCTATGTCCTAAGTGTCATAAGAATCATTTTGATGAGTGTAAAGCAAGTATGGGACTATGTTTTAAGTGTGGTAAGCAAAGAAATTTAGTTAAGAATTGTCCAATGTTAGTGAGGAAACAAGGAAAAGTAGCACCAAGGGTATTTTCGCTTTGTGGAGATCAAGAGGATGAGCCGTCTACATCCAGACCAGGTATAGTATGTTTTGATTAATTTTGGAATTGCATTCTTATATGTTTTTTTGATGTTTTAATTTGATACCTAACATTTTTGGGGCATGTATGGAATAGGTATGTAGTCAAATTTTGAGGACAAAATTTATTTAATGGGGAAGGATGTAATACCTTGAATTTATCATGTTAAGGCCAAGATAACTATTGATGATTATTGGAGTTGACTTGGATATATTGAAATTGTGTTTTTTAATGAAATATGGATTCTTAGTGTTTGAGTAAAGTATTAGTGGAGTGGTCAATCAATTGGTAGGATTGATTGACAATAGTTAGTACAAATTGAAGAAATGTACTCTCTGTTAGTGTAGTGGTCGATCATGGGTGGTTGCAGTCGTTCGTCTTAAGTTCAAAGTCAAAATGAAGATGTTTTGCGGATGATTAGTGAATAACCTAGTTTTGAAGTGGATTTGGGAAGTTTATGATTTTGCAGTCGATCATTTGTGAAGGGCGGTCGATCTTTGTCATTATAGATTCAAAATACAGAAATTTGTAGTTGATCATATGAAGAGGTTGGTCGACCAGTTTTATTGAAAAGATACAGAATTTATTTTTAAGATTGTTTTGAAGTTGATCATCTGAAGGGAGTGATACCCCAGAATGTCAAAGGTGGCCAGAATTATTTTGCGATGTTATGTTTTAATTGGATAAAGGATTTAATAGCCATCACTTAATTGCTGTAAAGATGCCATCTCCTGCTTAGGATGATTGAAGAAGGTTTAAGCCATTATAAGAAGGGGAAGCTAGAGAAATGAAAGGAAAACCATGAGAAGCAAGTCTTGAGAGAGAAAAGAGTCTGAGAGATAAAATAAGTGAACCGTGAGAGAGTGGAGAGAGAGAGAAAGGAGGGAAAAAGGAAGAAAGGAAGAAAAGAAAGAGGAAGAAGATTAAGTTTTCTTTCAAGGTGTTTAAGATCCAAGGGATAGTTAAGGACACTTGCAAGACTTTAAGCTAAGGAATTGGGGTAAGTGATATTGTGTGTTTTTGGCCATTTGACTGACATCACAAAAGAATAGAAATTGTTTGAATTGTTGTGTATATAAAGTTATTATTATGATATGGCTTGAATATTTGTATGCCCACATGTGATTTGTTAAAGAAATTATGTGGGGTTAGTATTGATGTTATTAAAGAATAAAAGTTGATTGTTAATGCCATGATAAATGTAAGCAATGTTGTATAACTGTTTTCT
This sequence comes from Begonia loranthoides, assembly GCA_022433065.1. Lineage (NCBI taxonomy): Eukaryota > Viridiplantae > Streptophyta > Magnoliopsida > Cucurbitales > Begoniaceae > Begonia > Begonia loranthoides. Next base: position 18,359,549 of record CM039482.1, read on the forward strand.
ATGCTATGTAAAATATAGTTGTGGTAAAGATAGCTAAATGAAGTATGTTCATAATGGTTTTGGAATTTGATGAATGTTTTATAATATTGGTATGAAAAATGTTTTGGAATCAATGTTCATAATGGTTTTGGAATTTGATGAATGTTTTATAATATTGGTATGAAAAATGTTTTGGAATCAAAGTAAAGTCTTCCGCTATGCACTCTTATGAAAGGATTAGTTTTAAAAAAAATGTTTTAAATTTTATGCATTTTATAAATAAAATGTGTTTTAAATTGCAAATTTTTAAGAAAAAGGAAAACAAGTCATTAGAGTGTGAGATGGAGAAATCCTAACTAGTGGATTAAAATGGCGGAGGTAAGTGATGTGGTCTAAGGACCCATTAGAGCCAAGTCATGACCAAAGGCTAAGATCTATTGCAAAACATTGAAGGACCAATGACAAGATCAAGGACAAAGAAGATGAACAAAAATCTACATATTTTTATCAAGAAAATATAAGATAAAGAGCCATCAAACGACAAACAAAGACCCAAGATGATGCTAAGTATCAAGGAAGAAGCAATGGAGGACCAAGGAAGCATGGAAAGCAAACAAGTGTTGCTAAATTTGAAAAGGGTCACAGCTATGTGGGCCAACCCTCACTGCAGCGCGCGGGGCGCGTGCCCATTTCTTTAGTGTGTGCATTGCACAGTCAACGACATAGCTCACTACGCACAGTGCGTACATCTCACCCACATGTTGTCCGCCAGCACCTCGTTAGTGCTCCTCGTCGGAGCGCCTACCCGCAAATCAACGCCCTTTCAACGTGCCTCTCCCGATCCAATGCACAGCGCCCATGCCCAACCCAACACAATGCGCGCCAGTTCAGCCTAGTGCGCTACAAAGCCAGACCAACAAGCACACTACCTAGCCTTGTGCATGCCAGCATAGCCTAGGGTGTGACCTATGCATAGCCACCGCCCATAATACTCCTAATCAATTTATTATTATTTTTTTTGTGTTTTTATGTCATTTTACCATGTTTTAAGTTTACCCTAGTTCTTGCCTATTTAAACATTGTTGTAAGACTCAATGGGGAACCATTTTGATGATTTATGAAAATTAAGCTTATGCTTTTTTGTGAGATTTTTTTAATTTTCTTCATAAGTTCTTTATGAGGAATTTGATCTTCTTCAAGTGCTTGATTGAAAAGATAGCTTTCGATTCAGCCAACAAGTTTGGTTCGGGTCAAGTTTCTATCATCTTGAATGATAAAGGCATTTTTGTGATTATTTTGCATTGTTGTTGGGTTTTGGATTCTCTAAAATCATAGGTTCACATAATTTGGTGTCAAAGTGAAGGTTCCTACGGTTCAGAGTACTATTTTTACTGCTTTTCTATCTATCTTTCATTGTCTTCTTCAAAGTAAAAAAAAAAAAATTTCTTAGAAATTCTCAAGTTTCAAGATTTCTTTCAATTAAAAAAAAGTGGTTGGAAACATTCGAAAAGTAGATATTCTTGTTTATCTTGATCTCTAGGATCCGAATATCGAATCAGTTTCCTATTTCTGTGAGTTTAAAAAATTTGTTGGGAAAATTTTTTTTCCATTATATCTTGAAAATTTCTGGTTTGAAAAATTTAGAAAGTAGATATTCTTGCTTATCTCGATCGATAGAATCCGAATATGTAATTGGTTTTTTATTTCTACAAGTTTCAAAATCCATTGGGAAAAGTTTTTGATCCATTATATCTTGAAATTCTCTTGTTGGAAATGTTCAAAAAGTAGATATTCTTGCTTATATCCATCTTTAGAATCTTAATATCTAATCGATTTTCTATTTCTGCGAGTTTCAAAAATCTGCCAGAAAAATTTTTGATCGAGTCTATCTTAAAATTTTCAGGTTGGAAACAATTGAAAAATAAATATTTTTGCTTATCTCGATCTCTAAAATCTAAATATCTAATGAATTTTCTATTTCTGAATGTTTCAAAATCCGTGGGGAAAATTTTTTGATCCATTATATCTTGAAATTCTCTTGTCAAAAACAATCGGAAGTAGATATTCTTGCTTATCTCGATCTCTAGAATCCGAAAATGTTATTGGTTTTCTATTTTTGCAAGTTTCAAAATTGACCAGAAAAATTTTTGATTAATTAAATGTTGAGTTTCCTAAGGCTTATTGGGTTGATTTTAGCTTATATTGATTTATCACATCCCTTGGAGATCATATTGTGCCAAATATCCTATCATTAACCTAATTCTGCAAAGTTCTACTTTTTACCAGGAAATTTCTATTCTTGTGAATACCTTAGTTGTTTCAAGAAATAACCTATGGTGATTCCTTCATATACTCATTGAACATCAAATTCTTCAAAATGTTATATCCAACGATTGATTCTAGTGAACGTCTTACTGACTTGACTTTAGTCATTCTTTAACTTTGGATTTAATTTAAAAAATTTGAAACTTTCTTGTAACATTTGTTGAATTGTCTCTTGATTGATTTCATACTTTAAGAATCAAAAGATGAGATTGAGTGGTAAAAGGCAAGAGGGCGAGTTTATATTATAAATGCAAAATTACGAGAGAAACACGAGTGGAGTGATTATCAAACGAGTGTAAACACGTGAGGGAGAGGAAAGGTCAAATTTATTGCATTAATTTTCTTTCTTTTGCTTATTACTTCTTGTTTAATATTCAATTATATTTTCTTTCTCTTTACTTTTATGTATTCATGATTAATTGTTTGAAAATCATGAGTGGAGGGGAGAGAGAAATGGATATTAAAATGTTTATGATGGCCATGCAAGATCAATATACGAATCTTACTAGGAGAATGGAACGGTTGGAGATACCATAAGTGCTCTCATGGATGGAGAGTTGACGATGAAAATAACTTATTACTTAGATCTTCTCAATCTAAGTTGTTTTCGTCTCGGCTTAAGTTAACTTAAGCCACTTGAAGGTAGATATTCCTTCTTTCTAAGGGAAAAGTGATCCTTAGACTTTTTTGGAGTGGGAACGAAAAGTGGATTCATTATTTGAGTGTCAAAACTATATGGAAGAGAAAAAGATAAAGTTGGTCACAATGGAATTCACAGACTATGTAAGTATTTGGTGGGACAAATTGATTAAGAATCGGAGGCATAATGGAGAACCCCATATGGGAAAGTGTGAAGGCACTTATGAAGAAAAAGTATGTTTCGACATACTATTATAGAGATTTGTGCTGAAACCTCTACAGCTTAACTTAAGGATTTAAGAGTATGGAAGAGTATTATGAAGAGATGGAAGTTGCTATGACAAGGGCTAATATCAATGAGAATGAGGAAGCCACAATGGCGTGATTTTTGTGAGGCTTAAATCGAGAAATTACGAATATAGTATGTTTGCAACACTACATGGATATGGAAGCCTTATTATATAAGGCAATCAAAATAGAGCAGCAATTAAAAGCAAGAAGAAGTGAAAGATGGGAACGACATCAAATAACTTGTTAAAACATAGCTAGAAAAGTGATAAGCCAAACCAAAGGGAGGATCCCAAAGGTAAAATTATGGATAACAATGTCATTTTGCAAAATTGAAGAGCAAAACTTCTACACCAACCCGGACTAGAGAGATCAAATGCTTTTGATGCCAAGGATTTGGACATATTGCATCAAATTGTCCGAACAAGCGAGCAGTGGTTTTATTGTATAATGGAGATATGAAAAGTGTGAGTTCAAGTGATAATGAAGTTCACCACTAGAGGATTGTAGTGACGTGGATGTGGAAGAATCAGTTAAAGGAGAATTATTTCTCACAAGGAGAGCATTAAATGTGCAAGTTAAGGAGGATGAGGACAAGGTCCAAAGAGAAAATATATTCCATACTAGATGCCATGTCAACAACAAAGTGTGTAGTTTGATCATCGATAGTGGAAGTGGCATGAATGCGGCAAGTGTGTTATTGGTTCAAAAGTTAAACTTGAAGATCGAAATACACGCAAAACCATATAAGTTACAATGGTTAAGGGATTGTGGTGAAATCATGGTGACGAAACATGATATGAACCTCACCAAGAATAGTGAGATTCAAAGAAAATAAGGAGGATCATTCTTAATCAGTTTTGAAAATAATAATGGATCTTGACCCTTTGTCTATGAAGAGATAAGAACCAAATGTTTAATTTTTGTGAAAATAGAAAACCTTGACCCGTTATCTTTAAAGAGATAAGAGCCAAAAGTATAAGAAAAATTGTAGATGCCACACTCAAGAAAGAAGAGAAGATTGTGTGTGATAAGTCTAGATTGAAAGCAACACGAAACTATTGATGAATTCACAAAGTTCTTTCACAAACAAAAGAGAAAACTCTCACTATGAAATTAATAATCTATCTCCATAATAAAATAAATATGCCCATTATTTAAAGGCTACAATAAGATATCTAATCTTGTTCAAAAGCCTTCAACATTCATATCTTCGAAATTTGAATTGGATAAGAATTGTTGAATTTGAATTGGATAAGAATTTGTACAGAATTCAAAATGTCATTTGAATGATCAAATCATCTTCAAATCTCGCGATCATGGTGTCTCCACAATGCTTAGAATGTCTACTTTAATTTGCATGAAGGCATTGTGTCCATTTGAAATATTTATCCATGCAAAAAGATACAATCAATTCTCATGTGCAGCAGGCCTAGGCCCAGTCTCCATTGCTTTTTTTTAAATTGACTAAGCTTTGATTTTCTTATGGATAAATCTTTGAGCCTGTTTCTTTAGACTAAGCCTAAATTTGTTGTACTAATCCATTAAGTGTTTCCTTGCACTTTTTAGCCTTAGCCCTTGTCTTTAGTCCAATTGGAACTTGTAATGAATCTTTTGGTGCAACTCCGTCATTCTCATCAAAATAGGTAAGTATTGCTTTATCAATAAGAAAATACAAGGGTAAAGTTTTGTGTGATGTAGTGCCAATGCAAGCTACTCACATCCTATTGGGAAGACCATGGCAATACGATAGAGTGCTCAAACATAATGACTAAGAAATGAGTATTCGCTAGTTCAAAATGGGAGAATTGTGAATCTAAAACCCTTACAACCTTGGGAAGCAAGTATTGACTGAAAAAGAATAGCCAAAGAATTCAAAAGCTACAAAGAGTTGAAAGAAAAAGGAAGGGAAATTTTGAATAATGAAGTAGTAAAAAAACTGACTGTAATAGAAGATAAAGAAAAAGGCAAATATGAAAAAGGAGACAAAAGAGTCGAAGAGAGAAAAGCCAAGAGTGAAGTGAGAAAACAAAGCAAAGTGGAAGAAAAGCAATTAAGGAAAAAGAGAAAAACGGAGGGAGGAGGAGAAAAAAAGAGTAGAATTTTGAGAAAAAGCAAGGAAAGTAATGAGATGATTTTGTTAGCATATAAAAATATTTATTTGACTTCTAGTGAACTAACCAATTCTCATCTAGTGAATACTACCTCTCTTTTGCAGGAATATGAAGATGTATTTCTAGAGGAGTACCCCCACTTAGGGTAATATAACTTTCAAATCGACTTCATGCCAGGCACAACGATTCCTAACCAAACTGCATATTGAGCACACCCAGAAGAAACCAAAGAGATACAAAAGCTTAGTGGAGTGGCATTAAATTACCCAATCTATGACAAAGAATTGTATGACTTGATGAGAACATTACGAACATGGTAATGTAATATCTGGAAAAATTCCTCTATGTATAATGTAAAGGATTTTGGTGGAATATATATATTTTGATGGAAGAAATAGGTTTGTAATAGTGTATTGAAATTCATATAAATTTGAAATTAATATTAGAGGATTGGTTAATTAAGTGTAAGAAGGTAGTTTTGGAGGGTGGAGGTCGATCGGGTAGGGTGCGGTTGATCTCCTTATTGAAAAATAAAATAAAATAAAATAGTGCCTAGCAAGTTGTAAATGGTTGATCACGTTCTGGAGGATGATCGACTACAAAAATTATAGTGGCGAGCAAAATGCCGATAAACAATTATACTGAAAATCATGGATTTACGGGCGATCATCCATTGACGGTGTTTGACCGGCATTCGAGAAAAGAGTTCATCCTGAAGGTTGTGGTTGATCATCCATTGACAGTGATTGATTGTCATTCGAGAAAAGAGTTCATCCTGAAGGTTGCGGTCGAACATCCTCACGTTGGTGATCGACAGAGAATATCAACCGTCACCTGAAATAGTCTACTATCTTCTGAAAATTGTCTTGGTCTTCCCTTTTTTCTGGTTGGATGGTCAGTGTTGGAAAAGGGGAAGCTCCATGGAGTTTCACCTCCCTAGTTTTGTGCCTATTAATGCTGAGCTTGGGGAGCTTCGCAGTCATGGTAAGTTCCTAAGTTGCTTAGTCGTTTGAAGGGAAGAAGCTTCTGCTAGTGAAGAGGGAGAGCTCTGCTAGTTGGATTTGAGAACGAGGTAAGGGGTAATGCCTGTGTTTTTCCAGAGGTGGCCTACACCACATGGTTAGAATTGTTGTGTTGATTGTAAACTTGATTCCTGCCATTATTGTTTTACTGAATTGTGTAGTGAGGAAGATGACTGTTGTAGATAACTGTAGTTAGATTGCTCTCTGTTAAATGGTGTTGTTTGACTTACTTTGAATAATAAACTTGTGAAGTTGAATAGCTTTTGTGAAAAGATATAGTATTCTGGCAGTGTGTTTTGTTGTGCATTGCTCATTATTAGAATTGCTTAGTGAAGGACATGAAACATTGTTTGGCAAGGTTAGAATTACCTTATTACTTTATATTGCTCTATCAAACGGTTAACTTGTTCTTTGCTAAAAAGATAATTACGCTCTGAGATGACTACATTGTTTAAGCTAGTGGTTGAGGAAAAGTAGAGATAGTGTGAGAGTTGATCACTACATTGTCGAACTATAAAGTTGGTTGTTAGAATACATAGCCCTATTAATGTTTATTTTGTACTACCTTCTCTCTCTATTGCTCTCTGTTTGATTATTGATGAGTTGAGGAAATTTTACGGGTTAAGGTCAAGTATGCTTAAAGTAGAATTAATTGAGTTGAATTTGTCTCTTCCTCATTATAGTATTGATGTGTTGTTGAGACTAGAGCATTGCTTGAATTGACATGCATCATGATTAGAAACAATTAGGAATGCCATGAATGGATTGATATTTACATGTATTGCACGAGAGAGAAATGGATTAATTAAAATGTAAATAGGAATTGGAGGTTGGGGAGACTAGTATCAGATTTACTTGGTAGAACTATGAGATGGTGCATCTCATCTCTCGTCGAGATGGGTGACCTGTTCTTTCCAAGGTTAGATCCCAAGGATGTATCTATTCTCTTCTGTAAGCAAAACCCCCAATGTCATGGATTATTATAATGAGATAGTGACTAAAGAACAGAAAGAGTGGAATCTTTTCTAACATAAAAGACATGAGCATGAATACATATTTCATTTCATTTTACCTCTTACTGGGCATTAGGCTCACAGTTTACCTTGTAGTGTAGGTGACGATTATGATCCTATCACATTACCTGTGGAAGGAGCATAGCACGATGAGCTCTTGTGTTACCATGTAGGTTTGACCTGAGGGTTATGGCTCACAAAAAGGAAAATATGAGTGTTATAAACATTTTTATATTGGTTTTGAGATATAGTAAACGTTTTGTTAACTACGAACCTTTTGTTAATATGGTAAACCTAAGTTTTGAAATCATTATTAACCTTTGATTACTCTGATCTTTTCCCCTCACATGTTTTTCCATAAATTAAAGAAAAATTTTATATATGGCTAAAAAATGGATAAAATTAAAAATTTGGATGTTACACTACTTGTGGTCGAGGCAGTTCATCATTTACTCCGATCAAGAAAGCTTGAAGCATCTAAAGTCACAAGGAAAATCGCATAAGAGACACACCAAGTGGATGGAGTTTATCGAGACTTTTCCGTACTTCATCCATTATAAGAAAGGTAAGGACAACATAGTTGTCGTTGCATTGTCTAGAAGGTATGTTCTAATTGCTTCTCTACAATCTAAATTATTGGGATTTGAATTCATTAAAGATTTATAAGAATTAGATTTGGATTTTTATCATGTTTGGAAAGATTGTGAGAAAATTTTGTGTTGACTACTATAGACATGATGGGTAGTTAATTTGAAAAGATAAACGTTGTATACATAAATGCTCATTATGCGAATTGCTTGTTAAGGAAATTCATGAAGGATTAATGGGACATTTTGAAATTGACAAAACATTGAATGTTTATGGTTTTATTCCCCTTACTCCACTTGATATATTACCATTGCCTACTAACAAATTTGTTGATTTAAATAGGAAAAATGAAAGCCGAGTTTGTTAGGAATTATAAGTCAAGGTAGGAAAAAATATTCAAAAGAAGAATGAGCACTATGTGCAGCAAGCTAACAAAAGCTTCAAGGAAGTCATATTTGATCCCAGAGATTGGGCTTGGGTTCATCTATGGAAGAAAAGATTTGCAAGCCAACAGAAGAATAAGTTACAACTGCAAGGGGATTGACCATTCCAAGTTTTGGAACGCATAAACGATAACGCCTACAAGTTCAACCTACCAAGCGAGTATGGTAACGTAAGTGCTACTTTTAATGTTAGTGACTTGTTCTATTATGATGCATAAGATTTGAGGATAAATCTTTTCGAAGAAGGAGCGAATGATGTGATCCAAGGACCCATTAAGAGCAAAGTCATGACCAAAGGCCAAGAACCAATTGCAAAACATTAGAGCACGTGGCATGTTGTCTCCCATTTCGACAGAGCACGCGCAGCGCAGTCAGCGCCATAGCACGCCACGTGTACACCACCACGCAGTGCTCACGGCCAGTATCTTCCATGCTCACCTCATTAACGTGCCCCATTAGCACGCATCACCGCGATTCTCGGGCGCCCTGTTAGTGCAGCGACCTGCACGAGGCCACCACCGACAAAAACCCTAGTTTTTACTTTCTTTTGTGTTTTTAGGTTATTTTACTATGTTTGGAAGTTTAACCTAGTTTTTTCCTATTTAAACAAGTGTAAGACCTCATTGGAAAAAAAAAACTTGGAGATTTATCAAAATTGAAGCTTATGCTTTTTTTTGTGAGATTCTTTGGAATTTTTTTAGGAACTTGGTCTTCTTAAAGTGTGCTTCAAACTTGATAGCTTTTGATTCAACCAACAAGTATGGTTCGACTCAAGCTCCTACCTCTTGAATCATAAAGGCATTTATTTGATTATTCTGCATTGTTGTCGGGTCTTGGATTCTCTATAATCCTAGGTTCACGTCATTTGGTTTCAAAGCTTTGGTGCCTATGACTCAGAGTTCTATCTTTACTACTTTTCTATCTATCTTTATTTGTCTTCTTCACTATCAATTTTTTTTCTTCTCTTAGAAATTCTCAAGTTTCGAGATTTCTTTCAATTAACAAAAAAGGAAAATTAACACCACAAACCCTATAGTTTAGGGTTAACAACAAGTCAAACCTTGAAGAAAATTTAAGAACAACTAAAATCCTAAACTATGGGAAAAGAACACCGACAACCTCATATTCACGTTTCTCATCAAAATCTGTCGACATTGACGTCACAGTTTAGTTAATGCTAAGAATCGTTGAATAGAGACGTCTAAGACAACAACAATAGACGTCTCGTAATGACGAGAGATGTCTAACACTAATCTAATAGGGCGAGGAAGGATGTCAATTGTCGGGGGGTGTCCCTCTTGCATGTTTTGGCCAGACGACGTACTCTTAAGTCGAGGGACGTCTGTTTTGAGACTAGGGACATCCGTCATTGGTAGAACGACATAGTCTCAAGTCGAGGGACGTCTATTTCTGGAAGAGTGACGTCCGATATGTGAAGAAGGAGGTCCATTTTGGACAAGGGACGTCCGTCTTAATTGAGGGAATCTGCGCCTTTTAAAAATGTGGGTGCCTTGCACGAGACCCTTCAACGGTACAGCCTTTGGAGTCCATCCTAGCCATTAATTTCGATCAGGGGACGTCCTTCCTTAATTCAAGGGTAAAGAACCTTCATCCACCATCACCTTTAGAAAATGGCAAACTCCATCCTAGCCATCAATTCTGATTGGGGGACATCCTTCCTCGATCCAACGCCCATGAACCATCGTTCGCCATCATCTTTGGAAAATAGAAAACTCCATCCTCGATGCCCATTCCAATCGAGGGACGTCTGTCCCTCATTCTAACTAGCAAGAGGGATGTCCCTTGATAATTGACGTATTTCCTTACCCTGTTGGATTAGCGTTGGACGTCCCTTGTCGTTGCGGTATGTCCATTGTTACTTCCTTGGGTGTTTCTGTTCGACGATCCTTGGCGTTAACGAAATCACGACATTAACGTCGATGGATTTTGATGAGATATGTGACTGTGAAGTCTCTGGCGTTGATTTTCCATAGTTCATAGTTTTAGTTCTTCGTGAATTTTCTTCACGGTTTGACTTGTTGTTGACCCTAAACTATAGGGTTTGTGGTGTTAATTTCCCAAAAAAAACTTTTTCAAGGTCGATATTCTTGCTTATTTCAATCTCTAGAATCCGAATATCTAATCAGTTTTCTATTTCAATGAATTTCAGTAATCCATTGAAATTTTTTTTGATCCATTATATCTTTAAATTATCGGGTTGGAAACGTTTAAAAAATAGATAATTTTGCTTATCTCGATCTCTAGAATCCGAATATCTAATAGGTTTTCTATTTTTGCAAGTTTCAGAAATCCTCTATGAAAAATTTCAATCCTTTATATCTTGAAATTTTCTGGTTGGAAATGTTCAAAAAGTAGATATTCTTGCTCATTTCGATCTTTAGAATCCAAATATCTAATCGACTTTTTATTTTTACAAGTTTCAAAATTCTACTGGAAAATTTTTGAATCGTTAAATCTTGAATTTCCCATGGCTTATTGGGTTGATTTTTGCATATATTGATATCTCACAACACTTAGAGATCATATTGTGCCAAATATCCAATCGTTAACCTAATTTTGCAAAGTTCTGCTTTTCACCGGGAAATTTCTATTCTTGTGAATGCCTTAGTTGTTTCATTGTATCTCCTCTAGTGATTGCTTCGTATACCCATTGAACATCAAATTCTTCAAAACGTTATATCTGAACATTGATTCTAGTGAACGCCTTAGTGACTTGACTTTAGTCATTCTTGAACATTGTATTTAAAGTTTGAAATTTTCTTGTAACATTTGTTGAATTGTCCCTTGCTTGAATTCTTACGTTAAGAACCAAAAGAAGCGATTGAGTGGTAAAAGGCAAGACGACAAGCTTGTAATATAAAAGCAAAATTACGAGAGAAACACGGGTGTTGTGGTTATCAAATGCGTGTAAACACGTGAGAGAGAGGAAATGTTCATTTTAACGCATAATTTATTTTATCGCATCAATTTTCTTCCTTTCACTTATTGCTTCTTGTTTAACATTTGATTGTATTGTTATTTTCTTTCTCTTGATGTTTACTTATTGATGATAATTGTTTCGAATTCATGAGAGAAGAGGAGAGAGAAATAGTTTTAAAAATTTTCATGAGGGACATGCAAGACCAATATATGAATCTTACGAGAGGAATGGAGCGGTTGGAGATACCATCACCTAAGTATTCTCATGGAAGGAGAGTTGACGACGAAAATGAGTTTGAAAATGAGGATAGACCATACCAAAGGGAAAAAAAGATAGACCGAGAGCATAGTGACCTAAGCCACATCAAGGTAAATATTTCTTCCATCCAAGGGAAAAGTGATCTAGAAATGTTTTTGGAGTGGGAACAAAAAGTGGATTCATTATTTGAATGTCAAAATTATACGGAAGAGGAAAAGATAAAGTTGGTCACAATGGAGTTCCTGGACAATGCAAGTATTTGATGGGACCAATTGGTTAAGAATCGAGGCGTTATGGAGAGCTCCCAATTCACACATGGGAAAGTGTGAAGGAACTTATGAGGAAAAGGTATGTTCTGACACATTGTTATAGAGATTTGTGTTGAAAACTCCAAAGCTTCACTCAAAGATTTATGAGTGTGGAAGAGTATTACAATGAAATGGAAGTCGCTATGATAAAGGGCTAATATCAATGAAGACGAGGAAGCCACAATTGCAAGACTTTTGGGTGGCCTAAATCGAGAGATTGCGGATGTAGTAGATTTGCAACACTACGTGGATATGGAAGAGTAGTTACATAAGGCAATCAAAATAAAGCTACAATTAAAAGTAAAAAGAAGTGCAAAGGTGGGAATGACATCAAATAAATCATGGAAACCAAGTTGGCAAAGTGGCAAACCAAACCCAAGGGAGATCCCATTGGCAAAACCGTGGCTAACAATGTCATTCTGCCAAAAGGAAAGGGAAAAACTTCTACACCAACCAAGACTAGAGAGATTACATGCTTTCGATACCAAGGATTTGGGCATATCGCTTCAAATTATCCGAACAAGCGAATGATGGTTTTGATTGGATAATGCAGATGTGGAAAGTGTGAGTTCAAGTGAAAACAAAATGCCACCACTAGAGGATTGTAGTGACGTGGATGTGGAAGGATCGGTTAAAGGAGAATTACTACTCCCAAGGAGAGCATTAAATGTGCAAATTAAGGAGGACGACAACAAGGTCCAAAGAGAAAATATTTTTCTTACTAGATGCCATGTCAACAACAAGGTTTGTAGTTTGATCATCGATAGTGGAAGTTGCATGAATGTGGCAAGTAAGATATTGGTTCAAAAGTTAAACTTGAAGATAGATAGACACCCAAAAGCCTACAAGTTGCAATGGTTAAGTGTTTGTGGTAAAAACAAGATGACGAAACAAGTAAGTATTGCTCTATCAATCAGAAAATACAAGGATCAAGTTTTGAACGATGTAGCACCAATGCAAGCCATTCACATCCTTTTGGGAAGACCATGACAATACGATGGAGTGGTCAAACATAATGGACTTAAGAATGAGTATTTACTAGTTGAAAATGGAAAAATTGTGGTTCTAACACCCTTACGACCGTGGGAAGCAAGTAGGGACCAAGAAAGGATAGCCAAAGAATTCTATGAATTCCAAAACTACAAAAAAAGTTTAAAGAAAAAGAAAGAGAAAATTCAAATAATCAAGTAGTCGAAAAACCGGGTGGAATAGAAGAAAGAGAAAAAGGCAAAAATGAGAAAGGAGACAAAAGAATCTAAGAGACAAAAAGCAACAGTGAAATGAGCAAAAAAGGCAAAGAGGAAGAAAAGAAATTAGGGAAAAAGAAAAAAACCAACAGAGGAGGGGAAAAAAGAGTGGAATTTTGAGAAAAAAATGAGGAAAGTAATGAGATGATTTTGTTAGTATACAAAAATATTTATTTGACTTCTAGTAAACTAAGTAATTCTCTTCCAGTAAATGCTACCTCTCTTTTGCAGGAATATGAAAACGTGTTTCCAAAGGAGTTAAAGGAGTGCCCCCACTAAGGGGAATAGAACATCAAATCAACTTCATGCCGTGCACAACGATTTCTAACCAACCCGTATATCGTGCAAACCAGAAAGAAACCAAGGAGATACAAAATTTTAGTGGAGTGACATCAAATTACCCAACCTACGAATAAGAATTGTAAGCCTTGATGAAGATATTACAAACATGGCAACACTACTTGTGGCCAAGGGAGTTTGTTGAGACTTTTTCGTATGTCATTTATTAGAAGAAAGGTAAGGACAACGTAGTCACCAATGCCTTGTCTAGAAGGTATGTTCTAATCACATTTGTACAATCTAAATTATTAGGATTTGAATCCATTAAAGATTTGTATGAATCGGATTTGGATTTTTATCAAGTTATGAAAGATTGTGAGAAAATTACATGTGTTGACTACTACAGACATAATGGGTATTTAATTAAAAATGATAAACTTTGTATACCTAAATACTCATTACAAAAATTACTTGCTAGGGAAACTCTTGGAGGAAGATTAATGGGACATTTGGAAGTGACAAAACATTGAATGTTTATGGTTTTAATCCCATTACTCCACTTGATATATTATCGTTGCCTACTAACAAATTTGTTGATTTAAAGGGAAAAAGTAAAGCTGAATTTGTTAGGGAATTACTCGCCAAGGTACAGGAAAGTATTCAAAAGAAGAATGAGCACTATTCGTGATAAATGAAGAATGAGCACTATGTGGAACCCATAAAAGATAACGCCTACAAGATCGACCTACCAAGTGAGTATGGTAACGTAAGCGCTACTTTTAATGTTTGTGACTTATCTTTTTATGATGCAGGAGATTCGTGGATAAATCTTTTCGAAGAGGGAGGGAATGACGTGATTTAAGGACCCATTGAGAGCGAAGTCATGACCAAGGGCCAAGATTCATTACAAAACATCTGAGGACTAATGACAAGATCAAGGACAAAGAAGATGTATAAAAATATACATATTTTTATAAAGAAAATCCAAGATAAAGAGCCCTCAAATGACAAGTAAAGACTCATGATGCTAAGTATTAAGGACGAACCAATGGATGACCATGGAAGCATGAAAGGAAAATAAGTGTTGCAAAATTGGAAAGAGGGTCTACCAGCACGAGCCATCAATTGACAATAGTGCGTCGCACATGCGCCACAGTTTTCCTGCTTGTACATCGCGCATCTACACACCACTACACAATGCACCCCATTAGCTCACCTCACTGTGAGTCCCGTGCCCTGTTAGCAACACGCCCAACTGCTCGTTCAGCGTCTCACCCAACCCAGGCCAGCGTGCGCCTGTAAGACCCCTAATTTTCAAGTGGGATAATTATTGGGGTATTACCAATGATATGTTCGGAGTGTTAAGTCTAGGGCTATTTTTGTTACGTTTTCCCCGTATACACGATGTAACTAAATGATGGGGTAGTTAGGACATTACGTTGTGTATTTATACGTGTCATTTTATGATGTGTATTTATGGGGAAAACATTAGGGGATAAAAGACAAGTAGGAAACATGTGAAGAAAGGCTGTCCAAGGTGTTTTCGGACGCCTGGGGACGACATACAGACGAGTTATGTCGTTTGTACGTGCATTGCGCGGCATCCTGTACTTTGGGACGCAGCAGGATGAGAATTTTTGTCCTAAATGCGTCTGATGCTGGACTTTCAGACACATGCGAACGACTTGCGGACGAGACCTGTCATCTGCAAGTGCATTGCACTTTGCCCCTTAGACTTGGGATGACTCAGGATGCAATTTTACGTCCAGACTTCACTGTGTCGTAGACTTTCGGACGAGTCTGGATGTATGCAGACACGGGTGGCTTCATCCGCATTGAATCTATCTGAATTCTGGACAGGTCTGGAGGAGTCCGTGTAACGCCCCGTTAATTTAAAACATTTTTTATTATTTTAAAAATACTTCAAAAAAATTTTTCGTTTTGTTTATCCATCGTTTGAAATTTATTTTGAAAGAAACCGTAATCAGAGTAACCATTTGCAGAAATATTATGAAATGATAATAGCAAGGTTATAACAAGGTTAAAACATTCAAATACTAATAGTGAAAATTACCAAAATATCCCTCACTCAAAATACCATCACTTTCCAAAATACTTGATTCGCACCCAGCAGGTCAAATCGGTTGATAACACGAGGGGTCATTCTAGAACGTCTCCTCTTCCACTAGTACAAATTCTTCATTATAGTCATTACCTACATTACGGGGAAAACAATGAGCCTAATGCCCAGCAATAATCAAAATATAAAATGTAATGCATATGATGTATGATCATGCAATGCATTACAGAGGAGATCCATATCTCGTCTGTTGTTTGGGGACGATGGGTAAGTCTAGGCCTCGTGGCTTAACCGTATTTCCAATGAGGAAACACTCCAATAGGGGTGTCACCATGAGTCATACCCATACACTTTTGTTGAAGACACTAGGGATTTCAGAACAAGTGAATTGTGAATCTTACGATTCTCGTGGTTTAACCGTACCTCACCGCTCCCTAATTGGGAGTAGGCACTCCAATAGGGGTGTTATCACAATAACCATTCTCAATCCTCTCGAACCCCCACATGTCTATTTACGTATATTAGGATGACATACAGCATGTGGACAGTTTTATAATTCCTAGGGTGATGCTTGAGTGCTAGAAAATAAATAACAACATGAACGTACACAGAATAACAATTTAACATGATTCTCATTATCACTACTACTAGAAGCAATTAAAAACTAAGAAACTTTCATGTTTATACAAGTCGGAATCGATCTCAATTATTATTTTATTTCTTGACAGTAATGAGCAAGAATGACAACTCTAAATCAATTTGCAATGTCTACTTCAACTATTTTTACACTACTCTGTGTGGGTTTTGCAATTTAATCCAGATAACCATATTACAATATGCTTCCAATGTAGGGATGTTAAATGATCAGGAGAATAGTTTACTAACTCTAACCCATGCTTCACATTATTCAATTTAGGTCCACATTTAACAGTTCTGATTGCTAATAACTTAGACAAAATTCACATTTATGTTAGTAACAAATTCAAGAAGTGGACAATTCAAGTCTCCAACCATACACCACGTTCAGATTTCAATACAATAACTATCAATTTCTATTAAGCATTCTTTTTATCCAATCCACAAAATACACACACATAACCCGTAATGCAGGGCCATTTCTTTGGCCAAGACAATATTCTAATTCTTACCTTGGTCCTCCAGTAGATTAACAATATCATAATAGCTCCAACAACAGCTCCAACAGCCACCAAGGGAAAGTTTTCCAATTATTTAAACCTTCACACGTTTCCTAAGCAGACACAGCATTAGAGATTAAACCCAATACTCAGAACCAACTTGTCCCAAAATTTTGAAGATTCATAACTCAATTGAAAAGAAATTCTTACCTCCTCGTTACTTTACTAGTGGTTAACCACTTCTCAACAAAGTAACACTCCAATTGTTACTCCACAATTCTATGCTTCACTTAATCCCACAATCTCCTTCTTCCATCACATTCATAACACAATATCTCTCTCACACTGGCAGAACCAAATACAGGGAAAAGGGCTCGTCTCTTATAGACGAAGGGAGGGAAGGAGAGAGTTGAGTAGCTGTAGGGGATAGCTGGAACACTGAATTGATGAGGTAGTCACCCAGGGATGATCACACATATCAATGGAGGTTGGTCTGGTGATGAAACACCATGTGGAAGGCTTCCACAACTCTGGGGAAAATGGACATATCGCAGGGGAGAGCAGAAGAGAGAGAACGGGCTGAAAAGATAGAATTCAGAAGAGAGAGATTGAATTTAAAAATGGGTTTCTCGCAGATTTCTGACTTTTCGGACGTTATAAGGCATCTGAAATCGTTTTCGGTCATCCGAAAACACATAAAAATCAATACAGATTCAAATTGACAATGTCCGCGGCGTCCGCGCCAGTTTTCAAACAAGTCCATCGGCGTCCGAAATCTCCAAAATTGCACAGATTCATCGCGGACGTGAATCTCTTTGTCTGCTTCATCCGCAAGTCGTCTGAATCCCAAAAATTGTGCATTTTTCATAAGTTTTCCACATTTAGGTTATTTTCAAACATTAACCCTCTACTTTTCATGCACAACTTATGCTGACAGTTGCATAATTTGACGCAATATCCATATATTAAGATTACCCCAAATTATTACATCATAAAAAGGAAAAATACATTTTTTGGGGTATTATAGTCCGGACATGTGCAGACGTAGGTGGCCATGTCCAATTTGCCTCTGTTTGATTTCTAGACACATCCAGACGCATGCGAACGCATTATGCGGATGCCAATTTTGCGTCCGAATGTCTCCTTCAGATGGTACAAAAATGGTGGGGATGGCATTTCTCGTCTGCAGGCATGATTTTTCCCTTAGGAGTTTTACTCTTGTGGAAGAATATGGACAAGACCAGTGCATCCGCATTGATCTTAAATAGCCCAGACCTATGCGAAATTATTATTTAAAATATTAAATCCTCATCCTTTTAGCTAGGATTTCTCTAGGAGACACTAGGACGCCATAGCCCACGCAAAGCCGTCCTCCCCCTTGCCCGTAGCTACCTCCTCTCTACCTCCATATGCCTACAATTTGTCTCCCTCTCCCAGGTATAAGACATTCTCCCCTGTGAGCTTGTGAGAGTGTTTTGCGTGAGGGAGAGCTCCATCTGTGAGCTCATGTGCCTTCCCCTAGGTGTAATGTGAGTGAAGTGAGGTGTGAGTTGAAGAGTTAGAAGCTGAGAGAGATGGAGCTGCTATCCTCGCTGAAGCTGCTGGAGCTGTCGGGAGCTGAGGAGTCGCCGGTTGTTATGGAGTTACTGTCCCTGAGTGTAGCTTCGTCATAGTGGTAAGGAACTAGGGGTGTCTTGGCCTGTGGATGCCCTACACCACAAGTAGGGGTGCGTTTGTAGTGTTGGTTTACTTGGATGATTTTCAGTTGTTATTCCCTTGTTGATGCTCTGTGATTCCCTTACTGTTATTGCTATAGTTAATTGATAGTTGGTAGTTAATTGTTAGTTGATAGTTGATAACCCCTTGGTTGATCTGCTATTATTTCTTCGATAATTTACAGTTGTTGGTTCCTTTATTAATAATCTGTAGACTTCCTTTTTGCTATTTATTATGCCCTAGTTGGTAGTGCAGATTCCTTAATGTTAGTGTTCTCCTTACTGTAATTGTTTTACCTTGGCTGCTGTGATGACTAATGTTCGAATGTAAAAAGTGTAGGATGATGAATATGTGAATGATGAAAAGCATAAATGAGTTAAGAGTTTCACTTAACCGGTTTGGCTATTTATTATTTACTTGCAACCTAGTTTAAATGCTCTATGTTAATTAAACCGTCATTTTCTTCATTCAATGGATATAGTGTT
This sequence comes from Begonia loranthoides, assembly GCA_022433065.1. Lineage (NCBI taxonomy): Eukaryota > Viridiplantae > Streptophyta > Magnoliopsida > Cucurbitales > Begoniaceae > Begonia > Begonia loranthoides. The sequence goes on from CM039482.1 coordinate 18,378,410, forward strand.
CATATATATTATTCTTTGCTTATGTGTTAACTAAACCCTATGTTAAGAACCTAGACTAGCATGTAATTTAACTATCACGTTAACTTGTTAATCAAGTAGGACCCTAATCTTAATTATCCCTTAAGCATGTTAGTTAACTAGAGTAAATTAACTAGATTGACTATGCTAATCAACTAGAGTAATTAACTAGAATAACAAATGTAGTCTTCTTTTAGCATGGTTAATTAACTATTTGGGCATGTCTATAACTATTATTTAATTGAGCATGTAAGTTAATTAGGGTTCTACTAGAATGATATTCATAACCTTGGGTGTATTTAACCAATTCAAGCATGTTTAACCAGTTGTTTAATTAATAATTAATTCTTGAGCATGTTAATTTACCAACTAGTTGAGCATGTTAATTAACTAGTTGATCATGTTTAATTTACGTGATTGTTTCTTGATGCATGATAATTAACCAGAGTAGTTAACTAATTAGGATATTAATTTGAAAAGCATGTTAATTAACTAATTTATTGTTGATTTCTAGTTAGCATGTTTATGATATTAATAGCATGTTAATTAATTAGGATGTATGACTAACCAAGTAAATTACGAACCAATCCATGCCTGTTAGTTAGTTTTTACTTGTGAATTCCGCAAGTATGTTAATTAACTATTAATAGTGAGTATATAACTTTACATAGGATAACTCACTAGAATAACAATGGTAATCCTTCTTGAAGCATGATAAGTAACTAAGATAAAAGCATGTAACTAACTCTTGAGCAAGTTAAATTAAATTATGTTTTACTTCAGATGCATGTCCCTCGCTGTTTAATTGTTCCTATAATCGTCTCCTTCGTGTGCTCTGCTCTGCTCTATTGGGTATTCAAGTGATATTACTTGTCTTGGGTGTGCTATTCAATTATGGCTGTTTACTTTCCCCATTATATGCGTTATTCAATTATGGGTTGTTTACATTTCCATGCACTTTCAATTTCTGCAATTTCAATTACAGTTACTTTTATTTCAATGTGCACTTCAATTTCTGTTAATGTTACGTTATAAAGCATCATGCATCATGTTAGGTTGAGAATGTATGGTCATGCATCATATTAATAGAAACTAATTGGGAGTGCCACCTTAGTGGTGGTACTCACACATGCATAAGTGAGGTAGAATGTTAAGAAAATGAAGAAAATGGGAGTTGGAGGGCGGATGGGTAGCGAGTCTAGTCTGTAATCTAGCCGAAGCTCTTCCCTCTTAGGGTACGGGAGTTCTAGTTGCAAGTAAAAGGTTAGATCCAATCACTATTCCATCACAAAGGAAATCCTCAAATCTCTGGCTAGATGTACGAGTAATGAACGAATGAACTAATGTAAAGTAATGAATGAACGAATGACTTAATGAAATGATTGGTTTAGGTGGCCCCCCATTCCAAAAAGGACTAAACAGAGGCATATCACGTTGCATTAAACCCTTTTCCTTACTAGGCCATTAGACTCATGTATTACTTGTGGTCTAGGTACAAATGACGAACATATAATAATGCAGGGATGAAAAATTTGCACGCGCGAGGATTAAGGCTAGCCAGGCCAGAAGAGAATAAAAGAGAGAAAGATTGTAAATGAATTTTATTTAAGTGTTTAGTTTTTTTTTCTCCAAATGCAATATTAAATTGTTTAGCTTTCACATCTCAAAGTATTTACGCTTCCGTAATGCTTTAAACAAATGATTTTATAATGCTTCTGCATTTTTATTAATTGAATTTTCAATACGAGTTTAACGAAAGGTTGGTAACAGTCCAGTTTAGACGCACTCTGATATTTGTTTTGAAAGTGATTTCAATGGTTTTATAAAAGCTTTAAATTTCACGAATTTTAAAGGATTTATGAAAAACCAGGTCGTTACAGCGCCAGCCTAGCACGTGCCAGTCTAGCCCAGCACGCACACCAACCTAACCTAGTGAACGCTAGCTTGGCCCTATGCGCAGCCACCTCCCACAAAACCCCTAGTTTTTACTTTCTTTTGTGTTTTTAGGTCTTTTTACTATGTTTTATATTTAACCTAGTTTTTCCCTAATTAAACAAGTGTAAGACCTTGTTGGAGGAGAACTTTTTTGATAAATTATGAAAATTAAGCATATGCTTTTTGGTGAGATTGTTTGAATTCTCTTCTTAAGATCTTATTGAAGAACTTGATCTTCTTCAAGTGCTTGCTTGAAAAGATCAAACTTGATAACTTTCTATTCATCCAACAAGTTTGGTTTGGGTCAAGCTCCTATCCTCTTGAATCATAAAGATGTTTCTATGATTATTCTGCATTGTTGTTGTGTCTCGAATTCTCTAAAATCCTAGGTTTGCATCACCTTAACACAGTTAATGAGGAAAAATGCTAAAATTTGGTTTTCAAATAAATGTGAAGATAGTTTTCAAGGACTAAAGAGTAAATTGATCACTACACTAGTACTTCACTTCTGTCTAAAGATGTTAAATATCATATTTATTGTGATGGATCAAAGATAGGTCTGGGAGGAGTACTAATGCAAGAAGGAAAAGTATTTGCTTATGCCTCAAGATAGTTGAAGAATTATGAACAAAACTATCTAATGCATGATCTAGAATTGGCTTTTGTAGTTTTCACACTAAATATCTGGAGGCATTATCTTCACGGTGAACTATGTGATGTATTCATGGACAATACATTTTCACTTTGAAGGAACTGAACATGAGGCATCAACTTTGGCTGGAATTTATCAAAAACGATGATTGCGAATCAAGAACCACTAGAGAAAAGCAAACGTGGTAGTTGATGCTCTGAGTAGGAAGACGACAATTTCTGTGCATTCTTTATGGACATATGTGCCCCCAACATTATAGACAAAAATTAAAAGATTTGGTCTGGAGATTAAAACCTAGTAGGTGTCAGTCACGCTGTCAGCCTATACATTACAGCCTACTCTGTTAGAGAGAATCAAGGGAGCACAAAGGGTAGTATTCAAATTCACTCTTTCTAAGGATGAAATTGTAATGTTCAAAAATAGGTGGTATGTTTCGGAAGGCACTGAACTTTGACAAGAGATAATAAGTGAAGCACATTCCTCTGCCACTTCTATACACCCTGGCACTACCAAGATGTAACGGAATTTAAAGTGACACTTTTGTTGATTGAATCTTAAGGAGGACATTGCTAAGCATGTTGAGGTATGTCTGACTGGTTGGTTAAGTTCGAACACTAAAGGCTGGCAAGGACATTGCAATCCCTTGTCGACACTAGACTTGAAGTGGGAACACATTGCAAATGAATTTTGTGGTTAGTTTACCAAGGATTATGAAAGGCCATGATGTTATTTGGGTGATCATTGATAGACTAACCAAGTCAGAACATTTCCTACTTGTACAGATGACCTATACCATGGATCAATACGCAGAAGTATTCATCCAAGAGATAGTTCGGTTACATGGTGTGCCAACATCAATTGTATCAGACTATGAATCTAGGTTCACTTTAGCTTTTTGGAAAACTTTAGATAAAGCTTTGGGGACAAAATTGACTTGTAGTACAATGTTTCATCCCCAAACAGATGGACAATCAGAGAGAACAATAAGGGTATTGGAAGATATGTTGCTTGCATGCATCTTACAATTTCTTAGCAGTTAGAATGGCAAGTTACCCTTAGTTGAATTTGCGTACAATAACGGTTACCAAACTACTATCAGTATGGCACTGTATGAATCTTTGTACTGAAGGAATTGTAGATCTTTGTTGTGTTGGGATGAAGTGGGTGAAGCACAATTTCTCGCTCAAGATATATTAACAACAAGCTTTGGACACCACTAAAATAATTAGAGAAAGAATGCAAACGACCCAAAGCAGACAGAAAAGTTATGCATATATCAAAAGAATAGAGTTAGAATTTAAGGAAGGTGACTAGTATTTAAAAAAAAAATTCCAATTAAAGGAGTAATGAGAAATGGCAAGAAAGGAAAGCTTAGCCCGAGCTTCGTCAAGCCTTTCCCTAGAGTCCAAAGGATAGGGAACAAAGAGTACATGCTCACCTTGCCAACTGAAAAGAGGGGAATACATGCTGTGTTCCATATCTATATCAATGCTGAGGAAACACATGCAAGATCCATCCAAAATTGTGGGATTGGAGAAAATTGAAATTCACCCAACATTGACTTACGAAGAATGACTAGTGCGAATTTTGGATACAAGGATCAAGGAATTTAGAAACAAGCAATTCCCATTCGTAAAGGTGTTATGGCGGAATCACACAACCGAGGAAGCAACATGGGAAAGTGATAAGAACCCCTGGTATAGAAAACCTGAGACCCAAATACCAATGATGGAAAAGAACCCAAGAATTGTCTTGAACAAGGAAACAAAACTTGACCCCAACCAAACCTGTCAATTGGAACCAAAGTTATCAAGATTGATCTTCCCAAGTTTTAACTTGAAGAAACCAGATTCAGTTCTTTCACAAAGAACTAAAAGAAAGTTCACACAAAGAAGCTTTCAAAAATAATTTTTCAATCATCCAAATCTACCTCAAAGGAGTAAATACAAAGAGTTTAAATAGGTGAGATTACTTAACCTAGAAAACAAACCAAACATCAATTAAAACAACCTAATAAAGACTACTACGTGAAATGAAAAGACTTCTAGGGGAAATGAAAAAACAAACTTTTCTAAGAAGTCTAATTTTCATACAGCCACTTGGATGAGGTTTTAAATACCATTTAAAACCCTCCAATAATTAAACCTAACCCCAAAGGGACCAGCCCAAAAATAGACATAAGCCCAAAACTTCAAAAGGATATATTTTTAGGCCAAAAATACTTGAAATGCTTCAATTTTCCATGTCTGATTCTAATTATTCTCCACTTCTACGTAGATTATTAATTGGTTTAGGAGTGTGTTAGAAACTGCTGGAAGCCTCCTTACCTTGAATTTCCATGATTAATCCATACATAACTTCCTTCATTCATTTGGTTCGTGCTCTGGTCATTAGACCTCCAATTCCTTGCAATGGATCAACTTAGTTGGCTTTTTAAGCTTTGATGCAATTATATCTCCATCATTCCCTCCTTCAAAGGAATTCGTCCTCGAATCGCCTACATCATATAAAGATAAATTAGCAATATTAAAAGTCACACTAACATTACCATATTGACTAGGTAAGTCAAGCTTGTAAGCGTTGTCATTGATGTGTTCTAAGACTTGAAAAGTTCCATCTCCTCTAGGGTGTGACTTAGACTGTAAGGCCTATTTTTATAAAAATTATTTCGTAATAAATTTTGGTGATATATTTTTTTTCTTCTTTTAAAACATGAATATAAAAACTTTCCTTCCACTTAAAATGAATTGAAATAAAAGCATATTACGAATCAGCTATACAATTCAAAAATCAATGCAGCGGAAGACTTTATCAATTAAAATATATTTCTAGTCAAAGCTTAAGTCTTTAACAGTCCTTTACAAATCCATAAAATACTCATTTCATGAAAATAATAAAAGAGAACCATGGAATTACCCAACAAACACCAAGTTTTCATCATGGGCAAGCTCCCTCAATGTGACTTTCGCATTTGCCATTTCTTCTGTAATATTCACACCTACAATGCAAGGTTCATCTATAAGTTTAACACTTAGCAAGTAATGCATGTGACCACGAACATGACATGATGTGACATTTATTTTCCTTTCTTTCTTCTCTTCTCTTTCTTTCTCTTTTCTTTCATTTTTCTTCCACTTTATAGATATGAGTTGGCATGATAGTGAGACACACTACTTTTCTCCACCAATTTGGGAGGTCTCCACCCTTTTTGGAGACAGACTCCACCCTTTTGGGAGTCCTCCGTTAGTTACTGTGCATTTTAATGCACAACAACCTAGTACCCTTTTGTACCAGTCAGCCCTGGGTTGCGCTGAAAGCTAACTAACTAGCTAATGTCTCACTGGCCCACCCTTTTGGGGCAGCCTGTCCTCAGTCACCAATTATGTACTTTTCTTTCGCTTCGATATTAACTGGGTAACCATTCAGCCCAAGCAGGTATTGTCCGTTTTTGGGGAACTTATGCTCACACAGACTTGTTCTTAAGCTAGTGTCCCATACCACTAGCCCAAAATGCGTCCATTTGGTATGGATGGGGACCCACTTATATCTAATGCATTTTTATCTTTATTTTATCTTTCTTATATGTTGACTCATGCATGAACATACATTATAATGCAATATGAATATTTCCAAATAATATGCAACTATCAACCATAGCAACAACAAATTCTACACATGCTCAACAATTAAAGAAAAGCAACAACTGTAATTTTCCAAGGTCAGAACAATATCAATATACCCTACAAAATCAGGCCCCATCATCATCAAAAGAACCCAATCAATAAATTATCATCCTCAAGAATGTTCTCCAAAGTAGTAAGTGAAATAAATACAACCCTAAGTGAACAGGTTATTATCCTCAATAATGTCCCATTAACAGAGTACTATCTTCTAGGGTATCTATCAAAGCAGTATAACAAGTAGGGAATAAAACCCAATCTTCCTAACCTAATTCCTCAACAATGACTATCAAGGCCATATATAGAATAGAGATTATATTCACAATTTTCAGAGATGCAGATCCATCCCATGCAACAGGCCATGAAACTTCAACATTTTCTATTAAAAGAGTTCATCAAAATAGTAAACACAGTAAAGAGAATATGAAAGTATGGAGCTCAAATCCTCAACAATTTCATCTAAATAGTAACTGATTGGAAGGATAGAATAGAATCTACTTAACTGAGTACCATCCCGAACCTGAACGCTCAAAATTAGCTATCAACACGGTAAACGAAAATGACAAAAACCATAGACCCAATAAGTAGAGCAATCAATCTCCACAATATTTATCTAATAGTAAACATAATGGAAAACCAAAAAAACCCAATCAGTAGAACACCACTTTCAACTATCTCAACTATGAAAAAGCAAGAAAATGGAAAAGAAGGTTCACCTAATGGCTTGCATTGTATGTTCGAGGCCAAAACACATACAACATATACTTACTAGCAACCTTACCCACATCGTGCTCCTTGCAGGAGCTTCGGACAATAGCCATCACAACATCCTTGAATCACCCCGCGACTGGCCTGTACCCTAGAGAGCTCGGCCTACTCTCTGAAGTTCTCCCTCTCAAACACCTTCAGGTAGAACTATGAAATTTCCCAAACTATCATCCCCTATTCTTGGGCGCGGTGGGAATTACCACTCGTGAGTTTTGTTCCATGGACTTGGACGCTCTCACCAACCCCACGGTTGAGCTGGTTGGACGGTGATGGTCTCACTCACCCGCGCTCAACGGAGACGTTGTCCTATTGCTCGCCCGGCTGCCTCTCCTTTTCGTGAGGAACAAGATTTCTTCCAACAAGAGTCCCAACCTTTCTCTTTTTTTTTTTTTTGTTTTTTAATTTTCTTTTTCTCTTTCGCCTCTTCCTGGTTTTGCAAATACCCACATACCCTTATAATTTTTCCCTTTTAAATAGGACATTAACATCGCAGACCCTATAGTTTACAATCAATGACAAGTCAAACATTGGAGAATTTTTTTTAACAACTAAAATCTTTAACTATAGGAAATTCTCACCGGCAACCTCGCAGTCATGATTCCAGTCAAGAACCGTCAAGTTTAACGCTTTGGCTTCCTCTTTATCATGGACCGTTCAACAGAGACGAAGGACGTCAAGTATCGTCCATCCTAGCAGTTTGAAGAAGATGGATGATGGTGGGTGAGGGCAGACGATCGAGTCCCGCATGGTGGTTTCATCTCTTTCAAGCTCATTGGTCGTTGGATCGCAGAATGTATGGCAAGGATTGCATAGACGGATAGATGACAAATGGACGGACGCATATCCCTAGCTGTTGGATCGAGTGAGGGACATCCTTCATCTGGATCGATGACTAGGTTTGAATCTGGCGTTTTCCAGAGGTCACAGACGGACGACTATCCTTGGCCATTGGATAGAGTGAAGGACGTCCCTCGTCTGGATCAAAGGCTAGGATTGACACCAAATTAACTGTCACGTGCAAGGTACACGCGATTTTAAAATGCGCAAATTCCCTTAATTAAGATGGATGTCCCTCTCCATGAAATAGAAGTCCGTCGGCCAATACTACATCGTTCTGACCTCAATGGACGCCTCTCACCTTTAGACGGTGTCGTTTAGGCCATGATGGATGTCTGTCTTAATACAATGAACGTCCTTTCCTCTAAGAATTCATTCAAATTTGCCTTTAGACGGCATCGTTTAGGCCATGACAGACATCCATCTTAATACGACGGACATTCGTTCCTCTCGGATTTCATACTCTGAATGCTAAACGACAACGTTTTTCTCTCGACGAACGACGAAAAGCTACCTTATATTGTCCCTTGCCTTAGATATTGTAGAGAGATCCCTCAACCAACCCGACGGACTTCCCCCGACAAATTCAAACTTTCGATATCCATCCTCCTGATTCTTGAAGCGAAAAATGGCGCCGAAGGCAGGTCAAGTGTCGAAGAAGCGTAAGGTGGCTCCTTCCAAGCCCACAAGTCCAGTGCTCGTGTCTGCCAAGCCCTCCAAACCTAGGTTGTTCAGCTAGGCCTCCTCCAAAGAACGATACGATAATGACATTATACCTCATGCCATAATTATATCTAGGAAGGTAAATTTCAATTCGTTTGCTGATTTTGGATTGAAGGAGATGTTTGAGCGAATTTGTTTGTATAAATTGTGCACGATGAGGGGTTATTACTGTGAGAGGGTTGTAAAATTATTTTATGCAAATTTGGAGTTGGACATCTGCAATGATAGTGAGTTAAGGACTTTTCTGTATGGAAAATAGATTAGGATAACTCTTAATCAGTTGAATGAGCTTATTGGATGCTCCACAGAGGAGCCGTTGGAGGAGTATTTCCATGTGTTGAAGGAACCCCATTTTGTAAAACAAGGAGAAGGTCTTGCATTTCTAAAGGGATGGGTTTGCATTCTTACAACCGTTGAATCTTTCTTCCAGCCAAAATCAAAGGACCTCGATTCTATAGCAAAAGTCATCCATCACATGATCACCCACACAGTTGTGCTTCGTGATGGACATAAAGACCTTGTCACCTCCATGGATCTCTACATGATGGAGAAGCTCTACAATGGGAAGAGGTTCAACCTTGCATACGTCACTATGCATCAAATGAAGGCAAGCCTAAATAGTGCAAGGAAGAATCTCCCTTATAATTGGCTCATTCAGCTCATTGTTGACAGCAATGGGTTGGTTGTCCTTCCCATGGAGTAACGAACCAATGAAAAACCACTTGACGTGTACAATCCAGTGACATTGGCTCAGATGGGGTTGCACAAAGTACGAGGAGGGTGGGTATTCAAAGGAGAGGTGGCAACTGCACCTCCTCCTTCTACGTCAATTGCACATCTGCCATCCACGTCAACTGCACCTCCGCCGTCCACATCAGCTGCACCTCCGCCTTCTATGTCAACTGCACCTCCTCCTGCCACGTCAGCTACATCTCCTCCTTCCATGTCTACTATACTAATTCCGTGGACATTAGATGCATAACCGTCATATCATGTAGAGGTGGAGGATGATTTTGTGCATCCTATGGTAGACGATGCACCTCCCCTCCTCAGTCCTTGCCGTCGTACTCATCAGTGAAGAGAGGTGGCAGTGGCTTGTCACGAAGTTAGATAGACAGGAGAGCCAACTTGGTGAGATTCAAGCCAAGTTGGAGAGTTAACTTGGTAAGATTCAAGCCAAGTTAGAAGATAGGAGAGCCAACTTGGTGAGATTTAAGCCACCGTACTACAAATGAAAGAAGTATAGACGCATATTGCGACCGCTCCTCCAGCAGCCAAGCCAGCTCTTCCATCAGCTTCTCTTGCATCTTTCGATACTAGTTGGGATGGATGCCAGTATGTCTTTGAACTTACATGCACTTTCCATATGCATTAGTACTGGTGGTTAACAATGTGTTACAATTGCGAAGGTCTCTTATCATCAGGCAACCGTCCCCTCCTCCAACACTTGCCAAAGTTTAGAAGATTTGGGAACGGGTCCTCTAGTGATGACTGTGGTTAGAAGGATAATAGTGCAAGTGGTTTCTCTTCTATTTGGTTTTGTACAATGTTTATAATTTAAACTTACATTGATTTTCCATTGCAACCTATGAAATTAATGGACGAGTTCATGGCACTTGTACGAGTAAATACGAAGAACAACAAGGAGACATGTGCTCTACTTTGCGGCTCCAAGGTAAGAAGCAATGTGATTTGAAAATTATTCTCAATTGTGATTTGAAAATGTATGTTGTGCGTTGTGTTGTCGATTTGCAGGGTAAACAAATTTCTACAATAACAACCCTTCCCATGCCATAGCAAAAGGGAGCTTCGGACTGGGTGAGAATGTTTAACCAATTTATAATATGTTGTTATTGAAAACAAGTAAATATATAAATAAATCACGTTTTTAACATGTAGTGCACGACAACAAATGAGGAGGACATGGCAAAGGTTCAAATAAGGGAGAGGTTGTTGACTCTTGGTTGGATCCATGTAAGACACTTGTATTCATTCATGCAATATTTCTTCTCCATATCATACACGGACCAATATTTCTTCCTCATGTAGTGCCACCCGGAGTTGAATTGTTTCATGTCATCGATTCACGTGCACACCCAGTATGCGTACCAATTGTTGATGCTGGAGGCAATTACAATTGTCATGGCATCGAGGGACAAAACATGATATGTTTTTCCACCCTGTTCTTTGAATGAAGTGACATACTAATTTGGTCTCCCAATTGAAGCCAACATGACATATTTCAAGTCTCTCACCCTTTGGGTGGTCGGTGATTGCCAAGTGTCTGCAGTAGGGCTTCCATCTCCACGAGTAGCACAAATATCAGGACCTTTATAAGGAGACCACTCATGTTGAGATGAGTTCTGACTTGCAGTTCAAGGTCATCAATATCTGGGACAAGGAGCCTTCCATTTTAGAAGATGCACCAGTTATAGAACAGGCACCAGCGATAGAGCAAGCACCAACTACAAAAGAGGCACCACCTGTAACATATTCAAGAAGTGCAAGAAGTGCAAGAGGTGCAAGAGATGTAAGAAGTGCAAGAATTGCAAGAACATTAAATAAGTGGCTCAATTGAATTTTTTTTTGTAAAGTTTGTGTTTGTATATTGGTGTTGCAACTTTAGAAAGTTTTTTTTTTGTATTTCTGCTGTTGAGTTTTGTTTGATGGAAATTGGTTGTTGGTTTTGGGCAAGGGATGCCCCAAATAGGTCGAGGGCCATCCATTGGTCGGTGAGGGATGTACGTTCTGTAACACCCCGATAATATTTTTCCCGTATATGCGATGTAATCAATAGTCAGGATAAGTAATACATTACATTTCGTATCTATACATGTTAAATTGTGACCTATATTTATGGAGAAAATATTGTGGGATGAAATTAAGTAGGAAAATGTGAAGGAAATTTTGTTCTGAATGAATTCGGACACATGCAAACACTGTATCCAGATGACTTCTTTCGTCTGAATGGAGAATTCAAATGCTTGTGGATGAAGGCTGATGCATGCGGACGCGGTCATTTTGAATCTGTCTAATTTTTGGATAGTTTCTGATGCATGCGAACGCTTGAATGCGGGCGCCATTCTTCGTCCGAATGGCAGATTTAGACAGGTGTGGATGAAGGTAAGGACGCCATCCTTCGTCCGAATGTGCAAACCTGCCTTAGGAATAGTATTTTTTGGATGCACGCATACGAGGTCAAGACGACTCCTCGCATCTGAAACATACCAGACCTGCGAATAAATTAGGGTTAAAAATTAGACCATTTGTCATTTAGCCATTAAATACGCACTCAGGAGACATAGGAAAGACTCCCCCACGCCTAGACACCTCTCTCCCCATGCCGAAGCCATAACTCCCTTGCCATTTGGTGTACGTCTGTCATATCCAGGTATGGGACTCTACGTTTATCAACCATTCTCCCCTATCAGTCTCAGCATTTTCTACATGAGTGGAAATCTTCCCCTGCGTGAGAGCTTCCTGCGAGTGAGAGCTTCCCCTGTGAGAAGCAGTGAAGCCTTTCAGTGAGAAATTTGTGAGTGTATACGAGTTAGTGTATTTTGTGGGTGGGGCAAGGCGTTGTAAGCTAAAGAAGGTTGGGCTCTGTAAGCTATGGAGTGAAGCTAGGAGGTAGGAGTTGCTGTTCGTGATAGTTTTTGTCATAAAGGGTAAGGAATCGGATAGAGTCTTGGCCTGTGGAGGCCCTACCCATAAGTAGAGTCTGTTTGCTTTTGTTTGCTTCTATGTTAATGTTCTGTATTTTTCCGTTATCGTGAATGTATGTTTAAAATTTGTTGATACATTTTCCCTGCTAGAATAATGACCCCTAATGTTAAGTTGATAGTGAAGAATGATGAACTGACAGTGAAGAATGATGGACTAAGACCTACGTTCCTTGTAGTTGTAAGGATTGATGAACTAAGATATACGTTATGTAATGTAGTTATGGTTTTACTTGCTATAGCAGTAGTTTCCAAATATGTTAGAGTTATTTTATCCTATTGCTCTTAGTGTGGAAATCTGTGATAATTAGAAGTCGTTACACCCTTAATCTGAGCATGTTTAAGTAATTATATTAAAAATTGTAATTACTTCATTGAGTAGGTTTAAGTAACTAATTAACTAGAATAATAACGGTAACAATGTCTAATTAATCCGAGCTTGATTAACTAATCCAAGCATGTTAATTAACTAGGATAACAATTGTGACAATGGCTCTTAACCGAGCATGTTTAACTAACTGGAGTAATAATAGTAGTTTCTTCCATTGAGCATGTTTAACTAACTAGGAATTAACTAGAATAACAAGTTAACTAGTATAACAATTGGGACTAAGTTGATAACTTTAGCTAAGAACAACCTGATGCTTTACTCCAGATGCACGTTGCCTTATGTTCTAATTTCTTGTACTTGATCCATCATGTTATCCATGTCTATCTCATGCCGTCACATGCTTTATTGGGTTGAATATTGTGTGAAGCATACTTTATTGGTTTGTATATTGTGTGAAGCATGCTCATTTGTCGAATAGTTAGTTGACTTATGATCTCAGTTAGTAGCATATTAAAATCACTGTTTCTTTTACTATTGTGTTCTGTAAATTCATGCATGCCATTCGTTGTTTTAGTTCACTGCTATGATTGTTCTCTTTTATGAATTTTTAAGTACTATATTCACTTCTATGCGCCGTTCAACTATTGTTACTTTCATTCCTATGCGCTATTCAATTATTGTTATGGTTACGTTATACTGCATCATGTACCATGATAATAGAAACAAATAGGAAGTACCACCTTTGGGGTTGGTACTCATATGCATTACGTGAGGAAAAGAATTAAAGAAGAAGTATAGGGAGTTGGGGAATGGAAGGGCAGTGCGGGTTTGGCCAGGTAGAGAGATATATTACTACCCTTTCATGGGTTACGGAAGAAAAGAACTTTACCTTTCCCTTGTCGGGACTACGAGACTGTCTATTATAGGTGGTTAGTATCCGATAGGCTACTCCATCTCCACATGATTCCACCAATCTCTCGCTCAATGTACGAGTTAAATAAGATACGTAAAGAAAAGATTGGTTTAAGGTGGATCCATTCCAAAAGAACTAAAGCATAGCATACTGCATAAATCCTTTCCTTTCTGGGCCTTTAGGCTCACGTATTACTTGTGGTGTAGGTACACCTACGTGAAAATGATGAACAAATTATGAAACAGTTGATGAAGCATTTACACGGTGAACTTGTGGCTTGCTGGGCTAAGGGAAGTAAAAGATAAAATGTTTTGTAATTAACATGTGATGCTTTGTTCATTATTTCTTAAACGAGTTATTTACGCTTCCACTATGTTTTCTTAAATCCGCTATGTTTCTTGATTTGGCTTCCGTTATGTTTTGAGAAATGATTTTATAACTATAGCTTTTCAATTCTTATAACGATTTTCATAGCAGGTATAACGAAAGGGTTAGTAATGGTCCGACTGAACTCTGATTAAAGTAATAAAGTTTTAACAAAGATTTTAGTGGCTTTATAAAAGTTTTAAATTTCAAGTATTTCAAAAGATGATAAAAATTCGAGTCGTTACAGTTGGTATAAAAGTAAATGTTTTAAAAGCGATCTGTGTACTTAACGTAACTGTGTTTTAAAAATGATTTTTGTAAATTGCTCTGATACGGTTTTGTTGAGCAAGTGTGTTTTAAAATGATTCTGTAACCGCCTACCAGTACAAGCCTCGATGTGGAAAATACTTCATCAACTGTAAGTATACCTTGTACTACTTTAATTAATGTATGACTCTTTTCTATTATGGTGAATAGTTGTAGGATGGAGGGAGAATCGGAGACAAAAAATGAGATCATCAGGCGGTTGATAGAATACATGCAAACTCAATTCCAACTCATTGAAGTGATGATAGGAGGATTTAGGGCATTGAATAAAAAGTTTGTGGAAGACATGTAGTCACTACCAGGAGGAGGAGAAGAACCAACTATTGGAAAGAAGAAGAGACCCTTGTAGGACGGAGACCAACAGGGAAACCAGAAACATCTCCATGAAGCCATGTTGTTGAGGAACTTATGGTGGGGACATCATAGAAGAAGTTATGCCCCGGTGTACCAAAACTCATGGTGGTACATGTTTGGCAAGGTTGGGGCTATGTTACTGATGTCAAAAGTTGGGGCACATCGCCCAACATTGCCATACCCGGTTCGAAGGAAGGAAGAAATAATTCGAAAGTTCCACCCTGTTGGAAACAACAAGGGGATTGGTAAACTAAGTGGTGACTAAGTATTTTGTTGTATTCTAAAATGGTAGATTCAGGGGTGTACTCTGATATGTTTTGGACTGTGTTTGCGTTCGTAGGACTAGTTTATGGAAGATAAGTGAGAGTTTCCTTAGAAACTTGTTAATAAATAATGAATTAATGAACTTTTCTGGAACTGCTTGAGATTCTTATGCAGCATGTATAGCTTTGGGGGAGTGTAAAATTAGAGGAGACTCTGCCCAAAATTTTGGAAATAGGAAAGAGAAATAAGTCGAAGGAAAAATCCTACGTAAACTAGACCAACTAGGTAGTTAAACGAGAACTCCTAGGTTATAACGAATTAGATAAATGATAGAGTTGTTATGGAGAGGAAGAATATTATGGACTAGGACTAAGCCGTAGTGAGTAAGCCGAAGTAAGGAAATAATATTTAACTAGCCAAGTAATTTCCCACTCGGTCTTGACCTTTGAAAATGAATAGAGAGAGTGTGTCGGACCTTTAATGGAGGGTAGTTGCCGAGCTAGGAATACGCTTCATATGAGGATGAGGAACCTTTTTAATTGTGGGAAAAGCTGATTCCTACATAGGTTGGATTCCTTGCATGAATAAGAAGTTTAGAAAGGTCTAGTCTATTGTATAACCAACCCGGACTAATATTGACGGCAAAGTCCGACAAGATTAAGGTACTCCCGGTCCATCAACGGAGACTTGGATTAGTTTTGGATTGCTATTCGAACGGATAATGGACTTATGATGGACGCGGTTTAAGTTCTCCATCTTGGTCCAGACTCAATAGTGATAACCAAGGACGCGATTGCGGCGGTTGAGTCTGGGCAATCAGTCGAGCTTCTCCAGGAATGATTACAGAAATGGAAACATAAACAGAAACAGAAACGGGCATAGAGATCGGAACAAATACTGGAACAGAAATAGAAACAGATATGGAAACAGGAACAGATACAGAAATAGAAATTGAGGCAGAAATGAAAACGGGTACAGATACAAAAATGGGAGCAAGATGGAATAAGGATCTAAGAGGCTGATTGGATAATAGATTGGTGGAAGTAGGTTAGTGTCCAACTCAACCATGGAGTGGTGTGATCTTACATGCTTTGAAGGATGAATTGAATGGTGGAGAGCATGTTTGAGCAGGCTAATGTTAGGGAGTGAAAGGAAAGTTGTATGTTGAAGTCGTGTAGTGAGAGGAAAGGTTACAAGTGCTAGGTCTCAAGCCATGATATGCGATAGACTTAAGGAGAAGAACCGTAAAGGAAACGTGAGTTCAATGTAAGGTGGTGAGTCAATTGGCGATAAGAAGGTCGTGGAGACTCTTCCTTGATATTGGATTGTTGATGAAGCACGACAAATTTGGGAGAAAATACTATAGATTTCAGAGTTAAGCGGCAGCGATGTAGTGTTTACTGAAGTGAAGCTGATGAATGGTCATGATAAAAGTGTTTTCTGTTGGAAATGATGCAGAAATAAGGCAGTTGAAGTGTGAATTTGAAGGTTGGATCAACTTTTGGTGTCAAGAGATGTGTTTGGATGTAGTCAAGTGGAGCAAATAGCAGTAGTTGGACAGGCTATCAGTGGAAAGGGAATTGGTATTCTGGATAAATCAAAGTCTTAGGACAACCAGGAAACTATGTCATTAACGGGATAGCTAAAAAGGAGATTGGATACAAGATTTAGTGCTTTTTAAGTTATGGGAGAGTAATTCGCTAAGCAATTTTCAGGACGAAATTTTTTATAAGAAAGGAGGATTGTAACACCGCGATGACGTTTTCCCTATACACGCAATGTAATCAATACTCGGGATAAGTAATACATTACATTACGTATCTATACGTGTTAAATTGTGACATGTATTTATGGAAAAAATATTGTGGGATGAAAATTAAGTAGGAAAATATGAAGGAAAAGCTGTTTTGGACGAATTCAGACGCATGCAGATGTTGAATCCGAATGACTTCCTTCATCCGAATGGCAAATTTGGACACTCATGGACAAAGGCGGATGCATGCGGATGCGGTTATTTAGAATCTCTCCAATTTCTGGACAGTTTTGGATGCATGCAGATGCTTGAATGCGGACGCCATTATTCATCTGAATGGCGGATTTGGATGGGTGCAGACAAAGGGTAGGATGCCATCCTTCGTCTAAATGTGCAAACCTGCCTTAGGAATAGTATTTTTTGGATGCACGCGGACAAGGTCAGGATGACTCCTCGCGTTCGAAACATCCAAGACCTGTGAATAAATTAGGTTTAAAAAATAGACCATTTGTCATTTAGCCATTAAATATGAACTCAGAAGACATGGGAGAGATGCCCCCACACCTGGACACCTCTTTCCCCATGCCGAAGCCATCCTTCCCTTGCCATTTGGTGTACATCTGTCGTATCTAGGTATGGGACTCTACATTTATTAGCCATTCACCCCTATTAGTCTCAACATTTTCTTCATGAGTCGAAGTCTTCCCCTGTGTGAAAGCTTCCTGCTGTATGAGAGCTTCCCCTGTGGGAATGCACGTGTCCAAATCGACTACGTATCGTTCATTACCGTCACTGACCTGAAATCGATTAGCTCCTATAGATGTTGGACACCAATTTCGAGCAACATGTTGTAGATTGATTATGTCCATTCTAATCATCTCAAACATAGTGAGGATCGGTTTGTCCCGGGCTGGCAAGAGGCAGGCATTGTAGCACTCGCTCAATTTTTTTATGCCCATGTCACACTTTGAGACGGAACTGAAAGCATGTTTCGAACAACACCTTGGGTTAATTTCTACATATATACGTGTGCTGACTGATCGAGTGCAAGTAGTTTGTTCATCTCCTTTTGATATTGCAATGATGTTGTGGCCCTAGCTGCCTTCCACATGATATCTTTGTACTGCATGCTAGGAAATTGTTTTTTGAAATTGGCATACAAGTGTCTAACACAAAAATGAAGCTCAGCTTCTCGCACATATTGTTCAATAGCAGGCACCAACCCTTTCTATCAGTTGGAAATAAATTTCCATCCCCTGCCTATGTCACTGTTTATGTCCAAAAGCATGCAGCACAAAAACTGGGTCCAGGAGGCTCTACATATTGATTCAACAAGTACCACAGCAACTAGATAAATTCCGTCATTGGCGTCAATGTTGATAGCTGTGAGCAATTGGCCTGGGCATGACCCCTTCAGGTGACAGCCATCCAAGCAAATGATGGGTCTACCAAACTCCCTCAGACCTTTCTTGCACGCATCTAAACACATGTACATCTTTTTAAATATTGGACTTGGATGGGGCGTAAGCACAGGAATATCTACCACCAATAACAATGTGCTACTGGGATTGGATCTTCGAATCTCTTCTACGTAGGACTGCAGTTGCTTGTACTATTCATCACCATCCCCTTCGTTTAGGTTCAGTGCTAAATTCCTGGCCCTTTTGGCATGAATCAAGGTAATATTGACATTAAAGTCCTTCCTAACAGCCTCAATAATGGAAGGTAGGTTCCATGTGGGTTGGTTTTTGAATCTATCCAAATATTGGGTTGCCACCCATTTGTAGGAAGCGTGTTGGCTTTCCATTTGTCGTGCACAAGTGTACGCCTCATTATAGCTCTTAATTTGAAAGGTAAGCTCACCTTTCATTTTTGAAGCATGAATCTGCCAACTGCATCCATTCTTGGACACAACAGTCAACCGATGGCGTTCGCTTTTGACAAACTTGATCCCGTGCCCATTTTTCAAAGCATAATCAACCACTTCATCTCTAATATCCTTCAACGACCTATACTTCTTCCCTAGTCAGAGCTTCAAGGATGAACATTCTACTTGGGGATGCATGCTCTCTACCTCATCATCATCTGAGTCAAATATTGAACGAATCTCCGAGTCTAGAGATGCCGAGATTGAATGCACCTCTATACTAGCTTCGTGATAGAACCGCAAATTCTCATTGGTCTCTACTGCCGAAATAGGAATAGGATCCACCTCCATTCCATAGTTAATGGATTCTTCAACAAACCATTGGCATCATGTCTTAGCATAATCCAGGGATTGTCTTGACATAATCCAGGGACTTTGCAACCGATATGAGCAATAGCATATCCAAAAGCTAGCTAGCAGCAATAATATAATCTGAAAGCCCACTAGCGACCATGCCCACTAAGGACTGAAACGGCCTCACATCATATCATTGTCTTTTATTTACTTTGCTTTACTTTTAATGCTTTATTATTTGTATTACTTTACTTTTTATTACTTATTATTCATTTATTATCTTTTTCACTTTTCATGGTAAAATAGATATTTCTATAGCCCTAATGATAGTAGTCCGCTTTGGGTGATCAGCTCTCGAGAACATCATACACTTCGTATGTGTGAGCATCCATTAAACCATTCTTTAAAACTGTGCACAAAAATCCATTTTCATATTCTTTTGAAAATCGTGATGCATGATGCTCGTGAATGCATACAATTTCTAACAGTTAATATGGAAACGTAAATGAACATTCAACAGGTGATTCACAAAACGTGTTATAAAACTATAGACATGCTGTAAAAATAGTAAACAACGAAACGTACTATTAAAAACTGTAAACATGCTCTAAAACAGTAAACAACGAAACGTGCTATTAACAACTGTAGACATGCTTGAAAAGCAGTAAGCAACAAAATATGCATATGCTATTCTTGCGATGTAGGGCCCGAAGACCAAAGCACACACTTATCACTTACCTCAAAGCTTTACGGAGTTTTAGTAATTAAGCTCTTCTTCTTGATACCTTCACAATTAGAAACATTTACTTATTAATAATCACAACTTCTTAATTTCATTCTTTTCCTATCTTAATTACATAGTAATCATAGGAACCCGTTAATGCCTAAAATGAACATAACCCATCCCAATAACCATGCTTAATTAATTAACAACTTTTCCTCCAGTAACATAGTCCAATTCAACAATTTAACTTCCCAACAACAGAGTACATTATCAAAGCTGTAACTAAATAGGTTTATTTTCAATGAACATAACGCTTCCACACTTATCAACATCCAACAACAGATTAACGATTCCATCTTCATTCCCAATCACAGAGAGTGCATAACAACTACCCCATAATATGCTCAAACTTCACCATCTAATTAATTACAATGGAGAACATTCACAATTATCAACAATCTTCTACAATAACCCAAGCAGAAAATACAACAGAGCATATACACCACATAATTCTTAAAACCGTAGAAGTTAGAGAGTAAAAATCCAAACATACAGAGCATTTCCTTATATATTCTAACATCCAACATACACACGCTCAACAATAGTTAATAGAGGCATTATCAAGAAAATTTTTTATCAACAATCATAACCAGTAAACATAAATCCAAACATCCAAGGCATCACAACCAATATCCATTATTCAGCATCATAACCCAATTCCATTTCATTATAACTAGAACAACTAAGACTAGCAGATTTTTCCATAACTTCACAAAATGCATAACAATATACAACTGGGCATATAATCACATTATCCAAAACAAACAGCAACCACCTTACCATGAAGAACACCTGAGGCCAGGAGCTCTAACACTCGGCCAGCACTCCAACTCCAGAGAGCTCAACCTCCACTGTTAGCTCACCCGAGAGCTCCCCAACCTACCAACCCTTCTCCTCTGCCTTTCAACCCACCAGCCAAGCACAACCCACCATGCCTTGCCACAACCATACCATGTCTTCTCCATACCTCCCGCACGCTGTTGTTCCTTCCAGCAGAGCAGGACAAACTGGTTTGGACCTAACCGCTAACCAAACCATCCAGTGCCCATCGCGAACTGAGGCACATCTGCCTGAGCCATCTGTAACGACCCAATTTTTTGTAAATTCTTTAAAATGCATTAAAATTTGAAATTTTGTTAAGACCATTGAAATCTCTTTTAAAACAATTATCAGAGTGCGTCTAAACCGGACCACCACCAACCTTTCTCAAACTGTGGTATACTGTGAATTGTCACAGATGTAAAATCATTTGTAAAACATAGCGAAAGCGTTATGAAATCATTTATTTAAAATATTGCGGAAGCGTAAATAATTTAATGAAGAACTAAAAAATTGAATACAATTTAGTAAAACTTAATTTAATTACAACCGTTCTTTATTTTACTCTTTTAGTCTGGCCAGCCACAAGCTACCTCGCGACTGCAAACCCTTCATCCCTGCTTTATTATCTAATTATTGTCTTTTGCATTTACTCCTAAGTCTGTGTAATCCACGTACAAGTACCTACACCTACACCATAAGTAAACTATAGCCCAAAGGCTTAGTAAGGAAAATGGGTTAATGCAATTATGATATGCCTCTCTTTAGTCATTTTTGGAATTGGGGCCACCCAAAACAATCATTTCATTAAGCCATTTACTCGTTTATTACTTTACTTTAATCCATTCGTTTGCTACTCGTACTTCGAGCTGGAGATCGGAGGATTTCCTTTGTGATGGAGTAGTGGATCAGATCTAACATTTTACTTGCAACTAGAACTCTCATACCCTAAGAGGGAGGGGCTTCGGCTAGTTGCAGACTAGACCCACTACCCATCCGCCCTCCAACTCCCTTTTCTTCTTTTCCCTTTTCTTAACATTTTACCTCACTTATGCATGTGCGAGTACCACCACCAAGGTGACACTCCCTATTAGTTTCTATTAACATGATGTATGACCATACATTCTCAACCTAACATGCTGCATGATGCTTTATAATGTAATATTAACAGAAATTGAAGTGCGCATTGAAATAAAAGGAAGTGTAATTGAAATTGTGCATATAATGTATAACAGAAATTGAAAGCGCACACCAGAGAACAATTGAAATATGGAATTGTAAACAACGAAGCATAGAGGGAAATCACACAACGAACATTAAGGAAATGTGAATCATGAAGGAATTACAGAAATTGAATACCCATCTCACAATAGGCAATGAATTGAACGATGAAGGCATGCATAACAATAACCGGAATGGAAATCAAACATACAATTGACGATTATCCTAGTTAATTTCCTAGCCGATTTACATGGTCAAGTTAACATGCTTAAGTAGAATTACAATTATTATTCTAATTGGTTATCTGAATTAATTTACATGCTCAAGATTATAATTGGTTATTCTAGTCAATTTACATGCTCCAAAAGGATTATATTATTATCCTAATTAGTTATCCTAGTCAATTACATGCTCAAGAAAGTTTATACTTATTAGTTATCCTAGTACATTAACATGCTCGGGTTTAGTGAACTATAATGCAACTAACACAATGGAGACGAATGCAAAGAAGACAATAACTTATCGCTACAAAAGGAAAGATAGAAGCATCGTAATTGAAACTTTTAGTTCGTTCATACTTAGTTCATTATTCATTCATCTCCTCTATATTCCTCTCTAATAAAACAAAGCATCTAATATAGAAGTTACAGTAAATTAAATTGCAAAAAGAATAATATAAAGAATATTAGTAAAGGAAGAATTTATCATGCTAATATTAATCTAGTTAGTGACTCTAATTCATTACATGCTCAAAGATAAGAATTTCAATTATCATCCTAATTGATTACACATGCTTTTCTAGTTAGTTAAACACGCTTTTAATAGTTTAATGGATTCAAACAAAGATTTCGATTATAGTTCTAGTTCTAGTTGGTTATCATAATTAATTTACATGCTTAAGAAAATAATGATTAAACATGCTTTTGTATTAAAATTAATTGAAACATACTCAAGGGGGTTAAACATGTTTAGTTAACCATGCTTAGTTATTTAAACATGTGTAGAATTCTAGTTAATTAAACATCTAATTAAACATGGCATAATTTATGGTCAGATTCGTTAATTACATGCTCAATGCTAGTTAATTATTCTAGTTAAGTAAATTAACATACTTAGGTAATTACTCTAATTAATTAGCATGCTTAGAAATAAGGATTTAAAGTAGTTATCCTAATTAAGGAGTAAATACAATTCCGAGTTTGATTTACTAAACATGCTCAGGATTTAGTCTATTAAACATACAAGGATTCTAGTTGGTTTCTTATTAATCATGCTCAAGGCCCAGTATGTTAACATGCTAGTTAATTTAACAAGCTAGTCTAGTTGCTTAACATAGAGTTTTGTTAACATATAGATATCAAACGATGGTGATGGCAGAACAATATATAAAATGGCAGAACAATATATATGTTGAGTGAAGGAAATGATAGTTTATACTTATCACAGAGGGATTTAAACTAAATACAACAGAACAATGTTAACTAAATGTAAAACTACAACGAGTAAAGCAGTGAGTAAAATCATCGTCAAGGAAATTTTTAGCTCATTCATCATTCTTGCAACATCCATCACATTCAAAACATTTATCACAACATTTATCTCTATCAAGTAACACATTCACAGTAAGGGAAATAAACTAACAATCAAGGAAAGATACACTATCATCAATGGAAATCCATGCCAGTTAAAGAAAACAACTAACAACAAAGGAATCTACACTATCAACAACAAATAGACACACTCACGTACTTTGCTTGTGGTGTAGGGCCACCACAGGCCAAAGATACCCCTACTTCCTTACCACTAAAGAAGACACAATATCAGGGACAACAAACTCCAGCTCCAGCTTCAAGCTCACATGGTCTGCAGCTCACTCCAGCAGAAATCCTCAGCTTTCACCTCACTTCACTCACATTCACACTTAGCACACAATAGCTGACTCACAACTCCTCTCATTCAGAACTTTCTCACACACAAGAAACTCACACGCAGGAGCTCACCACTCACTGGAAAGAAGGCTCTCTCTCTCTCACACAAAAGGGGAAGAAGGTTGAACCAAAAATGAAGGAAAAGCCAAGGAAGGAATGACTTATACCTGGGAGAGGGAGATAAATCGTAGACGTAGGGAGGTAGATAGGAGGCAGCTACGGGCAGGGGGAGGGCGGCTCGTCCAAGTAAGGGTGGGAAGAGGTCGCTTCCTGTCTGTAATTTATGGACTAAACGACAAGGAGTTGGATTTTAAATCCCTAGTTTAACGCTGATTTGCGATCTTTCGGACAAGTGTGGACGCACAGGTCTCGTCCACAAGTGTAAATTCCTTAGGCATAATTGCGTCCTCAGACGAGGAACAACATCCTCATCCTATCCGTACCATCCGCAGACGACATTCGAACGTGTCTTGGCGTCCGCATGTGTCGTTCGAATCTATCCATAATTTGGACAGATTCAAATCAGACGCTGCTCTCCACAGCCGCATTCGTCCGCATGCATTCAAAGGTGTCCAGAATTTGGACAAAGTCAATTCGGACGCAGCCATCTGCATTCGCATGAACCATCATGCGTCTGCAGCCTCGTTTGAAATGGCAACAGACGCAGGGACGACTATTAGGATGCGAAGACAGCATCCTCAAGTCATCCCAAAGTGCTGGGACGGCGTTCTAAGCATTTATGGATGAGGAACAGCGTCCGCAGGGTCATCCACAGTCGTCCAAAAATACCTAGTCCAGCACTTTCCTCACATTTCCCACTTAACTTCCATCCCATAACACTTTCCCCATAAATACCCACCATAAAATGATACGTATAAATACGCAATGTAATATCCTAACTACCTCATCCTTTAATTACTTCACATACCCGGGGAAAATGTAACAGAATTACTCCTAGACTTAACGCTCTGACTACATCCTGGTTAATACCCCAATGATTATCCAACTTAAAAAGTTAGTGTGTTACACCGTCCATCACGCTGCCCATTCCTCCTTGCTGTTGCCTCGCTGTCCCTGCCAATGTCCGACAAACATAATGCAAAGGAGAAGGAGGAAGAATCGGCTGGACATACCTCAACCCGACGTCGGAAATCGTCGCTAGTGGAAGCTCTGATCCCGAGCTCTAGCCGTGACTCACCGCTCTGCTTCATCTGCAAACACTTGTCTAGATGTCACCCCGCCACGAGAGAACCCCGATAGAGCCCGAGCTTGCAGTCTCGCTCATCACTCCCTTCTCCCGATCGTCCTCTCTCTCGGTCTCGTTCTTTCTCTCCCTCGTTTCTCACTGCACGAATGTCTGAATGCCAATTGTAAATTCCCTTCCCATTTGATTTATGAACCGAATAGGTTCTCTTGCTGAACCTGTTCACTCCTCCAAACTCCATTTAATTTTCTTTATTTCTATCTTTCAATTAAATCCCCACATTAATCATCCTTACATTTTAATTCTAATAATCTTACTTTCTTTTCTCCTTCAATTTAATAACTCAATAAAATATCCTAGTAACTTAACCCTAATTATAATCCAATAAGTTTCATTCAATTATGATCTATCGACGTCCTTGATAATACCCCGATAATTATATAATTAATCCAAATACCCCATTAACTTTTCAATTATTCTTATTAAATTCTGATATAAAAAGTTGGGGTATTACATATTGTTTGAGGGGCACTCTTTTACTACCTTTGTAAACCCGGGTTGCACTAAAATTTTACAGAGACTTGAGACAACACTATTTGTGGCCAAATATTAAAGAGAATGTGGCTAAACATGTAAAGATATGCCTGATTTGCCAACAGGTCAAGGCTGAACATGAAAAACCAAGTGGAACCCTGCAATCCCTACTGATGCTAGAATTGAAATAGGAGAAATTGCAATAGATTTCAAGGTCAGTCTACCAAGACAACAAGGAGCCATGATACCATATGGGTGATTGTGGATAGATTGACTAAGTCTGCATATTTCTTATCTATAAAAATGACTTTCACTATAACCCAATAAGTGGAGTTGTACATTCAACAAATAGTTTGATTATATGGAATTCTAGTGTCAGTCGTATCTAGTTGGGACCCCTAGATTTACTTTGGTCTTTTGGAAGAGTGTGCACAAAGCTATAGGCACTAAGTTAATGTTTAGCATTGTTTTCCACCTTCAGACTAATGGGCAAACTGAAAAAACAATTCAAGTATTGGAAGATATGTTGTGAACATGCGTGCTAGGATTTCAAACTAGATGGGGTAGAAAGTTATCCTTAATCGAGTTTACCTACAACAATAGCTACTAGTCTATTCTTTGAATCTCACTATGCTTGGTGAGATTCATATCATTTGGCATCAAAGTGTAGCTCTAAATCAGATTTCATCTTTCATTTTTTCCTTGATTTTTATTATTTTTTAATAGTTTTTTTTTCTTGATCTACTTGTTAAAAGAAAAGGAAAACAAGTGAAAAAAAGGAAAAAAATTGGATGAAAAAACGTGAAAAAAAATATTGCTATTTTCTTCTTCTTATACTTATTTATCTCCTTTGTTCTTTTTCTTCTTTTTCTTCTTCTAACTCTCCTTATTCTTCTTCTTTGATTCTTGAATCCTACCATATTTTTGTTTGACCCTTTAAATCATCCTTATTCTTTGTGATTTGATTTTGTTTAGTTTGAGTTATTGCAAGAAGTCTTGATTGAGTTTAATGAAGTTCAATAAAGAACTAAAAGATGAAACTATTGAGTGGAAAAAGGCAAGAGAGTGTGCGCTCATAAGTGGGTAAAAGCCAAAATTTGACTAAATAGGAGTGTGAGTGCCATCAAGAGGAGGGAAACACATGAGAGAGTGTTTCATGAGATATTCTATTTTTTTGTTCAACTTTATAAACATGTCTCAAGAAAGTTCTAAATGCTCATCTTATAATGATCAAGAAAAAATAGACTTCAAATTTTTCTTCAAGTCCTTGGAGCAACAGTTTTATCGGATGGAGATGAGATTTGATGAGATGAATGAAAGAATAGATAAAGTTGCATGTAGTTCACAAAAGGATCCCCCACCTAAAGCTCATGTTTTTCAACAAAGGGTAAGGAATCCACCAAGTATGAGTATGAGGATTATTATGGAGATGAACTAAGTGATGATGATCCTATTTCCAAGAAGACCTAGATATGTAGATCAGATGGATAACAATTTGGGAAACGTTAATTTGAAGATCCCCTCTTTCCAAGGCAAAGCTGAGTGGGAGAAAAAGATGGAGTTGGAGTTTGAATGTCACAATTATTCTGAGTTGAAAAAGGTAAAGTTAGCTTCCATAGAATTTACTGATTATGCTATTGTTTGGTGGCATCAACTTATTTTGAGCAGGAAAAGAAATAGTGATGTACTATGGGTCCATTCTATTATTGATCAAGCCTCAAAGAATATCATGGAGTTATTCAAGGTCAAGCATAGGTGGAAGTTCAAGAGCAATGAAAGAGAAATGGAAAGACTTTCCAAAAATTGTCTTCCTTTTGACCTCCAACGTGTATTTAACTATTTTGGCATTCCAAATGACATCATTTCAAAAGTGTGCTCATGAAGATTGTAGCTGATTTCCTAAGCTTTCTAGCATGAGTTGGATTGCTAAGTTTGGACTTCATTTGCTATGTCAAAGGACCACGAAATAGAGAGCAAAGAATAAAGAAAGTCCAAGTGTCCAAGCTTGGAGTCCAAGGAAATCTCTACATGGAAACCATCCAAGTGGCCAAGCACCACCATGGATTAGCTACCAAATACATCTAGACTTGGAGAGGAAGAAAAAAAAATATTAATTTGATATTCTTTTAGTTAATTAACCTAGTTTCAATTAAGTAGAAAATTGGATAACTTATTCTATGAGCTTATTAGGGTTATTGCTACTTATTTAGTTTATTATTATTTTATGCTTTGTATTTGGCTATGTAGAGCCACCTAATGTTTATGTTTTACAGAATTGGAATTTGAATACAAAATGTTTTTGCTTAGTTATCGAAATTGGAGTGATTCCTTTTTCAAACCTTGGTGAGTTAAATCCAAAGTTCCCCCTCGTGTGCATTATATCACGAGATTAAGGTTACTTGGGTAGCCTTTCTTATTGGCATCCACATTCTTACTCCTTAGAGGAAGAGGGTGTGAAGTGGTGTCCAACTTTCTAAAGGCGCATCATCGGCAAATCATCTATATGGGAACATTTATCTCAATTGTTTCTATTTCTAGCGACCTATTTTGTATCACACATATTTCTTAATCCGTTCCTGAGATTTAGATGATTCTTGAAGGGTTCTTTTTTTATCTTATTCAAGAAGGTGTGGTTAAAATTTAAGCTCAAAAGCTTTTAAAACAAAGGAGTTACAACCTTCCAAAGTTGGATCTTCCATAATTGAAATTGCAGAAAAATAAGAAACTCAAGATTAGGTTGACCAATTCGACTGATTCTACGACCGAAACATTGACCGCTACAAAAGATTGAATCTGTGTTGTTTTTTGGATGAGGAACTTGACTGCAGCCTCAACCGCTTTGCGACCGCAAAGCCAGAAAACATCCTCCATTGGTTGTTCAACATACTTCATCAATTATCCTACTTCTTCAACCAATTATTCAACACTTCTTCCACATATTTTATAGATTATTTCTTTACCCCTTCCGCTAGTGCATCAAAAAGAGAAAGTTCTGTTGAGACATGGGAGGAGATGAAAACTATTATGAGAAAATGATTCATTCCAAGTGCAGCCCAACTTGTGCACCATGCCAGCCAAAGAGCGCCAGTCCAGCCCAGTGCGCGCGCCAACCCAGCCCAGTGTGTGCTAGCCCAGCCCAGTGTGCACCCTCCGCGTGGCCACTACGACCACCTTGCACAAAAAGCCCTAGCTTTCACTTTATTTTGTGTTTTTAGGTCATTTTACTATGTTTTATGTTTAACCTAGTTTTTTTGCTTATTTAAACAAGTGTAAAACCTCATTAGAGGGACAACTTTGATGAATTATGAAAATTAAGCTTTTACTTTTTGTTGAGATTCTTTGAATTCTCTTCATAAGTTCTTATTGAGGAAATTAATCTTCTTCAAGTGCTTGCTGGAAAAGATCAAACTTGATAGCTTTTATTCATCAAACAAGTTTGGTTTAGGTCAAACTCCTATCCTCTTGAATTTTAAAGGTGTTTCTATGATTATTCTACATTATTGTTAGGTCTTGGATTCTCTAAAATCTTAGGTTTGCATCAATCTCTCTTTCAAGGATCCAAAAGTGTAGGAGACTACAACAAGGAGAGGAAGATAACAATGATTCAAGCCAATGTGGTGGAGGACCAAGAAGTTACCATGGCTAGATTCTTAGTTGGTTTAAATCATAATATTTAAAACATTGTTGGGTTAAAACCTTATGTAGAATTGAATGACTAGGTGGAGCAACAAATGAAAAGGAAGGGACCAACACAGATGGGGCAAAAATTAAGGAAGATCTTTTAATGTGCAAGTTGATGAAGAGGAGCTACAACTTGAAAACATCTTTCATACTAGATGTTCTGTCATTGACAAAGTATGTAGCCCAATTATAAACAATGGAAATTGGACTAGTGTTGCTAGTACTATCTTGGTCAACAAATTGAATTTGACAACTATGAAGCATCCTAGGTTGTATAAAAAAAATGGTTGAATGAGTGTTCAGAAGTAAGGGTAAATAAACAAGTGTTGGTGTCATTCTCAATTGTGAAGTTCAAAGATGAAGTTTGGTGTGATGTGGTACCAATGCATGTCAAACATATTCTTTTGGGAAGATCATGGCAATTTGATAGACATGTAACTGATGATGGTTATACCAATAGGTACTCATTTGTACACAATTAAAAAAAAAATACTCTTGTACCCTTAGCTACAATGCAAGTGCATTAAGATCAAATGAGCTTAAAAAAAAAAGAGTGATATAAAAAAGAGAGTGCTACAAAAAAAGAGAGTGATGTGAAAAAAGAGAGTAATATAAAAAAGAGAGTGATATGAAAAAAGAGAACGATGTAAAAAAAAAAAAAAAAGAAGAGCGAAATAAAAAAAAAGAGGGGGAGATAAAAAAAAAAAAAAAGAGATTGAGAGTTCAAATATAAGAGATTCTAAGCAAAACAAAGAAAGAAAACAAGTGAATTTCTATGCAAGGGAAAGTGAGATCAAAAGATAATTGTTTTAAATCAGCTTATGATTGTACTTTTATACGAGGCTTGTTTAACTACTAATGAATTTAACTCTTCTCTTGCCTAGTGCTGTTGTTTCTCTTTTGTAGGATTTCTATTATGTATCCCCTGAATAGACACCTAAATGGTCTGCCACCAATGAGAGGAATTGAACATCAAATCGATTTATTCTCGGAGCATCAATTTATAATAGACCAACATATAGAAGCAACCCTGAAGAGACACAAGAACTTGAAAGACAAGTTGCTGAACTCATGGGGAAGAGGGGTATGTGATATGAACCTCACTAAGAATAGTGAGATCCAAAGAAAAATAATAAAGATCGTTCTAAATCAGTTTAAAAAACAAACAAAATAAGCAGACCTTGACCCTTTATCTAAGAAGAGATAAGAACCAAAGGTATTATTGTAATACTCCAAATTTTTTGTTATGGTAAGCCTAGGATGATAATGTTAATATTGAGGATTGTAACATCCCAGTTATTCTTTCAATTTAAAACTTATTATTTTTAAAAACTTTTTCTTTTCAAATCACAGCATAAGACTTTTCATTTGAAAACAAGCTTAAACAAGAAGTGTATAAATAAATTCATTTTTGTTAAACCATTTACCACTTGGAACATGTCATACTGTAAATCTTTAAAATATTTACAACAGTAGAAGACTTGTATCAATACCAAAATAATAAAACACAATTTGAAAACCTTCTTGATAAAAACGAAATACTATAATAAATGTTTACTTTCCTTGAAATGTTTTTACCAAACATTATATCTCTTCTTAATCTCTTAGCCTAACCAGCCACCAACCTGCAATGTACAAATGCCTCATCAACTGTTGTCATTCTTGACCTCTTACATACCTACATCACATGAGGAATAATGAGCCTATTGCCCAGTAAGGAATAAAATCATGAAATGCAACTGTAACCTCTATGACAACTGTACATGTTTTAGCCTCATATATCCGTAAGCCGGGTGAGAACAACCTCTTCAGTTTTCGAACTCACCACTTGGATTCATTTTTACGTGAGAACAACCTCTTCAGTTTTCAAACCCACTAAAAATACACCCACTTACATTTACATTCATTTACTCTTGGATGAGTGTAACCTCCGCAGTCTCCGAACTCACCCCCCATTGAGTAAGAGCAACCCCTTCAGTTTTCGAACTTACTCAAATGAGCTGTTTTACTCTTGGATGAGAGCAACCTCCGCAGTCTCCAAACTCACTCCCCATTGAGTAAGAGCAACCTCTTCAGTTTTCGAACTTACTCAAACGAGCTATTTTCTATGTGTGAGCAACCTCTTCAGTTTTTAAACCCATGTAGAAAACGCCATTTATTATCTTCATTATTAACCCATGTAATGCATTACGTGCAATCCTATAACATGCCTTCATGAATGTTACACACAGCAGTTCATATATCGCAAACAATACTACAAACAACTAACAAACAATACTAAGCTTCAAATATAACATTAATACTAAACACGTTCCTATTACACTATGACATCATACGTCTAATCCTCTTTCTTTGATGTATCATTTCTAACTTAGTCTTAAACAGTATAGTACTATCCTATAGTATCCACCACTTGAATATATAATCGAGGACCTATAGTAATTAACTATATGATTAATCTAATTTTTCCTATATCATACCATGATTCTAAGCTTTATATATCCATATTATGCATATGAATATCAATATTCATAGTCTAACTTAACTAATTATATTCCCATTTATTTTACTTCCTATGGGGAATATCCACATAAAAAAAATATTTATTGATGACTTCTCAATAAAATAACTAACTTCACCTCTAGATTTGCTCTTAAAAATATCACTATAATTCATTGGCCAATAATAGAGACATTCCTACATCTACGCAACTGATCTACTAACAGGGAATAACTAAGAAATATTGCTGTAAAAACACTACAGAGAGTATTATCAAGCAAACTAATGTCCTTCCTCATCACTAACCATCATCATAGAAAAATCACTTTCATCCCAACTGTTAGTAAACTAATCTTAGGAAAACAACATAACTAGATAATCATCAGTAAAGGCTAACAAAGCAAATTACACTAAAATCCTACTCCTACGATGTAGGTCCTTTCGGTCAAAGCAGAAACATTATTCCTTACCTGGAGTTCTTGGCTTTATAAAGTTAGCATTTACATATTCTTCCTCGTCAATACTAGAAGACACACAAGCCCAAACTCTTCATAGAGCTATTCTTTCTTTCTTCCAAAAACCTTCACGACTCTCCATTTCTCACTCGGACCCTCACGGCCAGTCCACCAAAAATTCCATATTCTCACAACAGCTTCTCACTCTATCACCATTTCGCAAAACTTCTATTCATGAACTACTTTCTCTATCCTTCACCACGTTCTCTATTCCTTACTGTATGCTTCTCACTCTTCATCACAAACGCAGTACACCATCAAACCATGCAACCCCATCATCTGTTTCTTACGAAGAAACACAAAAGCAAGATATCTCACAACATTCCTCTCTCAAACTCCTTACTCAAACTCTCTAGAGTCTCTCAGCAATATCCCTTAGTCTCTCTCAAACCATTTTGGCAGAGCTTCCACATGCCATTTTCTCTCCTCCTCAAACTCAATGTAACATCCCTCATTTTCAAAAAGCGTAAAAAACGTAAAATTCAAAACTTTTCTTTTCATAAAAACTATCATTCTCTTTTTCCTTCATAAAACCCGATCGCCAACACCCGATCGCTAAAACTCTTTACTTTCACTTTCTCAATTTCCTTTCACCTTTATCAGTTTACGCTCAAAAGCCATAACATTCTTTAAATAAAACGCAGCGGAATAAAAACAACATTAATAATGAGAAATCATTTACAAAACTCTTTTGCAAATACTTTTCTTTTCACTTTCTAACCTAGCCAGCCACAAGATCCACCCGTGCAAATCCATCATCAACTGTCATTCACCTGTTCATCTGTTGCTCGTTCGTACCTACATCACAAGACCTAACTAATGAGCCTAATGCTCAGCAAGTGATAAAGTGAACTGCAAATGATATGCATGATCATACGATGCAATTTAATCCAACAGTGTACACATGACAAACACCGTGGGACCATGAGAACCCGATCACCCTCCAGAAAACATATATATATATATATATTCAGGGCTTCCCAGGCCGTATACACTCCTTTGTTACGAAGACATTGGGGATTTCCCCAACAAGGAACAATGAGCCTTTGTCTAATCCATCTAACATGGATCTAATATACTAAACCCATCCAACATGGACCTATTATTCTAAACTCATCCAACATGGGCCTAATAGGTCATCGTTGTTCCCCGAACCCCCACATGCCTATTTAAGTAGATTAGTATGTCATACAATATGCACGTGGATTCATACAATCCTATATGCAATAAATGTCTAATAAACACATCATTAAAAGAACTTAAATCTAGTAAACACGCAACACACAATTCTAATTCTTGCGATGTAGGGTCCGAAGACCAAGGCACAATAAGTATCACTTACCTGGCGTCCATAACGCGTTTCTGTTTCTTTTCTTCTGTTCGTACCTTTAAAATCATAACAATTATGTATTAATAACAATCCCCTTAGTCAATTTCATTTCCTAGCAACACAATACTAATTTCAAGACCTTAAGATATATAACGGAATAGCAAACCCAAAATATAGCTCATTCCATCAATCTGTTAGGATACATTAACTTTACAAAACCGAACATGAAACCATACTTTCCATAGCCAAGAATGACCAATATGCACAATATATGCATTGTAAAGCTATGAATCCAACATAACCAAACTTAACATATTTCCCAATCTTAACTTAGTGACAGATGTTAAACAACACGGAGCAAATATCACTTCTACACACTTAGCACTAATCCAACTAAAACACATAACCAAATACTTAACTATAATTGACAGAACAGAACAAACAATCATCCAATCTACTATCCAATCCATTCCAATCCCAACTAAGCCAATCCAAGTCCAGCAATGAGTAATGAGTATGAATTAAAATCCAGAACCCATATGTAGCAATTCACCTAAACAAACTTAATGAATTAGACAAGTAAGCAACACAGATCAAGGATAACTAGAACATCTTTTACCTGCAATCAGATGAAACCAAGAAGAAAATAGGAGCAGTTCTCTATTTGAAGTCCTCTAGAGCCACTTGATCTTCCCTCCACCTCCATTCTTTCTTCACTGCCAATCCTTAATCGTCACACCATCTCCAGCTCACAATTCTTTCAAAGCCTCATCAAACCTTTCAGCTTTTCAGAACTGAAATTGAAACCAAGCAGACCCGAGAAGAAACAGACCCCACAAACACATATCTGCCACCCTTAGTTGCATTCCTTTAAAGCCAGAGAAACATCGTTGGACACACACACACTACTCAACAAAGAAGAGAGCCACGTGGAAATCACTTAACGTGCCAGCCAAATTATTGAACAACTCAGCTCAATCGGTGGACCAACAGGATCGGACCAAAATCCAGTGAACCGAACCGAAGCCCCTATCTCCACTGCCGGTCACTGCCCAATTCAACCGAAACAACTCCGGCCACACTTTGGTCGACATCAATCCAATGCCAAGGAGAAGAGTTCATTGCACACAGAAGGACTTACCAGAGATTGGCGATATCGATGGCATTCCAATTCCCGAGCCCTAATCCTGCAACTCGCCGGAAAACAGACGTTGTTCACGCTGCGAAGGAGTCCAGCTCCGAGCTCGCACGAGCCCCTGCCGCCGACGCCGACGCCGGGGATCGTCGTCTCCGCCCACTAGCGTCGCCTCGCCCGATCTCCCTCCCTTGTTCGGCCTCTTCCCTTCTCTGTCTCCAAATGGAAATGGCCTTCGGGCCATTTTCTTAAATGAAACCGGTTCAGGAGGAACCGGCCCACTCCCTCTCAATTTCACTTTTCCATTTAATTTAATTCCATTTCCTTTAATTAATTAATTTCTTTAATCTTCACATATTAATCCTAATGAATCCCACTTTATGTATTTTCTTCAATGCAATATTAATTACGTCATTAGCAACGTTATGAGTAATATCTCGATAATTTATTCGACTAATTCGAATATCTCCAATATTTTCTAATTTATCATTTTAAAATTCTGATATAAAAATTCGAGATATTACACACACTGCCACTCCACATATTTATAGTCAACGTTCTTCGCCTTTTCATGGTCCAGTGAACACAAAAGGCTAAACGTTGGCACCCCTTTAATGCCCAGACACGTTCAACGTTGAATCACTTCATCTTCAGACGCGTTTGACAACGTCCTTCACTATTCAAGGCATTGGTTAAACCTTCTAGATAACCAACATAAATGGCAGATGATTGATTTGCATTTGGATGATCGACCACCTGCACACAGATTGTCCGCCAATATTCTTCAGAAAAACTTATGTCTTCATGTCGGTCGATCGACGCTGGTTGATCGACACCTCGTCCATTGACCTTCGAGATCAACCGCTATCACCAAACGTCAATTTTCATTTAATTCTCCAGATTAATTCACGTTATTTCCTTTAACGTGACACATACATACACATGTCTTCTATATATATATATATATATTGTAACCATAATATAAGGTCTTATATGTATATATTGTAACATCAATATTGTAACCATAATATAAGGTCTTATATGGATTTAGTACAATAATATATATATATATATATAGATATTGTAACCATAATATAAGGTCTTATATGTATGTGTCACGTTAAAGGAAATAACGTGAATTAATCAATATGGTTAAAGTTATGGTTACCACTTCATCTTCTCCAACCATTATGTACTAAATCCATATATATATTTGAACATCAACATCATCCACACCAATTTATACTATATATTCCACCATTCTTCCTTCACCTTTGTCCAAATTAAATTCCAATAACTGATAAGAACCTTATTATCTTCATGCTCTTAGTCCTTACAATATCCATTCAATATCCAATTACGTCTAAATATATTTTCTCTTTGGCTAACATTTGAGTTCTCCAACTATCCATAAATTTATCACTTAATAATCAAAGTATATGTTCCATAACTCCTCTTCCATCTTATTTTTATTAAATCCAATATACTCCAAAATAGTATAGATCTTATAAATTCATTCTTATTATATTTAAATGCATTTTTTCTTACTAATTCACTGTTCGCGAATCAGTAACTGAGTCCTCATGTCATTCTTTCTAATTCCAAGTATCATCAACTCATTCTCCAATAACTTTAATCCTTCCCTTAAGCAAATTATGAACATAATGGGGCATCATAATTCACTTATTCCAATATACGTTTCTCTTGACTAATATTTCCAAACAGTCCAATTCTACTCCTATCATCCTAATTTATCACATAAGCCTTGTGCTTAGTTCAACAAAAATTTGAGATATTACAAGGATAATTAGAGTTATGTTGAATTAGTGAATGGTGGTCATGGTTTTAGAAATTGTTAATTTAGTGAGGTAGTAGAGGAATGATCGACCACAATAAATGCAATTGTGGAGATTGAAGTACAATGTAGTGTTGTGGTCGATCAAGAGGTGAGGTGTGGTTGATCATGGTTTAAGAAAATAACTTACAGAGTCAAAATATAGGGTTGAGCGGTCGATTATGTGTGTACGTTGATGATCGATCGATATCTTCTAGAATTATGAAATTTTAGGTTTTGTGGTTGATCAAGGCAGGATTTGCAATCAATCATGGCCTTTGCAGTTTGTATAGATTTTGTTTGCGGTCGATCACAGGAAGAGGGTGATTGACCAGTAATACTAAATATCGCTTGAATTGTTAAGTGATGTTGTG
Organism: Begonia loranthoides; assembly: GCA_022433065.1. Lineage (NCBI taxonomy): Eukaryota > Viridiplantae > Streptophyta > Magnoliopsida > Cucurbitales > Begoniaceae > Begonia > Begonia loranthoides. Next base: position 18,415,132 of record CM039482.1, read on the forward strand.
TTCTTATTAGAGGAAAAATTGGTGGGAGCTCCAAGGATGCACATGGCTTCATCCACCTGTTCCTTCACCTCTAGATGGCAGCTAGAGAGGTATAAGTTATGGAATATAAGTGCAGCAGGGAGGAAGGTTTGAGAAACAGAGAGTTGCTTAAAGTTTAGAGAGAAAGGGAGAAGGAGTCTGGAGAGAAAAGTGAGAGCTTCATATGGGGAAGAAAATCATGAGGAAGAATAAGACCTTCAGAGAGTGTGAGTGAGAATCGTGAGGATGAGTTTGTGCGAAAGTGAAGGTAGAGTTTTGTAAAAGGAAGAGTAAGTCTGGAGTTTAAGCTTTCTCTCTTCTCTCTCTCGGGTTCTTTAGGTATCAGAACCTCCCCCATGATTTTCTTATAGCTGTTATGTGGAAGTTGTGTTAAAAGAAGAGGATAAAAGATGAAGGATGTTAGCTTTGTTGAATGATTTTCTTTTTTTTTTTTTTACTGCTCTGAAGAATAATGGATAATGTTGAGATTAGTGCTCTATTGTTTGGAATTTGTTCTCTGTTCATCTACTACTTTGACAAAATGTATTAAAGATAGATGCTCTGTTGGTTGAGTTTGGTTTTGTATGTTTGGGTATTGCTAATAGCCACTGATGGGGATTTTGTTCTCTATTTTGATTACCATTTTGATGGATATTATAGAAGGATCATACTCTTTTTATGTGGAAGATGGTGCTCTATTTCGGTTCTATTTTAATATATGTTGTTGAGGATAATGATTTGTGGAAATGAGGTTTTATGGTTTATTTCGTTTATTGCTTTGAAGGATATTGTTGAGGATTAATGTTCTACAATTTGGTTATCGATTGTTAGACTTTGTTGAACCTGGATATTGATGAGAGTAGTTGGTATGTTTAAGTATGTTGTGTATCTTCTTGGTATTGTTGGGATAAAGTTGCATAAGCATGTTATCTAGGACAAGTTAAAGAATAAATAAGTATAGAATTGAAGGATGTCGTTAGTTATTGGTGTTGAGAGTTGGATGAAAACCCTAGTATGCATGCTTAATAAAGTGCCTTTCTATTATTTGTAGTGATAAATGTTATTGATTTTTGAAGGTATGGAGAAGAAGAATCTTAAGTGTTAAACTCCCTAATGACTTGAGGTAATTGATATTGTATGCTTGTTGCCCTTTTGGCCTACATCACAAGAGAATAGAATTTTTGTGTATATAAGGGTATCTATTATGATATGGCTTGAATATTTGTATGATTTCATTATAAGGATAGTATTAATTTTTAAGAAAAAATTAAAAGTGGTTGTTTGATAATTGATAAGAAACACTAAAGGAAGAAATGGAAAAATGTTGTATTGTTATATAACGATAGGATTGTATGCATGCATAGGCATTTTCATGCACCGTGTTTTGATAAAATGAATGAACATGGTTTTATACATATGTTTTGGAAATGAAACGGAGAATATATGAAAATAAATGTAAATAGGTGTGAAGAGATGTGAGTTCTTGAGTTGGCTACCTAATGTGGGTCATATGGTGCCACTATACCTTGTACAATGACATCTCTAATGCCTGGAGGGGTAACTGGAACTAAATGAAAATGAAATACATGGAAATAAACGTAAATAGACATTGGGAGGTGTGGGTTCTTGAGTTGGCTACCCCATGTGGGCCATATGATGCCACTCTACCTTGTATGGTGACATCTACAACACGTTTATGGGTAAACAAAACTAAAGTTACGTTAACAATAAAGTTAAAGTTCAATGTAAAGGTAAATGGAAAATGAAAAAGGAAAACAACATATGTTTTATAAAAGATGCATAGCATGAGTATTGCATAATTTATATCGCTTACTGAGCCTTAGGGTCATAGTTTAAGTCTTGTGATGTAGGTAAAGAGCCTAAGGTTTGATAAAAGGTTCTAGAGAATGCAGCTAATGGAGTATTGTGGTGTTGAGCCTTTTGTGCTGTTGGCAAACTGACCGGTGGATTATGGCTCAATGTGGTAGGTTTTGTGATATTATATTTTGGTATTTGTGCCAACGTTTTATCATTGGTCCTCCGACGTTTTGCAATGGATCTTGGCCTTTGGTCATGACATGGCTCTTAATGGGTCCTTGGATCACATCATTTCCTCCCCTTTCGGAAAGATTCATCCTTGAATCTCCTTCGTCATAAAAGGACAAGTCACTAACATTAAAAGTAGAGCTTACGTTACCATACTCGCTTGGTAGGTCGATCTTATAGGCGTTATCATATATGCATTCCAAAACTTGGAATGGTCTGTCCCCTCACGGTTGTAACATATTCTTTCGCTAGCTTGCGAATCTTTCCTTCTGTAGATGAACCCAAACCCAATCTCCGAGTTTAAATTTGACTTCCTTGTAGCTTTTGTTAGCTTGTCACGCATAGTGCTTATTCTTCTTTTGAATATTTTCTCATACCTTGGCATGTAATTTCCTAGAAAACTCAACTTTCCTTCTAGACAATGCATTGGTGACTACGTTGTCCTTACCTTTCTTATAATAGATGAACGAAATGAAAAAGTCTTGATGAACTCCATCCACTTGGCTTGTCTCTTGTGCAATTTTCTTTGTGACTTTAGATGCTTCAAGTTCTCGTGATTTGAGTGAATGATGAACTCCCTTGGCCACAAATAGTGTTGCCATGTTTGTAATGTTCTAACCAAGACATACAATTCTTTGTCATAGGTGGGTAATTTAATGTTGCTCTACTAAGCTTTTGTATCTCCTTGGTTTCTTTTGGGTGTGCTTGATATGCGGGTTGGTTAAGTATCATTGTGCCTGGCATGAAGTCGATTTGATGTTCAATTCCCTTAACTTGGGGTACTCCTCTGGGTAACTCCTCCGAAAACACGTTTTCATATTTCTGCAAAAAAAAAAAAAAGGTAACATCCTTGGGAAGAGAATTGGTTAGTTCACTAGAAGTCAAACAAATATTTTTGTATACTAACAAAATCATCTCAGTACTTTCCTTGATTTTCTCAAAATTCCACTATTTTTTTCTCCTCCTCCCTCAGTTTTTCTCTTTTTCCATAATTTCTTTTCTTCCTCTTTGCCTTTTTTGCACAATTCACTCTTGGCTTTTCTCTCTCTTGCACGTCGTCTCCTCTTTCATATTACCATTTTTCTTTAACTTCTATTCGACTTGGTTTTTCTGTAACATCTCATTTCCATTTATGCATTTTTCATAAAATTTTGAACATCTAGAAACCCATTTAAAATATACTTAATTGAAAAACATCAGAGTACATTACGTAAAATAAAAACATTTAACTGTCTTATAGAAACAACACAATTAAAATACGTAAATTCATAATAAAGTCTTTATGTCATTTAAACAACTTTTATTCATTAAAGCCATAACCCCTGAGGTTGATCCGTGCATGGTAACACAAGCTTGCATCGCATCACACTTCTTCAACATTCACCTCAATTGGATCACATCACACTTCTTCAACATTCACCTCAATTGGATCACAATTCATACCTACATCACAGGAGGAATAATGAGCTATTGCTCAGTAAGGAATATAAATGAAATGCAATAACAACCTCTATGACAACTCTACATGCATAAGTTTGATATATCCGTAAGCTGGGTGAGAGCAACCTCTTCAGTTTCCAAATCCACCACTTGGATTTGTTTTTACGTGAGAGCAACCTCTTCAAGTTCTGAACTCACTAAAAACGAGCCCACTTACATTTACATTTGCTTACTTTTGGGTGAGAGCAGCCTCTTCAGTTTCCGAACTCACTCACCTATTGAGTAAGAGCAACTTCTTCAGTTTCTGAACTTACCCAAACGGACTGTTCTCTACGTGTGAGCAACCTCTTCAGTTTTCGAACTCACATAGAAAGCGCCATTTATTATCTTTGTTATTAATCCATGTAATGCATGATGTACAATCCTACTAACATACTTATATGAATGTCACACAGCAGTTCATATATTGCAAACAATATTACAAATAACTAACAAACAATGAATACAATCATGCTTCAACTATAATTTAACTCTAAGCATGCCTTCACTAATATCATATCAATTACTCTAAATCATATAATTACAATTATCCTAAAATCTGATGGAGGGTATCGCAGTGAATATTTTACTTCAAACCCAATTCAACATATGAGTATATTATCCATAAGAGAAATCACACACGATCCTGTATCTTCATATTCATTTTGTTAATAGATTAATCTATTTAAGAAACTAATTCATCTAAGGATTTTATTCTCCGAGGACAGGTTCACTAATAGGAAAGAATAATTCATAGCGGCATAAAAATATTCTACTAACAGTCTATTCGCAAAGAACCATTCTAGGAGCCAAACAACATGCAAAAATCTCATTTCTACGTCAGTGACCAATAACAGGTTGGACCAAATCAAATATCCGGTATCTCATTTCACTGAAAACAAGGGGATAAATTAAGAATAGAAGAGAACATCACTCAAACAATCCTTGCAAGTAACAACATCTTAAACATGCATAACCAAACTCATCTTTACACTACTGTCCTCAGTTTGTTATCATCAACATCTTTTGTAACCCACACAATCAAAAAATAGAACAAGTAGGGAACTATTAACAAAGACAAAACATCACAGAGATTGCATGCAAGAAAACATTCAGCAAGAATACTAGCAGTAGACTATTTGTTTACAATATCTTGTATGAAACAAACATGAAAAATTGCAAAGAAACATAACAAATCCTACTCCCGTGATGTAGGTCCTTATGGACAAATCACACACATATTCCTTACCTTGCGTATCTATTCTCTTCTCCTTCCTTAGCAGCGGTTCACCTCACCGTCGACAGAATTACCACTCATAGAACAATCTCACCAGTTTTTACAGAAGGAAAAACTTCTCCCCTACATGTTCTATATATACACGCCTAAGACTACCCCCTTAGCTTCCCTACGAAGGTGAAAAGTTAGAAGAAAGACGCTTGGAAATCCACTGAAGTGTCAAGCGTTGAAGGTTTTCCATTTTTGGCGATTGATTATCGTTTCCAGACGATGTTTCGGCTGGCGATCGATCAATTCATGTTTGGATGATCGAACATCCATTCACTGAACGACTGCCAGTTTTAGCTTCCATTTTCACTAGTTGATCATGCAGGTTGATCAACGTTGATGCCATCCGACTGGCGCAATCGACCGCCAGCTTATTCCTTTAATATTCGTCTGATTTTATTTTAAATCTTTAATTATATTTTAAAATCCTTATTTCCCAACAATAAATAATTACATCCCTATAATTCCAACACACTTCAACACTTTATTCTTCAAAATAAAAACACCAAAAATAAGGTGTGACAGATTAACAATGACCAACATACTTTATTTTTGCTTAATCCAAATGATGCACCAGCGGAAGGGGTAAAGAAATAATATGTAAAATATGTTGTTGCAAGTGTTGAAGAAGGAAGAATGTTGGAGAAACTAGGTGGGCTGCTCTCCCAGAGGAAATTGTTGACCTTGTGGTCGACCTCACTTTCGATAGAGGCAAAAATAAGTTGTCCTAATTGAACTTCCCCAGCTTTTGGTCGACCTTTTTCTTCTTTCCTTAAATTTCTGCAATTTCAGTTATGGAAACACCAACTTTGGAAGCTTGTAACTTCTTCGTTTTAGAAGCTTTTGAGCTGAAATTGTGACCACGTCTTCTTGAATAAGTTAAAAAAAGAACCCTTCAAGCATCACATAAATATCAGCCATGAATTGGGGAAATATGCATGATACAAAATACGTTGCTAGAAATAGAAAGTAATGTGACGAATGTTTCTGTATGGATGATTTGTCGATAACGCGCCTTTGGAAAGTTGGACACCACTTCACACCTTCTTCCTCCAAGGATGAAGAATGCAGATGTCAAGAAGAAAGACTTTCCAACTTACAAGTAACCTTAATCCCGTGATATAACTCACACGAGGGGGAACTTTGGATATAACTCACCAAAGGTTTGAAAAATGAATCTTTCCAATTTCGAAATAAGCAAAAAAATTTTGTATTCAAACTCCATCATCCTAAACATAAGCATTAGGTGACTTTATATAGCCTTTTAAAAAGCATAAAATCATAATAAAATAATTAAGCAATAATAACCCTAACCGGCTCATATAATAAGTTATCCAATTTTCTACTTAATAGAAATTAGGTTAATTAACTAAAAGATTATTTAATTAATATCTTCATTTCTTCTTCTTTAAGTCTAGTGGTCTTTTGGTAGCTATTCCTTATTGAAATCGTCCACTTGGATAGTTTCCATATTTTGATTTTCCTTGCTCTCCAAGTTTAGACAATTGGACTTTTCTTAACTTATGCTCTCTGTTCTATGGACTTTTAACATAGCAAATGAAGTTTATCGATCTAACTCATGCTAGAAAACTTAGGAAGTCAGCTACAATCTTCAAGAAGCACACTTGTTGAAACAACGTCGTTTAAAATGCCAACATAGTCAAATACGCCTTGGAGGTGAAAAGGAAGACAGTGTTTAGAAAGTTTTTCCATTTCTCTTTCATTGCTCTTGAACTTCCACCTATGCTTGACCTTGAATCTTTTCATGATATTTTTTGCAACATGATTAATAATAGAATGGACTCGTAATCCATCACCAAATGTATAATGTCTTGATTTTCGTAACAGAATTTATTAAGGATAATTGAAGGCTAATTGGATGTAATAAGATTACATGGATAGTTACGGGAGATTTATTTGATGAAATAAATATATTATATTGCGGGACTGTATTTTGTTAGGCTAATGCCGTGTAAATGTAAGGAAAATATTCTGGGTTTTCGGTTGCACTGTGGTCGAAGGCACATGGGTTGCTCCTTACATTTTTTATCTCACGGAGGTTGAAGTTGGAGTTGATGGCTTCTCGTTCAAAAAATGCATTACTGACTGCATTTTGGGTTTTCAGTTGCACTGCGATTGAAGACGCGGTCGAGGTTTGCATCCGAAATGCGTTATAAATTACGTCTTATGGTTTTCTAACGCAATACGGTTGAGTTGCGAACGTGATGGTTTTGAATCTATCAAATTTGGACATTTTGTGGTCGAGTCATCAATCGAGATGTGGTCACATGGTTCGATCGAAAACGCATAATTGGGGCAAAATTGGGTATTCATATGCAACATGGTCGAGGGTTCAGTCTACTGAATCGACTAAAAAATGGGGATAAAATAAAAAGGGAGAAAATAAGGGGTTGAACTGGTTTATCTTGAATTGGTCTGGTTTGAAGACAAATGGAAATAAATAAGTTGTGGTTGGTTTTAGGGAGGGAATGTGAAAGGGGGAAATTAAATAAATGGAAAGAAGAGTATTTGTAAATTAATGGAAGGAATAAATTAAAAGAAAAGGAAGGAAAATTGGTTGAGGGAGAAGTGTGGAATTGAACTGGTTCTCGTTGAACTGGTTTGGTCCGGATTTTAAAGTCAAATGGCCCGTGGCCATTTGTGTTTGAACCATAGAGAGGGACAAGGGAGACAAAGAGAGGGAGATGAAGAGAGGCCTTGGGCTCGGCGATTTTGTGGGGAGAAATCTCCTTCGCGGCTGATGCTGCTTCGCGGGTGAGGAATCGTTCACAGGTGAGGAGTGGAAGCGAACTCAGACGAAAACACGATGTTGGAAGCTCGGGCATTTCATGCAAGGGTCGGCCAAGCACGGGCTGGGGCTATGAAACTAATTGTCGGGTCGAGGTAAGTCATTCTACGTTCTTCTCCCAGGTGTTTCGTGATGAGGTTGTTTGGCATTTTCAGTGTGGCGATTACAAAGGTGTGGACGCCATGGTAGGGGTGAACCGCGACCTGTGCATTTCACGTTGAACTGGATTGGAGTAGGTTTTCTTCAGTTGCTCCTCTGCCAATCTCCACATGATTCACCAGAGATGGTATGGCACTCTCCACGTGGCGGGGACAAATTTGATCTCCCCTCTTAGGATGATGAGTGCCCATCCCTTATCGCTCCTGGTAAGCTCCTTCCCTGTCTATAAAGCAAAGAGCTCTCCCCGATGTTGAAGACTGAGTGTTCTGGAGGAAAAGGTGAGGGTTGAAAACTTGGGAATTGGCTTTGGGTGTACTTCAGGGAACTCCTATCCTCTGTGTTTTTGCTCTTGGGTCTTCTTGGCGCTTCAGGTGGATGATTCTTCCTCTGGCTTTTTTTATGGATTAAATTATGATAATGTAGGAGATGATAGATAAGAGTGATAGGAAGGTGCTTTGATGAGATTATTTTGTCTGTTCTGTAAATGTTATTGAATAGTTGAAGATTTTATGTTGATGGATAGGCCTTAAGAATGTGTTCCCTATTGGTGGATTTGGTTGAAGAATATGTTAGAATTATGCTCTTATTGTTGGAATACTAAAGCTAAGTGGAATGTTGAGTGATGGACTATATTATCTGCTCAGTTGTGGATTTTAATTGGAAGTTATGTTTTGTTGTTGGAATCGATCTCTGTTGGTTAATTGTTTAAGACTTTATGTTATGCAAAATTAACTATAGACTATAGAAGATTAATGGATGGTTATGCTCGATTAAATAGGTGTTAATTGATAAGTTGGGGAAGTGTGGATTCGTTGATGTAAATTCTATTCTTTAGTTGAATTATTGTTTGGATAATAGGAAATAATGATATTGAGTTAGTTGAGAATAATGAATTGTAGAAGGGAAGTTAGCTATATGCGATCGTGATGGTTACTTGTTTAATGATTTTAAGGTATCAAAGAAAGATGGTTAAGTGCATAAAAGCGTTCTAAACGCCAGGTAAGTGATATGCATGTGTCTTGGTCTTAGACCCTACATCGCAAGAATTAAGGTTGTATGCTGACTGTTTACTGCTTTCATAGAATATTTAGGTGTCTACTGCTTTACGAAATATTGAGCATGTTCCATAAATTGTATTGCTGCTTGTTGGGTGTATATTAGAATTAGGTTCTTTTAATGGTTTATTTAATAGACGAGCATATTTAGGTGTTATAGCACTGATATGATAGACTGCATGCATTCACAAGCATTCATGCATCATGGTTTTCAAATTGATATGAAAATAGGTTTCATGCATGGCTTTGAAAAGGAAATGGAGAGTGGTGGAATAGATGCTCATACACACTAAGTGAACGGCGTCCTCGAGGGGTGATCACCTAAGTGGACAACCATCACTTGGCTGTAGAAATATCCATTGCATCATTGAATAAATGAAAATAGGCGTGTGAGGGTTCAAGAGGTTTGGTGACGGTTCATTGGTAGTGACTGTCACGACCTGGAAGGGGGTCGGACAGAAACGCCGGGCCAAACGACCCAATCTTCGTATAAGACCCGATCGCCCAGCCCAAGGCTAGTTAAATTGTTGCGGAAGACTTGTATAAATACCCAGCTGTGACCCATTTGTGATGAGTCACGGTCCATACAATGATTGCGAGAATAATTAATAATGCGAAATTAATAAACTTTAAAGTCCAAATGATACTGTGCATCTAATCCAAAAGATTCAACAACCAAGTTAAGCACTTTTACAGTCATCCAAATTAAAAGTTAAAGTCATCCAATGTTACGCTTACCAATAGATAAAAGTTCAACTAAAGAATACGGGAAGAAATGGAACAAAGTCTACAACTAATCCATCCAAGCTCTGCTACTCTTTCCTTTACCTGGAGTGGTGGGAGTCGTGGGGTGAATGACTAGCTCAGTATGGAATTTATACTAAATACTATGCATGTGTAAAACTTATTTTACCTTTTTTTTGAAAACCATGAGTTTCAGGGAAACATGCACATTTTAATAAAACGTTTAAATCTTTTTCGTCTCAAGGAAATCACACCCAAGGCCTCGGATAAGGTTTAAGAAAACATGGTTGTATATATATAGAGAACTATAGGTTTAAATACCCTCGTCGTGCTTTATACCGTAAATCGTAGTCCGTGAAAAAGGAGGGTCACTCATGGAATCCTCTGAACAAACGCATAGAAAGGCAGCCTTTAACGCAAGCAACACCTCATGAGGCAGGAGGAAGAAAAATGACGACAATCCGTAGACCCGACCCGTCTTCCAGGGTGTCATGAGCAAGTTCCATCAACGACACACCCGTGATTCCAGGGAGTCATGAGCAAATTCCATCAACGACACACCTGTGATATACCCTGATCAGGTTTAGGGATTTGCAACCCACGGAAGCGTCAACACCTTCCCAATGTCTCCTTTTTTCACACAGCGCGCAAACAAAACATCTCCACGCAGCAGGAGATGTATCGAGGGTGTCCCCTTGATACTTTGACGCCGAGATCGTCCAAAGTGCCAGGAGGATTCAGCCCAAACAGGTTATAATCATCATATAAAAACATGAAATCCAATGCATGAAAGTAAACGTGTAAAACTTTCGAACATATATAGTATAAAAAGCTGATGTGCTATCGAACAGTCCCCGTCAGGTTTTTCATGTGTGGTATTCCACAAAATAGGGTTTTATTTTGAAAACTATATAATGCGATGCAAGCAACTAAGTATAAAGCCTCTACCTCGTGGACGGTCCTTTCTCGTATGCGAGGGAACAACCATCTCTAGAGTCGGCTCGAAGTCCTCAAACTCGTCCGAGCCTACAACACGTCAAATACAGAAAAAAACAATCTCATAAACACATGTTGAGAAATGATTGGGAGATCCTATACTGGATTTAAGTTTAATCTCTATTCTCATGCTTATTTTTGTAAACAAACTCATCTAAATCCACAACAGAATCTCCTAACTTCATCACTTAGTAATTATCCAAATTGTATCGAATATGTCTGTCAGTTCCAACTATGCACAATTCCTCAAGATTTCAACAATTATAATGAAAGAGTGACCAATGTTACAAATCCTTAGATGATATTAACCAAACATAAACCAACTTCAATCCTAAATCCTCAACAATGACCCGTGAACTAATATCCAAAACAGAGAGCAAAAATCAGCAATCAGCTATTTGAAATCCCATTTAGAACATAAGCCAAAACTACAACCCTCGATTTTTAACAAACAACATGTAGGAACTATACCCAACAGTAACCAAATGAAGAAAGTAAGTTCAATCAAGGAACCAACTCCCAACAATCCTCTTTAATACAACCATAACCAAACTGCCAACAATTTAATAATCTCCTAACTTTATCCCTCGATTCATTAGTTACATAAACCAATAGATTCTCAAACAAATCAACAAAGCACAGTTCGCCATTCTATATGTCTGAATTAAACATAGAGCATAAGGGAATTAAATCAAATGACTATTTTCCCCAAATCTCATCACTTAAACAGAATCCCAATTTCAGTATCCAAGGCACCAAACAGAGAGCTAAAACAGGGTATAAAATCGGTTCCTTCCAATCCAAACAGCAACAAACCAAGTTAGAACCGTTGGCAGAAAACTAAGCAAGAACAGGAACCAATTTTAAGAGAGCCATAATTTCAACTACATCAATCCAGCAGCTAAGCAACCAAACAGCCTCAATATTGAAACCAAATGTCCCAAAGAAACAATAACAAAACCGGAACAAGTCTCTAACTCGCTGCATTACTCACCGAAGTCGAAAGATTGGAGAAACGGAATGGAGCTCCTCAGTCCAGAGTTGTCCTTGTCGTCGATGTTCGGAATGCTCGCTTGCTCACGGTCAGAACTCGTTGGTCGCTGTTGCTTCGATTCGTCAGAACCGATCGCGTCTCCCTTCTCTCGCAAATCGTCTGGCGGCTGAAGGAGAACAGAGACAATGAGGGAAGAAAAAAAACCTATTTCCCCCTTCAAAACTACTGCGTACTCTTCCCTCCCCTTTAATTTTTTTTCTCTTCTTTTTTTTTTTAATTCTTTTAATCATTTTTCCTTTTTCTCTTACTTCAATCTTCTTTTATTCCACGATTACCCCTTTCTAACACCAAGGCAGAGTACTTTGTCTTCTCCTTTCTCTACATTTTTGTTTCTTTCTTTTACTTTACTTTTTAATTCTACTCCAATTCCTTCTTCTTTTCTTAATCTAAACCTCCCTCTTAAACTCCAATTTCAATTCCAGTGGCGGGATTCCTTCCCTCCTCTGCTTTCATTTCCTCATTAAAGCCACTTCACTTTACCCTTTCTTTTATACTAGTCAAACAATAATAATAATAATAATAATAATAATAATATATAATAAGTACTAAATATATATTATATATCATTAATTAAATTCATCTAATTTGTATTCGATTTTGATTTACTCCAAAGGCAACCAACAATGATTATTTAATTTTTTACTTCCTTTCTAAATTTATTTAATCACTAGTAATATTTCATTTCACCGATTTGACTAATTGACCAAAATTTCACATGTGGTCGCTATGCGACAATTCAAGTCGATTTTCCAACATTAAGACCAAACATTGACACGAAAAATTTACCCGTGGAATTTACTCTTGAAAATTTTCGGGTTTCACAGTGACACCCTCAATGGATGTATCTCCTCCTACGTAGGGAGCAGAGTGACGGTTAGCCACATGGACCATAGGATATATCCTCTTCTCTTGTACAGAAATCCCCAACGTCTTCAACAAAAGAGAATGGCGACGATCATCGATGGTGATGCCATAGGATGTATCTCCTCGCCGGAGTAACGGATAGCCACATGGCCATATGATGTATCCTTTCTCTCGGTATAAGGAAATGATAGGTTCCTTTCCTGAAAATGAAAAACAGAAAACTTCATATGGATTTTAAAATGGCATAGCATATGCATCATCCCTTATTTTTATATCACTTATTGAGCCTTAGGCGCATTAGTTTAAGTCTTATGATGTAGGTTTGTGCGAGAAACAAGAGAACATGTCAAAGGTAGTCGATGGAGGATTTGCATGGGTGGATCTTGTGGCTGGCTATGTTAAAGGTAGAAAGAAAATAGAAAGAGTTTGTAAATGATTTTGTGAAGTATTTAAATGGCGAAAGAAAAGATTTATATTTAAACTACTATGTTTCATTTATTTAGTTTTCCGCTGTATTTATTTTATAAAATGTTTTAAGAAACTGATTTTAATTATAGTCTTTAAATGATTTTAAGAACAAGAAGTCTCCCATGGTATTTATAAAAGAAAAGTTTTAAATTTCTCACAATTTTTTTAAACATAAGAAAAAAAATCAAGTCGTTACAAAATGTTTACATGAAACTAAATACCCCAAGTATTAAATTTTCGACTACTCCATTATTCGTGTAATACCCAAAAAATACATTTGGTAAACGAAATAAAGATTGGAATAATTAGTGACAATTATTGAAGATTAAGTGGAGAATAGTTAGAGTTACGTTGAGCATTTATAGTGATTAAATTGTTAAGGGAATTAGTCAAAGTAGTGAGGGAGATTTTTAAGGGAAATATTACAGTGGCGTTTTGGAGAAAGGCAGTGGCATTTCAGAAGAAATGGCAAAGGCGGGAAATGAAGGATGCAGTGTGGGAGGGGTCAATCCTGTGATCGACCAATGAAAGTTGTGTTGGACCGATCAATCATAAGATCGACTGATTGCGCATGATAGAAGGTTACAGAGGCAAAACGAAGGCGACGAAGAATTTGATGTTGGACTAGTCGATCACAGGTCGATGATGTGATCGACCTATTCCACACGAAATCCTAAAGATTGAAAATCCTGAGAATTGTGTTTCTGTGATTTCTCCACGTACTCCTCCTTTATAGATCACAATTCCTAAGAGGAGTTAGATGAGATTATGGTGATGTATGCAGCGTATGGTGGAGGCTTCCTGCTGATAATGTAGGAATAAAGAGAAATAGAAATGGAAGACAGAGAAGGGAGAGTAGAGTGTTCTCCGAGATCTGTGAGGTGAGACTTTCTGAGGGGGAAGTTGTGTGTGAGGAAAGAAAGGAAGTGAGAAATAGAGGGTAGAGGAATAACGCGAAAGCGAGTAGAGGAAAGAAGAAGAAGAAGAGGAAGCGAATGATTAGTCCTCGAGAGCTCTCGGGTTAGTGCTGTCTCTGGTGCTTCTACTAAAAAGTTCCTTAATGGCTATTTATGGATTTTGTGGGTATTGGTTCTCTATTTATTTACAACCTTGATAAGTATGCTCCTCTGTTGGGTTTTATGCTCACTGTATGTTGTTGAGGGTTATGTTTTGTTTGAGGTTTGGTTACTACTATTGATTATTATTGATATAGTGGTTCTTTGTTGATGATTATTGTTAAAGAATATTATTGAGGTAATGCTATTATTTCAGTAATGAGTTCTGTTTGGATAAAAGACAAAGGAATATATTCTATAGCTAGGAAATGGTTCCTTGTTTAATAACTGCTTCAGTAGAAATAATTAAGTTATAGATTGTTTTATGGATAGTAATCAGTGGGTTTTATGAAGTGATAACACTTGGACATATTTATTTTGCTACATGCATTTAGGCATAAAGTGATATAAGCATGTTATTAAGTGTAAGGTAAAGAAGAAACAGGTAAGAGATTTAAGGTTGTTGTGCATAATGCTTACTCGCATGAATTATTATAATCAGTGAATTGAAGAAAAAAGGTTGAGTGTAAGGTTCTGTAAGTAAGGTTGCTCTTTTATTGGTTATAGTGTATTAAGTTGAATGTTGGAACTATTAAGCATTATGGTTTTATGGAACCCTGTGAATGGTTATTAATGATTGAATGTTATTGATTTGAAGGTATTAAGAAGAAAAGACTTTGGTGCTAAACTTGCTAAGGATGATAGGTAAGTTGTATTGTATGTGTTTTGGTCTTTGGGGCCTGCATCATAAGAGTTAGGAATTGTTTGATAACTATTTGGTGTTTTATTAGAATATTAAGATATTGATCATGTTTTGAGGATATATTGATGCTTGCTATGTGTTTATTAAAATTAAGTTCTTTTAATGACATGTTTATTGGATTTAAGTTATTTAAGTTAAGGATTTGATATAAATCATGCCTTGAAGATTATAGGATATTGATTGATCATGCCTTGAGGATTATAGGATATTGATTGATCATGCTTTGATGATATAGAATTGTATGCGTTCACAAGCATTACACACATCATGGTTTTCTAAAATGTTAAAAAATGATTTTAAGCATATATTTTAAAAAGAAAATGGAAATGGAAACGAAATATGAATAAATGTAAATAGACGTTTTTAAGGACCGGTAGGTGAAGCCTATCACAGAAACAAAAGAAAATGTAAATAGATGTTTGGAGGTGTGAGGTTGAGTCAGCGACTCTTCCTCAT
Source organism: Begonia loranthoides (assembly GCA_022433065.1). NCBI lineage: Eukaryota > Viridiplantae > Streptophyta > Magnoliopsida > Cucurbitales > Begoniaceae > Begonia > Begonia loranthoides. The sequence goes on from CM039482.1 coordinate 18,430,383, forward strand.
CAAGTTTAGACATCTTCCAAACTTGTCGAGATAAAGTAAAGTTAAGATCAAGAAAAAGATGAAGGAAAATAGGAAAACAAAAACAGAAAACTGCATAACGGATTTTAAATGATGCATAGCATGTGCATTGCATGTTTTATTTGGTATCACTTACTGAGCCTTAGGCTAATAGTTTAAGTCTTGTGATGTAGGTAGTACGAGAACAGGTTAAGAAGCAGTTGATGAAGAATTTGCAAGGTTGGGGGATTGGTGGTTGGCTAGGATAAAGTACTAAAGGAAAATGGTTTGTAAAGAGTTTTGTAAAGTTATTGATAAATGTATAAAGTAATTTCTATTTTAAGATAAGCAAAGTTTTCCAAGTTGTAAATGCTTTTCAAGAAAAGGATTTTATTCATTGTTTTTAAATGGTTTTAGGAATGAAAAGTCTTCCGTTACGCAACTCAAAGGAAAGGATTTAAAGAAAAGAAAGGATTTAAATTTAAGCATTTTCTAAAAATGACACGTTTTAAGAAAGGAAAACCGGGTTGTTACTATAATGTCCGGGGTATTTTAATTTGGTGTAATTATTGAATTAAGCGGAAATGTGAAATATTGGCATTTTATAAAGTATTGGAATTTAGATATATATATATATATATATATATAAGAAATTAAAAAAAATTAGACGAAATTAGGAGATGGAGCTGGGAGTCGATTGCATCTTAGGTGATCGACCGGCACGATCAACCGGCGTTACTGGAGGTCAATTCTGGCGGATGATCAACGCACTGGTGGTTGATCACCCTTCATTTAAGACAATTGACTGCCATTAATTATCAACGTCTAGAGGCAATATTCAATTGCCAGAAATGCAGAACACTCGGCTTTTGACGTTCCAGATGGTACCCAAATGCTTCTCGACTTCTCATCTTTAGGGAGTGGCTGAAGATTCATTAAGATGTATTATAAATAGTACATGAAGATAGAAGTTTTTCCTTTTGGAAAAACTTAAGTGAAAGAGAGGTTGCCTCTGTGGGATTATTTTTGAGGGTGCTGTCGACAGGAAGGATTACTAATGAAGGGAAAGGAAAGCTGCACGAGGTAAAGAATATTGCATGTGGTTTATCCGTATGGACCTACATCGCAGGAGTAGGATGCTTGTTGTGTAGTTTTTGATTAATCTAATTGTTGACGTTTTAATGGTTGTTTTTGGAGATTTGTTGTTGTGATAGAATTTTTGTCAATGGTCTTTCTCTGGATAGTTCACTGATGAACTCTCTATAATACTCATGTCTTTGAGGATGATTCCTTGATCATGTTGCTTCTGTCGTTAGCTTACTAGTTGTTATGAATGGAAATGATTTAGAAATATTGATGGATAGTGGTGAGTGAGAAATTTGTCTGCATATTGGTATTCTCTATAGTGTTTTATTACTATTATTCTTGATTATCCTTGATAGATTAGTATTTAGTGATGTCTTTTGCCTTCTATTCCTTAAGATTAGTGAATCAAAGATTGGAGAAAAACTATAGAAAAATCACCGAAAGGAAGATATAAATTATTGGTAGATAATATATTTTTAGACCTTGTTTCCCTATTAGTTAGTGGTGTAAGTTGTTATGTTCCTATAATATTAATTAAGATCTCAAAGTAGAAGTGTTAGCTTTAGTAATAAATTGTAAAGAAATAATTAGTTTAAATTGTTATTTTCTAAGTAAATAAATATAGTTTATAGGTATGCTAAATTGTAAATTAGATGTTTAGATGCATTATATAATTATAGAAAAATGAGTTTAATTATATGATGAAAATAGTTAATTAGTATAAGTCCTCAATTCATGTTCAAGTAGTGAATACCATAGGATAGTGCTTATACTGTTAAAAAATAAGTTAGAAATAATGCGTCAATGATAGAGAAATAGATGTAAGATATTATGTAAATGAAACATGTTTAGTATTAAGGTTATAGTTGAAGTATAGTATTTGTTTGTTAGTTGTTTGTAGTATTGTTTGCAATATATGAACTACTGTGTGTGATATTTATGTAGACATATTAGTAGGATTGGATGTAATACATTGCATGGGCTAATAATGAAGATAATAAATGGTGTTTTCCTACGTGGGTTCGGAAACTGAAGAGGTTGCTCACACATAAAAAACAGCTCGTTTGAGTAAGTTCAGAAACTGAAAAGGTTGCTCTTACTCAATGGGGGGTGAGTTTAGAGACTGCGAAGGTTGCTCTCACCCAAGAGTAAATGAATGTAATATAAGTGTGTCCATTTATAGTGAGTTTGGAAACTGAAGAGGTTGCTCTCACGTAACAACGAATCCAAGTGGTGAATTCGGAAACTGAAGAGGTTGTTCTCACCTAGCTTACAGATGTATTAGGCTTAAGCATGTAGAGTTGCCATAGAGGTTATGGTTGCATTTCATTTTATATTTTTTATTGGGCAATAGGCTCATTATTCCTCCTGTGATGTAGATATGGATTGCGAGCCGGTTGAAACGACCGTTGAAGCAGTGTGACGTGATGCAAGCTTGTGTTACCATGCGTGAAACGATCTCAGGGGTTATGGCTCTAATAAATAAAAATTATTTTTAAATGCATAAGACATTGTTATGGATTTTAAGTATTTTATTTATGTTATTTCTGTAAGACAATTAAATGTTTTTATTCTGTTTAACGTACTCTGATGTTTTTCAATTAATTATATTTTAATGAAAATTTAAAATGTTCAAAATTTTACGAAATATTCATAAACAGAAATAGGATGTTACAGTTACAATTAAAATTTCCCTTCCTTTTTCTTTCAACTCTTTGTAGCTTTGGAATTCTTTAGCTATTCTTTCTTGGTCCATACTTGTTTCCCACGGTTGTAAGGATTTTACAAGTACAATTCTCCCATTTTGAACTAGCAAATACTCATTCTTTAATCCATTATATTTGACCACTCTATCGTATTGCCATGATATTCCCAAAAGGATATGAGTGGCTTCCATTGGTACTACATCGCACAAAACTTGATCCTTGTACTTTCCAATTGATAAAGCAATACTTACTTGTTTTGTCACCATGATTTCACCACAATCACTTAACCATTGTAATTTTTATGGTTTTGGGTGTCTTTTGGTCTTCAAGTTTAACTTTTGAACCAGCAACGTACTTGCCACATTCATGTAACTTCCATTATCGATGATTAAACTACAAACCTTGTTGTTGACATGGCATCTAGTATTGAATATATTTTCTCTTTGGACCATGTCATCCTCCACCTTAACTTGCATATTTAATGCTCTCCTTATGACTAGTAATTCTCCTTTAATTGTTTCTTCCACATCCATGTCACTACAATCCTCTAGTGGTGGCATTTTGTTATCACTTGAACTCACACTTTTCACATCTCCATTATCCAATAAAACCATCATTTGCTTGTTCAAAAACTTTGACACGATATGTCCAAATCCTTGGCACCAAAAGCATTTGATCACTCTAGTCCGAGTTGGTGAAAACATTTCTACCTTTCCTTTTGGTAGAATGTCATTGTTAGCAGTGGTTTTGCCTTTGGGATCCTCCCTTGGGTTTGGTTTATCACTTTTCCAACTTGGGTACCATGAGTTATTGGATGTCGTTCCCACCTTTGCACTTCTTTTTTATTTTAATTACCAGTCTATTTTGATTGCCTTATGTAGCAACTCTTCCATGTCCACGTAGTGTTGCAAATCGACTATATTCATAGCTTATCGATTTAGGCCTCCCAAAAATTTTCCCATTGTGGCTCCCTCATCCTCATTTATATTAGCTCTTATAATAGCGCCTTCCATCTCTTTGTAATACTCTTCCACACTCTTAAAACCTTGAGTTAAGCTTAGGAGTTTTTGGCACAAATCTATATTATAGTGTGTCGGAACATATCTTTTCCTCATAAGTGTCTTCACACTTTCCCTTGTGCGAATTGGGGGCTCTCCATTACGCCTGCGATTCTTAACTAATTGGTCCCACTAAATACTTGCATAGTCCGTGAACTCCACTGTGGCCAATTTAATATTTTTCTCTTTTGTATAGTTTTCAAACTCAAATAATAAATTCACTTTTCGTTCCTACTCCAAAAAGTCTTGGGATCACTTTTCCCTTGAAAGGAAGGAATATTCACCTTCATGTGGCTTAGATCACCGTCCTCTTGATCTATATTATTTTCCCTTTAGAATGGTCTATCCTCGTTTTCAAAATCATTTTTGTCTTCAACAACTCTCCTTCCACGATAGTACTTAGGTGATGGTATCTCCAATTGTTCCATTCTCCTAGTAAGATTCGTATATTGGTCTTGTATGAGCCTCATGAACATTTAATATCCATTTCTCTCTGCTCTTCACTCATGATTTTGAAACAGTTAATCACGAATAAGTAAAAGTAGACAGAAAGAAAATATAACCGAATGTTAAACAACAAGTAATAAGTGGAAGAAAGAAAATTATTGCGATAAAATGGACCTTTCCTCTCCCTCAGATGTTTAAACTTGCTCGATAATCACTCCACTCATGTTTCTCTCGTAATTTGACTTTTATAATATAAGTTCACCCTCTTGTCTTTTCCCACTCAATCCCCTCTTTTTGTTCTTAAAGTAAGAACTCAATAAAAAGACAATTCAGCAAATGTTATTAGAAAATTTCAAAATTTTCAAACTTTAAATCCAACGTTCAAGAATGACTAATGTCAAGCCACTAAGGCATTCACTAGAATCAATAACGGAATATATTGTTTTGAAGAATTTGATGTTCAATGAGTATACGAAGCAATCACTGTAAGTGATACCTTGAAACAACTAAGGTATTGACAAGAATAGAAATTTTCTGGTAAAAAGTAGAAATTTATAGAATTAGGTTAATGATTGGATATTTGACACAATATGATCTCTAAGGGGTGTTAAAAATCAATATATGCAAAAATCAACCCAATAAGCCTTAGGAAACTCAAGATGTAGTGAATCAAAAAATTTCTTAGCAAATTTTGAAACTTGCAGAAAAAAAAAAAAACAAATTAGATATTCAGATTCTAGAGATCGAGATAAGCAAGAATATCTACTTTTCAAACGTTTTCAACTAGAGAATTTGATGATATAATGGAACGAAAAATTTTTCCATCAGATTTTGAAACTTATAGAAATAGAAAATCGATTAGATATTCGGATTCTAGAGATTGAGATAAGCAAGAATATCTACTTTTAGAATGTTTACAACCAGAAAATTTCAAGATATAATGGATTACAAATTTTCATGATGTATTTTTGAAACTCGTAGAAATAGAAAACCGATTAAATATTTAAATTCTAGAGATCGAGATAAGTAAGAATATCTACTTTGCGAAAGTTTCCAATAACTTTTTATTACGAATTGAAAGAAATATTGAAACTTGAGAATTTCTAAAAAAAAAGAAGATTTTTTTTTTTTGAATTTAAAGAAGAAAATGATAGATAGGTAGAAAAGCAGTAAAGATAGTGTCACGACCCGAAGACAGGCCGAACAGAACCAAGTGTTCTGTTTTTGCCAGAATCGAAAATATGCTCGGATTCGGAGCTGCCGTCGCCGGAGGTTGTCTCTCCGGAATCCTTCAAATTGACCGCTGTAAACCCGCAACACAGAATCAACCAACGACATCTCAAAACAGGACTTAACATCGAAGTAAAAACCCGAATAGAAAATCCAACTAAAACAACGAATCACCCCTAATCAGAATCAAATCCACATTCAAGACCAAAAATCGGAATGAAATATCCAACTCACCCAACAGAACAAAAAAGAGCGTTTTGTTTTCGCTCGCCGGAGTCGGGAAATAGGCTCGGTTTCGGAGCTCCCGTCACGGATCCGAAATCGCCCGCTGAACAGAGCGCACAAACTGCTCGCGCTCGATGTTCACTCGTCGAGCTGGAGGGATTGCTGCAGACGTCGATGGCTGTCGTCCTATTCAGGCTCGCCGGTTTGCCGTCGCCGCTCGCCGATTTCCTTCGGCTTCTCCTCGGCAACGACGTAGCAATGGAGGGGGAAGAGGAAAACCTAGTTTCCTCTTCTCTAGATCTGTCTTAAAGGTTTTTTTATTTTTTTTACAACTTAAACCCTAAACTTTGCTGGTTCAAAATCTTTGGGCGGGATTTTTGCGCCCCCTTTTCTCCCTTCATTTTTCGTCAATTCATACTCATATTTCACTTATTCCAACTTATTTATTTCCTTTATCCAATAATTCCCTAATTTCTTTTCCCAATTCAAAATAAATGTATATACACCAATTACACACATTATATATCACATAGCCTATTCAAACTCTCAATTTAATCTTGACATCATCTAACGATGCTATAGTTCCAATTTAACTGTCCAATTTTGTTCTTTAATTGAATTTTTTATTCGGAAAATCTTAATGTCACCGACTTTGACCAATTGACAAAAAATGCATACGTGGCCGCTACACGACAATTCAGTCAACTTCTTCAACGCTATGACCGATTTTTAACACGAAAAATTTACACGTGGAATTTCTTATTAAAAAATTTCGCGGCTTTTATAGATAGTACTCTGAATCTTAGGCACCTTTGCTCTTCTACCCAATGATGCGAACCTAAGATTTTAGAGAATCTGAGACCCAACAACAATGCGAAATAATCACAAAAATGCCTTTATGATTTAAGAGGATAGAAACATCACCCGAACCAAAATTTTTGGATAAATCAAAAGCTATCAAGCTCAATCTTTTCAAGCAAGCACTTGAAGAAGATCAAGTTCCTCAATAAGAACCTAAGAAGAGATTTCTAAAAATCTCACCAAAAAGCATAAGCTTAATTTTCATAAATCATTAAAAAGGTGTCGCCAATAAGGCCTTACAACTTTGTTTAAATAGGCCAAACCTATGTTAAACTTAAATCAAAGTCAAATGACCTAAAAACACAAAAAAAAAAAACTTGGTTAGCGTTTTTGTGTGTGGTGGCCAAGGTTGTCACGGGTATGGTGCGTGTTGGGACGTGCTAGAGCATGATGGGCAAGGTGGTGCATGCGGTGGGATGGCTCGATTGTGCGCTGGCTGGGTCGGGCGTGGGCATTGGACCCTAGGTCGGGAGAGTTTCGCTGACAGGGCGTGGAATTTATGGTGACGCGTGCTAATAGGGCGCATTGTTGGGGCATGCTGATGAGGCATATGGGGGCAACATGTGGCCAAGATGCACACACTGTGCACAGTGTGCTGTGGCATTGGCTGTGCGGTGAACGCACTAGCGAACTAGGCATGCACGACAGTGGGAGATAACGCACACAGTTGAAACCCTTTTATAATTTAGCAATTTTTTTTGTTTTCCATGCTTCCTTGGTCCTCCATTGCTTCTTCCTTAATACTTAGCATCATCATGGGTCTTTGTTTGTCGTTTGATGGCTCTTTATCTTGAATTTCCTTGGTAAAAATATGTAGATTTTAGTATATCTTCTTTGTTTTTGATCTTGTCATTGGTCCTCCAATGTTTTGCAATGGATCTTGGTATTTGATCATGACTTGACTCTTAATGGGTCATTGGATCACATCAACACACCTTGTTGTTGACATGACAGCTAGTATGAAATATATTTTCTCTTTGAGCCTTGTCGTCGTCCTCCTTAACTTGCACATTTATAGTGCCTCCTTGTGACTAGTAATTCTCCTTTAATCGGTTCTTCCTATCCATGTCACTACATCCTCTAGTGGTGGCATTTTTTTATCACTTGAACTAGTACATTCCATTTCTCCATTATCCAATAAAACCATCGTTTTCTTGTTTGGACAATTTGACGTGATATGTCAAAATCCTTGGTATCGAAAGCATTTGATCTCTCTAGTCTGGGTTGGTGTAGAAGTTTTGCCCTTTCCTTTTGGCAGAATGACATCGCTAGCCACTATTTTACCTTTGGGATCGTCCCTTGGTTTTGGCATATCACTTTTCCAACTTGGTTTCCGGGCTCACGAGCTAGGCTCACGGGCTGGCTCGCGAGCCTGCCCACCAATCTCCTGGCCATGAGCCGGGCTCACGGGCTGGCTCCGGAGCCCGCCCGCCAATATCCTGGCTGGGCCAAAGTGAACTCGGTGTCCCCACCCCTGGCGCTTCGCAGTTCGCAGACGATGGCGAAGTCGGCAGTCGGCAACCGTCCAGGCGTCCCTTCTCAAACTGTCCCTGGCAACTGGCGAGTGGCGAAGGTGAGAACTCAGCAAGCTCGCCGGCGCCCGCCAATCTCCTGGCCCCCCTTGCGAATCCCGATTCCCAAAGGTGAACAACGAAGAAATCTCGCGACTTCCATGGCCGACTTCCTCGCTCGGGATACCCACAGACGGAAACGCACACTCACACGTGATCGAGGATCCGCTGACCACTACAGTTCTCACCACCGAGCCTCTGTTCCGAGCCACCGTCACCAGAACTGAAAGCTTCAGATCTGTGAGAAGTTCTCACAGACCATTGGCGACTTGCTTCTCTCAGAGAAGTTCTCTGTGAGAAGCTCTCATAGATTGCTTCTCTGTGAGAAGCTCTCACAGAGAAGCAACGGTCACGTGACCGTTGCCAATTGCTTCTCTGTGAGAAGCTCCACCAAATCTTTCTCTCAATCTCTCAATCTCTACAATTTTTCTCACCAATCTCTCAATCTCTCAATTTCTCAATCTCTCAATTTCTCAATCTCTCAATCTTTCTCTCAATTTCAAAAGGTATATTTTATTTTTTTTAATTTAATGTGTATTACGAACTAACAAATTAATTTTTGCGATTTTTGTAGGACTCGTATTCGTGGAGGTGATCACAACAATTGCATACCATTGTTGAGTAATTGGTGTGCAGTATCATTTTATTTATTAATTGTTTCGCAATAGTCAATTTTTTTAATTATGGATCCACGTGATTTTTTGCTTGACACTTTTGTTGACACTAATGATGATATTGAGGAAATTAGGGGGGATAATCCCTTAATTTCAATTGGTCAATCATCTGCATATGCATCCACATCATCACCTAGAAAAAAAAGGAAGTAAAACGTCGAATGTATGGAATCATTTTGAAATGAAAGATATTAAAATTGGTGAAAAAATAGAAAGTATAGCACAATGCAAATATTGTATTAAACATTATGCATACGAATCCGGTAGTTCTACTAGCACACTTGGTAGGCATTATACAAAATGTCACTTACACGAGCAAGTGAGAGACCCTACACAAACACTCATAAATGCTAGTTGCAGTGGCAATTTTATGTATTCACATAATAAAATGAGAGAAGGAGTAGCAAAATATATATCACAATCTGAGGCACTTTTATCTATGTTTGATAGCGAGTTATTTGAAAATTTTATGAAAGAGTATATTAATCCTAGTTTTAGACGAGTCCTTAGAAGTACGACGTGAAGTGATATTATTAAAATGTATAATAATATGAAAAATGAATTAATTGCATTTTTTTCAAATGCTTTGTCTATGTCTATTTGTATTACTTCTGATTTATGGAGTGCACCTAATGCTTTAGGATATATTGTCGTAACTTCTCATTTTATTGATGACTCTTGGCAATTAAATAAAAGAATATTAGGATTTCGTATTTGTGAATATCCACATAGTGGCGTTACCATTTATAGATATATTGTTGGAATTTTGCAAGAATATGCTATTAGAGATAGAATTTTTAGTATTACACTAGATAATGCTTCTGCTAACGATGTTACAATTCTTGAATTTAAAAAGTTATTTCAATTAGATACAGCTCATAATACTCTTTTTCATATGAGATGTGTTTGTCATATTTTAAATTTAGTTGTTCGAGATGGCATGTCATTTATTTTGCATCATATTGAATCTATTCGATCTGGAATTTCTTATATTACTTCATCTAATACGCAACAGCAAGAATATAAAGAATATTGTAAAGCTGCTCAACTTCAACCAAGAAAATTAAAAACCGATGTAGATACAAGGTGGAATTCGACTTATTTAATGTTAAAAAATGCTAAGCCATATTGGTTAGTTATTTGTGCTTTTATTAGTGAAAAAACAAAATGTATTACTCTTGATCATAATAGTTGCGATATTGCTATTTATTTCTTGATTTTTTAAAACCATTTTTTGAAGCTACAAATGAATGTTTGAGAATTTATTATCCCACTACTCATCTTGTTCTCCCAATTTTTATAAATTAATGGGTACTTTTCAAAAATTTAGACAAATAAACGAATTTTGTGCATTAATTGAAAAAATGGAAAGAAAATTTAAAAAATATTGGCTTAACATACCTAATATATTTTTTTTGCATGCATAATGCATCCTAGATTTAAATTAAATGGAGTGTGTATAATGGTTGATAAAATTTCTTCTAATTTAGGTACTTCTTCTTCAATTAATGGTGCTCAATTAAAAAATGAAATTGATAATTTATTTTCTTCTTATGAATTTAAATATTCTAATGTTACTCGTTCAATTCCTTCTTCACATATGCATGCTAGTTTTAGTAGTGGTGCTTGTGGTGGAGATCCAAAAGATTTTATGGATGATATATTTAAGCAAATAGATAGCAATGTTCATTCTCATACTTCACAAAAAAATGAACTCGATATTTATCTTAACACCTACCATAACATTTCTCGCACCAAGGATTTTGATATTTTGGCTTGGTGGAGAGTCAACTCTATTTCATTTCTTATTCTTTCTAGAATGACACGTGATCTACTAACACCTCTGGTCTCTACATTAGCATCGGAGTCTACTTTTAGTGTAGGTGGACGTGTGTACGATGATAAACGAGGAAGACTTGCACCAGAAATCGTTGAGGCACTCATTTGCATGAAGGATTGGAACGACGCTGTGACGAGAGATCAACAACGAGAGGATGACATAGTTGAAGAATTCAATAATTTGGATGTCGAAGACTAAATTTTTATTTAAATTTAAAATTGTAATTTTCATTTTCTTATATTTTCTTTATCTTGTAAGTTATGTTTTGAAATTGTAATTTAAATTTGAAATTGTAATTTTTATTTTCATTTTGAAATTGTAATAAAAATATTTATTCAATTCAATAAAAATATTTATTCAATTAAATTATTAATTATAGTATTTTTACATTATAATAATAAATGTTTATTATAGTTTTAAATTGTATAATATTGAAAATAATTTATAATATATTTATATAAGATATTATTATTTATGTATATTTGGCTCGTTAAGGCTCGTTAAGCTCGGTCGGCTCATTAGGCTCGGCTCGTTAGGCTCGGCAGGCTCATTAGGCTCGGCTCATTAGGCTCGTTAGGCTTGGCTCGTTAGGCTTGGCATGCTCGACGAGCCAGACTTTTTCAGGCTCGACCGGCTCGGGTCGGGTCGTTAGCCACCTCTACGTATAAGTCCCTTTCTCCTTTTCTTTGGTTTTTATTTTTATTTTATTTTCTTCTCTTTCCATCATTTGCCAATTTAGCACATATTACCATAATCTCCACTTACTTGCCGAAACCAGATATCCTTTTTTCCCCTAGCATCTCAGGTATTTTAATATAAAGAGTATTATTTAAATTTCACCTTTTATTTTCTTTTTGCACCAAATAAAATCCAACCCTTCTTCAAATTTTAATTGTAATGCTCTCACTTAATTTTCTAAAATATTTCTTATCTTTCCCCAATAATTACTACTTCCTTTGCCCATAATAATCCTGCCATAAAATCCCATAATTTCCTTTTTAATTTTCATAATCATAAAATAATATGTCTTACTAATAGATCGATCCGATAATTATTAAATATCCTAAATAAAATCTTTAATCATTTTAAAATTTGTCCAAAAGGAATTTCGTTCATTACAACCCTTCCCCTGTTGTTTGAAATTTTGTCGTCAAAATTTGGTCATCCTAGTTAACTTCTTATACCCCCTGTTGTGATATTTAAATTTCACATTTATAGTCTTTACAAACCTTAGCCAATGCCATGGTCTTAAATTTAACTTTTCTTACGTGAAAATGTAATTTAGGCTCATGTGGTCCGGAAAAAAAATCTCACACTACAATCCTTAATAGAAAATTCCATCGTGTTTTCAGCAATTATTTGTATGTGAGCCACTTAAGATGGCCCACAACAGCATGCAAAACGTTCCCGGTCCTTTTTTTTTCACGTTGTATAAGGATCAACTCTCCTTTCATCCTTGCTTAAGTCCTTGGCATCACAGACTTAATCAAAATTCTTGAGTCCATGATTCCTTGTCTTGCTAGTCTTCTTACTATAAGACCTTAGATAAACCGATCACTCCAGTACCAAAAACATTGAGGTTGCTAATAACACACTTCACCACAATTAATCCAGGCAGCATTCAACAAATCATACTCTTATTCACAGCAGATTAACAATGGCAACATTGACAGTAAGTATTCAAGGCAATAATTTCATCCCATTTATTAGTAGTACCATTCACAAGGGAATTCCTATCTAATATTCAAGACAGCAAACAACACCAACAAAGAAGGAATCAACCACATTAAAAGTCATGTGATGCAGGGCTTCCACTAGCCACCACATCCCAATTATTACCTCTTGAAGATTCTGCTTCCACCACTTCACTACAACAACAATCCAAAAACACGACAGAAGAAATGACTCATTCCAGAAACCAAGCAGTAACCTCCTCCTTCTCACTCTCACTCACGCACTTGTTCATAGGAAGAAGAACAACAAAATGTCTCACACTTACCCACTCAGTCGTAGCTCGCCCAGTAGAAATGAAGAGTTCCAAATTCATACCCATCAACTGCCATTGATTTATAAATAGAAGAAGACTTTACGGGGATGCAATTATGATGGACAATCACCCACTTCAAGGGAGGGTGGTCCAATGAAGGTCAGGCATGTGGAAAGCGCCTTCTCCATTCGAGAGAGGAGAGAAAATTTTTGGGGGGAAAATAAAAGAATGGTTGACTGAAGCAGATTTTTAGTTTAAAGTAGACTTTTCGGTCGAGTAAGTCGATCGAACCCTCAACTGCCCATCGACCGATTTCCCAATTTTTACCTTTGTTTTGTGTTTTGCTTTTTGCTCGAACCTTGCGACCGTGTTCTAACCAATGCCTCGACCAAAAAACCAAAACACATTATGGAATACATTTTCATTTAGTTATCCTTCCCAATCTCGACATTGACTCGACCGAATTATCAAAAATGTAATCTGTAATGCATTTCGGTCGAATCCTTTGACTTCAACTTTGACCATGGGATGACCGAAACTGCCAGGAGAAATTTGTAATGCATTTCGATCGAGATACTCGACTGAAACTTCGGCCTCAATGCGACTGAAAAGGCCAAATACACATTCTGTAAAAATTTCCACTTTAAAAATTCCAAAAATATTTCTACCCTCATTTACATTGCATCAAATCTGAAATCGATAATTTCAAAACTTATTTTCTTCTATAAAAATATTTGTTCATCCCTTAAAATTGTTTACATTCTATTTATGGGGAAATTTTTTTGGGCATTACAAAAGAAATCTAAGTTAATTTAAGAGGGAAGCTTGGGATAATGAAAAGGGTAACCGTGAGAAGTGAGAAAAAGAACTTGAGTGATTGAGAAGGAAGCTGTGACGTTAAAGAAGTAGAAGAAAAGGAAATATTGAAGGAGAAACAATTTGAAGAAGAGAAAACCTTAAGGGAGTTGTATCTCCTAATTTCTTCAAGAAATTTAAGGTAAGAAGTAATTGTATGTGTTTTCCCTTTTGGGCTACATCATAAAAGTTAGGATTTTATGATTCTTAAGGGTATGATGTTTGATTTTTGTGTTTGATACATGTTAAGTCTTGCTCATATGGTTGTTTGAGAATTTGATGGTTGTGCTAGATAGATATAAGTTAATTGATCATGTTGTTTAAAAACATGTTGTTTGATGTTTATTCTTAATAATTGCTGAGTTCAAATGATCATATTCTTGGTTGAGTATTTTATATGTTAATGATATGCTAGATAAAATGAGAAATTGTATGCTTTCATGTATGTTCATGCATCATGGTTTTTTTAAGAAATGTTAATCAAATGGATTGTCATGTATATGGTTTTCAATTAAAGAAAGGTAAAGAAGATTAAGAATTAACCAATGATAAAGACTTGGATTTTGGATCCAATGATAGAGGCTTGGATAATTAACCAATGATAGAGGCTTGGTGGACAAGTACCCAATGTAGAGGATTCTATACATGAATAAAGGCTTGAACACTTGACTCATATGATGAAGGCTTGGACACTTGATCAAATGAGAAAGGCTATGAGTGAAGTGTTCAATGATAAAACTATAGGAAAGGGAAAAGTAAAGAGAGGAAATGATGCACCAACGGTAGGGGTAAAAAAATAACCCGTAAAATATGTTGTTGAAGTGTTGTTGCAAGTGTTGAAGAAGGAAAATGTTGGAGAAACTAGGTGGGCTGCTCCTAGAGGAAACGGTTGACCACGTAGTCGACCTCACTTTGGACAGAGGCGAAAATAAGTCGTCTTAATTGAATTTTCATAGCTGGTTGTCGACCCTTTTCTTCTTTCCTTAAATTTCTTCAATTTCAATTATGGAAGGTCCAACTTTGGAAGCTTGTAACTCCTTCGTTTTAGAAGCTTTTGAGCTAAAACTTTGAAAACGCCTTCTTGAATAAGATAAAAAAAGAAACCTCTAAGAAACTCATAAATATCAACCACAGATTAGGAAATATGCGTGATACAAAATACGTCGCTAGTAATAGAAAGTAATGTGATGAATGATCCCGTATGGATGATTTGTCGATGACGAGTCGTTGGAAAGTTGGACACCACTTTACACCTTCTTCCTCCAAGGATGAAGAACGCAGATGCCAATAAGAAAGGCTACCCAACTTACAAGTTGTGAAACCCAAGAATTTTTCAAGATGAAAATTCTACGTGTAAATTTTTTGCGTTAATATTTGGTCATAACGTTGAAAAATTCACTCGAATTGTCACGTTAGTGGTCACGTACAAAATTTTGATTAATTAGTCAAATCGATGAAATTAGATATTTCGAGCGATCAAATAAATTAATAAAGGAAGTTGGAAAATTTAAAGATCATTGTCGATTTACGTTTGGAGTAAATCAGGAATTAAGTTGGAAATTGAAAATCTCTTAATGGAAAATTTAAATTAAGAAATGGAATTAAAGATTAAGTTGGAGTTATAAATGTTGTTAGATGATAATTAAATTAAGTCGGAATTTAGAGTAACGAATGAAATATATATTATATATGTATTTGGATATTAAATGAGATAGGAAATAAGAAGGAAATTAAAAGGAAAGGAAAGAAAAAGGAATATGGAGTAAGTGAGAGATCATGGAAGACACGTGTAAGAAGGGGAATGTGAAGAAGAAGTGAAAGGTGATTGATTTGATTAAAATAAAGAGAAGTAAAATAGGAGTTAAGATGAAGAAAAAGGGGAAAGGGCTTTTTCTTCTTTATTTTCACCTTCAGCTACAGGAGTTTTTGAAGAAAAAAAATTAGGGCATTTTCTTCTCATTTCCTCCGGCCGACAAAACACTTGGAGAGGGAGTGTAACGTATCAAGTAATTAAATCCCCAATTGACAGTATTTTTTTCAAATTTAAAATCCTAATTGAATGAATTTCCTAAATTTCTACGCGGAATCAACAATTTTGGGAAAACTTTCCAAAATCAAATCAAGCCAATGACAATTTTCCCTAATTCCAGTGGCAAGAAAACCCTAATTGGAATTAGTTTCCAAAATTCCCCACACGGATTGACAGATATGAGGAATTTCCAAATAAACTTAATGGAAACTTTCCCCAATTCAACCAAATCAAAACCCTCAAATGAATTGGTTTCCTTGTAAGCTACGTGGGTTGGAGCTATCACAGGAAACTTGAAATGTTTCCTATTTCTGTCGCTGAATCTGGACCTCTGGAAGGCCAAATTCGTGATGACACTTAGAAGGAAGGAAGATCGAGACTTCCCTATAAATAGAGGGTCTCTACAGTGAAGAAAGACACACCAAATCGAAGAAAGTCTTCAAAGCTTAGAGAAGCTCACCTCTATCCGCAAAGAAATCCCTCCCAAAGAGACAGTCTCTGGTCGAACTCCTCTCCGCGGCGAAGTCTCTTCCTCCAGCGGCAGCCGACGATGAACGAAGGACGTGAGGCGACCTCCCGAAGCGAAGACAGAGAGGAACTCTATCTGTGAAGGCAAAGAACGAAGAAGAAGAAGAAGACTCGGGTGTTTCCAAGAAGTTTGCCCGAACCGGTCCAGCGACCCGAACCGACCCAACAAACCCGAACCGAACCAACCAGCAAGACCCGACCTGAACCGACACAGCAGACCCGAACCAAACCAACCCAACTGACCCGAACCGATCCAGCAGACCCGACCCAAACCGATCCAGTTTCAACAGACCCGACCTGAGTTCGCATTCGATCCATCTAAGGTTTCGACGGTAACGATATTCTGCCCAAATCTCTTTCAAGGATTTATATCATTATTTGCGGGAAATTAATAGATAAATTATTTTGGAAGGTTTTTGACGGTTTTTGGCGTTCATTCGAGATTCTAAATTTTCCTAAAGTCCTTACTCTCTCGGAATCCAGGTAAGTGGTACACTTAAAATGTTTTGGCCATAGGCCCTACATCACAAGGCATATAATATTTTCGTTATAATTATTTCGTTATTAAAGTTATTATTTTGTTATTTGAGTTATATAGTTTTATTCTGTCACGCACGATTAGATATTGACACATGGTATAATCAAAGATAAAAACTATAGGTCATTTTGTATGCGCATGAAACTGATGGAATTGACGGAAACTGAGATGGCTAATGAAAGCCTGAACGCATGAAACCTTGTGATAGCTAATGAAAGCTTGAAACTTGGTAGTTATTTTTGAGATGGTTAATGAAAGCTTGAACGCATGAAACCTTGTGATAGCTAATGAAAGGTTGAAACTTGGTAGGGCTGGAAAATGAATTCCAACCAGTATGTAACTTTTAAACTTAAAAACTCGGTAATGCATGAGATTAAACATTATGCACGTGTTTCCACTTACTGAGTTTATCTCACGTTTTAGTCTTGTGATGTAGGTGAATTTTTAACAGATGAGGAACTTGGACTGATCGAGGATTTTCCCGAAGTAGAAGAGCATACAGAGAGAAATATCGAATATGTCAATGATGGGTCAGCAGAATGAATTTTATTAAAATTTTAATATTTCGAGAAGAACTTTATTTAATGCTTTAGTTTTATTTGAATAAGTTTGCATTTGGTTTTTCAATAAACTACGTTTGATTTAATAAAGTTTTAATTAGATGTTTTTTGGGATTTGAATATTAGGATTAACTCTAATAAATGGTTTTAAATTATTATGTTGTTTAATTAAATGCTTCCGCCATAAATAACTATTTCATTAACTAATTTTGTAAATTAAGGATTTATAACGACCAAATTAAACATAATTTTGTAAATCGATTTGGGAAAAATTTTAGGGTTTTCAAAATTGGGGATAATATGATTTGGGGCACTACAGGGAGAGAAAGAGGCCACTTGGCCTAGAAGAGAACTCGGGAGAGGGGCTTCGATGTTCGCGACAAGCCGGCGATTTCGGCGGGAAGGCAAATAGCGGCGAGACAACGGGAGGCAGGTAAGCGACGAACGACTGTCGATCGCTGAAGGAGACAAAACCGCAAATTGAAAATCTTCCCATACCGGTGACTCATTTGGACAGTGAGGACAGAGCCCAGGAGCTCCATTTCCTCCGATTTCAGACTCTGGTGAGTATTTCAAAACACCCAGTTATGTTTTGTTCTTCGTGATGGGTTCTGTTCGATTTCTGTTAAGGCTTCAGCCATTTCTATGTTTCTCATTTCTGGTTACTCAGTTTAAACCGATGAAGGGGGTTGTAGTGTTAAATGCATGCTATATGGTTCTATTTGGATTTGGTGAGGGGTTCAGTTTTGGGTTCCTCTGCTGTTTTGGATGGAAAATGCCTGTTTTGTTTGGGTTGTTCTGTTTATTTCGAGTCTGCTACTCTGTTGGATTTGGATGAATCGTTGTGTTTAAATTCATGTCTCTATTCTGTTATGGTTCTATACATCTGTGGGGTGAATATGGGTCCTGTATAATTTTTGTTTGGACTACAGTCTTGGGATGGAAAGAAACACCCAATTCTAGTTACTTGCACCCTGTTTTGATGATGGATTGAACTTTGTTCTACCCGATGGTTCTATTGATGGAAAATTCAGTTACTCATTTTAGTTTATGCTTCCTGGATGCTATGAGATGTTCATAGTCAATTAGCTAAGATTTTGTGTCATGTTGGTTACAGTTTCCACATAATGGTTTGAGGATACTTAGCTAATTGCTATATTGGGTCACTGTTGGACATGTTGTAGTGTTTAATTCATGTCTCGATCTACAGAATGTATTTTGCCAAGTTGGTTTATGTTTGGTTAATATCATATGAGGATTTGTAACCTTGATTACTCTTTGACTATGATTGTTGAAATCTCAAGGGATTGTTCATAGCTGGAATTGATATATATATATATTTGGTATGCTTTGGATAATTACTAAGTGATGAAATTAGAGGGTTCTGAAGTGGATTTGAGATGAGTCTATTTATAATGATAAGTATGAGGATATACGTTAAGCTTAAACCTGGTAATGGATTTTTCGATTATTTCTCGAGATTTATTTATGAGATTTTTCCATGTTTGACATGTAGGCTCTGATGAGTCTGTGGATTTTGAGCGGTGCTTGAGGTAACTGCTCCTTCATATATGAGGAAGGATCGCCAACCTGGTAGGGGTTTTATACTGAGTTGTTTTGTACTGCATTGCATAGTTTTCAAAATAAAACCCTATTTTCTGGAATACCACACATGAAAAACCTGACGGGGACTATTCGACAGCACGTCAGCTTTTTATATTATGTATGTACGAAGGTTTTACATGTTTACTTTCGTGCATCTGATTTCATGGTGTGATATACTAGATACTGTTATGGGATTGATGGATCCTCTTGGCACTCTGGACGGTCTCGACATTAGAGTATCAGGAGGCCATCCCCGATACATCTCCTGCTACGTGGAGATGTTTTGTTTGCGCGCTGTGTGAAAATAGGAGACTTTGGAATCTCTCTCCTCTCGGCCCTCTCCATTTTCACCCGAACTTGCTTCTCTTGTAGTGATTTCTTGAGCAAGTTGGAAGTGTTGCTGTCTCTTCCAAAGCATCATCTTTGGTGGTGTTCTTGTAGTGTGGAGATAGGAGAATCGCTAGATCCCTTGGAGAGCGCTTAATCCGTGATTAGGCCGATTACTTCGATCCTCTCACGTTAAGAGGTAAAATCGAACTCCACGGTTCCCTTTATAATTTCAAAGATCATTGCTGCTCAGATTTGGTTGTTCTGGTCCTATTCCCTTCATATTTGGTGGTTAACAATTGTGTATTGAGATAAAGGCATCGTTCCTTATGAATATGGAGTTTTGCTGGATATTTTGTTAATCTCATAATCTATTTTTCTGTGCAATCTGTTTACTGCATTGGATTGTTGTCCTGTTTCGAAGCCCTTGCATGGGTTTTCTTAATTTTATTTTTTCTGGAGTTTTATTCTTTGTTGAGTGACGAAGCAACTTGTAAATTTTGGGAATTATTGGAGTTATATGGAGTGAGTTCTCACTGTTGTATTTCTGGTCGTCAAAACTGTTCGGAAAAAGCTCGGTATTTGGTGATATCTTATTTCGGCTATAACTAGAGATTCAGAATGAGTTTTGATCTGAAATTTTGATACAACTTACTTGATTGTGTTAATTAAGTGTCCTCCAGATTTGAGCCAAAGTTCACGTTTGAATTTGAAGAATTACTCTGATTATTGTTGCTGATCCAGTTTAATTTACAGTTTATTGGCCGTTTTCTAATTTAAGCTCTTGTCGACCTTGGAGCTTATCATTCATCAAGCATATTTCTTTGTTCTAAATTCCAAAACTTTACAAATGTTCATTATTGTTTAAAAGGGGATGTTTCTGTATGATATTTCACTACTTATTTTAGTAATCACTCGCTACTTTATGTTCATAGAATTCACTCTATTGTAGATTTATGTTATATGATTTCATTCCATGTGTTAGTATAAATTGTCAATAGCATGATTTTGTTAAATTGGTCGTATACATGTTAGCTATGTTATTAGGAATTTACGATGAAGTATGCCATTGATTTCGTCATTTCTTATGTATAAACAAGTTTCATGAGTTTGGTTGAGAATGCTAAATTAATATCGGCGTGATGTCATAGCATTATACATCTTGTCTTCTTTGTGTGATATGTTGTGTTATCTCCGACTCTTATATATATAATTTTGGTGCCCATATATGTGTTAGTTGGATAGGGTGTACTCATACAATCATATAATAGAAACCAAGTAGGAAGTACCCCCTCGGGGTGGTACTCACATGCATGGTAAGGGAAAGTAAAACGGTAAAGAAAAGACCAAAGGAAAGGATTAAGGGAGTTAGGAGGTAGATGGGTAGCGGTCCTAGTCTGACAATTAGGAAATGCCCCTACCTTATCGGGAACAGGACCTAATTGCCTATAGGAGGTTAGGTTCGACCCACTATACCATCCCATACGGGTTCTTCTAATCTCCAGCTCGAAGTACGAGTAAAGAAAGAAAGAAAGAAAGAAAACATAAATGAAAGAATTGGTTTGGGTGGCCCCCATTCCAAAGGAACTAAATGAGAGACATATGCATAATTGTTTTCCCCATTTCCTTACTGAGCCAAAAGCTCACGTCCTTAGTTGTGGTGTAGGTAATGAAGTAATCGTGACATGAGTCATTGAGAAGGCCATTCCGGTGGAGCCTGTGGCGTATCCGGAGGAAACGAAAGCGGAGTAGTAGTAGTAAGACACGCAGTCAAGCAAGAAAGTTATTTTAAATAAAAAGGGCTTAACGTCAAACAGGGTTTGTAAACGTTTAAACTTGCCTTTTATTTCCGGTTGATTTCATTTAGAATTTTCATGAATCTTCATTAACGTTAACTGTGTTATTTTAAATCATGTTTCCGCAAACTTAGTTATTTATAATCATTTTCTTTAATTTAAACATTATTTTTCTTTAGAAAGTAGTAAAACTCAAATTTTGTAGCACTCTGATTTTAAAATGTCAAATGTTTTAAAGAAATGTTTTCTTTAAAGTCATTAATTAAATAAGAGGTTGAATGAGTTCTTAAGATAAGTAAGAAATTCGGGTAGTTACAGTTAATATCAGAGCAATACTACTACTCTTGCGTTCCACCACGGATAACCCAGACTCGACGGGTAATGACCTCCAATTGTTTGTTTTCCTTTATTATGTTCAATGTATCCATGAGAATTTATTGTATTGTAGTATGAAAATGTATAGAATTGTGTTAAGATTATTCCTATAATTCCTAAGATGCTTATCTCAAATTATTTAAAGTAACTACACCATAGCATAAGTGTAATTAGAATTATGAATAATAAGTAATATCCCTTAATAAATTTACAATCTACTTATGAGAACTTATTGAATGATAACATGAAGAATGTATAAAAAATTGTATTAAATTTTCCTGTTATTACCAATGTTTAACCTAATTTACCTAGGATACTTGCACCATAGTATAGAATTATATAGGATTGTGTCTAATAAGTATATTCCTTTAATAATTCCCTAAACTTACTATTCGTAATATAATGTGAAAACTTAGGAGATTAAGGAAATGGCTAAACGAGGAAGGGGATGCATGCCTAGTGTTGGAGATATACCTCAAGCACCCGGCCAGCAGGAGGATCAGGGTCGGAATGAAACTTTGGAATGCATGGCAGTGATTATTGAACAACAATCGCAACAGATTGAGAGACATAACCAATTCATGGAGCAACAATCTCGCCACATGGAGAGAATCTTAGGCCAAGCCCTTGGGAACGGCATTGGAAATCACCGTGACATGCTGATGCAACCAGCTCATAAGGGTGCTGGATGGGAGAGTTCCAAAAGTTAAAGCCGCTTTGTTTTAACGAGCATGTGTCTGATATTGCTAGAGCTTAGGAGTGGATACGTTCTATTGAGGACAAGTTTTACTATGCTGAGATCACTGAAGCAGAGAAAGTGAAATGTGCGTCATATTATCTGAGCCATGGAGCCCCTTTTTGGTGGGATACAATCAAAGGCTCTCGAGATGTGACACTTCTCACTTTGAATGAATTTAAGGAACTGTTCAATGATAAGTACTTCAATCACACTGTCTGAACTCAGAAGGAAACAGAATTTATGCGCATACGTCAGATGGGAACTGTGGCAGAGTATGCTCAGCATTTCGAGGCCCTATCACACTATGCCCCGCATCTTCTGGCAGTCAAAGAGCGCAAAGTTCAGAATTTTGTACGTGGATTGAAAACAAAAATTCAGGAGGTAGTTAATGGGGCTAGCACAGAAGGTGTTGCATATTCAAAGATGGTATCCAAGGTCTTAGCCGTTGAAGGAGTGAAATTTTCTGTGGCTAGGCAATGAGAGACCAATCAGAAGGGATGGAAGCCTAATCCTACCCAGCAGTCAAGGAATGGTCCTCCCATGACCCAGGGAGTCAAACGTCCAGCTGAGATTGAGATACAACAGAGGTAGAACAAGAAGCCAATGGTACAAGCATCTCATGCCCCTCAGTTTAAAGTCTGCCCTAAATGCCAGAAAGCACATCATGGCAAATGCTTGGTAGGTTCTGAGAAGTGCTATACTTGCAGGAAGTAGGGGCATATAGCCAGGAACTGCCCGTTCTATCACGAAATCAAGGAGTTGTGGCCCGCGAGTTTTTGCAATGTATGGGAATGAGGATGACGACCAACCCTCGGTAGTAGTAGGTACACACTCTGATTAATTATTATTTACACGAACATAATTATAATTGTTTTATTTATTTTTATTATTAGAAACTAGGATATTTACCTTAAGATAAATAATTTACCTAACCATACAGGGACAATTTACATAAATAAGTGGGCAGCATACGTCTTATTCGATTCGGGTGATACTCACTTGTTTATTTCCACCAAGTTTTGCGAGCGAGCAAACTATTTCTCTGGAAGCACGAATTTCACGAGTTCTGTCTTACTGCCCTCTGGTGAAGGACTAATTTCTAATGGAATACTCAAAGATTATGCAGTGGATATGAATGGCCGTTTATTTTGGGCCAATCTAATTATCATGGATTTAAAAGGATACAACATCATTATTGGGATGGACTGGCTGTCAGCGCATTATGCAACTATTGACTGTAAGAAGAAGGAAGTCTACTTCTATCTTCCAAATGGAGAACAACATACTTTTCATGGGACTAAGGAGAAAGGGAAGTTTGCGATTATCTCGGCACTCAAAGAAGACAAGTTATTGAGGAATGGATGAGACGGATTTCTAATTAATGTGATTGACACTGCAGAAGTCACTAAGATTAAAATGGAGGATGTTGCTATTGTGCGCAAATTCCTGAATGTCTTCCTAGACGATCTTCCTGGTCTACCCCCGGATCGTGAAATTGAGTTCGAGATTAATCTACAGCCTGGAACGGACCCTATTTCTAAACATCCGTATCGGCCACCGAACATGAATTGAAAAGGCAATTGGAGAAATTGGTCGCCAAGGGATTTATCCGACCCGGTTATTCCCCTTGGGGCACACCAGTATTGTTTGTCAAAAAGAAAGATGGGACTATGAGAATGTGCATTGATTATCGGAAGTTGAATAAGGTGACCATCAAGAACAAGTATCCACTACCCAGAATTGATGATCTGTTTGACCAACTGAGTGGCGCCAGGGTATTCTCGAAGATTGATCTCCGATCAGGATACTATCAGTTGAAGGTTAAGCCCCGGGATATATCAAAGACAACATTTTGCACATGATACGGACATTACGAGTTTTTGGTTATGTCTTTTGGACTGACTAATGCCCTAGCAGCCTTTATGGATATGATGAATCGGGTTTTTTGAGATTTTCTAGACAAGTTCATCATCGTCTTTATTGACGACATCTTAATCTATTCCCAATCAGAAGAGGAGCATTGCAAGCACTTACGATTGACTCTATCTATTCTTAGCCAACATCAATTGTATGCAAAGTTTTCCAAGTGCGAGTACTAGCTGAACAAGGTCAGTTTTCTGTGTCATGTAATTTCTGATGAAGGTATATTTGTTGACCCAGCTAAAATTCAAGCAGTAGTGAACTGGATGCAGTCAAAAAATACTGGAGAAGTGAGGAGCTTTCTAGGATTAGTTGGTTATTACATATGCTTTATCAATGGATTTTCGAAGATATCACTTCCACTTACTGGCTTAACAAAGAAGAATGCCCGTTTCTGGTGGTCTAATGAGTGTGAGAATAGCTTTCAAGAGTTGAAGCGCAGATTGACTACGGCCCCAGTTTTATCATTGCCCATGGAAGAAGGTGATTTTTATATCTACTGTGATGCATCCAAAAGAGGACTCGGTGGAGTTCTTATGCAGCATGGAAAAGTTGTTGCCTATGCATCCCGACAGTTAAAGTTACATGAGCAGAATTACCCCACTCATGATTTGGAGATCGCAGCAGTGGTCTTTGCTCTCAGAATTTGGAGACAATATCTGTATGGACAGCCCTGTGAGATCTTCTCCGAGCACAAGAGTCTCAAGTACATTTTCACTCAGAAAGAATTGAATATGCGTCAGCGGAGATGGCTTGAATTTGTCAAGGACTACGATTGCAAGATTAAATACCATCCGGGTAAGGCCAATGTTGTTGCAGATGTTCTCAGCCACAAGACTTTAGTAATGAGTATTATATGCGGAGAAATGTCTGTGGAACTTCAAAAAGATCTTCAGGGGTTTGAAGTGCAAATGGTTCCAGCATCTTTGGATGTGATATTGGCCAAGTTGACTATGATGCCATCTATTCTTGAACAAATCAAAGAGGCCCAACAGAATGATGAAGTATGCAAAGATTTCAAATTGAATCCGACTCTTCCAAAGTATCAGAATTTCTCTACATCCACTTATGGTATTGTCAAGTACAAGAACCGATGGTATTTGATAGGCGACACTACGTTACGGATGAAGATTTTGGGTGAAGCTCACACTTCCAATTTCTCTGTACACCCAGGGAGTACTAAGATGTATCGAGATCTGAAGGCTTATTATTACTAGCCAAAGATGAAGTATGACATTGCGGAATTTGTATCAGAATGCCATATTTGTCAGCGTGTTAAAGCCGAGCATCAGCGACCTAGTGGAGTACTCCAGTCATTGCCAATTCCTCAGTAGAAATGGGAGCATATCACTATGGATTTTGTCACATGCTTGCCCAGGACAGTTAAGGGGTATGATGCTATTTGGGTAATCGTTGACCGGTTATCTAAGGTATTGCACTTCCTGCCAGTATCTATGATAGATACACTGAACTAGTTGGCTAAATTGTATATCAAGGAAATCATCCGGCTTCACGGTGTTCTAGTTTCGGTAGTATCGGACCATGATCCACGTTTTACCTCGGCATTTTGGAAGAGTTTGAATCGAGCTATGGGCACAGAGTTGAAATTCAGTATAGCATTCCATCCTCAGACCAACGGCCAAAGCGAAAGAACTATTCAAACACTCGAGGATATGATGCGTGCTTGCGTTCTTAAAATTCATGTCAAGTGGAGTAAGATGCTGCCGTTAGTCGAGTTCGCATACAAGAACAGTTTCCAAGCCACTATAGGTATGGCTCCCTATGAAGCTCTGTATGGAAGAAAGTGCAGATCTCCTTTGTATTGGGCCGAAGTTGGTGAAGCTGAACTTTATGGCCCGCAGATAATTCAAGTAATGGGCCGCGAAAGGTGGCACTAATCAAGCAAAGAATGTTAGCAGCGCAAAGTTGTCAAAAGAGCTATGCAGACAATCGACGACGGGATTTGGAATTTAATGAAGGAGATAGAGTGTTCCTGAAAGTATTTCCTTTCAAGGGTATTGTTTGGTTTGGAAAAAGAGGAAAGCTGAACCCAAGATACATGGGTCTATGGTTGGTGCACACAATGCATTCCATGTATCCATGCTCAAGAAATGCCTTGTTGATGCAACGGTGTTGATTCCTCCCGATGAAAATGTCGTGGTACAGCCCAATTTGAGCTACATTGAGAAACCTGTCCAGATCCTCAATTTGCGAGTAAAAGAACTAAGACGCAAACGAATTCCATTAGTCAAGGTTCTGTGGCAGAACCATAGCCACGAGGAGGCCACATGGGAGAAGAAAGATGATATGAGAGCTAGATACCCCAAATTGTTTAGTGGCTAAATTTTGGGGACCAAAATTTTTGTAAGGGGGGTAGGATGTAACAACCCGAAACTAAATTCCATTAGCTATGTAATTTGGTTTGGAAGATGAAATTTAATGTAATGCATTTCATTCTTATACGCCTTGGCTATGACTTGTAATTCGCAGAATATTCGAGTTGGATAAAACTTAGTTGGATTTTTGAAGGAAAGATCGACTTTTTGGTCATTAGGATGCATACAGCGCGGTGAGGACGAGGGTTAGCTGCGTCCGCAACAAATCTGTCCAAGTCTGGACTCATTCGCACAAGTCCGGATGCATGCGGACGAGGAGTGGTATCGTCCGCAACTAATCTATCCAAGTTTGGACACATTCGGACAAGTCTAGATGCACGTGGATGAGGAGTGTATCGTCTGCAACAAATCTATTCAATTTCTAGACACATTCGAATAATATGTGCGAATGGTGCGGACGCGAGATGTGGTGTCTGAATCGCGACTGCGAATGGTACAAATGCAGTTGGGGACGTTGTCTGCCATCCGAAGTCAAATTTTAGCCTTCATATGTTTGGTCTTTGCGGACGACGGCGAACGTGAGACTAGTGTTCGTCAATGTCCGAATCGTATCAATTCAGTGATAAATTAAACAAAATCTGAAGAATCAGGAGGCGTGGGTCGTTGGGATGACACACGATACAGTCTCCCCAACAATCAGAGTCCACCACACCTCCATTTTTAACCCACGTAGGACACGACCCAGGGGAGAGGAGGCCTATTTATTCAGCCATTCTCCCCTCTTCCCTCACTTTTTTTTTCTACCAAGAAGAACTGAGTATTCCGTGTTGAGGGAATTGGTGGAGTGCAGCTGTCCGTGAGGAAGAATTGATCAATAGGTAAGGATTTGGGTTGTCGTTGGCCATTTGGAGGCCCTACACCCAAGTAAACAATTTTGTGTGAATCGTGAATTCTATGTAATATTCTACCATGTCCGTTTCTTCCTTTAATTAGTTTTATGTTTATGTTTTCTTCTCGTAATTACAACTCATACTTGCCCCATGATGAAAAGAGAGGATGATATTAAAGGAAAATATGAAGTACGGGTGAACGATTTGTTAAGTAGGAAAGAGTTGATTCGGATAGTATACTATTATGTGTAGTGGAATTTGTTTACCTTATGTCACTCTACTATGTATGTCCTAATCATAATTATGTTGCGATGTTCCTATTGGTGTTGTGATTACATTTTCCTGGTGTTTCCTTGTCATTCGCTGTGGTTTAGTTGCTATAGAAGAGCTTTATTACATATCATTTCTAGAAATTGTTTCGTTTCAAAGCATGATTTCTATTTTTACTGTACAAGAGTTATTCTCTATGTGTGAAGAATATTGTCATTTTATGGGTCTGTCTTCTGATATACTACTGTCATTTTCAATAACATGTTATATACCTTGCGTTACGGCTATTCCATTGGATGCAGTATCCATTATCCTGTGTTGTGCCCTAATAGTAAGCATGTTTGTTGGTGTACTAGTTACTATTCTACTATCATCGTTGAACATGTTAACTGCCTTATTTAACATTATTGTTGTAATCTTCTATTAGTTGAAAGAATCATATATTCGCTGCTTTCTTCGCTAATAATTACTGTTGACTGGGGTCGTTAAATAGTTTCTTTTTGCTGTCCCATCTCAATGTCCTTCATACTATCACTTGAAATAGTAAAAAGGACTTATTAGTGTTTGGTTATTATGGTATTATTCGTTGGTTTGATGCATGAGCAAACATTTATTTTTCGCCACTGTCGATAAGAAGTATGTTCTACTATCATGCTTTTAATATTACTCACCGCTTTATTTTAATTCAGTACTGTTAGTTGGCGACAATGAGCAATACCATTTCATATTCTGTTTAACTATTGCTACTATTATTTATTGTCATTTAGATAATATAACTCATGCGTATGATGTGTTATTCCATTATTAGTATATTCTGTTGTGATAACTATTCAGAAGTATGCTTGGTGGAATTTTTTAGTTGGGGGTCAATAATACTTTGTTAATTAATTATACTCAAGAGCATAATTAGCTGTCCAATCCTACTACTATAT
This sequence comes from Begonia loranthoides, assembly GCA_022433065.1. Lineage (NCBI taxonomy): Eukaryota > Viridiplantae > Streptophyta > Magnoliopsida > Cucurbitales > Begoniaceae > Begonia > Begonia loranthoides. Next base: position 18,458,765 of record CM039482.1, read on the forward strand.
TCATCAAGCATATTTCTTTGTTCTAAATTCCAAAACTTTGCAAATGTTCATTATTGTTCAAAAGAGGATGTTTCTGTATGATATTTCATTACTTATTTTAGTAATCACTCGCTACTTTATGTTGATAGAATTCACTCTATTGTAGATTTATGTTATATGATTTCATTCCATGTGTTAGTATAAATTGTCAATAGCATGATTTTGTTAAATTGGTCGTATACATGTTAGCTACGTTATTAGGAATTTAGGATGAAGTATGCCGTTGATTTCGTCATTTCTTATGTATAAATAAGTTTCATGAGTTTGGTTGAGAATGCTAAATTAATATCGGCGTGATGTCATAGCATTATACATCTTGTCTTCTTTGTGTGATATGTTGTGTTATCTCCGACTCTTATATATATAATTTTGGTGCCCATATATGTGTTAGTTGGATAGGGTGTACTCATACAATCATATAATAGAAACCAAGTAGGGAGTACCCCCTCGGGGTGGTACTCTCATGCATGGTAAGGGAAAGTAAAACGGTAAAGAAAAAACCAAAGGAAAGGATTAAGGGAGTTAGGAGGCAGATGGGTAGCGGTCCTAGTCTGACAATTAGGAAATGCCCCTACCTTATCAGGAACAGGACCTAATTGCCTATAGGAGTTTTGGTTCAACCCACTATACCATCCCATACGAGTTCTTCTAATCTCCAGCTCGAAGTACGAGTAAAGAAAGAAAGAAATAAAGAAAGAAAGAAAGAAAAAATAAATGAAAGAATTGGTTTGGATGGCCCCCATTCCAAGGGAACTAAATGAGAGACATATGCATAATTGTTTTCCCCATTTCCTTACTGAGCCAAAAGCTTACGTCCTTAGTTGTGGTGTAGGTAATGAAGTAATCGTGACATGAGTCGTTGAGGAGGCCATTCTGGTGGAGCCTGTGGCATATCTGGAGGAAATGCAAAGCGAAGTAGTAATAGTAAGACACGCAATCAAGCAAGAAAGTTATTTTAAATAAGAAGGGCTTAACGTCAAACAGAGTTTGTAAACATTTAAACTTGCCTTTTATTTCCGGTTGATTTCATTTAGAATTTTCATGAATCTTCATTAACTTTGATTGTGTTATTTTAAATCATGTTTCCGCAAACTTAGTTATTTATAATTGTTTTCTTTAATTTAAATAGTATTTTTCTTTAGAAAGTTGTAACACTCGAATTTTGTAGCACTCTGATTGAAAAAATGTCAAATGTTTTAAAGAAACGTTTTCTTTAAAGTCATTAATTAATTAAGAAGTTGAATGAGTTCTTAAGATAAGTAAGAAATTCGGGTTGTTACAGATGAGGCCAATGGAAATGTTCTTTGAGAGCCTCAAACTCCATCTTCTTCCAAAAATGGTTTGCCAAACCACCACTATCAGCTTCCCTCACCAAAGATTCTTGCAAACTGTAAGATGGAATGCAAATCTTGCCTCCTTTGAAAAGAAATGCATCCACAATATCATAAGGGTTCTCGACCATCTTTAAGCAACCATTGTACACATTTCCAAAATCCTTGTCATCAGCTATAATTCTTTTATCCATTCAATATTGAAAAGTTGGGTGTTTAGCTCGGTCAAAATAGCATACCTCTGAGAATGTGCATCTACCACTAGATTCGTATCACCCTTTTGTACTTGATAATATGTGGATAACGTTCCAAGAACTCCACCCACTAGCCATGTCTTCGATTTAATTTTCCTTGGCTGCGTATATGTTTAAGAGCTTGGTGATCCGAGTGGATGATAAACTCTTTTGAGATAAGGTAATGCTACCACACTTCTATAGAAAGGATAATGACATAGAACTCATTGTTGTAAGTAGAATAATTTAGGGCTATTCCTTTTAGCTTCTGTGACGACCCGACTTTTTCTTACCCTTTTCAAAATACGTGAAATTTGAAATTTTCATACAATGACTAAAACCTTTATTAAAACCTTTTTAAAATAAATCAAACTGCCTTTCAAAACTGGACCGTCAAAAACTCTTTTCGTTCTACCCGTTCATTATAAAATCTTTTACCAAAATATATCGAAAGTCAAATCAAGAAACATAACGGGTTTATCAAAACTTAGCGGAAGTGTATATAATTTATTTGAGAAATGAAAACTAAACAATTAATACAACTTAATTACAACTATTTTCTCTTTTAGTCTCTTTAACCTGGCCAGCCACATGTTCCCGCACGTGCAAATTCATCATCCTTACATTTTAATCTGTGCATTGTTTTCTCGTACAAGTACCTACACCACAAGTAAACTATAAGACCAAAGGCCTAGTAAGGAAAAAAGTTCATGCAATATGATATGCCTCTCTTTAGTCCTTATGGAATGGGGGTCACCCAAACCAATCTTTTCATTAAGACGTTAGTTCTTTGGTTCTTTACTCGTACATCGAGCTAGAAATTAGAGGATTTTCCTCTGGAATGATATAGTTGATCGGATCTAACCTTTTACTTGCAACTAAGTCCTGGTTCCTGACTAGGGATGGGGCTTCGCCTAGTTGCAGACTAGATCCGCTACTCATTCGCCCCCCAACTCCCTTTTTCTTTTTCTTCTTTTTCTCTGTTAACATTTTTCCTCACACCATGTATGTGAATACCACCTGGTGGCACTCTCTATTGGCTTCTATTAACATGATGCATGATGACACATTCTCCAAATAACATGATGCATGAACATGACATTAACAATAATTGAATTGAGCATATAATAGAAAGTAAATGACAATAATTAAATAACGCATTTAATGGAAGTAATTAACTATAATTTAATATCACATATAAAGTAGTAACAATTAAACACTCAATAATTGAATGACAGAATTTGAAAGCAAAGCACATAAAGAGACAACAAAGGACATGCTTGAACATATAGATCACAATGATAAAAGGAACGTAAAAGAAACAACGATTGACATGCATCTGCAAGTAAGGCATAATTTAGCGATCCTAGTTTAGTTAATTAACATCCTCAAGAAAGATTTCGATTATTATTCTAATTGATTTCATGTTTTGATCCTAGTTAACTAATCATGCTCAGATTAGTAGAGTCTTGTTGATTAACATGATTGTATTCTAATCTAATTACACATACTCAGGTTTAGTAGATTGTAATTTAGAAGACAATAACATTACATTTCAGGACACGATAGTAGGGTAAAGTAGTATTAAACTATCACTACAGAAAGTAAGATAAAAACATATATTCATAAGGCAGCATCATAGTCAATGAAACTCTTAGTTCGTTCACGTTTTTTCATTATTCTTTCATCTTCTCTATCATTCTCTAATAAAGTAATTGTAGAAGTTACAATAAAAGAAATTGCAGTAAGGAAATTGTAGGAAAAGATAATATACAAAATATCAACAAAGGAATTCGACACTACTCAGATTAATTTATTACTTGGTTAAGCATGCTCATATTGGTTATAACTAATTAGTTAATTAATGTGCTAATATTATTCTCGTTAGTTAATTAAATATGGCATAACTTAGTTAATTAACATGCTAATATTACATGCTATGTTAATATTACATCCTAATATCCTAGTTAATTACATACTCAAGAAATAATTACAATTATTATCCAAGACGATTAGACATACTTTTATTCTAATTAAACATGTTACTAAACTCAAAATTCAATTATAATTCTAGTTAATTAAGCATGCTACCATTAGTCTAGTTGTTTAAACATACTTGATTAAGGTTTTAGTTAACACATAGATATCCCACAATAGTAATGATAGAATAATATATGTATTGAAGGAAGGAAATGATAGTTTATAATTAACAAAGTGATATTTAAACTAAATATAGCTGGACAATATTCACTAAGTGTTACAACAAGTAAAACAGTAAAGTGTCTCCATCAAAGAAACTCTTAATTTGTTCCTAATTAGCATAACTTTCTTCCTAACTACAGGGCTTATAAAGATTATCATCCAGCAGCAAGCATTCATCAAGCATTTGTTACTTTTCTAAGCATTTCATCGGTATTTGTAGTAAAGGAATAGCATAAATTAAATCTACTGAATATCAACAAAGGGAAATAACAACAATAAATCATCCAAGGAAACCGACACTACTCACGCACTCTACTTGTGGGTAGGCTTTGACGGCCAAGACACACCTAATTCCTTACCCTCTATGACGAAAACTATCACGGATAGCAATTCTAGCAGCTTACTCCTCAGCTTCATGGTCAGCACTCCAAGCTTATAGAGCTTCACCTTCACTCACGGGAAGAAGATCACAATTGCAAGAAGAACTCACACGAACACGCTCAGCTCACAAAACGCACGAGTAGCACTGGAGGACTTTTATTTTTGTTCATGGTAGCTCACACTCACAAGGGACTCTCACTCACACGAGGCGATTTTTCCCCCTCGCAGGAACTCTCTCGCTGGAACTCTCTCTCACCCAGGAAACTGGACTAAAATTGAAGAGAAGAATGGCTAAATCACAAGCCATACCTAGATGGGAAACCAACGTACACCAAGGGGTAAGGAGGGCATGGCGTTGACATGGCTTCGGCATGGGAGGAGACAACTTCGTCTCTCTAGAGTTCGTTTTCAATAGCTAAACGAAAAAGTTTCTATTATTTAACCATAATTTATTCGCAAGTCTGGGCTGTTTCGAACGCAATGATTCATCCTGGCCTCGTCCGTAAGCGTCCGAAAGATATTATTCCCAAGGCAGTTTTGGACATTCGGATGAAGGATGGCATCCTCACCTTCGTCCGCACCCGTCCAAATTTGCCATGCAGAGGAAGAATGGCGTCCGCATTCAAGCGTCCACGTTCATCTGAAAGTGTCTAGAAATCAGACAAATTCCAAACAACCATGTCTGCATCTGTCCACCATCATCCGCATCATTTGAAACTGTCATTCGGATGAAGCAAGGCGTCCGCATATAGCATCCACACGCATCCGAAACTATCCAGGAATTGGACAGATTCAAAACTGCAGCGTCGGCCTGCGTCCTCACTCATCTGAGCTCCTCCGAAACTCTGCAATCTAGTCAAAGTCGAGTCATACCAAAGTTCTAGGATGACATTCCACGCATTCACAGACGACATTTCTCATCCCCATGTCATCCGCATGCGTTCGAACTTGCCTATAACAACCTTTTCTTCACATTTTCCTACTAAATTTTCATCCCAACATATTTTCCCCATAAATACACATCACAATTTTACACGTATAGATACACAATGTAATATGAGAGCAACCTCTTTAGTTTCTGAACTCACCCACCATTGAGTAAGAGCAACCTCTTCAGTTTCCAAACTCACTCAACGTGCTTGTTTATTACGTTTAATTCGGTTTCATTTTCATTTTCACGTATCATAGGAACAATGGTATAAGCATACAATTCTATCTATCGTGTCTGTTATCGTATCCTCAAAATGTGCACAATTTTCTAACTATAAAACTGAACTTAGATCTAATAAACATACAATTCATACAAGCAATCATTCAACAATACATTTCCAATTATAACATAACCTATACATCTAGTAAACAAGCTTCAAACAAAACACTCCCTAATTCTCGTGATGTAGGCCCTTTCGGACAAAACACATGCAATATTACTTACCTGGAGTCTTTAGCTTTAATGAGTTACAACTTAAAATTACCCTTCTCCAAAACCTATTCACAATAAGATAATATTCACATATCAATAATAATTCTCTAAAAAACTATCCTCTATCCCCAAGTTGCAAATCCAACACTTCAAGGAAAATAATTCCATAATTACTACCAAACATGGGGCAAAGATCTCACTGTAGTGTTATCCTTAACAAAATATAGTTTTCCCCCATATTCGACAATCCAACTAACCACAAATATTGAACCCATAAATATGACATTAATATATAGATTCCATTAGTAATAAACATACATGGTTATAAACAGATCCCCAACTTATGAACAATAGATTCTAAGTTATAATCTCAACACTTCTATGAGCATGATTTAAGAGTCCAAATCCTTTAACTCATAACTTAAATATCCAATAGAATAACATTCTAACCAATAGAGAATAGTTTCCCAATTTGTCCAACAAAATATCACTCAATCATATGCAGAAATCAAACTCCAAACAAATCCCACTTGACATTAAACCAATGTATTTTCCAAAAGTATTAACAATAACCGCAACAATTATTTATCAATACAGAACAAACTGAGAGAAACCAATACCTAAAACATCTAATAACCTGAAACCCAGAGAATTCATCTCCATTACCAGAACCTCATAGACCGCTTCTCACTCTTTGTCACCATTTCACAAAACTTTTATTCATGGACTTCCATCTCCAAGATTACCCCACATTCTCTATTCTTCCAAAACCCTCTCGATTGGTTATCTCTCTCCCTGAACGATCTCCCTTTCTCTCAAACTTGCAAACTTTCCCACAAAATTGACAGACTTCTTAGCAACTCACACTCTCACGGTTTTCTCATGAACACAACAGCAACATTTCATACAAAATCTAAGTAGAGTTTTGTCATGGTTTTCCCAAAAAATCCTTCTCTTTAATCTGACGTTTCCTATTTATAAAACAATCACCTGCAACTCTTTAGCGTTCAACAGAAGATGGAGAGCCAAGGGCCGTAACTCTTCAATGTCCAGAGGTGTAAAACGCCAACTCCAGTAGCTTCCATCGACGCGTTTCAGCTCCCAATCGACTCTTCAAATTTTGCAGTCGATCGATTCATCTTTTGGCTAATCACCGCCAGTCCATTAATCAACCGGAATTTTCCTTCTTTAAAAATAAGAAAACAATCGCTACAGTTGATCGATTCCTTTGGGCGATCGACCGCCAACCATTCAACATGTTTCTAAAAAATAACACTGGTTACATGAATTTTCAGTGGGCAATCAACTGTCATTTCCTTCCAATCAACTGCCAATCCATATTCTTCCACTTTTTGAATTACAGGTTCATCACACAAGTTGATCACAATCAACCTCTAGATCAATTTCCATTTCAATATATCATCTATATCCATATTTTGCCTATAGGCTGATCACACGGGTTGATGATGATCAACCTCCATGATCAACCTCTAATTCTATACCCATATTTTTCCTACAGGTTGATCACACGAGTTCATCATGATCAACCTCCATGATCAACCTCCAATTCAATACCCATATTTTGCCTACAAGTTGATCACACAGGTTGATCATGATCAACCTCCAATTCAATTCATCATCTGCTACATTTTTCTTCTCCAAATATATATATATATATATATATATACATTCTTAAAAAATCATTCTTCCAAACTATTCAAACCTAAATTTCCAAATATATTTCACTTGACTAATGTCTTAAATTACCCAAGTTAATTCCAATAAATCTTAAATCACCCTCCTAAGCTTAATATGAACATAATTCACTTCTTCCAAACATGTTTCTCTTGACCAATATCTTAAATTGTCCAATTCAACTCCTATCATCCCAAATTATCACATAAAACTTGTGTTTATCTCAACGAAAATTTGGGATATTACAATAGTAGTTAGTGAAACCATCATGAGGAACTCTCCTATCAAATTGCTAAGACCTCCCCAATAACAAGTGGCTGACACTCATAAGAGCAACATCAAATAGGGCTTCATCTTCCTAGCCACCAATAGAGAAACCAATACGGGCTTGTTTAGTCACCTTGATGGATTCCCAGTCCTTGAGCCAATTTAGGTTGTAGGGAGTGGGGTGCACCATAGTTTCTACTCCTAACATTTCAATAAAATCTTGAGAGGCAACATTTCCACAACTCCCCCCATCTATAATCATGAAACAAATCTTTTCCTTCATCTTGCATCGGGTGTGGAAAATATTTTCCCTTTGACATTCCTCCTCTCGGTTTTACAATGTTAAGGATCTCCTCATAAGTATAAGGAGTGGTCCCACTTGTGCATAATAAGTGTATTATTGGGGTTCTTCCACTGTACAAGATACTTCATTAGCTTCATCCTCACTTACAATTTCCTCATAGTCTCCCCTCATTACCATAACATGCTTGTTGGGGCATTGGGAGGCTATATGTCCAAGGTTGGGGCATTTAAAGTACTTGATGTCCCTCGACCTTAGTTTAGCAGTCTCAATATTAGCTTTCTTCTCATGATTGGCCCTGCCTTCATGTATCTTCAAGGCTACACTTCTTTCATCCATCTTGGTTGGAGGCTTGTAAGGACTTGCATTTTTTAAAAGGCCGAGTGGTGCTTTCCTTCAATTTTCTTTTTCGTTGCCTTTCAATTTTTAAGGCCAATTGCACTACCTCATCCATTGTCTCAAATGGTTGTAGTTCGACCAAATCACCTATCTCTCTATGAGGACCCTTGATGAATCTGGCAATGGTCCATTCTCTTGGTTCCTTCAAGGCACACCTAATCTTCAATGTCTCAAAATTGGTCAAGCACTTCCAACAATTGGGCACCTTGTTTGAGGTTTTGGATTTGGAGGAATAATTTTTGTTTGTAATGAGAGGGGACAAATCTTTTCTTCATCAAGGCTTTCATAGTTCTCCAACTATGAATTTCATCATAGCCTTCCCTTCTCCTTTGAGCCTTTAGGTCCTCCCACCATAGGCTAGCATACTGGGATAGTTCTAATGTCACCATTCGTATCTTCACCCTCTAGGTATAGTCATAGCATTCAAATACATGATCAACCTTTTCAAGACACCGTGAGGATCCGAAGGCTCGAGAAGTAAAGAGAAGCCGAGCGCAGGAAAATCCAGGAGCTCAAAACGAAGTCCACATCAGACAAGGGGCAATCGGGTCTTCTCCAATTTTGGTCTAGTACCTCCAAGGTCTATAATATAATCGATTACCAACCTTCCAAATTCTTTTTTGAACAGTTCTCTGGAATTCTCACGATTGTTTTACTTATGCGTCCCGATTTGGGATTTCATGGGATTCTCTATCTGTATTACTTGGCGGTTGGGTGCTATTAAAAATTATAGAAATTGAGAATGGAATGAATCTAGTGTCCCAATGTTTCGTTGGCTCGTTCGAAAAGCTATATTGTGATTTTGCACGTAAGTTTACTACAACAACAAAACTTAGTTTTCTACTTTTTCTATGTGAGTGCTTCAGATTCTCGAGACCGCTTTTAAGAAAGAAACTGTTGGATTGGTTACAAGAGAGCAATACGTTGAGAAGGTAGAAGCTTTTTGTTTATAGCCTATTTCTCGTATGGAAATTAAAGCATACGATCCCCTACAACTCATGTTTGTTCTTGTTTACATTATGTTAGAGGGTAAACATTCGGAACAAAATTGAAGAGGAAGAGAAGGAAAAACTTCAAAAGCTGCAGCAAGAGTGGGTTTTTACCTTAATTATTCTTTTTAATTTTGAGAAGTTCATTATTTTGTTCGCTAGTCTATGCTTCCTTAGTTTCATATTTGCTCCTTCAATTTTTTGGCTGAATATGCTATATTCTTCTCCCTTCTTACAGATAGAAAATTTATAATATGTTACTTTTCTTGAAACCAGGGAGGAGGAGCTTCAGTTGCAGAAGAGGAAGAAAAGGAAGATAAAGGGTAATTCATGTTTGTCCTTTGCTGATTACATCAATAATGAAAGTGAAGAGGAAGAAGAGGGAATTAGTAAGTGTATTTTGGCTTATATTTGAAGTCCTTTGGTTTTTGTACTCGTTGTGCTCAAGCACATCCATGAAAATGCTTTTTATTTTTATTTTTGGATTTGATATTATAAGCTTTAACATTTATGTTTGTCAAATCTTTGAGATTCTAAAATATGAACTTTGCTGTTTATTTTGACCACCCTGAAAATTAGTAAACCTTCTTCATAATGCATTGCCTAGCAAATGCAGTTCATGGGTTACTAAAGTATCAGTAGTCTATTTGACCTAACATTCACATTTTATGTGATGGAATATGGAAACAAGGTTTGAATGATGAATAGGGATTTGTTCAAATTTGAAAATGATGAATAGTGATTACTTTGTATTTGGCAATTCAAATATTATCTTTGATTTTTGTTTTCATTTAATTATGAACTGCGGGTTTTTAAACCTTGCTTTGTTTTCAATGAAGTCTAGTTCTAATGTCTTATTTTTTCTGTGGGAAAATGACAAATCAACCATCGTGGTTTGCGATCAATGATAAGTAACCACTATGGTATATTTTCTAACAAGTTAACCACTGACATATGGAAAAATGACAAATCCAACATCAAAGTCACGTTCGCCGGTAAAAATGAGACTGGACGCCGCGACGGCGTTCTGAGAAACAGCCGCAGCTTCCTGGGAAACCGCCGCGGCGCCCGGGACATTGCAGCGGAGTCCTGGAAAACCGCCGCGGCGTCCCAAGACACTGCGACGGTTTGACCTGTTAAAAATCTTTGATCACAAATTTGAGGGCTTAAACGATTGATTTTGGGGCTGAGAAAAGGGGATGAAGGGATTAACTTATAACAAGTTGTAGATCTCTGAGAGAGCTTCGATTTGATACCTTCTGCAGCCGATTCTGACACATGTAGGCAAAGTTATGGTCATTTGAAGTTGAAGAGGTCAAAAATCTAAAAAAAACACCGCCGCGGCGGTTTCCCAGGACGCCGCCACGGCGGTTTCCCAGGACGCCGCCACGGCGTCCAACCGCAGCGGCGTCCCGGGACAACTCCGCGGTGTGGCCTGCAAAATCATTGCGCCGTGGCATGTTATCTACGAACCGCCGTGGAGTCCCGTCTCATTTTTAACGGCGAACGTGATAGCGATGTTAGATTTGTCATTTTCTCATACGTCAGTGGTTAACTTGTTAGAAACTATACCATAATGGTTGACTTGTCATTGATCGCAAACCACAATGGTTGATTTGTCATTTTCCCTTTTTCTGTCAATAAATTTTATTGGCATAATAGTAATTTAAAAGGCACAAAGAGAGTAAAAGATCTACAATGTCACTCGATCTATATATTTAACAAACCACTTTATGAACAGCCCACTCGTGTAAAGAAGACACAAACATTCATCATGATGAACCTTACTAATTCACAGCTCAGCAACCATACAACTCTGCAATTGCTTTTGTTTGGTCTTTTCGTGATTTTCGTTTCATCTGTAAGGTTATTTAATTCCTAAAAGTCAGATGATAATTAATATTCTCTCATTATCCTTTCTCTATTTTGATCTTTGCTTATGCATTTGCAGAAGATTTAGAATCAAGGATGTTTGGTCATGGTAAATTTGGCAAAGATCCTACTGTAGAAACTAGCTTCCTGCCAGATAGGTGTTAACTCTCTCTCTCTCTCTGGGGTGTTGTATTGGTCTAACATCTTAGCTTAGGGTCGCTGAGGATTATCTTATACAGTGAGTGAGGAGCTGAAGATCAAGCTAAGCGTGAAAGGTTGACGAAACAATGGATTCGTGAGCAGGAACAGATACGAAGTAATGCTTAGTTTTGCTCCTCATTAACTTGGTCAACAATTTATTTTGAAGAAACTTAAAATTCAACCATAAAAGTATATGAAAATTATTTTTCTCACGACTCTGGTGAGCCTCTTCAAATTACATACAGCTATTGGGATGGAACGAGGCATAGGCGTGTGATTCAAGTAAATAAATCTTGTCTAACTGGCATATGACAAAATCTTCCTCACTTTTCTCTAAAATTTGTTTATTTCTATTCCTTGCTTAAGACCTTTTACTAGTTAGGTACGGAAAGGTGATTCAATAAGAGAGTTCCTTTGCTCTGTACAGCAGCAATTAGCACCTGAGTTTCGGGAGATTAAAACTACATCAGTGGAGAACTTGCTATATGTGAAAGAAGATCTCATAATACCAAATGTACGATAATATTTTGTGAAATTGCTTTACAATGACTCATTTGAGTTGCTGGTGTCTAGTGTATTTGCTGATTAGTTCATTCTAGAAGTGCAGCAACACAGCTTCTATGAGCTAATTATCAACAGGGCTCTATGATATAATTCTTTTTGATTAATAGTCTTTAATTGGAAGTTTTCCAAGTTTTAACTACTATCAGAACAAAGTAAAAGCTACTGCACAATTCTGTTGTTTGACATTTTTTGGTTGTTTTAATAGTTATGATTTATGGGGTAGTTCTTGAAACTCGGAGGATAAGGCATGTGATATCTGCTGCGTATGTAGAAGCACAGTGATAACTTTTTTTTACCTTATAAAGTTATTTCTCCCTAGGCCTGTCATGATCAATTTGTTCTTTGTTGGAAGATCTTTAAAGAGTGACTACACTTGTTTCATACACAGCATTTCCACTTTGATGTGCATGAAGACGTACGGACAATTGCTGATGCAACTATAGAAAGGATGAGGTGCATTATCTATCTTTATTTTATTATTATCTCATGGTCTGTCAGTATGCAATCACCAATATTATTATTTTGTCAAATCCCTCTTAAAATTGAAGGATCGATTTTACAAATCATTCAATGTGCATCTTAGAAATCTATATTATATTTACAAGCACCAAGACTTTGTTTCTAATCTTGAAATGAATCAAGAGAACATGAAATTGCTATTATAAGAAAATTAAAATTTATGGAAAGGGGCGATGTAGATATTGTGGCTAAGCAAGAAAATGTTAACCTTTTTTGTTTTTCTCTATCTCACCGTGGCATTGAGGTGGATGAGACTAAAGTATTGACATTTAAGGAATTTATTATTCATACTGAACATCAAGGTCACAAGCATATTAAAGGCAAAGAAATAGCACACTCCATAGTTTGTAGCATAATGGATGGAAGTTGTCTTATTGCACATCCATTCTTCAAAACAGAAGTGAGTTTGTCTGTGATACCTCATTATTTTATTTTGGATAAAGACATAGAGTTTGTGAGCTTTGTTTCGAAGGCCATTGAGTATGGAACTTTGACCAGGATAAATGTCCAAGACCTTTCTCCTTACTTTGGGAAAAAAGATTAAGAATTGATGGTTTCATGGATTTGAGATAAATTCTCTTCAACCTCGAGAGGATGATATGCCATGGATTGCCTCCAATCACAATCGAGTGAGGAGATTTTCTAATGATAATTTCAATGTTTTCTTTGTAGATAATCTGATACGTACCCTATACTATTAATAAAATATAAAGAAGAATTACAAAATTTATCTCTCCCCTTAGACAATTTTCTCAAAATATTCATTCATTCTCATATTACTTTCATCCCCTTAAATAACAAACACAACAGAATACTAAAAAATATAATTAAATGAATATCTAGAAATCTTAAAAGACCTTTGAATCCTGAAAAATACTTAAAATAAGTGGACAATAATTTAAAACACATATTTTCACTCCACTACAATTAATTCTAAAAATATTTTCTAAAATATTTTAAATTAAATACTATTTAGTTATTTGAATGGGTCTATCATAATCATGGAGAAAAATGCATTAAAAGTATTAAACACATCTATCACACATCCAAATAAAAAAAAGAGGGAAATTGTATGTGCAGGATTTTAATTTGTTTGTGGCATCTGGACCGCCATGCATGCAAGCCATTTGAATTATCAACTCTAACTAGTTGGCTCAAATGATGAACTGTGAAGCATAGAATGGTATAAGTTGGACTTCAACTTCACTGTGATGGTGGAATGCAGATTGAGTTGTGATGGTAAGAAGGTCCCTTCTGCAGTTTTGAATATTCTGCGATTGTAACTAGTTTTCTGTTGTCTTTCTCAGTCACATGCAGGGAAAGTAGTAGAGATGCACTGGTATGAAAAGAACAAGCATATCTTTCCAGCTTCAAGATGGGAGGTAGGCTCTCTCCTTCCTCATTTCATTTGAAATTTTCATCCTATTTTTTCTCTCCATTCGCTTATGCTTTTAATGTTGACAGTGCTATTGTTTGGGCAGATATATGACCCAACAAAGAAATGGGAACGGTACATGATCTACGGGGATTGATTCGATGTAGCAATGCAATGGCAAGCATCAAATGGTTGTCATTTTGGTTGAACTTTTTGAGCTAATTTCTCCTATTTTCATTTCATGGACACACATTAGACAGTTTATGAATTATGCATTAAGAGTGAAGAACTTGTGGAATTAGACAAATTATGTAGTTTTATCTTTGATTATATGAAGTAAACCAACCAACAACAAATATCTCGTTTCTGAAGGAAAGTACAAAGAAAAGAAACAGCATTTAAAAAATGAAGACAAGATCAACTTTACAAAGATACCTACTACTGCAATGTGGAGAACGTTGAAGTAGAGCTGAAGAGGAGTGTGAATAACTACCACTAATAGTGAGCAATGTGAAAGACACTGCGAAAAACAAGTACCGATATGGAGGAGCCACGAGATGAAAGAAGAAAAGGTGTGACACCACGTAACAACAATAATCTTTTGAAAAAAAGCAAGATTAAAAGACATCAGAGTGGTTGATTGATCTTTAAATGAAAAGTCATGGAAATAAAAATTGAAAAAAAAAAATCATTGTAATAATGATACATTTGTTTTATATGTATATTGATATATGCTACCCGATTTAATTAAAAATCAATACACGCAACCTGGTTTAATTTAAAATGTTTGAGTTTAGTGATATGAATTTATTTGGGTAGGGTCAATGGACCTACATTTTAAAATTCTCTCAAGATTTTGCTTTATTATATAAATACATGTAATGTTAAGTCGCAAAAGTCATAGTTGAAGTTTGGCCTTTGTAGTGAATATTCTTCTCTGCCTTCAGGTTTTTCTTAAAAAGGTATTTCCATGTAAAATTTCAGTGTTCCATTCTCTACTTTGTTTTATTTTTTTCAGTTTATTGGTCAATTTTAACAGTTGGTATAATTTGTATGAACAATTGTCACTCACTATACTTAATGTAGACACAATTGTCATTCTTGCCTCTTTTCAAATTCCAACCTTTCACACCATTTTGACAATTCCTTCATACCATAACAAAGACATTTTCAATGAACAAACATAATCCTCCTTTCTGAATACTACAAAGCCTTAGGTTTTTGCATGTAGATGTTATCTTCAAGTTCTCCACGTAAAAATGTAGTTTTCGCATCCAACTGTTCAATCTAAAAACTGTGCACAACCACAACACCAAGTAAAGATTGAATCAAACATTGTTTTACAATCGGAGAAAACATATCTATGAAGTCTACACTTAGAATTTGACCAATAACCCTAAGCAACAAGGCGTGCCTTATACTCATCTTCTTCAATACTCGGTGTACTTTCCTTTCTCTTGAACACTGATTTACAACGAACAACTTTCTTATACTTAGATGATCTTACTAAGTTTCATATGTCATTCTTGTAAAGAGAATTCATCTCCTTATGCATTGCAATCAACCATTAGCTATAATTATCAAATCTCATTGTCTTTTAATAGAAGATGGTTATTCACTAGAATCAATGGCTTCAGCTACACTCAAGACATAAACAACGAAATCAGCTTCCCTATATCACTATGAATGTCTAATCTCTTGTGCGGGTCTATCTTTGGCAATAGAAAGCTGTTGTGAAATTGATGCTAGTGATGGTATAGAAGCAATATAACCTTGAATATCTGAGTTTGACTTAATAGCCTATATCACAAGATGCTAAGATGATATTATCATAATTATCAGTACTATGAACATAACAACGATAATAACACATCACATATCGTTGTTATGTTCATAGTACTGATGATTATGATAATATGTTGTTTGAAGATACTCGAGGATGTGTTATGTGTAACACCCCAATAATATTTTTTCCCGTGTATGCTATGTAATTAATTGTTGGAATAATTTATATATTATGATACGTGTTAAGCTATGCTGTATATATATGGGGTAAATATTATGGAATATTTAAAGTATAAAATTTTGGGGGAAAAGGGTATGTTTGAGATTTTGGACGTAGGGAAATAACACGTGAATTTGAGTTTTCGAATGCACGCGACTAGGAGCTGCATCTGAAAATGCATTGCACGTCGCCCCCGCATTTTTGGATGATGCAGGATGAGGCTTTGCGTCCCAATTCATCCTTCAACGCAAGAATTCATACGAGACAGGACGAGTGTGGATAGCAGCGGACGCTGAAGGTTTGAATCTATCCAATTTTTGGATAGTTTCAGACTCATGCAGACGAAGGCTACGACGATTCATTTCTACTTGGGAAACGGAGAATTCAAATGAACAGGGATGAGGTAAGGACGCACTCCCTCATCCAAAAACTCCTAGTTATGCGAATAAATTGGGTTTAAATAATAGACTTCCTTGTCATTTTGTCATTAAAAACTCAGTAATTTGACATGGAGTACCACTCCCGACGCCTGGACCTTGCTTGCTTCCAAGTCTGGACAAGCTCCCCATCCTATTCGTTGAGCAACCACCACTCCTCAGTTAAGGTGTTGTCTATTAATTGTCTAAGCTGAACCTCTCCTGCATTTTTCCTTCTCCTTTCCCTGCGTGAAGGAAGCTCTGGTCTGCGTGAGTTCTACGTGAGCTGAGTGGAGTGAAGTGGGGACCCATTGGTTTGTTAAGCCATGCCATAGGATTCAGCTCTTGTCCTTGGGTCTCCTGAGTCATCTTGAGCTTCCTCTAGGTAATTTAACCTCTTCTCTAATTAGTTGTCAGTCTGAAGCATGTTAAAGATAAATGTTATGAATGGATTGTTAGACGTAGGAAATGTTAAATTGATGCCCTGAATCAACCTGTTGCATGGTAGATCATATGTATGAAAATGCTTTGTTATTTGGAATAGCATTATATGAACTCTCTGTAATGGATATCACAGACCATCTGCATGATTATAGTCACTGCCCTTATTGTTCTATAGGAAGCATAAAATGTTGGATTTAGCCTTATTGCCTGGTTGATAGGTTAATGCCTCTGTTGATGATTAAAGATAATCATATTGAAGTGTAAATATTCTCTGTTGTAGTTGTAAGAAACTGTTAAATGGTTGAGGAAAATATTAGACGCATGCTTTCTATTTCCTTGGAATGTATAATCTACCGATAATTCAAGTGAGACAGGTTATGTTACGTTTAGACGTCAAAGAAGTTCTTAGAATTTTTATACAAGTTAGAATACGAAAAGGGAAGGAAATTTATCAGTTGTAAATGTTTTAATTATGAAGGTGTTGAAAAGAGAAGAAGGATAGCAATTAAGTGCTAAGCACGATAAAGCTTTGAGGTAAGAAATTGAGTAGAGTCGTTATCCAGTGGAGGCCCTACACCATTAGCAGTGTCTTTCCTTTAATTGTTTGTTTGCGTTCTACTATCCTGTCATATTATGCCTATGCTGTTCGTATGTTATTAATTTAATCTCTGAGCATGTTTAGGAAATTAGCATGTTGTTATTATTTCCTTTAAATTGCCAAGCATGTCTAAATTGTTATTGTTCCCTTTAAATTACCAAGCATGCCTAGAATGTTATTGCTTTCTTTAAATTGCCAAGCATGCCTATATTATTGTTTCCTTCAAATTGCAAAGCATGTCTCTATTGTTATCGCTTCCTTTGAATTAACAAGCATGTCTATATAGTATGTTAGTAAACTTCCATATCTCATACTTTTATAATGTTGCAATTACTGCTTTATGTCTTATACTTTTATACTGTTACGATTACTACTTTTCATTGACATGCATCACGATAATGTTTCTCATTGACATGCATCATGATAATAGAAACAAGTAGGAAGTGTCACTTTTGGGGTTGGTACTCATATGCATTGAGTGAGTAAAAAGAATTAAAGAAGAAGAATGGGGGGGAGTTGGGGGATGGAAGAGTAAGTTCATGTCTAGCTTGGTAGACAAATATATTTATATTCTCTCACGGGTTACGAGAAGAAAAGAACGTTACCTTTCCCTTGCCGGGACTGTGAGATTGTCTACATTAGGTGGCTAGAGGCCGAAATAAGACACCTTCTCCTTTATAGATTCCTCAATCTCCCGCTCGATGTACGAGTTATATAAAATATGTAAAGAAAAAAACGATTGGGGC
The DNA here is from genome assembly GCA_022433065.1 of Begonia loranthoides. NCBI lineage: Eukaryota > Viridiplantae > Streptophyta > Magnoliopsida > Cucurbitales > Begoniaceae > Begonia > Begonia loranthoides. The sequence goes on from CM039482.1 coordinate 18,476,765, forward strand.
AAACCCATTCTGACATAATGAGTTAGAGGCATGCATACTGCATATCTCATTTCTTACTTGGCCTCGGGCTCACAGTTTGCTAATGGTGTAGGTACTCACAAGAGAACAAATAAAGAAGCAGTTGATGAGGAATTTGCACTCGCAAGACTTGTGGCTTGCTAGGCTAAAGGAAGTAAAAAAGAAAAAAAATTTGTAATAAATTGTTTAGTATTCCATAATTGAAATATTTACGCTTCCGCTATGTTTTAAGAAAATATTTTATAACTATAGTCTAAAGAAAGGGTTTTGAACGGTTCGACTTTTTGGAAAAGAACTCTGATTTTAATTTGAAAAGGTTTTCGGTTGTTTATAAAAGAAAAGTTTTAAATTTCATGTATTTTAAAAAGGTAAGAAAAACCAAGACGTTACATTATGATCATGCACTTATGTTCATTCATCGTATTTTCAAGAAAATAACAAAAACATTTTACATGCATAAGTTATATAAGAAATATTGAAAAAGAAAAGAAAACACTTAATAGATCGTTGTGAGGCTGGATTTTGAATTTGGCTGTTCCACATGAGGTGGACCAATCGGTGTCTATTCTTTTCGAGATTGTGCCCTAACAATCAGACTGACAAGTGAAAATAAAAGAAACCAAACTAAAAAGTAGAAACGTGAATGATTTTACAAAGACTACATTACATGTTATACGCATATTTATTTCTCATTACTTACTGAACGTTAGGTTCATAGATGAATCTTGTGATGTAGGTGTAACGCCTCATTTCCCATAACATTTTTTTTAAAACATTTATACAAAATATGCAATTATCATCCGTTAATATTCTCTTCATTCACGTCACCTTCCTCACCTACATCACAAGATACTATGAGCCAAATGTTCAATAAGAGATAAAATAGTTTATTAACCATGATATGCTCATGTTATACAGTTTTACAAAATACGCATTTTCCGTTCAGTCTTTCTTTTCTATCAAATAACATTCTAGCCGCTAGGGTACATTAGTCCAAGGAAGAGTGACACCATTTGGCTCTTCTTTTATGGGACAGTCAACATCAAATCCCCCGACGCATAGTGTAATGTGCAGTAGCATTTAACATTTTTTTTAACTTCGTCATACTTAAAAATTGTGTCTTTGAATCACACAGCGAAAGTCTTTAAAATAAATCTATTTAAATCCAACGTAGTAAAAGTTATCGTAAAATAAATATAACTAATAATAATTCAAATTAAAATGCAACTAATCAATTACATAATTAAATATAAAATATTTCTTTTTATTTCCTTTTACCTTTCTTCAAATCCCCATCCACAGATCAATTTCGCTTTGACAATGCTTTAGTTTTGCGCATGAGAATTTCTCTTCAACCACACTATCAATTGATCTCATCATCTAGTTCTTTAGTAAATTCATCATTACCTACATCACAAAATTCAAACTATGAGTCTAATACTCAGTGAGAGATACACAATATAACACTAGTATGCATTGCAATTTTGTAAAAACATGTTTTTTTGGTTCTTTCTTTCTTTTTTTCTTTTCTTTTAACAACCTTGCAACCTTTGTCGAGATTCTTACGGGAAGAGTAGACACAACTACTATGGGAAACACACCACTGAGTCTCGTGAACTTCGGCAAGACAGTCCCCTTATAGGTAGGATCACACCTTTGAGAAAACATTCCCTCAACCCTTCATATTATTTCTTATGTTTCTAAAATTTTGTTTGTCTTTCATGGAAACATATGCATGAAAACTATTTTCATTATTTTCTTGAAAAACATGATACATGAAACATATATGATACATGATAACAGTCTAACGTGCATGAACATACAATAGTAGACATATCCTCGAGTCAATGAAACATAACAAACTATTTAATTGTATCATCAAACATGCATGAAAATAGTCAAAACATCTTTAAAGTCATCATCATTTATCCTAATGTTACATATCTCTAATAAAGAAATTATAATAATAATCAATAAAACACATCCTCGAAGCACAACCTCTAGGCTGTAGTCAATAAAACACATTCTCTAACACAACCTGTAGGCATCATAACATGTCTTCAAAACATACTATCTTATCCCAACACTTTGTGATGCAGCCAAAAGCCAAACACAAACAAACATCTCTTACCTGAAGTTCTTAGTGAAGGTATGTAATTCTCAACTCTTTCTCTAACACTTCAAATTTTCCTTAAACAAACACAGAGTTGGTTAACAAAGGATAACTTTTAATGCTATACAATTCAAGAAATAGTATCGACTACTTACAGTAAAAACCTACCTTCAGAAACTCAAAGAAAAATTCACCCAAGAGCTAGAGAGAATTCCCTTCGTTCTAGGGGTTCTCAAGTGACAAGTGCGTCTGTCACGACCTAGGGATGGGCCGGACAGAAACGCCTGGCCAAATGACCCGGTCGTCCAACCCAAGACTTCTTAAAATTTAGCGGAAGACTTGAAATAATTTTTTTCTAGCCACAATGTAACGACCCAGTTTTATTTACTTCAAAAATTGTGTAAAATTTAAAACTTTTCTTTTTATAAAAACATCAAAGTATTTTCTTTTTATAAAACCCGATCATTAAAACTCTTTACTTAAAACATTTATCAATTTCAACCCAAGTAATAAAATCATTTTTTGAAAATGCAGCGGAATTAAAATAAAACATTAAAGATCATCAAATAATTTACAAACTCCTTTACAAATAAATTCCTTTTTAATTCTTAGCTCAGCCAGCCACATGATCCACCCATGCAAATCCTTCATCAACTGCCTCTTAGCCTGTTCACCTGTGCGCGTACCTACATCGCAAGACTTAACTAATGAGCCTAAGGCCCAGTAAGTGATATAAAATAAAAGGTATGATGCACATGTCATGCAACTTTTAAAATCTCTTTTCGTTTTCCGTTTATGTTTCTCTTCTGTCTTTTCTTTTACCGTTTTATTGATCTTAACTTTATTGTTCTCCCTTTTGTATTCAACTAAAGCCTCAACCAATGGGGACTAATCCACCCAAAGCCTCTAACCATGGGGACCATGTCCACCAAGCCTCTATTTATTGTTCTGCCTTTTGTATTCAACTCAAGCCTAACCAATGGGGGACTAGTCCACCCAAAGCCTCTAACTATGGGGATAATGTCCACCAAGCCTCTATTTATGAGTTACATGTCAAAGCCTTAACTGGTTACCATTGGAAACATAACCCAACCATTGGGGGACTAATCCACCCAAAGCCTCTAACCATGGGGACCATGTCCACCATGCTTCTATTTATGGGTTACGTGCCAAAGCCTTAAACTATGAGAAGCACGTCAGCTAAACTTCTAACCATGGGGGAACAATTCGCCCAAGCCTCTCTAACCATAGGGGAACAATCTGCCCAAGCCTTTATCTTTTTCTTTACTTAATTATTTAACCATTTAATATTCGATTCCGCTTTCTTTACAAAACCATGCTTAAAACCATTTTCGTTTAAATTTGAAAACCATGATGCATGATGCTCGTGAATGCATACATTCTCTATTAAAGGAATTTAATAAAACAACCAACATACAATTCATGCTTATAAAACTGTAAACAATGAAACGTGCTATTTAAAACTGTAAATATCGAAACATGCTATTTAAAACTGTAAACACTAAAACAATTTATTTAAAACCGTAAACACCGAAACATGCATCTCCTAACTCTTGCGATGTAGGGCCCTAAGGACCAAAGAACATGCGTATCACTTACCTGCAGTCCGTGGCGCATTTGACACTCTATTCTTTTCCTGTTAATACCTTCAAAATAATTAATATATATTTATTAATATAAACCTTAACTTTTATATCATTATTCTGTAAGTTCATTCCACATTTTTCGTCCAATTATTTTCATCGATTAATTAACTAATAATTATTGACAACCGAATTTTCATAAACCTTAACACTTAATAACTCCCATTTGTCAACTTAGTTATTAAGCAACCTTGCAAGAACCATTTAAGCAACTAAACATGTGCAACGAAAATAGCAATAACCATTTATAGTTGCTCATTTCATCAATGTGACCTAATAATAAAGAGAATTTATTTCATAATACAATTCATTACCTTTTAATGAAAATCCATTGGAACCAACAAGGAATTTATGTAACTTTATTACCCAAAATCACGGCCAATATTAATATCCCAACAAGGCATGAAACCCCAACATCTATCAATCAAACCAAACTTGTGACGGCTTAATCCAAATTACATAATGTGTTCTTTTCCAATTAATAATCCGAATCTAAACCCACAGAATATATGACCACAATGTATATTCCCACAACATTATTATCCGAACATGACTAGTAATTCCTTCAGCAATACATAACAACACAATAGATTAATGGTTCATTACTGGCAACCAAACCAATTTCAATCACATTAACGTTTCTTGTTACTAAAATCATAGTCCTTATCTTCATTCATCCACTTAGCAAAATTTACAGTCCAAACATCATTTAGATCACTTATCGAAATAATAGAATGAAATCTAAACAATGACAGTTATTCAATGGCAGTATTTGTAGAGCATAGATATTCACAGCTGTCCAAACAACGATAAGCAGAACATATTTATTCATCCTTTGAATCAATTAAGGAAGCCAGTAGATAAACCATTCAAAACCACATTATAAACAAACAACAGACACGAATCTGATCAATCCAACATATATTCAACACTAACAGTAGCTTCTTATCCAACCATCAGTGATCACAGCCAAACAACAATTCACAATCGGGCAGATCTCTCTCTAAATAAAACTTAACCCATCTCCATTGCTCAACAACCAACAATACACATAACCAGGAGCAGTTCATCAACAAATTATTCCCTTTACAGATTACCCATTAACATAACAGATTACCATTTTAGGAACCAATAGTCCACATCAACAAGCTAATGCAATAACCCACAGTAGAGCAGTTTAATAACATATTCATCAACCAGAAACTAATTCAAGGAACAGGGGAAAATCCATTACTAGTAGACTTCACCCTTCGCAGCTTCGGCCACACAGACTTCACCACCCTTCACAACTTCGACCACGCACCTTCAAAGCATCGCCAATACTGACATCCAGAGCACTCCCTTCTGTATCCAAACACGGCCGAACCTATATATGCAGAGAAGGCTGGAACACTTCACAATTCAAAGAGAGTGGTCCAATGCTTCAACACCACGTGGAAAGTAGATATCGTTTCGGGAGGGGGAATAAGCCGGTTCAACTTGGAAACCACAGACCCAGACCGATGCCCTGTCTCCATGCCAATCTTCTCGATCACCCCTGCCATCTGTCCTAGCCAACAACCAACAACAGAAAGCCACAGAGAAGGAAGAAATTGACTGAATGTACCTCATCCACACCACTCCCGAAGCCTGAATCGTCGGCAGCAACCGGCAATAACTCTAATTTTGAGCCCTAGCTCCGATGTTTGCTCGCTGCCCGCAGCCCATCGTCGCCATCACCAGCACGCCGAACAGTGCGCACCCGAGTCCACGCTGGCTCCTGTCGCCTCTCGCAGTTGCCTTCCCGATCGCTCCTCTTCTCCCTCGCCGTTTCTCTCGGGTCGCCAGCGAAGGATGGCCCAAGGCCCTCCCTTCTCTTCTTTTCTCTCTTCTTCAAATTAAATTAAAATTCCAATTTAATACTTAATCCCCAAATAATTAATCTCCACTTAATAATTAATCCATTATTCCATATATTAATTCATCACTTTTCTTTGTTTTAAATAATTAATCATCTCAATTCTAATTTTCATTTCTCCGAATATTACTTGATGATAAGTATCGGTCCAATTAAAATTCTTCAATTCGACTTTCAAAATAATTATCCAATAATTGATATAATTATCTCCCATCAATTATTTTTCTAAACTTATTTTCATGATAATATATTTCATAATAAAATTTCTCCGAATAATCCAATTACCCCAATTAATTTCTCGTTAAATAAATTCTTGATTATTATCCAAATATTTCCCTCAATCAATTTTCTTATCAAATAAATCTCGATTATCCTTAATTAATTCTGTTTACGAAAATTGGGGTATTACACGCAACCCACAAATGTTGGGTCACGGTCCAAGTAGTGATTACGAGAATAATCGGTAATTGCGGAATGATGAATGTCCAAACTAATTGTGCATCCATGTGCATACATCGAGAATTCTAAAACATGAAATATTACAATAATCTTTAGTTCTTACCAGCAGAAAATATAATTAACCAAAGGTAACGAAACAAGTCAATTGCAACTTCACGAGTCTAATGTATCCATGCTCTAGGTATTTCTATCTCTACCTAAGGAAAAAATGTAATCAAAAGGGGTGAGTGACTAGCCCAGTAGCAAACTTATACTCATCGCCAAGCGCGTGAGAAAACTTGTTTTGCCTTTTCTTTATCAAAACTTTGATTCTTTTAGGGGCTATGCATTTTTATCAAAATGTTTTCAAAATCTTTTACATCCTTTTTAAGGAAAACCAGCCTCGAGGGGCCCCAACGAGATATCGTAGAAAACACCGTTGTTTAGATAGACAGCTATACTCAGAAATATCCTCGTCGGTTTCACACTGAAAATCATCACAAGTGAAAAAGGGAGGTCACTCATGGACTCCTCCAGTCAAGCGCACAAAATAAAGCAACGACGGTTGGTAGACCTGGCTTGTCACCTCGGTTTTGCCAATGAGCCAAGCTCAGCTCCAACCGAACCCGTATTGTCACCCAAATCTTGCCGACGAACCAAAGCTCAAAGCCGACACAACTCAAATCACATCCCGAGTTTGCCGATGAGCCAAGCTCAGTACCGACAAACTCGTATTGAGATAAACCCTAGTCCTGCCGACGAGCAAAGCTTAGCGCCAACACAACTCGAATCACCTCGTGAGTTTACCGACGAGCCAAGGTCAGTGCCGATAAACTCAGTCTCAGGTCTGCCGACGAGCCAAGCTCAGCGCCAACAAACTTGAATGAAATACACCCTAGGCATGTTTAAGGATTCGAACCCAAGGAAGAGTTATCACCTTCCCAATCCAATTTTATTAGATACTGCGTACAAACATTCATCTCCACGTAGCAGGATATGTACTGGGGATGCCTCATGATTCTCTAACACCAAGACTGTTCAGAGTATCAAGAGGAATCATCGCCCCCAAAACAGATATCACATACCATGAAAACTATGCACAGAATTTAAACGTGTAAAACTTGCGTACATAAACATAATAAAATCAGACGTGCTATCGACCAGTCCCCATCGGTTTTTATGCATATGTGGTAATCCACAAAATATTAGTTTTAAAAAAATGATGGTATGAGATACGCAAAGCAAGCAGGTATTAAACCCCTACCTCGACGACGGTCTCTCCTCGTATTAGAAAGAGCAGTAACTGCGGGTGCCGGCTCAACGTCCTCAAACTTATCCGAACCTAAAACATGTCAGAGGATAAACACTCTCGTCAATGATTCTCAATAAATAGGTGAAGAGGTCCTATACCAATCTAGGAACTCAACCGTCATATACATGTCTCATCTAGAATCCCAACAAAATCCCCAAACTTTATCACTTAGTAAACATCCAATTCTCTAATTATAGATTCTCATTACAATCAAAATGATAGAGATACTAGTCCACAATAGAGCCTCTAGCAACGAATTCCAAATTCAATCCAAAAGACAATGATCATTTGATGTTTGTATCCTCTCAAGTTACTATTCCTAGGCAGTAATCAATTCAATCTAACATTATAGTTAGAAACAGTTTATCACTAATACAGAATTGGAAGTCTAAAAGCCACATGCATCTTATCAACATTTATAGAGTCCCTGAAAATTCAACAGTCTTTCTAACTCTATCCAGGGTAGAAGTCATTGATATTTATACTCATATTACCCAAATTTTACAATTTATCAATATATCGCTATTTTCAAACTATAAATTCCCAACTGATCGACTTCTAGATTCGTATAGCTCATATTACAAGCAAGAATAGATATCATCCAACACTATTTTCCCTCACGTTCACTTGTAAATATCAAACCGTGTCCAACGTAACATCTTCAAATTTCATCAGTAAACCAATAATATACTATCTTAAATTTTTATTCACCTAACTACAAGCATAACAATGATCAATTTATCAGCTTTCCTCGCTCAATCTAGAAATCAAAGATTGATCTCAACTCCTCGGGTGTGAAAGCATCCAAACAGGACTAAACACAGTCATAGGAATCCATTCAACGAACCATGCCCTGCCATATCACCATGCCTTTTGCACGTCCCACGCACATCTCATTGTTGATTTCTACCGAAGTAAGAACCAGCAAGGACCAATTTAGACCGAACCGTAGGCCCGACCAGCCATTGCCCTCGCGAGAATCATCCCTGCCAATCGAGAATCGCCTGAGAAATCACTCCCTACCAATGCCCGATCAACATAGAGCAAAGGAGGAGGAAGAAATTGACTAAACTTATCTCCACAACACCTCGCCCGAAGCTGGAATCGCTGCCTGTGGGCACATCTATCCCAAGCCCTAGTTGCGACTCATTGCTCCGCATTGCTTGCAGCCGCTCACCTGGACGTTACCACACTGTGAGAGAGAGCACCGACTAAGCCCGAGCTCACCTTCTCCTCTCTTGATCGTCTCCCTTGCTTTGCCTTTCTCTCTCGGCCTCTCTCTCCATTCGGAAAATGGCCGAAGGCCAGAACAAAACTCCCTTTCTCTTCCTTTGTTTCCCAGCCGAGAATAATTTGCGTGAACCGATTCAACTGAACCGGTTCACTCTTCTAATTTCCAATTAATCCCCAATTATTTCAATCCTTCAATTAATAATCATTAACCCCCACTTAATGAATTATCCCTAATTTCTAATTCCAACCCCAATTTATTTTCATCCTTAAATTAATAACTCAATAAAACAACGTTCCAATTTAATCCTAATTATCATCCAATAAATTTCTTAAATTATAATCTTACGAATACATCCTTAGTAATATCCCGATAATTATCCAATTAATCCAAATACTTCCAATCACTTTCCAATTTATTTTTATTAAATTTCAGATATGAAAAGTCGGGGTATTACAACTCAAATCAACAAGGTAATGAATATCAGTTTCTTTTAACTTCTCAAAAGCTTTTTCAAAATTTTCAGCACTTTTTAACATCAAATATGTAGAATTCCACCTAGTAGGCACATCTAGAGAAACACTAATTTAGCACGTGATCTTAACATTTTCAACATAATTCTTAAAATTTTCTAGCCTTGCAAATGAACATCGAATGTACTTCACAACACTACATACTCTCATGATAGATTCTTGATGGTTTTTTAAACCATCACATACAATCAAATTCAAAATATGTGCACAACATCGCATATGCATGTGTTCTCCATTCAAAACTAATTCATTCCAATTTTGAACACTTTTGATCAAATATGAAATGGAAACATCATTCGAAGAAGCGTTATCAACTATGATTGTCAAAACATTTTCAATTCCCCATTCAAATAAGTATCTTTCTACTTCTCTACCAATCGTTTCACATTTATGATTTGAAATCAAACAAAAATTAATAATCTTCTTATGCAAGGTCCAATTACTATCAATATAAGGCTTAGTTAAAACCATGTAATTCAAATTTTGAATTGAAGTCCATGTATCAGTAGTCAAGCATACTTGTTGAGATGTGTTTCTAAAGTATTCTTTTAACTTCATTTTTCTTTCTCATACATACAAACAATATCTTGTGCAATCGTAGTTCTAGAGGGTACAACAAATTTCGATTGCACATTGGAAATAAGCTCTAACACCCTCTCCTTTAACAAATTTCAAAGGCAATTCATCAATAATAATCATTTTTGCCAGTAATTCTCAGCAAGTTGCAACACTAAAACATGATAGATTGGAATTGAATACTATATTATCTATATTTTGGAAGTTTAAAGTCTTTTGCTTCATATCCACACTTGTAACAATTTTTTGCAACTACTATTGTGTTTTTTCAAGTTTGATGTACCATTCTTCGATGTATGACATGCATATGTCTGTAAACAATGATTATATTTTGCTCTATGAGTTGTTATGATCCGTGCTTTCAATCATAGTAACATGATTCCAAAGTTTTGATTTTTTTCTCTTGGTTTGACAAGTAATAGAATTGATAGTAAGACTCTCTACAGTTTTATTAACGTTTTTCATCCTCTACAGTTTCAACAATTTGAACAATTTCAAAATCAAATTTAGCCAAATGAAAGATCATCTATTTAGAAATAAATGAAAACATCCATCAAACAGAAGCATCCATCAAAACTCAAAAGATTCAAAAATAATGAAATTAAGTAATCACCAATCACCATTGAAATTTGAAACTAAAGCAATATACAATAAGTACCATGAAAACAATTAAAGTATGTGTATGATGATTCTCCTAAGTTTTCTATGCACATAAAAAGCAACTATTTTGAACATAATTCATTGAGCAATAAAATATCACTAGAAGTTTCAACGGAGAATGTTCATTGTTTCAGCAGAGAATTCATTGAGCAATTTACAGTGAAAATGTTCATTGTTCATACAATTCATCAATATATAGAAGATTGAATTACATACAATTCATAAAATTAATAAAATTCATCAAATTCACAAAATTCATAAATTTAACAACAAAAGATTGAATTAACAACAGAAGGTGACTAGCCGTCGAAAGTCGACCGAGATTGCAAGCAGAGACAAAGAGCACCGGAGACGCGAGTCTGGCGATTGGGGTCTCAGTCTAGCGACGTGAGTCTTTGTCACTAAGCAAGGCGACACGGCGATGGTGGGTTCCTAGGGCAAGGGGGTTACAAGCGAAACTGAATCCAAGCACTGAAGTCTAAAGTAGGGGTCTGGCATAGTGGCGACTGTGTTGATGCCTACCGATTTAAGAGGTCTCTGCGTAGTGCGTTTGGAGTTTGGACCCAACTGGCCCTAGGCCATTGCAAATTGCAACAACCAAGAGACCTGCGAGCAGAAGACGAAATGATTTGAGGAGGACATTCGATTTTGTCAATCTGAACCGAACTGAAATGACCATTTCCGGTTCGGTTATTTTGTTCAGTTAGGTTTTGCAAGCCCCTAATAGATTGGCTTCCGCTCGATCTAGGGGTTGGACTAGTTATAGGTTTCATACATCGGCCTCTTCTTCCAAATCCAATCGCAAGTGATTGAATTCTTCCCTCTGATTCCCTTACATGGCGACAAACTCCTTTAGGGTTTTCTTCCTCGCAATCCTCCTTATTGCCTCTCCTTTGGTTCAAGGTTCTCTTCCGTTACTACAGATCTAGATTCATCTATGCATGTCTACCATTTCTTCTATTTTTCTTTTTTATTTGGCGTCCATGCTACGGTAATGATGTTCAATCCCGTTAAGATCGCTTTATTTTGTTCCTGAATTCTGTGGTGATTCGTTTTTTTCAATGGTTTTTGTCAACGTTTCGTTGTTCTGCTTATAGGATTGCTGTTTTAAACTTTGACATCGAATTTACTTTAAAATTGAGTTTTTTCTTGATTAGATTTGTGCGGCACTGTGGTTTCTTATTAAAGCGAAATACTTTTTATTTCATTTTGTTTTCACGACAGCGCTAGAAGCTCTCTCTAAAAGAGGGAAAATTGTAGAATAACATGCTTTTGGAGCTATACTTAGTCCCTGATCTTGAATTATTGTCCGCAAAGGAAAATTAACTTTGAGGGGTGCTACTATGTATTTTGATTCACGGATTTACTCGTAAAACTTGCTTTCTACTTGCGATGAGTGTGTCATGTGCATGAGTTGATGAGCTCCGGTGAATCATTTTTCATTTTTCTCCGCAGTTGTTTGGTCCCAATCGGACTCAGAGGTGGATACAGCTGAGGCCGCTGAAGAAGTTAGTGACCTTGGAATTGTTGGTGAAGATGCCCATGATTTTGGTGATGGGAGCTTTAGCTCCGCTCCAGGAATTGATACTATATGCATTTTCCCCAAGAATAAAGCACACTGTAAGAGTTTGACTTCTGTTCTCATGTGGTTAGCTTCTTCAGTTGTATGAGTTGTGTACTCAAATTTATGTCTTCCATTTTGTAGTGGTGACGGCAGGGGAAGAGTCTGAATTAATTGTTGGGATGAAGAATGATGGTAATTAACTTAAATTTATGATAATGATTGCCCTTATTTGCATTATTATTATCATTTTTCTAATGTTAAGAATTATATTTACTTTCTTATTGCTTGACAATTCAATTATGAAGTCATTTGTATAAATTTTCTCATTTTCACATTACTTTATATGTCCTTATGATTGTTGTTATTGCTTTCATTGTTGGTACTATACGTTCTTGTATTAGTTTTCACCTTCGAAATGTAGCTAACCCCTTCTTTTGATGAAATACTAGGAGAGTCAAGTGTGAATGTTATTGCGATCAAGGCTAGTGTTCATTTTTCTTACGATCATCGTATGCTCATTCAAAACCTTACTGCCCAGGTAATTCTATGATACGTTTTGATAAGTTTGTGTATGTGATTTTTTCAGTAACCACATATTTTTCATGATGTCTGTATCGGACTTGTGTACATGCCAAAATGGTCGAGATTAAAGATTTATATGACCACCTCTATCTGGTCTTGTTGAATTAGTTAAAAAAAAAAAATTTTGTTAAACAATCTTTGAGATTAAGCATTTTTTGTCAGAAAAAAGGAAACTTCTTTTTTGAGTTTCTTTTGTGCCAATCTTATTTTGTTAAACAATTGTATTCAGTACATCTTTCGGTAGAATAGAAGCAAATCGGTTTGATTTGTATAGAATATAGTCTTCTCTTAGATGGATTTATTAAGTAGCTATGTTGCAAATATTTGGTAAAGTTGACCAAGTCCAGTATATCCCTATTTTCCTTTGTTTATTTATTTTATTTTTATTTTCAAAGAAGCTTCTCTTATCTTTGGGGATTCTCTTAAGCAATGTTTCAAAACTGTGGTTTGTGTATTCAGTACGGTCGGGCTCTTATTTTCCTAATTTTGTGTCATCTTCCTTTTTCCTGAAGGGCTTTAACAATGCAACAGTGCCAGGATCAAGCCAGGCTTCCTTTCCTTATATATTTGCTGTTAGCAAGTATTTGCAGGTACTTTCATTTTGAATAATAGTCATCTGAAATTTTAGAAACTATCCTTTTTCATTGGTTCTCTTGATTTTGCAAATATAATGCAACATTTTGAAGTTTAGTTTCCTTTTCCTTGAGTAGGGAGGATATATTATCTTCCATATCTTATTTTTCTTTGATGCAATTTTTTTTATTATCATAAAATAATGTGTAATCATGTGAAATGGCTACTTTATCTAGAAAAATTGAAGTTTCCTTTATATTTGAAAACTTGTAAGCAAAAACATATTCTGAATAATGTGTATTCTGTTCAGCCTGGAACATTTGATCTTGTGGGCACTGTCATTTATGAGATAGACCAGCAGCCATATCAAAACACCTTCTACAATGGTACCATTGAAGTTGGAGAAGCTGGTGGTTTTCTCAGCATTGAGTCTGTTTTTCTAGTAACTCTTGGGATTGCCCTTCTTGTGCTCCTTGGCTTGTGGCTTCACGGTCAAATACAGAATCTGTCCAAGGTACATTTCCTTTGAGTAGCAAATATTCTTCTGAGCTTTTTTCAAACTGAAGTCAAGGGAATAACAATTCAACCACCTTATTTTCATGTGATTATTGTGTCTTGTTTTTATAATTTAGACCGGCTTTTGTGTTAAGCTTTTAGTGTGCCATTTTTACTGTTAGTTTTTGTTTGTTCAGCTGCAATTGATCACACGTTGTGTGAGATCCTAATCGATTTTCTTTGTTTAAGTAGAAAACCAAGAGGGGTCCCAAGGTTGAAGTTGGTACGAAGACTACAGCTGCCTCCATGGATGAGTGGCTTCAGGTATTCTGCGAATGTTTTAACAAAATAAGTTTCTACACTTCCATCCTTTTGAGTAGAATGAAATCAATATAATCTCTCTCAACTTAGCCATTAAAGGGTAGATGCTGATGCTGTGTTCCTTTATTTTCTGTTTGATGCTCAGGGTACTGCATATACTCAGTCGCTGTCGAGCAAATCGAAGAAAAGGAAGTAGATCATTGTCCAAATATGGCTCATTCTGTCAAACTCGTGCGGCTTACACTAGACATGAAGAGATTTTATGAGTGCCGGAAAGTTGAAATAGTTTTGCAAATAGGCCTGTTAAGTTATTACTTAGCTACTCTAGCGCATCGGGTTTTCTGCGACATTTTCTGCCATTTTGAAAAAAAGACTTGTTCAGATCTGATTAAGAAATGACTTGTGCTTTTCATGCTACCGACATTTTGACTTTGTTTCTTTGGAATTGGCACGATCTTATTTTGTTTGCTGGTTTTGTGTTTGGGACTTTAAGATCAGATTATTTATTTTTCAATCTTACTTGGTCTCTCATGTGACCATGGTTGAAAAAATTGAGAAAATTCACGTCAAAGGTTGGAACATATAATTGCGTTTACAATTTCAACAAAAATTGTTCGTTTAGGACTTATTAATTTTGATATAAAACTTCTCTGCCACTAATTTATTAAATTATTTTACTCTATTTTTACCCTGCTTATATGACGCAATATATATGTGAGGAATTCTACGGTATAATCTATGCTCATAACATGTTAATTATTAATTAGTATAATTAATATTTTTTTTTAGTTATTTATAATTATCGTAATTGTTATATTAATAAATAAATTACACATAAACGTCACGTCAAAAAATAAAAAGCATAGAATTTGAAAGTAAACTAAATATTACCTTACACATATATTCTTAAAAATGCCGCTAAAAAGTCTACTCTAAAATTTAATTTGTTACAAGAAAAAGTGACATTGCAGCAAACATTAGTCTATGATTTTGTAAATTATTTGCTACATTAAGCAGAATTGAAGTGCGTAAAACATTACCATTATTAGTATTAGTACTATCGACCAAGATAAATTTAAAAAACACATTTCAAAATCATCACAGCCATTAATTCTTACTAACATCAACAAACAACAAAACCACAGCCACGTCCAAAAATCTCTCATTCACACATATCAGCAACTGTAAACTAGGGGTATTCAACCAAGGGTTCGGTTCAGTTTAGGTGTCGAACCGAACTGAACCACAAAGATTTCGGTTTGGCCATCACCGAATCGAAACTGAGTATTCAGTTTTCGGGAATCGAATTAGAATTGAACCGAAACTTTGGTTCCGATTCTGAACATATATAACTAATAATATCCGATTCTGAACATATCCGATTCTGAACATATAATGCAAGTATACAACTAACATTTCTTGCAAGTATACAACTAACAAAAAAAGTTATAAAACAAAAAACAATTATCTGAACATATATAGGATTCAAATATTTATATGATATTATATGTGTAAAAACTGAAAACTATTTATTTATGTCGATTGCCAAAGATTTAAGCTATAGTACAAATATATTAGGTCATGATGAAGGTCTTCTTGCTTGATACAATTTTAAATAAATTATTTGAAAAAAAGTAATTATCGAAAAAATTAAAAATTAATAAAAATATAAATACTTTGTTCTAAGTTGTCATTACTATTAAGTTCCAACTAGTTCACTTCATCATCTCCATTAATTGATATAAGCTCTAAAAAATATAAATTCAAAACAAGTATATAAAAGATAGTAATTAATAAAAGAAATATAAAGGAATAGAAAAAGAAAATATAAAACATACCTCGTTCAAATTTGTCAATATCATACACTACATCATGAAAATTGACAGATTGATGTTTTGAAGATTGAATCTAGCTTTGGGTACATATAAGTGTCTCGACAATCTTTGAGGACAAAGAATTGCGAAATGAATCAAGTATCTGTCCTCCACTACTAAAAGCTGATTCCGAAGCAATAGTTAAAATAGGAATAACCAATACATCTCTTGCCCATTTGCTTAAAATTAGAACTTTCAACGAATTCAATTTCCATCAAGTTAAAATGTCTTGCTTGTCTGGAAATTTTTTCGACCCTTCATATAAATATTGATCAACTTCTATCTGAATATTTGAAACATCTTTCTCTTTATGACGACTACAAAACATCTCATATACCTTATTGTGGGTCAAACTACTCATTTGTCTCAATACTGTAGATGTTGTTGCAACACTTGTACTACAATTTTCTTTTGAATTTTCAAAATCCAAATTACCTTTATACTCGAGATATAATATTTCAATCTCAATTTCTACTTGGCTAATCAAATCATTTGCCTTATCATTATCAACTAACATGATAAGACAATGTAATGGACTACAAGGTCCAAGCACAAGAGCTAAAGTTCAAAGACTCATCAACACCTAACTTTCTAATTATTTGAAAGGTAGTTCAATAATGGGCCAAGTGGAGGGGCCACCAACTCGTAAAGACCAAGGAAAGCTCACATGTTTTACTATGGAAAGAAGCCCAAGAGGACAAGCTTAAAGAGCAAGAAAGATCAAGGAAAGAAGAGATATGGAAACCATCCCAAATGACCAAGCTAGAAGACAAAAGAAAAGCTAAAGATTACATGGATAAGGAAGTCATCCAAGTGGCCAAAACTTGAAGAGAAAGAAGTTTTCAAAAACCATAAAAACTTGGAGGAAAAGAAACAAGAAATATTTTAAATAATCTATTTAAGTTGCCTAAAACCTAGTTTAGTAATTGACAAGTGTATGGCCGAGTATTATCTTATTTCCTTTCTAGTTATTTTCTATTCTATAGGTTGTAATTGGCTATATAAAGCCACCTAATGTAAGTGTTTAGATAGTTGAATTTGAATATTAAAAATTTTTGCTTTGTCTCTTAAATTTGAAGTGATTCTTTATTTTCTTTGGTGTGTTTTATCCAAAACTGGTGTGATATCACAAATTGGTTATTTTGTGAGTTGAGTAACATTTCTCATTGGCACAAGTGTTGTAACGACCCGAATTTTCATACATTTAAAAATGCGTAAAAATTTTGAGAAAACGTATCAGAGTGCAATCTGGGCCGTTAGAAACACTTAAAACATTTCAGAATTTAAATACCTTTGCGGAAGCGTTAATTAAATCGTTTGAGAAAGAACTAAGAAATTGAAATACAATTAAATACGCTTTAACTATACTTAACAAAAATACATTGAACATTTAATTACAATTTAAGAAAAGAAACATTTGTTTAAGTTACTTCTCATAGCCGAACCTACGATACTCGCACGTGTAAATCCCTCATCAACTGCTTCGAGTCCAACAATATCTTCTTCTATAGATACCTACACCACAAATAAACTGTAAGCCTAAAAAGGCTTAGTAAGGAAGGGGTTAACAATCAAAGAACAAATTTTAATTACAATTATTAACCTAGATGATTTAAACATGCTTATTGGTTAAATTAATCTATTCATATCGCTCAGTCAATTCATATTCAATTAATATCTACAGACAACCAAACTATTAAACAAGCAAAATTATTAACAAAGCAACCATCAACTAATATAGAAATAAAGGGTTAACAATGAAACAAATGGAATTTAAATTAACTAAACATGCTTGAAATGGTTAAACCATTACTAGTTATTTAAACATGATTCAAATAGTCAATTAACGTGATTTACTTGATTAACATGCTAGATTAGTTCATTAAGAAGAGCAAAATAATGAGCAACACATAATTCACATCACTGAGTATTGAAATAAGGATTACAACATATCTACTAAACATTAAGAGGATATTACAAGAGCAATCATCCTACAAAGTACTCACAAAGACAATAATTCTAAAACTAGGAAAGTACTCACAAAGACAATAATTCTAAAACTAGGAGGGGCAACAACAACAAAATTACAAACCAACAGAGCATTCACAAATCCCCCGATCCAGATTGTCAACAAAAGATAACTAACAGCAACCAATATTTACAAAATAGCTACACAGAACATGCAGAGTATCATTATAGAAAGCATTCGACAAATGAACACGTAAACACACATACCCTACCTTTATCACTAAGCATAACCTTCCAGGAAGTGAAACAGCCAACAACAGAATTACACAACCAATCAATTAACAGTAAGCAATTCAAGAAATATTCGGACAACACGACAAAACAACCTACAACAGAACAACCAACAATAGAACTGCTAACAAAATCGAACAACAAAAACTTGACGCCCGCACACGTACTCGTGGGTAGGGCTTAGACGGCTAGACACAACCAATCCTTACCATTTAGACGAAAACCAATGCAGAGACAACCACTCCATCACACGGCAGCAGCTCCCGATCACAGACGGCAGTTCTAGCAGTCCACGGCAGCTCCACACCCGAGAGCAAAATTCTCTAGAGCACTTCCCCTTCTCTGATCTCTCTCTCTCACCCAGAAATCTCGATTAGTTGCTGGATTTAAATACAAAAGGCAAATTTGGAAATGCATAAATGCTTACCCAAGGAAATCCCACAAAATAAGCCCCCAGATCCTGATATTTCGGATCAGCTCTCCACGCACCGCCAATCAGCTTCCATTCAAAAATGCCAGATAAGAAATTAGAGGAACAAATCGGATAGAGCCAACCTGCGAGCTAGACTGGACCAGCAAAGCAGCCCAACAATCCGAAGCCCAATCCAGGAGTCGCCAGCTAACCGAAGCTCCTGCTTCCATTGATTCCAGCCTACGGTCCCTGGCCGTCCAACATCCGGTCATCAAAACGCCAAGGGGAAGGAAGAATCGGCCGAACTCACCTCACCTGAAGCCGGAAGACGCAACCCGCGGGAGATCGCCGATTCCTAGCCCAAGCTCCGAGCCGTCGCACACCGCCTGGAGTCGCACACCGCCGGACTTGCCCGACGCCGCTCGCCGTTCGCCGTCGCTCGTTCGTCATCGGATCGCCCGTCGCCATTCAAAACCCGATCTCCCGATTCTATCAGCCCTCTTCTCCCTCTCTCTATTCTTCTCTCACATTTTCGTGAAGCAGAAGACAATGGCCATTTTGGCCATTTTGTCTCTTTTTTTTTTATTTTTTTATTTTTATTCTTTTCTTAAATAAATCTAATTAATTCTAGTAAATCTTAATTAGTTTCTTAAGTGAAACAATTAACTTGATCTTTAAAGTAAAATAATCATAACTAATTTTAACATTATAATTTAAATTCGTTAAATTAATATTTATTTAATTTCAGTAAATTTCATTCAATAGAATTCTTACGAATGCGTTATTCGCAATATCCCGATAATTGTAATTACTTAATTAAAAATATCGGGGTGTTACATGTGTTCTTGTTCTTGTAGGAAGAATGTGTGAAGTGATGTTCAGCTTTCAAGATGAATTATATTTGGTGGAGTCATCCATAGGAAGATTCAAGTTGTGATTTCTTGTGTTTTCAGCCAATCTAATTCATCTGTGCATATTTCGAAATCTTTGATGAGTATCAATCTTATTTTTGGAGGAGTTATTCATCATTCATCAGAGTGGTTACTGTCCAAATTCTGTAAAGAAAGCTTCTATGTTCAGTGAGATATTGATTTCCAAAGTCGGAGTTTCCTAAAGTGGTTTTGCGGCAAAGTATAGAAAGTTTTTGCCAACTGGTCAATCTCCCCTCCTTGAGCCGTTCAACCACTATTCAACTTGGAAGTTGCTGATGATCAAATTTGTATAGATTGCGGTCGTTTAGTCCTTCAGGCGATTGATCACCCTGTATTATTCTTGAAGCCTTCGATCGATCATCTCCTTCAATTGATCAACTGCAGGTTATATACTCTTCTCTTAACCCTTCTGATGGCGCATCATCTTGGTATTAGAGCTAAAACTCCTATTAATTGTGATGCAATGTATGGGGATGTCCTCAACGACTCTAATGTATACATTGAGAAGCAAGGTCGGATGTTTGTATGGGCAGTTTGCACATGGATTTCGAGTCAATTGCCGTAAAGGTTATTGCTCTAGTTAGTAAGAAAGGTAGTTGCAAAGGTAGAGTTTTTATACTTTTTGCTCAACCTTGCATCATGGTTTTCCAAAACCTCATTTTGGGGGTTGCCACATATGAAAACTTGACGGAGACTGTTTGATGTGCCACGAATCACCTTTATTAGCAATTAAGCACAGAGATTCTCGAGCGATATTTATTGTGTTTATTTTAAAGAAGTTCAAATGAGAAAGAGGATGAATGCAACAGTCAAATATATTATGATGTTGTTCAAGATGAAGCATAGGTGGAAGATCAATCACAATTTTAGAAGACTTATGGCAAAATGCAGAATTGTTAATCTGACCTCTGAGTACTATTTGGTGGCTTTGATGACCTCAAATATTTTATATCAAAAAGCGTTATTCATAAAGATTGTAGCTGACATCTCAAGCTTTTCAAATAGGGTGGTTCATTAAATTTGGAGTTTGTTTGCTATATTAAAAGATTCACAAACAGAGAGCTATCTTTATGTTTAAGAGGTCTGATTTCACCTACCCAAATTAGAGTGCCAAATCAATATGACGATCAATTTATGATGTGACATAAGGGTGTTCATGGGACCAGTTCAGTTCGGTTCCACAGTAGAACAGTACCGAACCGGTTGGTACCGGTTTTGGGATGCCAATACCAGTACCGGTCCCGAGGGGACCTGGTACCGAACCGGTGCCGAACCTGTTCATTCGGTACCGGTACCGATTTGGTACCGAATGAACAGTCACTTATTTTTCTCACAGGTCCAAAATGTACCCATTGCAATTGATGAAGCTCCACCACAAGTGCTTAAGTCGGTTCCTTTCAAACCTCTACCCGCCCAGAGGTATGCTCCCCAAGAATTCGTTTTGTTATACAACACTTAGATTTGGGATACAAGAATTAAAGGAAAATAAAAATTATACTTACTGATTATCAACCTAAATTAGAAAAAATATTTGAGTGACCTACCTTCTTCACTGCCAATTTCCGTCCAACGCTTACCTCTCGGAACTCGAAACTGACTAAAAAATCCAACCTAAAATTTTCAATTACGCATCCCTTGATTTGTTCAAATCTATCTCCCAACACCATGATAAGAATTTTCTTATGTTTTATGCTTTCCTTTTAGGAAAAGAATGAAAGCTGAAAATTGCTTGCAATTCATAAGAGCAACTTGCAAACTGATCTTCAGAAGAAAATCTCGCATTGGTATAATGTTTTGTTTTTTTCTTTTTCTTTGTTTTTTGGCTTTTGGAAGAAATATCATCTTGTAAAAGAAGAAGACTGACGTAAGTTGTTTTTCATTGCACAACACCAAGAGAACGCAATCCCAATCAAAGAAGTAAGACCTCAGCCCCTTGGTTGGCTTCTAAATATATCTGCACTCTTTTGTACTTGCACCATGTAATAGAAATCACTCAAACAGAGTTTGTGAACTCTGTGATGGAGAAGCCCTAACTGGAAGAAGAAAAGAACCAATAATGGACAGAACAAAAGCACACCTGGACAGAACTGGAACGGAAATACGGAGGGATCGTCGTTGATCGTCGATAGCAGAGGACACCAGGAACGCCGGCAGCAGTACGAATATAAACTTAGCTCGGACAAACAGCCAACTTGGCTGCACAGATATGCGACGGAGCTCGAATGGACTGTTCTTCGAAGCAACCGACGATCCTGACAGTGGAATCGACGGTGTTCCCCTGGATTCAGATCTGGTTCGAGACAAAGCAAACAAGAATCGACGGCTCCGATGCTGCTACGAAACTGCGTGCGGGCCTCTTCTCCGGTGAGATCGATGGACGAACAGCTCTGCGATTGATTTGTGTCACCAAGTCGTCGATTGTAGTGAGAGAGAATGAGATAGTTGAGAGTGAAGTGAGAAAGACTGAAAGAACTGTGAAATGCTCCCCGAACCCTAAATTTGTTCGGTGCTATCGGTTTCGGTACCGGTTCTCTGGTACTGAAATTTTAGTACTGAGAACCGGACCAAAATTTTGGTGCTATGAAACATAGCACCGAAATTCGGTTTGGTGCTGTGCAATTAGCACCAAACCGGTACCGAAACTGCAGGTTCTTGGTCCGATTCTCGGTACCGGTTCGGTTTTGCACACCCCTAATGTGACCCAAGGAATTCTTACAAGATATCAATCAAAAATTTTTTCAAATTATTATTTGGATTATTAATCTTCATATTCAAATATTCAAGATGAAAACACGCCTAATGAAGGATCAAGAGATGCCAACACATGTGCTTACTTGGCAATTTGATCAAAGAGGAGGAAGGGCGACAAATTGGAATTCACTAAAATTGAGTGAAGTTCAAATTTATTTAAATTTTTAGTTAAATGATTTTTAAATTATTTTAAAGTTTTCTTAGATAGTTTAAATTCAAGTTACATTAAATTTCAAATAGAAGATAGAGATTTATTAAGGATAACTATAAGTCAATCCTATTCCTAGTATAATTGTTTTCATGGTGGGCTATTTATACCCTACCAAGACTCATTATAAGTTTTTTAGTTTTTGATGAATTAAACTCCTTTATTAGCTGAGGCTATTTCTCTCTTTCTAGGATTGTTGATAATCCTTTCATTGAAAACCTAGAGTTCAAGTGCTGTGAGAATTACTTGAGCTTTCGATTTCTTGCAATTCATCTAGCCAATTTTGATTCGTGAACATGATCAAAGATTGCAATCAAACTCACTTTACTTGTTAATGGAGTTCTTTTTTGATCAATCAAGGAGGAATTCTTTGGTGAATAAAAGGCTTGTAACTTTAGCATCACTTTCCTAAGCCAACTATCTTACCTATCACCCATCACAATCTGTTTCTGCGTCATTTTGTATCAGAGCTTCCCTTTTCTCATCATTGTTCGACAATACGTCTATTTTTATATTATACATATTAGAGTTTTATACGTTTACTTTCTGTGCATGGTATATCATTTTGATCTGTTATGTTCACTGGGGGATGAACCCTCTTGATGCTTTTGGATGGTCATGGTGTCGAAGCATCATGAGTCTATCCTAAATATATATTCTGTTGCATGAAGATAGTTGTTTGTGCACTGTGTGAAAATGGGTAATAAGGCGGTGATGACGCACCAGAAAAAAATATAAATTTTTAAAGAAAAAATGATAACGATATTGCCTCATTCTTTTTCCTTAGTTCAGTGTTTTATTTGTTAACCAAAAATATTTAGTGTTTTCTTTGTCACAGATCCCATAGTTCAGTGTTATTTTGATTACATACTATATTTAGAATTGTAGAAATAGAAAATGAGCACTACCATGGTAGTGTCACATGATTGCCACATTGGCATTGAGTAGTGATTTTCGTGTAGTTTTTATAACCTTTTCTCTTGAGTTTTTGGAACAAAATTAAGTGATGTGTAAAACAACATATGTCCATAAATTATGCACCATTATCATTTTAATGCATGTATAGAATGAATGCTAAAATCATACATCATGAGATTATTTGTACATAATAATAGTTGTAACACCACGACTTTTTAAGTTGTATAATTATTGGGGTATTACAGAGGGCGTTCTAGAGCGCTAAGTCTAGGGGTGTTTCCATTATGTTTTCCCCGTATACGCAATGTGACTAAGGGGTGGGGTAATTTGGATATCGTATGGCGTATTTATACATGTCATCTTATGAAATGTATTTATGGGGGAATATTACGGGATAGGAGTTAAGTGAGAAAATGTTGTCCATGGCATTTCCAGACGCTTGCAGACGAAATTACGGACGAGTTGTCTCGTCCGCAAACGCATTGCACACAATAGAAATGGGTTGGGACGACTCAGGACGTGATTCTGTGTCCTGACTTGTAACGACCCGAATTTCTTACTTATCTTAAGAACTCATTCAACTTCTCATTTAATTAACGACTTTAAAGAAAACGTTTCTTTAAAACATTTGACATTTTTAATCAGAGTGCTACAAAATTCGAGTGTTACTACTTCCTAAAAATACTATTTAAAATAAAGAAAACGACCATAATTAACTAAGTTTGCAAAAACATGATTTAAAATAACACAGTCAACGTTAATGAAGATTCGTGAAAATTCTAAACAAAGTCAACTAGAAATAAAAGGCAAGTTTTAAACGTTTACAAACCTTGTTTGACGTTAAGCCCTTTTTATTTAAAATAACTTTCTTGCTTGATTGCGTGTCTTACTACTACTACTACTCCACCTGCGTCTCCTCCGGATATGCCACAGGCTTCACCGGAATGGCCTCCTTAGCAACTCCTGGCACATCGCTTCGTTACCTACACCACAAGTAAGGACATGAGCTTTTGGCTCAGTAAGGAAATGAGGGAAAACAATTATGCATATGTCTCTATTTTAGTTCCTTTGGAATGGGGGCCACCCAAACCAATTCTTTTATTTACGTTTTCTTTCTTTCTTTCTTTCTTTCTTTACTCGTACTTCGAGCTGGAGATTAGAAGAACCCGTATGGGATGGTATAGTGGGTCGGACCTAACATCCTATGGGCAACTAGGTCCCGTTCCGAATAAGGTAGGGGCATTTCTAATTGTCAGACTAGGACTGCTACCCTTCTGCCTCCTAACTCCCTTTATCTTTTCCATCAGTTTTTTCTTATTCGTTTTTCCTTTCCTCACCATGCATGTGAGTACCACCTCGAGGGGATACTCCCTACTTGGTTTCAAATATATGAATGCTTCAGGACACTCCTATCAAAGCTAGCACATACATGGATATTGAACAACCTTATTTAAAGAATTCACAGTCAATTAGCACAACTTATACATAAAGAAGACAAGATGTTGTAATATCATACCAACGGATGATTATAACTAGGCATAGATTACTTACACACACAAACTAGGGAATGAAATCATGCTATAACGAGTTAATACCATTGATCGGAATCATACAAGGTACAATTTATTCTAGATAACAGCGAAAGTAACCCATGAAATATGCTTATTTAAGAGGAAATAAAATAACAGAGTACTTCTACTACAACAAAGATGTATATTTCCACGATATCAAATAAACTATAGTAGCAAGTGTTAGACAGTCAAGATAGTGACTATGCATCGTTATTAATTATATACTTCAGTAAACAAAACAACAATGGAACCTGCTTCTTAGGCGATATTGAGCATTAGCAAGGCATTGATAACTAAGAGTAATGAGGCATACTTTAATTATATACTTAACAGCAGAAATGATTATCCCATTATGCTTTCAACAATTATCAACGCAGCATGACGATAACTACTAATCATGAGATAAATTGACTAAAAATGGCAGTGTTTACAGTATTGAAACATCTTTAATTAGAAATAAAAATTGGATTCATGCAAGATTATATAAACTACGGATTCATGCTTACTGATTAACCCAAAGCAGCATAAATTTATAATAAGTAAACAGTGTGTTATGCTTACGGATCATGCTATAGATCTTCACAACCAATAACGAATATTTTCAGAGATAGAACAACAATTTCGTGCTTTGGAATTGTACAGAAAACAGAACAACGATTATTCCATTGATGAACTTAATGATACAGTACTATATAAATTTTGCAGAATCGCATACTTCCTAAATGATATAGAGGCTATAAAATTAACGAAACTATTTAATGAGAGCATGTTCATGTAAAACTATAATTAATAGCAGTAAACTGTAATAAACAGTGGAAGATGCATACCCATAATAGCAAAAATAAGATATGAACAAGCGTGACGACATGCTTTCATACAGCGAATCTATAATAACATATATCAATAGATTTTGAACTATAACATGATTCCGATTACTTATTGAACTGCTATGAGAAACAAATCTAGATCACACTTTTGACTATAGCGAATAAATACGTACGATAGACTTGTACAGAATTTAAACGACGGATGTCAACATGTTAAGAGATCGAAAAGGGAAGTGCATCTATAAACAGTAGAAATCCATAATGAGCAAAAGTAAAGTGCGTGAGTGGGGTATTCCTTGGGTTTTTAATTCTGTTCTTGCGTTGATAGCTCTATGATTAATACTCTGCAATTATTTCTTTTCCTTGGATGATTTTCTTTGTTATTTCCTTTGTTGATACTTTGTGGATTTCCTCATTGTTAAATTCTGCACTTCTTAATATTGATGAAATGCTTAGGAAAGTAACGAATGTTTGATGAATGCTTGCTAATGGATGATAGAGTAGGAACGAGTTTAGAGTTTCTTTGATGGAGAGTTTGTAATGTGGATATGTTTTATTGAATTGTTCCCTGTTTTACTTGCTGTTTAGTCATTGATTATAATGTTGTTATTTCCTTCGTGTTGATCTGCCATCATCTGTTCGCTTTACTTCCTTAATCTAGTATGTTTACTCATTAACCAATTTAATTAAATGTTAGTCAACAAATGCTAATCCATTGAGTATGCTAACCATTATAGTTAAATGATAATCATTTGAGCATGTTAACCCATTTAGTCCCATTTAGTTATCTAAGCTCGTAATAAACAAATTTAGCTAAGCATTGGGAGTAAACCCATTTAGTCCCATTTAGTAATCTAAGCTTGTAATAAACAAATTGATAGGTCCCAAATTAGAGTTGTGCAAAAATACCAAATCTGTAAATCGGCTAGATGAACAATCCAAGCTCTCGTTTTAAATCAGGAATAACTTCACTTGCATAAAGACTGAAGTGCTCAAATTTATAGGGTTACTAAACCACATTCTAGAGAATATTGTATCAAAAATTCAGTTTCAAACTTGCTATAATCACGGAGATACACTACAAACAAAATTGCCCAAATCTGGAAATTGGTTAATACAAATTCCGAGCTTTGATTTTAAAACGCACGTAACGTCAAATGCATATATCCTTTTCAACTAAAATTTATATGGCTATTATATAACAGATCCGAGATTAATGTGGTCAAATTCCTGCTCAGATTCCTCACACACAGGGAGATATGCACCCGAAAACAACAAACTACAGATTAGAGTTTCCTCACCTGGATTCTGGACAACGAAAATAAACAAGTTATGTCTCTTGCTGCATACACCCTTTTGACTCCCAATTCACAAGACCTGTAGTCAACAACTATAACAACAACACTTCCAAATTTCAGCGAAAAAGTGCTCGAACAAAAGGGAGTTGTGCCTATTACAATCAGAACTGCCAATCCGGAATCGCAGAATCCAGATTTGCAGTATGGTTTTCTTTCCTTTCTTTGATTTCTCAAACGATGTCAAAACCACACAAAATCGCCACCAAATCAACACCAAAACAGAAATATTTCCAGAGAATCAAAAATGAGTTTACCTTCTTCAACAAAAAAACCACGAACAGATTCAAAAGACGAAGCTGGTCCGCTATCCTTCAATAGAAAAAGGGTGAGAATCGGCCAATCCAAGAGATGGCACTCCAACAAGGCAGATGCTTGATCTTCTATTCCCACACCACAAGCACAACCACACTGAGTGATTGCTGGTGTAAATAGCACGTAACAACTTATCCAAGAATCAGCAAAACAATAGGTTGAATCGAAGAAGGGAGAATGGCAAAGAGGGGGAGGCTCACGGTTCTTCAAGAGAAAGCACACGGCTAATCACAAATTTAGGGTTTCAAAATCATCTTCCAAAAATGCATTAGAGGGGCTAAATACCCTCTAATGACCTTACAAATGAAAAAGGACAAAAATACCCTTGGATCATACAAAATAGGGCATGAGGGCTTGGTTTGCATGCAAACCGAGCACCTCCCAAAATGCAAGCTGACAATATTCTAGAAATCACAAAATAAAATCCCAAATAACATCCAGTATTCAAAACATAAAGATGTGACGTAATAATTTCTCAAATGACCTTCAAATTCGTCAATCCCATGTAGCCCCTTCAAGTCGGGGAATAAAAGAGCTAGCCAATTGAGCCTGCATGGCTCCACATGATAGCATGGCGTGAAACTTCTTTGTCTCCATTCGTTGGTGCCTTTGTGAATCCCAATGAATGATTATTCCCTACAAAATAAGAAAAAAGTAAGAAAAAAGTTAGAAAACAACAGAGCCCTTGGCACGGCTCAAGTGACAGGATCTTGGGACACATCACAAATTTAGGTAAGCATGCGAACTAATTAGTTAATCAAAGCACGTAGACTAATTAAGTGTTGTTTATAACCTTAATAATTTTAATTAGTTTAGTATGTTTAATTAACTAACTAGGCTAATATTAATATGTTAAATAATTGAAGCATGTACTAAACCTTAAGAATTAACTAGGATAATAAACTAAACCATAAATCGTAGCATGTTTAATCCCTTAAACTATTACTTAAGCATGTTTAATTAGTAAATAACAAGCATGTTAATTAACTAAATCATGCCACATTTAATTTGCATGTTTTAATGACTAGAACAAAAGCATGTTTAAATCATCTAAGATAATAATCGTTATTTATTCTTGAGTATTTAAACAAATTAGGATAACCAACTAGATTAATAATTGTAATTCGACTTGAGCATTTTAGTTATTTAGGATATCTAACTAGAAGGATAAAAGTAGTTATTTCTTGAGCATGTAATTAGCATAATTAATCAATTAGCATGTTCACTTACTTAAACATATTTAATTAGCTGGACTTACAAGCATGACTAATTAGAGCATGTTAATAACTAGAATAATTAGCACATTTAGTTTTCCCTTAATGTTCGTTGTTGATTTCCTTATGTGCTTCGTTGTTTTAATTCAGTATTTTTAATTGTTCTCCTATATGCGCTTTCAATTTTTGTTATTCATTATTTGTGCAATTTCAATTACAGTTATTTTCATTTTAATGCGCACTTCAATTTCTGTTAATGTTACGTTATAAAGCATCCTGCATCATGTTAGGTTGAGAATGTATGATCATACATCATGTTAATGGAAACGAATAGGGAGTGCCACTAGAGAGGTACTCACACATGCATAAGTGAGGTAAAATGTTAAGAAAATGAAGGAAATGAGAAGTTGGGGGGTAGATGGGTAGCGGGTCTAGTCAGCAGTTGGGCGAAGCCCCTTACTGTGTTGGGAACGGGGACCTAGCTGCAAGTAAAAGGTTAGATCCAATCCATTATTCCATCCCCTCTCCAATCTTCCGCTCGATGTACGAGTAACGAATGAATGAATGATTAAATGTAAGGTAATAAAACAAATGAATGATGCAATGAAAGGATTGGTTTGGGTGGCCCCCATTCCAAAAAGGACTAAAGACAGGCATATCACGTTGCATAAACTCTTTTCCTTACTAAGCCCTCGGACTTACAGTTACTTGTGGTGTAGGAGTAGGTACTTGTACACACAAACAATGATAACGATGAGCAGATAATAAAAAGAAAATGAAGTAGTGATGAGGATTTGCATGAGTGAGATTGGGGCTTGTTAGACTAGAGTGAGAAAAGAAAATGGTTGAAATAAATTGTATTTAATTGTTTAGTTTTCATTTAATTATTTACGCTTCTGCAATGTTTTAAATAAATGATTTTATAATGCTTCTACACGTTATTAATTGGATTTTTATAACGAGTTTAACGCAAGGTTAGTAGTGGTCGAGTTTAGCGTCACACTCTGATTTATTTTAAAAGAGATTTCAACGGTTTTACAAAAGTTTGAATTTTCACGAATTTCAAAGGATTCATGAAAAATCGGGTCGTTACAATAGTATTGAAAAATGTGCCTATTGGTCATGTGCTAATTGTTAGCTTGAGTTTTACTAAACAATAATGTTTTGATGATGAATAAGTCAAGTTGATAAGTTGTTTGTTATTAAGTGAAAATGTTCAAAATATCGAATATTAAATTGAATATGATTATCATTTAAACTTCATTGGAAATACCCTTAATAGGGGTATTATTGTTCTAATATGTTTGTTTAAATCCTTGTAGCAATTCTCCAAATTTTCGAGACAAAAGAATTTCAAAAGAAGCAAAACGTAAGTTGAGGTCGATAAAACAGTGCAAAAGGTCGACCAATTGAAGTTGCACCACTAAAATTGTAGATTGCCTAAGTTTGAAAAGTGTTAGAAAAGGTCAACCTAAAGCTTGACGGCAGAAATGGCAGATTTCTCAGTATTTTGATGAAGTTAGAAACATTCGATTGATCGGTCGACCACAAAACTTACAGATTCAAGTCCAGATTTTGAAATATGAGGAAGCTGTCAATCAAGGCCAAAATGGTTGACCGACAGGATGACCACTAGTGAGAAGAGGTCGATCAAGATTACAAAATTGCCTTCAACGTTCAGAAAGAGGTTGACCCAGAGGTTAACTGCCAGGACCCCAAAAGTCAAAAAGTGCTGTGCAATGGCTAGTTTGAGGTCCACCAAAATGAAAGCGGTGGACCTATTGCTTTAGGAGATGAAAAAGTCTTTATATAGAAGAGCACTCCGTGGGAAAGAAGCTACCCCAACTATTGTGAAGAGTTATTTGCTGCAATGTGCTTCTATTTTCTAGAGCTCTCATAGCCTTATTCTCGGGAGAGATGTTGCATCCTCATTTTGTGAGTATATTGTTGGAATATCCATTGTGAAGAGAGGAGTAGAGTATTTGTGAGTGATCAAATACTATTTTTGGTTTGTGCTATTGACGGAAGAGTTGCTATAACGATTGGATTTACGAATGTGAAGTTCAATCAATTGTAACCCGAAAGGTTAAGGTGATAAGATCTTCAAGGGGGACCCTTGAAGCTCGGATGTAGGCATGCTTTGCTGAAACCGTGTTAACAACTCGGTTGTGTATTTCTTATCCTTTCCCATATTGTTCATTGTTATTGTGGTTGTAATTCTCTCTCACCCCCCCTCCTCCCCCTCATAGGTTATTTCTATCATATATTCACATGAATTTTAATTCAAACATTCTAGACCACCATTTTTTGATGGAAATGATTACACCTATTGGAAAACTAGAATGAGAATTTATGTGCAATCAATGGATTATGGTTTGTGGAATATCATTGAAAATGGACCATACATTCCTATTGAAACTAAAAATGGTATGAATGTTCCTAAATTAAACATTGAATATGATGAATTTGACATGAGAAAGTTAAGTATGAATGCTAAAGTCATTAACACTTTATATTGTATTTTAAATAGGGATGAATTTAATAGAGTACAAGCATGTGAAAATACACATGAAATATGGAGACTTCTTGAAATAACACATGATGGTACCAATCAAGTTAAAGAAAGTAAAGTAAGTATGCTTGTACTTGATTTACTAACATTGCTAATAAAAATCCTCTAGTGTCTACCAAGAATATGGCAACCGAAAGTTACGGCAATTTAAGAGGCCCGCGATCTCAAGGTCCTCAAAATGGAAGAACTCATTGGCTCACTCATTACACATGAGATCACTATGAGAGCCAATGAGAAGGAAGAGCTTAAAGAAAAGGAAGCTTCCAAGAAGAAAACAATAGCCCTCAAAGTCTCCTCAAGCAAACAAAGCGAATCTGAAAGCGAAGAAGAAGATAATGAGGAAATAACTTTCATGACTCGGAAGTTCAAAACAATTTCTCAAGAGGAAGAAGAAACTTCAAGGAAGAGAAGCTAAATAAAAAAAAAAAATCACATGCTATGAATGTAGAAAGCCAATCGTCCTCAAGCGCAGAAAACATCAAAGGTCTTCAAAAAGAAAACTCTCAAAGCAACATGGGATGATATATATTGTCTTACTATTACTATTGTTTAAATCTCTCTGTGATAACTAGAAGTTGTTGTTTCCTTAATTTAAGCGTGCGTGATCAATATTCTGTAACGATGAACTAAGTTGTTAGCCCAGTTGAAATTATACCATTAAACCATGCTTTATTTTCGAACGTACACAATAGCTAGTCCGCTTGCTTAGAATCGAATTATACCATTAACTCTTAGCGATTTACTAAGTATATTTCCATTTACTTGTTACATCCATGTCTATTTAATATGGTTAAACATGTCTACTTTCTTTGAGCATCTCATGTAATTTCTTTGAGCATGTTAGTTCTCTATTACGTTTGCTGTCTAATTTGTTATTAGAAGCATGTCTAATTTGTCTAATTTCCATGGTTTGCTTATTTGCAAGATTCTTTGATTAAGGGGGAGATTCGTTTTGGGTTTAATTGTTGAAGTTTGGTTGTGGTGTAAAAATTTGGTCTCCTATTTCTTTTTCATAACTTAGTTTGTGCTTGCTAGATATTCCTCCATTGTTGGTCTTTGTTATAAATTCTTTGAAATAGGGGGATAATATTTTTGAATCGATGATTAGTTGAAAGTGGTTGTTCTTCATTTGGTGTCTCTATTTATAACCACAACTTGGACTTGAATATTAATGCTCAATTCCCTCAATTGATTGATTTTTGGATAGATTACTTGAAAAATGGGGAGATTTTGTTAGAATTTTGCCTTGGATGTGGTTTTATGAACTTGGTATTGTATCTTTGACCACATATTGGATTATAATGCAAATTCCTTCCTTGGTTGAATTTTGGCTTAATTCTTTGATTAAGGGGGAGAAATGTTTTTATGTAGAATTAATTGTTGAACTTTGTTAGATTCTAATGCTTATTCCCTCATATACTCGTGTTGTAATGCTAAAAGAGGGAAAATTTTTAGATGAATGTTTTTGGATAATTTTATGTTGTTTAGGACTCCCCTCCCCTAGTAATTTTTTTGATTATGACAAAAAGGGGGAGAATGATGTATGAGTTGTAATATATTTTAGGGGGAGTTGAATAACATGGAATAGGATGTTGCATGGATTTTATTGCTTGATAAATTGCATAACTTAATTGGAGAAATCAAATATGCAATATTTATATGCAAATGCTTAATTTTTGGGTAGACAACTTATTGGATTTTGTCATCATCAAAAATGGGGAGATTGTTAGCCTTTTTGTTAGGCTAAGTTTTATTTTGATGACTAAATTGTTGGTTAATTTAATAAATCAATAAGTTGTATTTTGTATTTTTCCGATATTATTCTTATCGATTTTATAATTATATTTATATAAGTGTTTATTGGAAATACCCTCCAAAGGGGTATTATTTATGTGCTAACATGTCTATTTGAGTCCATATAGTGTTGGATATCTTTTAGGGACTCAATATAGTTTAGGGGTAAATTTAGAGTGTAGTGGGGACGAGCTGCGGATGAGAAAAACTCGTCTCAATATGCTTTGTGTTCATTCGAACGAGCGCGGACGACATGTGGATGAAAGAGAGTCGTCTGGATCCTCCATGGAGTGTGTCCATCGAGTTTAAGATGAGTTGAGGATGAAAAAATGTGTCCAGAGTGCTTTCGGATGAGTACGGATGGCTGCAGACGAATATGCCCCACTTCCGATTTGAATTTGTAATATTTCTAGAAATTTTCAGGACATTTCAGACGCATGCAGATGAATGCGGACGAGCTCAGACGCGTCCACTTTGAATCTGTAATTTTCACAGTGCAATTTGGATGAGGTGCGGATGAGGTATGGATGAGGATCTGTGTCATAAACTGCTGAACAGTGAAGGTTCAGATGGGCGCAGATGAGTGCGGATGAGGAGCTCTGCGTCGTAAAGACAAAAATCTGCACAACTACTATATTTTCAACTAACGAATATTCGAGGCGAAGCTCTGCCAAATTCAAGACTCAAATGTATACACTATGAGCTTATTGTAAATCCAATTCTCCTCAACCCATAAACTTGTGCATTATATTTTGGAGAATTTGGATTAGATAGATTGTGCATTAATTTCCGATTCCATTATTATTGGGCTTGATTGTAAAGGGTGATTCCTTACTAATTCATCATAGAAGGGTGACAACCCGAAATACTCGAAACACTGATAAGCTTGATTGAACGCCCCATAAGTTCAATCATTATGTGACGCCCCGCAATAGTCAAATTTAGGGTGACGCCCGTAAGAGTCAAAGGTTGAAGACCTTATAATTACTCAAGGCTGACGCCCCGCTTAAGAGTCAACTTGTAAATGGTTTTATTGGCACCTGAAAGCCAATTGCTTAGTGTATCTCCAAGTGGAACTTGGAGCGCGGACGTAAGCGAGTTTGCCGAACCGCATAAACAAATATTGTGTGCACTTCTCTAACCCTTACTCTTTACATTATTGCATATATTTGTTATTGTTATTTTAATTATATGCATTAAATCACTTAGGGTTATTAGAGATTAAATATCGCACGAAAATATTAAAACGCTATATTCACCCACCTCTATAGGCATATATCGATCCTACACATGAGTCAACTCATTCTTATTAGAGTGTCCATATAAAAGAACAATAATAAAGCCTTCAATGATCATATCTAGATAGTATATCCTTCCTTGTCAGTCATTAAGGCTTTGTTTCCATGCACTTTCTTCTTGCTTGTGAGAGCAAAAGAAAAATTTTCACCAAGTCTCGCGTATCTTCTTTTCTCCAAAGTAGAGAGTTAGATCCCCACCTTGAAGTACAAATACGGTGGATTTTAGGAGCCCGCTCGTTAGTATCCTAGGATTTCCATCTTTCAAGAAAATGTCTTCCATGGGGTCATACCCATCCTTAAGCTCTTTAGTATACAACACATTCCATGAACCAGAGCTTTTATCATCAATATGCATCCTTTTAATCCATAAAAATCCAAAAAGCCTAGCATTCAAGTCGGACAATTGGGAGTACCTTGGTTTTAGTGCACCGATCAATAATGTTGTCTTCCTTTTCTTGTGTATTAAGAATTGAAGAAATGTTTCAAAGACATCTTTCCATCGTGATATCTTTTTGTATAATTTTTCTTCACCCTCATGGTTTTAAGCACTAGAGTTTCCCCTTTTATTCATATCTCCAAGGGTACTCGGTTTTTGTAATAAAAAAATGCAATAATGTCTTGTTTAGCCTTTACGATATCCTTCCCACAGTTGAACCTACTTGTAGAAATTAGGGTCCACCATTGTCTCCAAATAAAATTTGTCAACTATAACTATTAAAGACATGTTGAAACAAATTCCTCTACCAATAGTTACAGGGCTAACTTGATCCATGTTCAAACATCGGCTTTGACTAGATTGCTTTCTTGGAAACTCTTCTTGGGTGTGGATAGTGAGACCCTTTTGTAGCACCATATGGAGAGGTTCTTTTTTAGCGTAAAGCGACTCGTCTTGTTTCAAGTTCCCTACTTCAGTTGCTATCAATAAATTTTCTTCACTCAATATTTTCATCATCAAGACTTTCTTCTTGTAAACACCTTTTCTCAGCTACTCGGAAACAATCTTCTTCATGCACTTGAGTCTCCATCATGAATAGTGGCCCCTCATGAGGATAAAAAAACTCCACTCCAAGTTTTCTTCTTCATTTGTGGCTGCCATGGAGTCAACTTGGCTTCTCTCATCAACCAAGCTTTCTTTTAGTATGGTACTCTTTTGATTCGGGCATTTTGAAGCATAGCGCCCAATTTCAAGGCACTCGGAGCAATGTATGTCTTTAGCCCTTAGCCTAGAGGTGTCAAATCTTTCTCATCAATTTTTTCATCATATTCTAGGAAATAATTTCATCCTCCCATCAAGTAGCCACTGAGCTTTTAAATTATTCCACCAAGATTTTGCATGACCCACAAATTTTGAGGAGGCTAGTCTCACTTTAGCTTTATCCGAGAATTCGTGACAATCAAATATGGTCTCGAATTTTTCCAACCAATCCACACACTCCATGTTATTGTTGAATCCTATAAATGGAGGGATGGATAAATTCACAAGCTTCATATCATTCTTGTCATGAGATCTTCTTCTCGAATTTGGAAGCTTTTCCATATCGCTTTCTCTTTCAGCCCTATCATACAAGTTTTTATTTTGGCCCCTTGAATTGATGGATGTATTGATTTTTTCCCTTTGTCTAGGTGTCCTAGGAGCCCTCACATGCTCACAAGAAAGCTTCTTTTGAGTTTTTTGTAATTTAAGCACCATTTCCTTAATCTCATCAAGTTGGTGTTGTAAACCATAATAGGCCCTTTTTTG
Source organism: Begonia loranthoides (assembly GCA_022433065.1). Lineage (NCBI taxonomy): Eukaryota > Viridiplantae > Streptophyta > Magnoliopsida > Cucurbitales > Begoniaceae > Begonia > Begonia loranthoides. The sequence continues at coordinate 18,512,783 of CM039482.1, forward strand.
TTCTTTCTCGGTGGACAGATTTGTGATTGGAATCGAGTCCTTGTTAAGAGCATTGTGAGTACCACTTCTTTTGTTCATTCTTTGCACACAATAAAATCACAGAGCTGCACACAAAAACCAATTAAGGCTCTGACACCAAATGATAGAGTCCGAGACTCTAAACTTTCAACAGTTGTAATCGGCAATCGGCTAGAGCAACAAACCTGAACTCCAATTTTAGAACAGGGGAGGTTTTACGTTCATACAGGGTTTGGGGCTCAAATTCACAGGTCCAATAGTCAGCAATCCAATCAACAATATCTCCAAAAATCAGCTTCAAAAATGTCGTAACAATCGAGTTATGCTTTAAGGAAAATGAACCCCGGATTAGGGTTTCAGAAAAACAGAATCTGTCCACTAAAATTGAAACAAACGAAACCCAACTTGCCTATGGAATTAGGTGCTCAAATTTATATTGCCAGTAATCAACAATCTAAATAACAGTGTATCCAAAAATCAGCTATAAAATCATTGTATAAATGGAGTTGTGCCTCAAGGAAGATCAGATCTCGGATTAGGGTTTCGGAAACAGAATCTGACCACCAAAATTGGAACGAATGAATCTTAACTTGCATACGCCTTTTGGGGACCAAAATTACAGGGTAAAGAGATAATAACAAATGCAAAAAAAATCTCAAAAATCAGCTTCAAAGGTCATGCACACGCGGAGCTGGGCGTGATGAAATCCAGAGCTCGGATCTGGAATAGTTGGAAACAGATTTGTGGAATAAACTCTTTCCGTGTATAACTCTAAAAATCCAAATCAAATCCAAGGAATATCTTTATCGAATCAACATAAATAGAATACTAGCTCCAGGGGATGAAGAACCAAAGATTACCTTTCAAGAAAATCAAGAACACAAATAAAGAAACCGACTTGGTTCACGGAACCCTCCATTGGCCGAGGGGGTGATTAGTTCGGAAGCTTCAATGAAGAACACTTCAAATTGGGTTTTGCTAAGGTCTTCTACCTCCACACCATGAACACAACTTCACTAAGAGGTTGCTGGAAGAGATAGCACAATCCTTCTTCTCAAGACCACGCAAGAAAATGAAGAAGGATGAATCAAAGTGAGGAAAGTCGAGAGCAATCCACCACCGAGAGAGAGTACCTTAAGAACAATAATCAAATCTAATTTAGGGTTTCAAAAGTCCCATACAAATTTCTATTAGAGTGCCCTAAATACCGCTCTAATGATGCAACAAAAGAAAATTATAACTTTGCCATTGAATCTTCAAAATTTGGGCATAAGGGCTCGGCTCCATTCCTACAATCTTAAAAACAATTTAAAATTATCAAAATAAAACTCATAACCAGTCATCCAACAATAAAAACATCTAAAGTCATAAGACTAGTGTGGAAGCTTTCATAAAATACTCTTATTTGACCTTGTTATCTTCGACCAATGGGAATTCTTCCAAGTCGGGACAATACGGCTCAAGGTGATTGTGATTTGCATGGCTTCATGTGAGAATGTGACACGTAGCTTCCTTGTCTTCATGCATTGGCTCCTCTGTAAGCCCCATGAAACTATTATTCCTTGCAAAATAAGAACTCATTAGATAAAAAGTTGACCTCATGGTACAAGGTTGCATGATAGGGTTTTCGAGACACATCAAATTCTTTTACTCTTGAGTCTAAGATCTTAATCGGTTTTTCCTCGTAGTTTACGTTTGGTTGAACTTCTACATGAACTTCATTAGTAGGGGGTATTGTCAGATTCAAATCACCGAGGTATTTCCTCAGCATTGATACGTGAAATACATTGTGTACACCCGCCATGGAAGCTGGCAGTTACAACTATACTCCACCTTCCCGACCCTTTTTGTGATTGAAAAGGGGCCAATATATTGTGGACTCAGTTTTCCTTTCTTTCCAAAGCACATAACTCCTTTAAAAGACGATATATTTAGAAAAATAAGTCCCCCTCATTGAATTCCAAGTCTCGATGTTGGTGATTGGCATAGCTCTTCTGTCGACTTTGAGCAGCCAACAAGCTTTGTCTGATGATTGCAATTGATTTGGCTGTCTGTTGTATCATGTCAGGGCCATAAAACTCGGCTTCACCAGCTTCACTCCAATATAAAGGGGATCTACATTTCTTGCTATATAGTGCTTCATAGGGTGCCATACTGATAGTCGTTGAAAACTATTATTGTAGGAAAATTCAACCTACGACAGTATCCTTCCCAAACCAATTTGGAATTCCAATATGCAGGCACACAACATATCTTCTAATATTTGGATTGTATGCTCACTTTGGCTGTTAGTCTATCGGTGAAAGGCAGTACTGAACATCAATTTTGTACCCATAGCCTTGTTCAAGCTCTTTCAAAATGCAGATGTAAATTGTGGGTCCCTGCCGGACACAATAGAGACAGGAATACCATGCAACCACAAAATTTCTTTAATATACAGGTCTGCAAATTGATTCATTTTATAGGTCATCATTATCAGTAAGAAGTGGGCAACCTTGGTTAATATGTTGACAATCATCCAGATCGCTTCATGACCCCTGGCAGTCTTTGGTAATCTAGTAACAAAATCCATTGTGATATGTTCCAACTTCCATTCAGGTATCGGTATTGGCTGAAGCATACCATTGGGTCGTTGATGTTTGGCCTTTACCTGTTGACATACATGGCACAACGCAACATACTTGGTAATGTCGTACTTCATCACAAGCCAATAATAGTGTACTTTAAGGTCTTTATACATCTTATTACACCCGAGATGGATGGAAAAACTCGAACAATGAGCTTCTTTCAATATTGCCACCTGCAACAAGGAATTAGTAGGTACATACCATCTGTTTTAAATTTCACTATTCCATCTGCAAATATAGAGTAGTCCCAAAACTCAGGCAGAGTCGGATTCAACTTGAAATCTTCACATTGGACGTCTTTCTACTGTGCTTTCTTAATTCTTTCAAGTATAGAGGGCTTTAATGTCAGAGTTGGTAAAACATCAGCCAACTATGTAAGGACCATTTGCACGTCCAATTCTTAAATGTCATTCAACAATCCTCCTGGAATTTCTTCGCATACATACTCATGATGGCAACATTCTGGCTAAGAGCATCAGCAACAACATTAACCTTTCCAGGATGGTATTTGATTTCGTAGCCATAATCTTTTACAAATTCCAGCCACTGTCGCTATCTTATGTTCAAATCCTTCTGCGTGAAAATATACTTCAAACTTTTATGGTCTGTGTAGATTTCACACCATTGCCCGTAAAGATAATGCATCCATATTTTTAACATAAAAACCATAATAGCGAGTTCAAGGTCGTGGGTAGGGTAGTTAGCCTCATGCGGTTTAAGTTGTCAAGAAGCATAGGCAATTACCTTTCCATTCTGTATCAGAACTCTACCAAGTCCGCTCTTGAACGTGTCACGAAAAATACAGAAGATACCGTAATCATCAGGCAGAGCCAATACTAGTGTTGATGTCAATTGATGTTTAAACTCCTAAAAACTCTCTTCGCATTCCCTGGACCACCAAAATCTTACATTATTCTTCGTCAGACCGGTGAGAGGCATATCAATCTTTGAAAATCCACTTATGAACCATCTTTAATATCCAGCCAGTCTGAGAAAACATCGCACATCACCCACATACTTCATCTGTGAGTAGTCGACAACCCCTTGAATTTTCACCAGGTTCACTGCAATACCACTTTTTGAGATCACATGGCTAAGGAAGCTAACTTTACTTAGCTAGAACTCACACTTAGAAAACTTAGCATATATTTGGTGTCGCTCCAAAATAGACAAAGCAGTCCTTAAATGTTCACAGTGCTCTTCTTCCGACTGAGATTATACCTAGATGTCATCAATGAATATGATAATGAACTTGTCAAGATAGTCCTTGAAGATCTGGTTCATCAGGTTCATAACAGTTGTAGGGGCATTAGTCAGCCCGAAAGACATTACCAGAATTTCATAGTGTCCATACCTTGACCAAAAGGCTATTTTTGGTATATCAGCTAGTTTGACCTTTAATTGATAGTACTTCGAGCGAAGATCGATTTTTGAAAACACGCAGGCACCCTGCAATTGGTCAAATAGATCATCAATTCAAGGCAGCGAATATTTATTTTTGATTGTCACTTTATTCAGCTCTCAGTAGTCAATGCACATCCTTAACATTCTATCCTTTTTCTTAACAAATAAAATCGGAGCTCCATAGGGTGAGAAGCTCGAATAGATAAACCCTTTGTTGATCAATTCTTCTTGTTGGACTTTTAATTCACGCAACTCTGCTGGCGCCATCCTTTACAGATTCTTTGAAATATGCTCCGTGCCGAGATACAAGTCAATTACAAACTCAATTTCCATGTCCAGTGGTAGCCTAGGTAGATCATCCACGAAAACCCCCAGAAAGTTGTGAACCACCGCTACATCCTCATCCTTTGCCTCAGATATGACTGTGGTGTTCATCATATTCATAAGGAATCCTTCTTATATGCTTTTCATTAATTGATCTGCCTTAATTGCAGAAATCACCGCCAATTTTCCCTTCTCATTAACTCCTCGAAAGATATGATATTCCCCACCGAGAGGGTGAAAGCGAACCTCCCTTTGTCTACAATTAATAATTGCCTTGTTCTGGGATAACCAGTCCATTCCCAGAATGATGTCAAATCCCTTTATGTCCATAGCTATTAAATTGGTATGGAATATACATTGTTAATATTAACGGCATATGCTTCAAGGGTGCCATTAGCGGTTAAATAATCTCCTGAGGGTAGAAGCACCCTATACCCACTCGTCATAATGTGAGGGAGGAAATTTGCATTTGCACAAAATTTGGTCAAAATAAACGAATGAGTAGCCCTAGTGTTAAATAACGCATGCGCAGTAGTATTATTAACATAAATAGTACCTGGGATGATCAGAAAATGTACTTATTTTAAATGCAAGAATTCATAATGTAATGGAAGAATACTTCAATATCTCATAAAAACACATATATGATTACTTTGTAACAGTATGTGTACCTGATACTACTGCCGACAATTCTTCCACCTTGTCGTTTGCATATAATGAGAAAACCCATGGGGCCACAATGCCTGATCCTCCAGCCACAGTAGGACAACTTCTCACCACATGCCCCAGCTTTCCACACTTGAAACACAGCCCTGAGCCAACAATGCATTGCCCGTAGTGGTTCTTCTTACATTTTGGGCACTGAATGGGTAGAGCATCAGTTGTATTAACCATGGGACACTTACCTCTACCTTGCTGAACTTCACCCCCAGATAGTCACTTCACCCAATGGTTCATAGGTGGGGCACCACATTACTGCAGATTCTGGTTATTCCACCAGACCCTTAGGTTCGCCTCCTTGTGTTTCGCCACCAATACTACATCTTTTGTATCGAGTGTCTTATCCCCGAATACCAGATAATCTAACCCCCTTTAAGAGCTCCACCTTAAGTCCCCATATGAAATGGTGAACCTTATCCTCATTACTTGCTACGAGACGCAGAGCAAACCTAGATAGTCCTTCAAATTTTTGAATATACTCAGATACTGTACCAGTCTGGCATAGTCATTTGAACTCCTCCTATTTTGGAATTTGAGCCATGTAGTTGAAATATTTTTCATAAAACAACTCTTTGAAACTTTCCCTGGTAAGACTGCGGATGTTAAGGGTTACTTTAACTGTATCCCACCAAAAGTGGGCGTCTTGAACCAGTAAATATGCCGTGTAAGTCATTTTTTGATTTTTCGTACCCTCAAATATTCAAACATGTCTTCTAAGGACTGAAACCACTCTTCAGCCTCAGTAACATCAGAAATATTATAGTCGAAACTTGGAGGCTTGAGCCTTCTAAATTTCTCCCAGTCAGCTTCCTCTTGGACAATCATTGCACGATGATTACCATTTCCATCATCTCTTTCAATAAGCCGTTGAATAATAGAGGTCAAATAGTTAATAGCGTCATCCCTTTCATCCTGATTTTTGACATTCTCTTGGCCAGGAGTATTTTTCTGATCTCTGGCTACTTCGGTCCTCTCCTCATTAATTCGTATATTGGCTCTCACTCTCCTTGCTATCCAAAGTCCCCTACATTTTCACATTAGGGAATAATAAGTTTGACAGAAATAAATTAAAATTTTTGAAAGGAAACTAAACTTATAGTAGGAGGAGTATTCCCTGCTGAGTCATGTGTTACCAATAATCTACAAAACAGCGTTCTACTTGGTTATGCTCTGATACCAACTGCAATGACTCACGTTTTCAAAATCCTTTTTAAGTCTTTATATTTTCAACCATAAAAAAAAATAATCTTTTTAAAACGTGCACAATTAAATTTTATCAGAGTGAATCCACGGAATAATTTTAAAAACATTATTTAACATATATGAGGAAAACTAACTTGGAAGGATATCAAAGTTTTGATATTTAAAACACAACAGTCCATAGGTTCAAACAGCAGTCTAGTTTGCAAAACGTTTACTGAATTTAAAAACATAATTAATCATAAAACCACTAGTGTTTTTCTCGAGCCATAACCCATCAAGTCGAGTCTCGTTCCTAACCAAAGAGCTCCGTAGGCAATGCTTCCTTCTCTACATTGATATAATCAAAATCGATGGGTTTGACAGATTCAAAAACCTATGGATTTTCAGTCACACATCACATCCACACTCCCTACCTCGTTGTGGGCAAAACAACAAAATGTAATTTGAAATGTGTTTCAACCAAATTCTCTGATCCCAACTTCGGCCGCGGTACGATCGAAATGCAAAGAGTAGTTCATAATGCATTTTCGATCGAGATATTTGATCACAAATCCTGATTGCAACGTGACCAAAAGTACAAAATACACATTCCGTAACAAATTCGCTTTAAAATTTCAAAAATATTTCTTCCCTTGTTTACATTGTATCAAGTCCCAAATTAACGATTACAAAGTACAATTTCTTTTATTATCCCAAAAAATCGTTTAAATCACAATTATGGAGAAATTATCCGGACATTACAACTATCACTTAGACATGTGAACATTTACTCCATGCACACCTTAACACAGATGGTATTTACAATGAGTGAGGATGGTGATTGGGTGGCTAGAACATAAAGGGTAGCAACCACAGTCCAACCAACAACTTCTCATGAACATGATGACAACCCAATGCTTAATCAACCAGCGTCATCCTTACTGGACCTTCCTTCCCTCACGAACACTCTGGACCATCGGCTCATGCCTCGTCATCAACCACCTATCTAGCATCATTTGAAGAGAGAATCGACTTGTTGATGAGATACTTCTTATCTATCTAAGACAAGAGTCTCGCATTTCAATCCGAGGTCCGTGCACAACCTCTATCCTATCACGAAATAACCTCGCATTTCAATCCGAAGTGTGACACCCCGCGTCAATTTTTCTTTAACTTTTTCCTTTTTAATTACCGTGTAAAATTTTTCTTTTTATTTATTTAAAACAAATGAGAATAAAAACTTAATGCAAGCGAGAAAACATGACATGCGTAGATTAAAATCAGAGTTAAAGCGGAAACATACTTAAATTCAAAATACAGTTTGAAGGTTAGAGTAAGAGTTAATAGTTTTACAAAATAGTGTCCTTTTTCAAACCATTTGAAAATAGCATTTTTCCTTCTTGCAAGCCATAACCCTCTCAGGTCAATTTAGTTGGATAACATGTAGGCTCAATAGGAAATGCCTCATCCTCTGCTCCTGGAATCATTACTTCTTGACAGTTACCTACACCACAAGCAAACTGTGAGCCTAAGGTTCAGTAAGAAATGGGGTATGTAGTATGATGTATGCCTCTAACTCATTATGTTGGAATGGGTCCCACCATAAACCATTCTTTTCTTTACATTTCATACATTACTTGTACGTCGAGTTGGGATAGTGGAGGAATCCATGGCAGAGAGTATAGTCTCTTGTCGGCTTCTAACCACCTAGGGTAGATAATCTCTCACAATCCAACGAGGGAAGGACATAATTCTTCTAGTCTACCTAGTTAGATGCGAACTATCCCTCCATCCCCCAACTCCCATTTTCCTTTTTCCATTCATTTTCTTTATTCATTTTCTGATAGGATCCAAAGATCACCAAGATTACAATTTTAGAATCTGACCAGAAACTGTGAAATAACCGACCAAGCAAGAATAAAACAGATCAAACTTCCAAACCCCACGTGAACTTGAGCTGTAACTTGGCAGGCATAAACTCAACACATTGACATAAGTCATGTTAAAATCCTATTTCAAAATCCACTCTGGTTTAGCAGATATGGCCGAAGCAATAGAACCCAAAATTAGGGTTTGGAGTAGATCAGAATTACCTTTCAACCTTCCAACCTGTATATCTTGAATTGTATACAACCAAATAATCCCAAATTTCGAAGGTAATCAAATAACTCAGAATAGAACAACTTTCCAGAAGAAACCAAATTGAAAAAAATAGGGCAAGATTCTCAAAAACAGGACCAGAATCAGAAATCCAGCAACAGAGAAATCAAGCAGATTCAGCGGTCATAAAAGTTTCCAACACAAAATCATTCCAACTTGTACTCCATGAACAAGCACCCAAAACAGATTATCAGCATCCAAATAAGAAGGTGTTAGAGTGTCAAAGAATCAGATAAAGCATATAAAACCTTTAAGAATCGAGCAAAAAAATCAAGGAGTCCGTGAACCTCCTACTAAGAGGGACGACTTGCGGTTCGCTTTGAAGCAAACTCTCTCCAAGGATGGAAACCTACTTTTACCTCCACACCACAATCCTCACTTGAAAGCTGAGGGATTGGAAGAGATAATAACCCATAGTAGCAAGGATAAGAAGCTTCAAGAACTCCTTGCAAGGGGGATGGAAGAATCGGCTCAAGAGAGGGGGAGTGGCCGCGGGTTTGCTCTCCAAGAGAAACAATTTTCTTAATCAATCCAAAACTGATTCTTTCGTTGAAAAGAGGGTATATAAAACCCTAATGTTTACAAATTAGGGTAAAAGACCAAATTACCCTAGTAGCAAATGACTAAAATAACCCTTAATAATAAAACACAAACATAAAATCTGAGTTTGGAAATTAGTCTCTGTAAAAGGTATATTTGATGTATCAAACCAAACCAAAATAACACACCCAATATGTCTTTGGAAAGCCTTGGTTATTGGCTGCATTTGATATGAAGGACCAAAATTGAGAAGAAATCATCCCGATTGACAAAAATGCACTGGAACGCCCGGAGATCAAATTCCATGCGGCAAAAATTTAAGTCCACAATTTCTTCTTTGATAAGCATGATATCCTCTAGTCCAAAAGCACCAAATCCTTTTAATTAAAACTTTCCTCCAAATTGGCTAGAAAAGAAACACTTACAAAACAAATAAAAGTTAGAATATAAAGGTGCCCCTGGGCTCGGCTCAGGCGATGGGACCTTGGGGCACATCATTTTCCTCACGTAAATGCATATGAATACCAACTCAGACGTGACATTCCTACTTGTTTCTATTATCAATATGCATGTTAATGTGAAATAATAACTCTAATAAGATATCAATATTGTGGAGATGAAATGAATCCAACTAAATTAAATACAAGCAACACGACAAAGTATCAGGAAATTGAGCTAACATGTGATAGCAATTATCATGGAATAAAAGTACAACAATAGATTATGATATATGATAAAACAACCAACATGCTGTAAATCATGGAATCATATCTAGAGCTATCTAATACAATCTAACAATTCATCTTGTTATTAGTCAAAAGTTCAACATGGATTGCAAAGCATTATTTGGCTACAACAGTTAATCGTAAATGAAAAACATGCTATTTAGTCGATAACATGAATAACTTCAAAAAGTAAAACATGGTTTGTTAACAATATTTCTAAACTGAACTAGTGACCTATACATATTCACAGAAACAAGACAGTTCATAATAGAGATTAATCATACGTGCTCACATCCAGGGAAACATCAGTGTTTAGCAAGCAGTAAGAAAATAGTGATAGGTTAATATAATACATCGAGACTATCAAAGCAGTGAGCAGGATAAATGTTTAGCACATTCAAACGAAACAAAACCAATTAGAACCAAGAATCAGTGAATAACAGAGAGTTAATGTTTACAACTACTAATAGATAGTTATTTATACAAAAGTAACTAAGAGTTTAGCTGACAGTTTATTCGTACTTAACATGTTGTAGATCATTTTATAGTTTGGTAGTTCATATCATAGAGTTCATCAGCAGAGACTATAATCTTAACAGGAAATATCAGCACTTTTGCTACAAAACTAGGCATCGATTTATAGGAAATAAAACAAAAAACGTTAATATTGAAAACAAATAGACACTGCTTGTGGGTAGGGCCTCCACTGGTAAATGACTTTACCCAATTCTTACCTCAGTTTGCTAATCGTCGAAAAATTTCTATACTAGAAGAAAATGCAGCAGTGAGTTGTCCAACCCAAACTTCGCCCTTCATTTCACGGTCCTCACACCCATTGCACAACGTATCACTTCAAAGAGCACACACATCTCACAGCTCAGCCCTCATAGAATGCTCACTCACCAGAGGTTTCACTCACGCATAGAAAATAGGAGAAAATGCAGAAAATGACTCAATTTAACAACTTAATACGCGAAGCTTACCTAGAGAAGTGGTTGTTGTTCACCAACTGGGATGGGGAGGAGCGCCCAGACATGGGAGTGCTGCTGCTTTGTTGATTGAGTGGAAAATTAATGCCTAAACGACAAAACACTTGTGTATTTAAAATAGATTTTTCACAGGACATTGAGATTTCGGTCGAGGGAAGGCGTCTGAGCCTCGACCGCATGTTGTTTGAATTCAACATTTTCCCTTCCACATTGCAATTTCAGTCGAGGGAAGGCATCCACGTCTCGACCGCATGTCGACTAAAAAGATGACAAAATTGGATAGATTCAAACTCTCCTAAACCGCATTCGATCGCATTCGACCGTGACTTGACCAAAAACTCATATTGCAGAGAGGGGTGCGATTTCCAACTCGAATTATCAACCCAGTATCTACCCAAAATGTAAGGGTGATATGAGACACTTTTCAAATGCGAAACCACAACTGCCTGTCGACCGTGGTACGAGCGAAAACCCGAAATGCACCTTTTTCATTCAAAACTTTAATACTTTATTCACTCAAAATATTTTCCCCATATTTACACTACATTAATCAACACCATACTTTCCCGCAACGTAATATATTAATTATTCCAAAATTCATTACATTATTTACACGAGGAAATTTTATCGGGGTATTACACAAAGCCCAAACAAAATTGGACACACTAGAACAACGTGAGGAGAACTGTCTCATGCCATGTGTGACAATACTTTTTCAGACACCCAGCATGACATCCCTCTTGGCTCTAATGACATTCCTCCTACCTCTGACGAGGTTCCTCCTGCTGACTTTAATTAGATTTTTTGTGTTTACAATTTTTGGATATACTCTAATATAACTCCATAGTCTGCTAACTTATTTTGTAGCTCTTATTTTACTATCATTTTCTTGTAAATTGTGAATGGTATATTCTAAACTTATGAATGATATATTGTGAATTAGCTTGACTTTTACTAAGCAATAAATGTTTTGTGATGAATAATGTGCTTATGCAAGTTGTTATGACATTAAAGAAAGTAAATAAACAAAGGAAAGCATGCAAAAATTTTCAAAAATTCTTCACTCTATAAATCTTTTTTATAATGCCAAAGGGGGAGAAGAATGTTAGTAGTGCATAGATAATGGGGGAGAAATGTAATTAAGAAATTTGTTGGTCATAAAAATGGATTTTATGTTTCACTTATGCCTAAACTAAATTTCGAGAAATATGCACATAGTAAGGGGGAGTTTCAAAAACAACTTAATTATTTTGTTATTATTAAAAAGGGAGACATTGTTAGCTTGAGTTTTACTAAACAATAATGTTTTGATGATGAATAAGTCAAGTTGATAAGTTGATTGTTATTAAGTGAAAATGTTTAAAATATGAAATATTAAATTGAATATGATTATCATTTAAACTTCATTGGAAATACCCTTAATAGAGATGTTATTGTTCTAATATGTTATTTTAAGTCCTTGTAGCAATTGTCCAAAGTTTCGTAACAAAAGAAATTCCAAGGAAGCAAAAACGTAAGTTGAGGTCGACAAAACAGTGCAAAAGGTCGACCAAGTAAGATTGCACCGCTAAAATGGCAAATTGCCCAACTTTGAAGAACGTTAGAAAAGGGCAATTCGAAGCTCGACTGCAGAAATGGTAGATTTCTCAATATTTTGAAGAGATTAGAAACGACTGAAGTCCAAATTTTGAAATACGAGGAAGCACTTGATCAAGGCCAAAATGGTCGACCGGTATGTCGACCACTAGTGAGAAGAGGTTGATTAAGATTTCAAAATTGCCTTCAATAGAAGCGGTTGATTAAAAAGTACTGAGCAATGACTAGTTAAAAAGTACTGCACAATGACTAGTTTGAGGTTGACCAAAATGAAAGCGGTTGACCTATTGCTTTAGGAGATGAAAAAGTCTTTAAATAGAAGAGCACTCTGTGGAAAAAAATCTACAACAACTATTGTGAAGAGTTATTTGCTGCAAAGTGCTTCTATTTTCCAGAGCTCTCATAGCCTTATTCTTGAGAGAGATTTTGCATCCTCATCTTGTGAGTATATTGTTGTAATATCCCTTGTGAAGAGAGGAGTAGAGTATTTGTGAGTAATCAAATACTATTTTTGGTCTGTGCTATTGACGTAAGAGTTGTTGTAACAGTTGGATTGACGCTCATGAAGTTCAATCAATCGTAACCCGAAAGGTTAAGGTGAAAAGATTTTCAAGGGGGAGCCTTGAAGCGCGGACGAGGCGTGCTTTGCCAAACTGCGTTAACAACTCGATTGTGTATTTCTTATCCTTTCTCATATCATTCATTGTTATTGCTGTTGTTTGGTTACTAATTATGAGATTAATTACTTTGAATTAACTCAATAAGTAAGGTGTTACATATGCATGGTTTTTTTACATGCAATGTTATTATACTCATAAAATATGTTAATATAGTACTTAATGAAATGAAAACTATTTAAATAATTAAAAATTCATATGCCAATATTTAATTATCCTAGCATGAGTATGTGAGACTAATATATGCATTGATTAATAAATTATGGCACAATTTATGTAAAATAATGCACATTTACATGATATTCATATTACATAGTCTATGAGTTTAAGCTCTTGTTTAGATGTCGAGAGTAGGTACTATACTTGTGAATTGCATGAAATTATAATATTTGTGTATTAGATTTACTTATTAGGCTTTTCTTAGTCAATCCTTTGTAGTTTCTTACTTTTCAGATACATGAGATGTAACACCCAAACTTTCATTCTTTAATTTTAACAATGTATTGTGACATTTGAGTGTCACACGTGGTGCATTTTATAATTGAAATATTTGGGAGTCTAATATACATATTATAATTGAGTAAATTGATGATTAAATAAGAGATTTAATAAAATAATAAAATTTGATTTTAAATAAATGGAATTTTGGTGTTTTGGGATTCTTCTTTGTTGTCGGATCGGGTATGAGGTGGAAGGCAGATTTTGTCTTCCAACACCTCTTCCTTTCACGGCGGCTGTGAGGTTGAGGTGTTAAACCCAACATGCCCACTAAGCCCGTCGCTGTAGCGGGCCAAGGTTGGCTCGGCTCGCTACAGTGACGAGTCGGGCTTGGCCTGGGCTCGGGCGATGGACTGAGTCAGGCCTGGTGTTCTGGCTCGCAAGCCCATCGAAGACTGGGCCAGGCAAGCTAGCTCGCGAGCTAGCTGGCCAGCCCTATCTAGGGCCCGCTCCTCCAAGGGCAATATGGATAGACGTCCCTCACTCCCTCTCACGTATCCTACGGCCTTAACTTTTTCTGTTGTTCTTCCCATCTGACGGTCACCCTTATGCGTCCATTTCAATTTACATTTCTCGCGTGCCTTGTACATGGCCCCATCTTCTATTCAGCGTCAGACGTCCCTCATGAATAATGGACTTCCCTCATGCAAATCCTGCGGTCTTAACTTTGTCTATTCCTCTCATCCGATGGTCACCCTTACGCATCCATTTCCATTTACATTTCTCATGTGCCTTGCATATGGCCTCGTCTTTTATTCAGCGTTGGACGACCCTCATGAATAACGGATGTCCCTCACACAAATTCTACGGTTTTAACTTCGTCCGTTCCTCCCATCTGACAGACGATGGTCATCCTTTGAGGCTTTGATCTTTGCCATTAAGGCTAAGGATGTCCCTTTTTGATAACAGACGTCCCATTTGGATAACGGAAGTCCTTTTTGCAGATCTAATGGTCAACAGCCCATCTGATCAAACCAATCCTTCATTGGCCTCCCATCTGATGGCCCCTTTTCACTCCCCTCATATCAATCCTTAAATGAAACCCTCCCTCCTCTCTCTCTCTCTCTCACACACACACATTTCCTTAAATGCAATGGTCAAATGACTTTTGCAGTGGCCTCTCTCTATCCTCTCCGCTCTCTGCCCTCTCTAGTCTCTCTCCTCTCCCCTCTATAAATACTCTTAGTCTCAAATGACTTCAAATTTTTTCACCAAATTTTCTTTCAATCTCTTATTCTCCTACTTTTGAATTTTTAGTATTCAATCGATCTCTCATGTTCTTACCAATTTTCATACTCTTTTCATTCACTCAACAAGGTATATATTACAATTTATTATTTAATGTATTTTTATATTGTTGTTAATTTTACATGTATGATTTAATAGTTTTTGTGTGAATTTTTGTAGGTTTCATATATGTGGAGGTGATCACAAAATTCACTGCACCTACAAACTATTGTTGTTTAATTGGATCTATAATATAGATTTTTATTTGAAATTTATTTTAAATATTTATTTTTAATGGATCCACGTAGTTATAATATTGAGAATATTGATGATGATATTGAGGAAAATAGGGAGTTAAATCTTGCATTTTCAATAGAACAATCATTTGCACAAGCATCCACTTCTTCACCTAAAAAAAGGAACAAAACGTCAGAGGTATGGAAACATTTTAAAATGAAAGAAATTAAAATTGGTGGAACAGTAGAATTTAGAGCTCAATGCAAATATTGTATAAAAAATTATGCATATGTTACCAATAGTTCAACTAGCACACTTGGTAGGCATTATAAAAAATGGCATTTAAATGAGCAAGAAAGGGACCCTATATAAAGATTATGGAATGCTAGTAGTAGTGACACTTTTTTATATTCAAAAAATAAAATGAGAGAAGGAATAGCAAAACTTGTAGCACAATGCGAGCTGCCTTTATCGTTCACCGATAGTGATGAATTTGAAAAATATATGAAAGAGTTTGCTACTCCTAATTTTAAATGTGTTCCTAGAAGTACAACTATAAATGATATTATTAAAATGTTTAATAATATAAAAAATGAACTAATTTCATTTTTTTCAAACACCCCTTCAATGTCTATTTGTATTACCTTTGATTTATGGAGTGCATGTAATGCTATAGGCTATGTTGTTGTAACTTCTTATTTTATTGATGAATCTTAGCAATTAAATAAAAGAATTTTAGGATTTCGTAATTGTGAATATCCTCACACTGGTATTACTATTTATAGATATATTGTAGCAATATTGTAAGAACATTCTATTAGAGATAGAGTATTTAGCATAACTCTTGATAATGCTAGTGCTAACGATGTTGATATTTTTTATTTTAAAAATTATTTTCAATTAGATACTACTCACGATTCTCTTTTCCATATGAGATGTGTATGTCATATTTTCAATGTAGTTGTTAAAGATGGAATGACATATACTGCGTCTCATATTAAATTAATTAGATCTGCAATTTCTTATATCAACGAATCTAATTCAAGACAACAAGAATATAGAGATTTTTGTAAAGTTATTCAACTTAAAGCAAGAAAATTAAAAAATGATGTAGATAATAAGTGGAATTCGACTTATTTAATGTTGGAAAATGCTAGGCCATATTGGCAAGTTATTTGTGCTTTTATTATTGAGAAAACACAAAGTATTAATCTTGATAAATCTAGTTGTGATATAGCTAATACATTTCTTGATTTTTTAAAACAATTTTATCATACTACAAATGAATGTTCGTGAATTAATTATCCCACTTCTCATCTTGTAATGACCCGAATTTTTCTTCCTGTGAAAATCGCGTGAAATTTAAAACTTTCTTTCCTTTTACAAAACAACAGAAAACTTTTTAAATTGTGATCATAGTTCTTTTCTAAAACTGGACCGTTAAAAATCATTTTTCTTAAACTTGTTACTTCAATTGTTATAAACAACAGAAAGCTAATTATGAAAACCTTTTTTTCTGAAAATGTAGCTGAAGCATAAATAAATAATTTAAAGACAATAGACGACTATTTACCTTATTGTTTACAAAACCCTTCTTCTCTTTTACGTTGTTTAACCTAACTAGCCACAAGGTCTGATCGTGCAAAACCTTCATCAACTGCTCCACAAAAGAGTACCGGCATCATTACCATCACCAACACCACGAAGCAAACATGAGCTAATGCCCAGCAAGAAAAGAGATGCAAAATAATGTTTGCCAGTAACTGATTATGTCAGCATGTAATTCACTCAAACTGTTCCTTACTTATGGTCATATATACATCAACTCATACATTGAGCTGGGACATTGGAGGTTCCGTCGTAAGGAGAGTGGTCGTTAGTCGGCATCTAACCCCTCAGGTTAGACAACCTCTCGCGACCCAACAAGAGAAGGGTATAATCTTGAGTCTACCTGGTTAGATTCGAACCACCTCCCCAACCTCTGATTCCCTTACATTCATTTTCTTTATCCATTTTTCCTCTCATAATGCATATGAATACCAACCCAACGTGGCATTCCTAATTGTTTCTATTATCATGATGCATATCAATGTGAAGCAATAATCACAGCAATATAAAAGCATGAGACATGAAAAATCTACTAACAAGCTATACATGGCGATATGGTCTAAAACATGCTTGGCAATTAAAGGAGTCAACAACTACATAGACATGCTCGGTAATTTAAAGGAATCAACGACTATATAGACAGACTCGGTAATTTAAAGGAATCAACAACTATATAGACATGCTCAATAATTTAAAGGAAACAATATCAATATACTAACATCCTAAACATGCTTAATAATTAAAGGAAACAACAACTATATCAAGAATGTTAAACATGCTTGGCAACGAATTGATGACATAAGTGAGCATATGTATAATAGACAGTGGTAGCAATATATATATAAAATCACTCGGAGCATAGAAACGTTAACAAACAATCAAGGAAGACTCTGCTTGTGGTCTAAGGCCTCCATTGGCCACGACTCAATCTCAATTATTACCTATTGTTTCTAACACATTTGAGCACTTTATCCTTCTCCTTTTCAATACCTTCAATACCCAAAGACAGAAGTTCACAGGTCTCCTCTCTATCTCTCATTTCCCTCAGCTTTCTCCTTTCCTCTAGAGAGAGCTTCTCTACCCATTTTTGCCCCTAAAACATTGCAGACACACACACACACACATACACGATTCATCTAAAATAGGGGCAGTTCATCAAACAAAAATCCCAAAACAAAATCTATCATCAAAGCCGAATCCAACGTCCAACAACAGAACCAAGGAAATTTACAATGCTTAGCCAAAAACGTAGAGGAACCTTACCTCTTACTGTCGCCGATGGTTCACCATAGCTACCACTCAGAACCCCCCATCTTGCTTTGCCAAACGTTCACCTCGGTTTGGCGATATAGAACTTCAGCTCGTGGGTTTGATCGCACCCGAGACCTAGCCCATAATTCGTCATACAACCACCTTGCACCGACACTCGCAGCCATTCTTCGCACATCAGCATCGCAAGAGCCTCGCCTCTCCCACCCGTTCGTTGTTCGCTACATGCCAGACATCACTTTGAGGAGGAGATTGCTCACACACGGAGCTTCACCTGAGCCTTCTCTCCCTTGTCACCTCTCTGTTTCTGTTTCTCCTCAAAGAAATGGCCGCATGCCATTTCTTTTCCTTTTGTCTTCAATCAAACCGGTTCAAAGGGTGAAGTGGTTTAACCAACAACTCCCCCCTTTTATTTTTACCCAATCTACTTTATTTTATCTTAATTTCAACTCTTTCCTTTATTTTATTTATTTAATTAATATATATATATATATATATATATATATATATATATATATATATGTATTTATATATGTGTGTGTGTGTGTACGAAATATAGGTATCGTATATTGGCCGACCCAACTTCAATTTCTGACTTATTCTGAACATCACTTGATAATTATTGTTGTTTCAAGTTAAATTCCCCAATAATTATCCAAATAATCCTATTGTCATCCCAGTTGCCAGCACCTCCACCCCCCTCAGTGCTCAGCCTTCGGCCCCCTCAGTAGAACAGCCTCCAACATCGCCACTGCAGCACATGGAGGAGGATGCTCCGCAGGTGATGCATTCGCCCCCTCCTCAGACATCTCATTTTACTTTGATGCCTGGCGAGACATCCAACTGGATGAGTAGGATGGATGAGCTCCATCATATGGCACTTACCTGAATACAAATGATAGAGGAGAACCTTCAAATGGCACAAGTCCAAATAAAAAAAGTGGAGGAGCGAGCAGAAGAGAGGCATCATGAGCTGTTGGCAGCACTTTAGAGAATCAAGTAGCGAGCAGCCCGTATAGCAGCCTCTCCATTGTCCTCTGAAGCAACAAAAGGTATAGACCACTTGTAAGTTATATACTTTGTACACAAAGTCTAGTCTTTATCTTATTTGTATTTGACGTAATAACATGTCGCTGATTTGTAGCACCATTACCGTAAGACACCAACCTTCTCCTCCAGCCGTGCTTGTCGAGGTGCATGAGACAAGTGAGTCATAGCCTCAGGCCCTTACAACTGTGCGCGTAGTACATCTTTGATTTGGTTATATATGTGTGTCTGAACTTATTAATGCATTATTAGTCTGACAGCCTTTTGCCATTTTTGTTGCAGTCTCAGGAATTGATGGATGTCTTCAAGAAGCATGTAGTGGCAAATACTTTGAAGAACTTAGAGACGTGCGCAATTTTTGGGGGAAAGCGGATCAATGGTGATTACACCATCACTATATCATCTTCCTGGAGCAAGTCAGGATGCCAAGTGAGAAGCCTTCTTTGTATCTTTGTTTATAAGCTTTTATCTTAGTACTGATTCAAACTTATATGCAGTGCTATGCGGTGAATGACGAAGATGCCTTCGTCTTTCAACTGTAAAAATCACTACTCACATTAGGGTGGATTCACAAAAGTAACCATCTCCGTTCTCCGGGTTCTCATTAATGTTCCATGGTTTCTAATGCATTGTTTACATTTTAGACACAAAAAAAGCAAGTGTTTTTTATGTCGTCCGTCGACCTCCACACTCAATTCGCTTACCAACAATTGATGCCTGAAGCAATCTCCATCATCGTAGCTCCCATTGACAAAGAGTGGTACATATTTTTGCTTGTGTAAATTCATATTACTTTCTACTTTTTTACTAGCAATTGTTCCCTTTGCATTGTAGGCCGTACGTCATCTTTCAGTGTACGAGTGAGGGGATGAGGGTGATCTAAATGTGCATTAATAAGGTACAATTCCACAAGCATGAAGATCAACCCGTGGAGGGTCTATTGTTTACCAATGCATCAAATAATTTCTTGGACACGCAACTGACTTTTGTAATCACAAATTTGCCGCCAAAACGAACCAAGCAGAAGGCGCCTTTGGAATATATGTTTAAGAAGACTTTATTGTAATTTATGTTTACATTTACGCTACTATTTGGACAGAAAATTATCTGTTTGGATAGAAAACTTAATTGACACTTGACATGTTTACGTTTTCTGTTTATAGTTCAGATAATATCTGGTTGGGAAATGCATATAAGCTGTTGTTGATGTTGCAGGGGGGATAGACTTAAAAACAAGTGAAACTTTTGCAAAATTTTTAATTTTTTTATAGTGAAAATGACTTAAATGATTCCATTCATCATTAGCAAACAAGTAAGCATGGTCATCACATTCATTGCAACAATTTCAGCAAGCTGCGCGTAACACCGAAACATACACGGGATATTAATTTTGACAAACAGCTGCAACTTTTTGAACACGCCCAACGGTTTCTCACGAGCTGCTGCGTCTTTGTGGACAAGCTGCTACAGTTAGTTAGCACGCCGCTGTGGCTTTGTGGACAGGCCGTTGTGGCTTTGTCCACATGCCGCTGCGGTTTGTTAACAAGCTGCTGAGGCGCTTCAAAAAAATAGCAGTGGCTCGTCATGGCACTGAAAGTCAGATTCAAATGAAAAGTTGGTACCTAGACATTAACATACTAATCAATTTCCATTCACCCTCAACAACCAAATGTATGGAATCAATATATCAATTCAAATGTATCAAACCAATTCAAATTTATCAAGTCCAATTTTACAACGATAACGTCCACTACAATCGTATATATATTAAACCTAATTTATCCAACCAAAGTATCAAGGAAGGTTATGGTCCACATTTGTGTATGTTTGTTTTTGTAGACCTTGCGCATCATACTCTTACACCTTCGCACGTGCGGGAATTGTGCCCCACACCTCCACACCAAGCACATGTCATGTTCATATGTCTTTTGGGTTGCACTGTCTAGCTTGGGGCCTCGTCCATATCTCCCGTATTATGAATCCTTTGGTGGAATAATTGGATCAAGATAAGTCACAAGAGGCCACTTGACTTTTCCATTGACGAGGCAGATAAAGTGGGAGTACATCGCCATATATGTTTTCCGGTGATAGCATGCACGCACAAATTCCTCAGGAGATCTCCTCGTGAAGTGAATGCACGGGAATGCATGAACACACGGGATGCCGATTAATTCCCACCGATTACAGGTACAAGTACGCATGTCCAAATCGATAGAGTACTGTTTGTTACCGTTGCTGACCTCAAATTGGGCAGCTTTTGAAAACTAGGGGCTCCAATTTCGACTAGCAAGTTGAAGTTTGGCGAGCCGGTTGCTGATCTGCGGGCTCAAAAGGTCCGTCGAGTGAGCCATCTTTTCATTTTTCTTCACAATCCTACTTATAATACCCTTTCATATGATCTCGAACATGTAACGACCCTAATTTTCTTAAATCTTTTCAAATGCGTGAAATTTTAAAATTTCATTTTACAGTAAATCAGAGCGTGGCGTTAAAACCGGATCGCTACTAACCCTTCTTTAAATTCATTGTGAAAGTCAAATGAACTGCGGAAGAGTTATAAAATCTTTTGTTTAAAACACTACAAAAGCGTAAATAATAAAATAAACAAACATTTAAATTACAATTGAAAGAACATAAGTTCATATAACTACTTTCCTTGTACCCTCTTTATGCCTGGCAAGCCACGAACTCATTTGCGCGTACAAACCCTTCACCCCTGGTTTATGCTAGGTTTGTTTTCTGTTCGTTATCTGGTCATTATCTGCTTATTATCTGTTTGTCATTTGTACCTACACTACAAGTAATACGTGAGCCTAATGGCTCAGTAAGGAAAAGGGTTATGCAATTATAAAATGCCTCTCTTTAGTCCATTTTGGAATCCCAGACCAACCTTTCATTAGGTCATTAATCCGTTCATTACTTTACTTCTTCTTTCTTTGATCCCGTGGAATCCATTATTCTATTCTTCCATTATTCCATACTCGTACTGCAAGCTGGAATTGGGAGGTTTTTCTGGTGCAATGGCATAGTGCTCAGATCTAACCTTTTTCTTGCAATCTAAATCTCTCGTATCCCTGAGGGAGGGGCTCCGCCTAGATTGCAGACTACATCCGCTACCCATCCACTCCCAATCCCCTTTTCTTCTTCTTTTTCTTAACATTTTAACTGACTTATGCATTCGTACCACCACCAAGGTGACACTTCCTATACTTTCTATTAACATGATGCATGATGTTTCACAATATAATATTAAATGGATGCACATACATAAGATAAGCTATCGCTATATGAATGCCACTCTTTTGTATGTTTTGGAATGGGGGCCGCCCAAGCCAATCATTTCATTAGTCCATTCGTCTATTACTTTCTTTACTTACTTTTACTTTGATCCATTGGGATCCATTATTCTATTATTCTATTCTTCCTTTCTTCCATACTCGTATCTCGAGCTTGAATTGGAAGGTTTTTCTTGTGCAATGGCATAGTGGTCAGACCTAGTCTTTTTCCTCGCATCTAGAACTCCTGTAGCCTTTGAGGGAGGGGCTACGCCTAGATCGCAGACCAGATCCGCTACTCATCCACTCCCAATTCCGCTTTCTTCTATACTTTTTCTTAACATTTTACCTCACTTTTTCATGCGTACATACCACACCGTGGCACTCCCTATACTTTCTATTAGCATGATGCATGATGATTCACTATAACATTTATCATAATTGAAGTGCGCACGACAATTATAATTAAAGCACTTGGCAGAGAACAAGTATAGAAGCAACGAACATTAAAGGAAATAGTAAATCATGAAACCATACAGCGTCAAGTACAGCATGCACAACATACTTTCAATTAACAAGCTAACTCTTCTAGTTGATTCCCTAGTCCGTTTACATGCATCACGTAGTTATTTCTAGGCAATTAGTCTAATTTACTTAGTAATCCTAAATGATTAACATGCTCAAGTTAATTACTTTAGTTAACTATTTTAATTAATTAATATGCTTAATTTTTTCACCTTAGTCACTTATGCTAGTTCATTAACATGCTCAGCTTTTAATTAGTTGATTAACATGCTTAGTTTCTAGCTAAGTTGATCATGCTAGATAATTAGTTATACATGCTAGTAGTTATTAGTCAATTTACGTGCTCTTTACTTATTCATTTCTAATTAGTTAACAGTCGAGTTGGTTGACTAACATGCTTAGTTAATTACGTGCTACTTAATGTAATCACTTACTCTAATTAAGATAATTGACATTATTAGATTTAAGTCTAGCTAATTAGATGCGCTCACTAGTTTATTTAACATGCTTACTAACAATCCTATCTAGCTAATTAAACTAGTTAATTAACATGCTCATGAAATACAAGTTAAATATCCTAGTCTGTTATCTTTAGTTAGGTCACATGCTAATTAATTAATGGGGTACCCGTTAATCAATTGACATGCTGATTAATTTCCTAATTAATTACATTCTTAATGAGTAACATAAGCAAGAGACTAAGCATATGTTCATAAGAAATGGCAATAGCGGGATTAAACAACAAGTAATTAAACCATGAGCATTTCTCGTTTCATGCTTTAATCATTTATCACTCCTCTTTCATTTATCATTTCACTACTAGCAATACATTTGCATCACTTAACAGACAACTAACTAGAGCACATTAAGAAAAGGAGGTATCACATAGCTTAACCGAAATTCACAGAATACATTTACAAGCAAATCAACGAAAGTACATCTAAGAAAATCATCAAGGAAATGCAACGAAAATCATTATCATCTACCAAACAACTAGCCAACAACTATCAGTAAGCACTTGACTAACATTAACACTAACATTAACACTAAACTCGCATACCCTAATTAATTACATGCGTCCATATTAGTAAATGGAATTTATAGAACAATTCACCATAGGATACAATAACCAACAACACTTAATAAAGAATAGAACATATGAGGGTACACTTCTTGGTTCTTTATTCTACATCCATCCATTTTTCTATTCTCCATTCTCATCACTAAACTAAATATTTGCAGTAAAGAAAACAACTAACAATAAAGGAAATCTACACTATCTTCGCAGGATTATATACATAATAACATTTTAAGGAATTATAATGATAACAACAGCCAAGAATTCTACACTAATACCAGCCAAGAAAGCAAAAATGAAGTAATGACAGTAAATCATTCAAGAATTTATCATCTAAGCAACTGTCAGTAGGCATTTTAGGAATTCTAACTCTAAACTCACACACACGCTTGTGGTGTAGGGCCTCCTCTGGCCAAGACACCCCTAATCCTTACCTCAATTCTTTATTGTGCGCTAGCACTTAGTCGCTATTCTTCTTTTCCTTCCAATACCTTCAAAATCAAAACATCTTTCATTAATAATTTCTCATCCAGACAATAACCAACAGCTCATCACATCCCACAAGATCATCCAACAACGACATCTAATTATCAACTAGACATTTCGGACTACTAAACATTTCAGACAACATAGTATCCATCCAATTTCAATCCAACCTACATAGAAAGCATATGTATTTTTCTACCCTTCGATTACAATACTCCACACTTTAGAACAACTAGCCAACAAAATAATCTATACATAACCATCTTTTCCCCGTACATAACTTCAATTTACAAATTGAAACACAACACCACAAACAACCCCTTCCAACTCATTACAATTTCTGCCAACAACTCAACCATTAGGGGGGGTATGGTTTTATCAAAGAAATTATAAATCCAATTCCAACAACAGAAAGTATATAGGCCATACAGAACATATTCCATACAATTAATCAAGTTGCAAAACATACAACATAGGCGTTATCCCTTCATTTTATCCAGAAAATCCAAGCCTACTTAACAGAGCATCCATAACAGAATTCAAGGACTAAACAACAAAGAAGAACTCACCAGCAACCATTGAAGCTCTCGGCCATCACTCTAGAATGCATCTTCTGCACTCGGCTCCAGCTCCATCTCTCCCTCAGTTTTTCTTCTCCTCACCCTAGAGTCCACCCAGCTCCAGAGAGGATCGCACCCCTTCTCCCATTTCTCCCCTTTCTCTTCTTTCCTTCTCAACATTCCACTGCATTTCTAGTCTTCCAAAGGGTACTCATCACCCTACCACTGCCCTCTCTACGTTGCCTAGAGTAGAGCACTCCAAAATCTACTGCCTACCACACAGCTACGATGTCTCCAATATATCTCCCTCGTCAACTTGTAGAGTACGCATCAGAAGGAGAGAAATTCGATTTTGCATGAACTGGCAAGCTGGACCATGGCCTCTGGCTGATCCAGCACCTATCACCGAATCGAGGCCACCCAACGACCCGAGGCCGATCACAGCAGCCTCCCAACGCCAAATCCCCACTGCTAAGCGCCACACCGACCGTTCATCATTGTCGTCGTCGCCATTCGTCTCCAAGCATCGCTGGGAGTTTGACATGAATCGCGACCAGACGCCCAAAGCCCAAACTCGGTGACTCGAAGCTCCAGCCGCAACCCATACAATCCATCGCGCTTCCGTCCAACGAACGGCGCCCCGAGCTTCGCCGTCACACACTCCTCCTTCTCCCTCGTCTCGTCTGTTCTCTCTCTCTCCTCATTTCCCACTCTCTCTCTTTCGTATTTTCTAGTTTGCTCGTGAAGGAATGGCCAAGGCCATTCCTTTAATTTGAGCAAACCGGTTCACTAAGTGAACCGGTTTGGTTCTTCTCTCAACCCATTTTAAAATTACCCACTTACACTTCTAGTTTATTTAATTTATTCCTAATTTTATAATATCCCCAATGGATTTAATTTATCAAATTAAATCTATTTTATTTCCTTAATATCAAAATACCCCATTTATCATTTTTAACCCTATTCTATTCGCTGAACCGAGCTATTTCGGACACGTGCAGACGTAGTGGTTTTGTCCGCATTCGTCTGAAAGGCTAAATCCTAAGGCTAAAACGGAACTTCGGACGAGGTGTGGCATCCTCTTCCTTCATCATACCGTCCGAAACCCTAATTCAGAGGTCTATCTGCATTGTCCGTATAGCGTCCGAAATTGTCCAGATTTAGAACAGATTCGATGCGGACGCTACTTCTTTCGTCCACATCGTCCGGACCCTCGTCTGCAGCATGATGAGACAGTGTACTCAAGATGAGAACTTCGTCCCAACACCATAATTCCCACTTTTCTTCATCTTTTTCACACTTAACTCTCATCCCATAACATTTCCCCTCGTAATACATGTCATAAAATGACATGTATAGATATGCCACATAATACCCTCACGTTTCCAACACTTAGATCACATAGCGTATACGGGGAAAAACGTAACAGAAATCACTCCAACTTAGCACTTTGACTACACACTCGGTAATACCCCTAAGGTCAACCCACTTAAAAAGTCGGGGTATTACAGAACATACGTAGAATAGGTTTGTCTCAGGCTGGTAGGATGCAGGCGTTGAAGGATTCGCTGAGGTTGTTGAGGCTTAGGTCACATTTGGGGATGGAGTAGAAAGCATGTTTGGCCCAACATCTCACATCTATTCATCGTAGATAGTTGTAGGCCGCCGAGTCAAACAAAAATAACTTTGCCATCTCTCTCTCAAACTGCCTCTCTGTTGTGGCTCTAGATGCAGCCCACATTGCATCATTGAACAATCTGCCTTTAAATTGTTTTTAAAAATTTTCATACAGGTGTCGGATGCAAAATCGATGGTTTGCTTGCCTTGCCACCTCTGTGACAGCTGACACTAACCCTTACAAAGATTCATAGTATGAGTCAAACATTGGTACACAACACATAACATAAACATAGAAGGCAAGAGCAATTAACCACACCTTTTGTCGGTCAGAAATAATTGTCCACCCATCGTCGCTCAGGGTGTTTAGATCGTCGAGCAAAAAATTCCAGAAACCAGCTCCAAGAAACCATATTTTCTGCTTCAATCACTACTACAGCAATCAGATACATTCCATCGTTCCCATCGATGGTGACAGTAGTGAGCAGCTAGCGCGGAATCGCTCCCTTCAAGTGGCAACCGTCCAAACAAACAACCCGTCTACCATAGTTCTGCACGGCCATCTTGGTACATCCTTTTAAATGCACTCATCTCTAGGTCAATGCGCACTGAGCTTCCAGGATTAGACCTCTTAATCTCCTTGGCATAGGACCATATGAGTTTGTATTATTCATTGTCATCCCCTTCATTAATTTTTTTGGTTGCATTTCTTGCCTTTCTAGCAAGGTTGGGTGTGATGTTGACGTTGAAGTCCTTCCTAACTTTCTCAATTATGGAAGAAATGTCCCAGTTGGCCTGTCTTTTAAATTTGTCCAAGTAATGCGCTACCACCCATTTGGCAGAGGCATGACAACTTTCCATCTTTCTTGAGCAAGTGTGAACGTCATTGTAGAACTTTATTTGAAATGTCATTTCACCTTGCATTTTTTAGGTGTCACGTGCATCCTTCCCAGCAGGCAGCATTCAAGTGATGTACGTCACTGTGGGTGAATTTTATCTTGTACCCATTCTTTAATGCATGATCAACAATTTCTTTTCTAAATTTATTCAGTGAACTATACTTTTTGCCTAGTCCCATACCAGCGAAGTTGCATTTTGCTTGTGGTGGCCGTCTAGGCCTACTCTCGGTCATATCTATGTCTTCGTCACTACTGGATTGACATAATGAACGGAGGTCCTCCTCGTGTAGAGTTGTTGAGACGGAGTGCAATACTATGGCAGGTTCATCTCTAATTCCACGTACCTGATTGGCAAAAAATGTGGGTGTGGGCCCTACTTCAACTTGACGGTTAATAACAGATTCCTCAACACTCAAAGATGCCATTTGCTTTTCAACAAATTCTTCAATTTCACCAAAATGCGGTTCACTTCAGCTCTCAGAATTCTCTAGGGTTTGCTAATCGCTAACAAAATGTCTGAGAAAATCGTTAAGAGTTCTCGTTGTATTTATACAATTCGAAGTAAACCGCAGCGGTGTGTATGCGGCGATTTCATAAGACACCACAGCGGTTTGTCAAGGCACTGCGGTGGTTTGGTATGAAGTCGATGCGGTGTATTGACACACCGCTACGGTTCCTCTATGAACCGCCACGATTCATGACAATTGTTGACTTATTTTTTAAAAACTATGGAGCCGCGGTGATTTGTGTACAAACTTCCGCGGTATCACATCGTAACGTCTAATGACAAATGTAATAGTGATATTGAATTTGATATTTTTTGATAGTTTAATGATTAATTTATTAACGCAAAAAAAATAATAATTAGTTTGTCGCAAAATGTGAAGGATGATGGTAAGTTTGTCATTTTCGGAGCCATGCCCTATGGTAAATTCACTTTAGGGAAAATGACAAATCAACCATCGTGGTTTGCGGTCAATGACAAGTCAACTACTCTGGTATGTTTTCTAACAAGTTAACCAACGTATGTGAAAATGACAAATGCACCATCGCTGTCCGTTAAAAAAAGCTGATGGCCCCACAATGTATGCCTGGAATGGACAGCGATGGTGCATTTGTTATTTTCACATACGTTAGTGGTTAACTTATTAGAAAACATACCACAGTGGTTGACTTGTCATTGATCGCAAACCACGATGATTGATTTGTCATTTTTCCATCACTTTATTGTGAGTGTGTACTGCTGTGTTATGTCAATTCAATGTACGTTCTTTGGACTTCCCCACTTTTACTGGTAGAACGTAAAAAATGAGCCAAAATTCAGGCTGTTTATTTCTCTGGTGATGGAAATTATGGTGGGAGTAAACAGGAAATATACTTAAAAACAAATGCAAATCTCAAGCTAGTTAAACTAAAAAAGTGAGTCTGACATAATTAATCTCCATAGAAATTTACGTTTGCAGATAAGCTGATCATTAGATTCTTAGCTGTTCTGAGTTTGTTTTTTTTGTTAATGGAAAGTTGACGTTTTGACATTATTCAACCAATATTTTCAGCCTCATTGATTCACCACCCACTTCATTAGTGTTATGTTTGCACTTCTTCCACGTATCAAAATTCTTCAACCTCTCAAAAAGAAAATTGACAAAACTGTGATGTTGTCATAAATTAATGATTTAATACATCATTACATTTGTATGGTGGATCAAAGATATTTACTGCGTCGTTGAAGAGAAATGCAGTGGGAGCATTCAGATAATTCTTATGAAATAACGGATGACATGATTGTCCATAATCGAACGGCGAGGACTAAACTAGTGCACAAGTGGCTCATCCCATACTGGTGAGATAAAGATGGATCCAACCTTTTAGGTTAGACAGCCAGGGACCAAACTACCATCAATTCACTTTGCATTGCTTGTTGTTAGGTTTTAACAATATCTCTGCTGACAACCATTTTGTAGTTATGATGCATGGCTTTTTTCAGTGCGTAAACTACAACACACCCAACACAATTCTTATTGGCATTTGGATGTAAGTTGGAGACAGTTATTAATCCCCATTTTTTATTTTAGAAAATCCAACTATAATGAGAGTTGCAAATTGAGAATTGAGAAACTACAAATTCTTTGTATTCGGTGGTATGAATGAGTTATATGTATGTTATTAATCGTGGGTTGACAATTATTCTCGTTTTTGTTTTGGATTGTAAAAGCGTAGTTATTTATGAGAGCTGGTTATTAGGTTTATACAGTTGGGTAAGCTTAAAAAGTTTAGTTGTGAAGTCGATGGCATTTAATTAAAGTTGATGGGAGAGTTAGCAGGTGCAGCAACGTGACCTTCTTTCTTCGTCTCAACAAATCACACACATTTCATTGTCTCCAGCCATGTGAGTCCATTTTTTTTAGAACCAACTATACTTCATCATCATCCCTATTTAACAGGGTTTATGGCTTTTAGTCCACTCATCTTTTGAAGCTTCTTAGCTTCCTTAAGCTCATTACTTGGCTGGAGATAATTCCACATGGGGAAGAGTCATTTGTGTAGAGCAGCACTTCTTTGCTTCTGGGTATCTTTGTTTTTCGCAGGAAACATCTGCTATGGAAGTGACGTGACAATTGAGGTAATTGGAAGCGGAGAGTGCACAGAGTGTAAGAAGAGTAACATCAAGACTAGCCATGCGTACAAAGGTACATTTCTATTTTTCTGCCTCTGTCATTTTGTTTTGACTATCAGTTTCTTCATGTTTGTGGAAGTGGTCTTTGATTGTGTGATAATTTATGCAGGATTGAGGGTGACGATTGATTGCAAGTCAAAGGATGGGGATCACTTTAAGACAAGGGGGTCCGGAGAGCTTGACGAAGAGGGGAAGTTTAAGGTTTTTCTTCCTAATGACATTGCAGCAGGAGTAAAAATGAATGAAGAATGCTTTGCGCAGCTTCACAGCGCATCAGCGACACCGTGCCCATTAATCAATGGCCTTGAGTCGTCCAAGGTAGCTTTCATGGAGAAAACAAATGAAAAACACTCTTTTGGGGTGAGAGAGAAGCTCAAATTCTCACCCGTGACCTGCTCTTCTGCCTTCTTATGGCCTTTTTTTAAGCACCCTTTTCTACCAAAATGGCCAAAACTGCCCTTCTTTAGCCACCCTCTGTCCAAAAACTTTGGTCATCCCTATCCTTTCCCTCCCAAAGTCTTTCCTCCTCTTCCTCTCCCACCCATCTACAAAAAGCCTCTTCCTCGATTTCCTTTATTCAAAAAGCCTCTCCCCCCACCATTCCCTTTCTACAAGAAGCCTCTTCCTCCTCTTCCTCTCTATAAACCACTTCCTCCTCCACTTCCTGTTTTTAAGAAGCCTCTTCCTCCTCCAATACTAGCTTTTAAGAAACCACTTCCGCCTTCCATTCCTGTCTACAAAAAACCACTTCCACCTCCAATTCCTGTTTACAAAAAACCACTTCCACCTTCCATTCCTGTCTATCAAAAACCACTTCCACCTCCAATTCCCGTCTATCAAAAACCACTTCCACCTCCCATGCCTGTCTATAAAAAACCACTTCCACCTCCTTTTCCCGTCTATAAAAAACCACTCCCACCTCCAGTTCCTGTATATAAAAAACCACTTCCTCCACCGGTACCTATCTTCCAAAAACCACTTCCCCCTCCAATTCATGTTTTCAAGAAACGCCCATCCATTCCGGTTTACAAACCAATATCACCAATCCACAAGCCTCCATTAAGGAAAATCTTTCCACCCCATATCCCAATATTCAAACATCCTCTTCCTCCTTTCATTCCTATTTACAAGCCAAAACCACCAATATTCAAACCTCCAATTATTCTCCCACCATCTTTGCCAGTTTTCAAAAAGCCTATTCTTCCTTTCATTCCTATCTACAAACCAAAACACCCATTTTTAAAACCAACTCCTACATGGCCGAAGATTCGTCCTTTCTATAAAAAGCCATGGCCGCCCATTCCTACAATTCCTAACTTCCATCACAAGTTTGGAAAGTTCCCTCCCATCCCTCCTGTTGCTCCCCATTATCCTTAAGCCGTATGAATTGTATTATTTTCCTTTGTAAGTAGCATATGTGGTGATTGATGAAGCAATGTGCAATGGGGGAGTTTGTTTTAGGTTTAATTGCTACAATAAAGCTAGACAATGACAAAAGAAAGATGGATAATAGTCAAGAGATGAAGATTATCATTAGTATTGGGGAAATTAACAAATCAAACCCTATAGTTGAGAGTAAGAAACATGGTAAACCTTCAAGAATTTTAGTTAACAACTAAAACCTCAAACTATGAAAAATGAACGACGTAAGACTTCCCGTCATGTTTTCCGTCCAAAATTGTAGAGACAAACGGTGCAACCATTAATGGCCGACTTCTTCCCTACAATGGCGCTGCTCCATTTCTACTCTGCAATTCTGGTTTCTCTCTAAACTGCCATTTCTTCTCTGTAACCCATGAGTTCAGTTCAATGAATCTTTAATTCCCATACAAAGCTAACATTAATTTCTACAGACAGAGTTTCTTCTTTGTCCTCTCTCTCTCTACCTTTCTCTTTCTTTTTCTTTTTTTTTTTCACAGAGGTATAGTCACTTTTCATAGATCCATGATTAATCTAATCAAATATTTGAAGAAATCAGCAATGAAAATGAAATGGAAGAACACAAATTTTATGTTTGAACAAACATGGTCGATCTAGATTGCTAGAGAGATGTCTGTCTTAAGCAATGGACATTCGTTTTGAATTGAGAGACATCCGTTTTGAGCTAAAACGACGTCGTCTTTGTTTGTTTTAAGTGAGAGACGTTCGTTGTTACCTGAGGGACATCACTTTTAAGTTGGGAACAATGTCGTTTTTATCAATTTTAAGTGAGAGACGTCCGTCATAGGTGAAGGGATGTCTCTTATAGGTCGAGAGACGTCCCTTATAGGTCAAGGGACGTTCCTTCTCTCTGCAATCCACTATTATATATAAGGGTGGATTGCAGAGATAAGGGATTTCCCTCAGCCTATAAGGAATGTCCCTCAGCCTATGAGGGACGTCCCTCTACAATTTTGGACAAAAAACATGACAGAAGGCTTGCATCGTTCATTTTTCATAGTTTGAGGTTTTAGTTGTTAACAAAAATTCTTGAAGATTTGCGGTGTTTCTTACCCTCAACTATAGGGTTTGTTTTATTAATTTCCCTTAGCATTAATCAGAGGAAGTAGGATTTGTTTCCATTGTTCTTATTATTACGTGGAGATCTAGTTTATGTAAATTCCAAGATGGATTTCTCTTTTGAAAAAAATAATATTTCACTGTTCTTAATCTGTCTTAGCTTTTTCTCTTATTAAAAAACTCAGTATCAATTGAAAATTTTTTAGTAATTTCATTACGAAATTATATGGGGTATGTATCAATGGTCTCAGAGAAAAAATATTCAGGAGATTATGAATTGGGTCAACTCTGGGAGGAGATTCGATCGGAGATGAGTTCTGTCCATGATAAAATTTCTCATGAAATTTAGTCGTTGAAGGCAGAGGTAGATTCGCTCCTAACTTTGAAGTTGGTCGTGGCTATGAAGGCTGACATGATTGTAATCTTGGAACAACTGACTCTTCGCACTATGATCCAATAGGGAAGAGAAATCCATAGTGTTGTATGTTTGGGTGAGCAGAAGTGTAATACCCTGACTTTTCATAACAAAATTTAATAAGGATAATTAGAAAGTAATTTGGGGTATTTAGATTAATTGGATAATTATTGGGGCATTACCAATGACGTATTTGTTTGATTATAATTTATAGGAATTTATTGGATGATAATTAGGATTAATTTAGAAGGAGTATTTTATTGGGTTATTAAATTAAAGTTGGAAAAATGTGGGAAACATGTTTAAGGACGTTTCAGTCAAGGCTGCGGTTGACTCCATGGTCAAGCAACTCGATCGAATTACACGACAGTTTGTATTATTATGTTTCAGTCAAGGTTGCGGTCGATGACGTGGTCGAGCAACTCGACCGAAAC
Source organism: Begonia loranthoides (assembly GCA_022433065.1). Classification (NCBI taxonomy): domain Eukaryota; kingdom Viridiplantae; phylum Streptophyta; class Magnoliopsida; order Cucurbitales; family Begoniaceae; genus Begonia; species Begonia loranthoides. The sequence goes on from CM039482.1 coordinate 18,546,096, forward strand.
ATATGGCGGTATACATTTTGAGTTTTTGGTCGCATTGCAGTCGAAGCGCGGACGAGATGCACGACCAAAAGATAATAATTTTTGAATCTATCAAATTTGAGCATTTTTGTGGTCAAAGAGCGGTGAGGATGGGGTCGTGAGTTTCGACCGAAAATACATTACAGAGTGTAAATTGAGTTTTCAGTCGCTTAGCGGTTGTGGTCGCTGTCACTTATATCGACCGAAAAATAGGATAAAACAATGGAGAGAAATATGGATTGAACCTGTTTAGTTCGGCTCAGTCCAAAAATAAATGAATAGCCCAGTTTGAAAATTGGGATTAAGTGAAGAATTAATATAATGGAAATTAAAATAAATAAAATGGAATTAGAAATTATGAGAGTAATTAAAGGATGATTAAATGAATATTAATTGAAGAATTGAAATAAGGGGTGAGAGGAGGAGCTGAACCGGTTTAGCTTGTGAACCGGTCCAAGGTGTTGTTGCTGTGTCAGTTGAAATCCGAAGGGGGGAGGATTTCTGTTTGGCCTGTGGCCATTTCGCTAGAGTGAGAGACACAAAGAGCGAGAGGGAGTGACAAGCAAGGGACAGTGAGTGGGCGAACGCGGGCTCGGGTGGCGGTGTCCGGCGTCAGTGGCAACTCATGGAGCGTCAGTGATGTGCCCCAAAATGCAAGAATATTAATTTCACAAAAGAGCACACTCGGCTTATTTCAAAAACTAAGCAATGACTTTGAACAAGTATAACATTGTGTGCAAAAAGCCAAATGCCACAAAATTTACGGATCTGCTCTAAAATAGATTCCTTCCCCTAAAACAAATTCCTTCCAAGACAGACTGGCGACTTTCAATAAAACGTGCATAAAATTATGAGTTCAGATCCAAACAACGTCAAAGTTGTACCAAAATCTTTGTAATCTAGAAGGAATTACTCCATTAAAAATTCAGATCCAAATTCAAAATATCCACAAGGTTACAAACAGAGGAACAAGTTGCTTGGAAAATTACAGATTCAACAGCAGATTGCGGACTTCACTAAAACATGCACACGTCAAATATTTCGATTCCAAAATCAATCAATCATGTAATACCTCGATAATATTTTTCCCGTATACGCGATGTAATCAATAGTAGGGACAATTAATATATTACATTGCGTATCTATACGTGTTATATTGTAACGTGTATTTATGGAGAAAATATTATGGGATGAAAATTAAGCAGGAAAATGTGAAAGAAAAGTTGTTCTGGACGAATACGTCCAGACAACTCAAGGAAGAGAAATGTCATCCGAAAATGCATGAAATGTTGTCCCCGCATTTTGGAACGATGCATGACGGCTCGCATCCTAATTCATCCCCTGTCTCTAACTAGACACTTTCGGATGCTTGCATACGTTGAAGATTTGAATCTGTCCAATTTCTGGACAGTTTCAAACACATGCAAACACTGTATCTGGACGACTTCCTTCATCCGAATGGCAGATTCGGACGAGCGCGGACGAGAGTGAGGACGCTATCCTTCGTCTGAATGTGCAAATCTGCTTGAAGAATAATATTTTTCGGATGAATGCGAACGAGGCTAGGATGACTCTCCTCGTCCGAAACATTCTAGACCTGCGAATAAATTAGGGTATAAATAAGGGAATTGTTGTCATTTTGCAATTAAAATCGAACTCAAGTAGACACGGAGAGACAACTCCCCACGCCAGACCACGCCCTCCACTATGCCGACCATGCCTTCCCTCTCCGTTCAGAGTAAGATTGTTCCCCTTCTGGTATGACTTTCGATTTAAGCCTCATTCTCTGCCTTTTCTATCCAGTTTTTCCTTCGTGAGCTTTTCTTCCTACGAGAGAGAGTTCCTGCGAAAGAGAGTGAGCTCCCTAGTGAGTGAGTATTCGAGTGTTCGAGGTGTTCTGCTAGTGATTAGTGGGGGTGACCGTGAAGTAGGAGCAAGCTGAGGAGTAAGCTGGGAGTTTGCTGTCCTTGAGTAGTGTTCTTCAACGAGGGTAACGATTGGGTAGAGTCTTGGCCTGTGGAAGCCCTACCCACAAATAGTGTGCGTGAGTTGTGTAGATTTCTTTATTGTTAGTTTCCTGCAATTCTCTTTACTGCAAATGCTTTACTTTGATGGAGATCAATGCTTTAATTTGATAGATAAGTGATGAATGGTCAATGCTTGAATGTGATGAATGCTTAATGTGTGAATGATAATTACTAATGTTAAGTCTTGTAATGTAGAATGATGAACCAAAGAGCACATTATGATATGATAGGTATGAACGAGCTAAGAGTTACCTTAACAATGATTCTGTTATGTTCATTATTGTTTACTTGTTGTAGTTCCCATATATGTTAGTGCTATTTTATCCTATTGTTATTAGTTTGGAAATCTTTGAGATAACTTTTGTGATAGTTAGAAGTAGTTACACCCTTAACCTGACCATGTTTAACTAACTAAAATAATAATTGTAATTACTTTATTGAGCATGTTAAAGTAACTAATTATCTTGAGCATGTTAAAGTAACTAATTAACTAGAATAATAATTGTAACAATGTCTAATTAATCTGAGCTTGTTTAACTAATCCGAGCATGTTAATTAACTAGGATAACAATTGTGAAAATGACCCTTAACTGAGCATTTTTAACTAACTGGAGTAATAATAGTAGTTTCTTCCGTTGAGTATGTTTAATTAACTAGAATAACAAGTTAACTAGAAGAACTGTTGGGACTAAGTTGATAACTTTAGCTAGGAACAACCTTATACTTTACTCCATATGCATGTTGCCTTTAATTCTACTTTCTTAAACTCGATTTAGGTTGTTATCCATGTTTAAATTCTAATATTTGATTTACTTGTTATCCATGTCTACTTAATGTCGTTATACTCTTGTGTTTGTGAAGCATGCTTATTCGTATGAATAGTTAGTTGTAATTTAACTTATGACCTTAGTTTAATAGCATGTCTCGATCGTTGTTCATTTACTGTTGTGTTCTATAAGTTCGAGCATGCCATTCGTTGTATATTGTTCTGTTATGTGTGTTTAATTACTGTTATTCTTTAATATTCGCCGTTTAATTTCCTTATGTTGTTCGCTGTAATTTCTTTATGTTAGTTCACTTTTCGTTCATTTGTTATTTGATTTGTTATTTAAAAGCATGATATTCACATATAGAACTTACATTTGCCATTTTATTCGCTGCTATGATTGTTCTCTTTTATGTGTTTAATTACTGTTATTTATTTATATGCACTGTTCGATTATCGTTACTTTCCTTTATGTGCGCTATTCAATTATTGTCATTTATTTTCTTTATATACGCTATTCAATTATGGTTATTGTTATGTCATACTGTATCAACATGCATCATGCTAATAGAAATAAATAGGGAGTGTCATCTTAGGGGCGGTGCTCACATGCATTATGTGAGGAAAAATGATAAAGAAAAGAATAAATGAAAGAATGAATTATGGTGAGTTAGGGGGCAGATGGGTAGTTCGGATGTAGTCTGGTAGCTAGGCTACACCCCTACCTAGTCCAGAACGGGACTAGCTACACACAGGAGATTAGAAGCTGATCAAACTATACTATCACACATGGATTCCACCAATCTCCCGCTCGATGTACGAGTTATGAATGAATGAATGAACAAATGAACGTAATGAAAAGATTAGTTTGGGGCAGTACCCATTTCAAAAGAACTAAAGAGAGACATAGCATACTGCATAACCCCATTTCCTTATTGGGCCTTTAGATTCACGTCTTACTTGTGGTGTAGGTACATGTATGAGAAAATGATGAGCAGATTGAGAAGCAGGGATGAAATATTTGCACGTGCGGGAACTTATGGCTGGCAAGGCTAAGGAAAGTAAAAGATAAGAGAGTGTTTGGTAATTAACATGCAATGCTTTGCTTATTATTTCTTAAATGAGTTATTTACGCTTCCACTATGTTTTAATAAATCTGCTATGTTTTTATAACTATAGTTTTCTACAGCTTATAACGGTTTTCATAACGGGTATAACGAAAAGGGTTTTGACGGTCTGGCTTTTGAAAGAACTTTGCTACAATTGAAAAGGATTTTTCGATGCTTAGAAAAGAAAAGAAAAATTTTAAATTTAACACATTTTAATAAGGTAAGAAAAAGTCAGGTCGTCACAAATTAGCGACCAATATTTCACAACCTTAAAAGAGTCGATAAATCAAGAACAAAACACAACAAGAACCTTTAATGAAATTGGAAAGAAAAGAGAGCACCTAGCTGGTCCGCAAGCCCTCACTTGGCCGAGAGTTGCGACTAGTTCGGGATACTTCGAAGAGTACCTCTCCACCTTGGCTTTTGCCATGATCTTCTAACTCCACACCTCAAAAATACCTCCTAAGGAAGATGGTGGAAGTGTTTGGTTGAACCTCCTCTCCAAGACCGTGTAAGAATGAGTGAGAGGAGTAGCTTTGGTGTTAGGGTTTGCGATGAAGCAAAAACTGTGCATCGGGGTATCCTTCTCTCAGAGGTTATAGCTGCAAAGGGGGTTCCAAAACTGATTTAGGGTTTCATTAGGGAAGGCTAAATATCTCTCTAACGAAACAAAAGGCGAAAATTATAGGAATGCCCTTGAGTTCACAAAAATTGGGCATGAGGGCTCGACTAACATGCTAGCCGAGCACGTAAAATCAAAACAATTTCAAACAACTTAAACATAACCAAAATATAATTCATCTAGTTGTAATGCATCAAACAAAGTTTAATTCAACATATGAAAAATAAAAAATTAACATATCTCCTTCTAATAGGCGACATTGGGCTCGGAAGTTGGATATGCATCAAACCCACGGGAGGAGGGTCCTAGCTGATTGGAAGTTAATTGTGTCCAAGTGAATACATGTCGAGGCGCTTCTTTTTCATCATGCATTTGTTCCTCTTCAAGGTCCATTAGTTTGGTACTACCTACAAAATAGTAGTTTGTTACATAAGCAATGAGTCTCTTGGTTTGGGATTGGGTAACGGGATCCTTGGATGCATCATTCTCCTCGGGTGATTGAGGATTTGACCTCAAATCCTAAGAGTCTCCCACTTTTATAACCTCTTACGAAGGCCTTTCCACCTGGATCAAATGGGAAAATGTTGTTTACTCCAAGGAAAAATTCCACCGGCTCAGCTTGCTCATCCACTCTAAAATATATATCTTTGACTTGAACCATATTTCCCTTATTTAAAAATATTTCATGCCACCCATTCTTCTAGCGCCCTTCTTCGGACCATCTAGAAGTGGTGCCATTTTCTACAATCTTACGTATTTCTTCACGTAAGTGTAAACAAAAGAGCAAACCTTTCAATGCTTCACAAAGTTTTGTTAAGACATGATAATCCTTTTCGGCTTCGTTGGTGACCAATTGATATTCATAGCCTAAACCCTTATCATTCGCATAAAATTTCTTACCCAAACAGAAACCAAAGATCTTGATGTTTAATTAAGATAAAAAGGAGTACTTTTGTAAAAGTGTGCCGGCTCTTAATTTTGCTTCACCCTCCTTGTGTGTTATCAATTATGGGAAGTTCTCTGCAATTTGTTCTGTTTGAGAAGAACTAGTTTTGTGAATGCATCCCTGAACTTGAATGAAAAGAAATTGGTGAAACCATCATGAGTAACTCTCCTACTAGATGGCCACTGTCTCCCCAACATCAATTGACTAGCACACATAGGCACAACTTCAAATAGAGACTCGTCTTCATATTCCCAAATAAAAAAGTCAACACTGACTAACTTGGTCACTTTTATCGAATCTTGGTCCTCGAACTGATTTTGTTTGAAGGAGTTGGGGTGCACCAAAGTTTCCAATTCTGATTTCTTATTATCTTCAAGAGAAACCTCACTTGTACAACTACTATCAACAATGATAGAGTATACTATTTCATCCAACATGCATTGGGTGTAATTTTTTTTTTTTTTTGGCTCTCCTCCTCTCGGTTTTGCATATCTAACTTATGTTTCTTTTCGGCCCCATTAGTTGTTGCCAATAAACTATCTCCCTTATCTATATGGTCATCTTCAAGGGATTGATCTTTCAAAAAATCTTTTTCATCCCCTTGGGTCTCCATCATGAATAGGGGCCCTTCGGGAGCTTAAATAGGTTCCACTTCCAAGTTTTCTTCTTCATTAGTGGAAGCCAATGAGTCAACTTAGCTTCTCTCATCAACCAAGCATTCCTTTAGTATAGTACTCTTTTGATTTGGGCATTTTGAAGTATGGTGCCCGATTTCGATGCACTCGGAGCAATGGATGTCTTTAGCCCTTAGCCTAGAGGTGTCAAATCTTTTTCTCATTAAAATTTTCATCATCTTCCGAGCAATAAGTTCATCTTCCCCATCAAGTAGCTGCTTAGCTTTCAAATTATTCCACCAAGATTTTATGTAACCCACAAAATTCCGAGGAGGTTAGTCTAACTTTAGCTTTATCCAAAAATTTGTGATAGTCAAATTCGCTCTCGACTTTTTCCAACTAATCCACACACTCTATATCATTGCTGAACCCTATAAATGGAGGGATAGATAATTTCACATGCTTCCTCGTATCAACAAAAATTTAAGTATCCCTTGAGCTATGGCAAACATGGCTAAGAGAGCTTTCACAAGAAACTTCCTCTTCAATTTTGTCACGGCTTAATCTTTCCCTTTCTTTTCTTTTGACACTATGGCCTCTTGGCCTGTGGGTTCTTGATCCTATCATATGTATGGTAGAGTGATCCTCTTGATTTTGTTGGAATTTTAGTACCATCTCCTTTAATTCATCAAGTTGCTAAAAATTTTTCTCGGTCTTTTCTTGTTCTATCTCGGCTGGTGGTGAGCTTGAGCTAGGCATTGCCCCTTTACTATGGTGATAATTAGATCCACTCCTAGTACTCATTCTTAGCACAAAATAGAGTCACAAAGTTGAACAAAAATGCCAATTAGGCTCTGTTACCAAATGATGTGCCCCAAAATGCAAGATTATTAATTCCCCAAAAGAGCACACTCGGCTGATCTCAAAAACTAAGCAGTGGCTTTCAATGAGTATAACATTTAGTGCCAAAAGCCAAATGCCTCGAAATTTACAAGGCTCCAATTAGTATCCAAGATATCATTACAGTTCAAAAATCTCATTTAAAAATGATAAGGAACGTGAGTTATGGGCAGAAAATGGATCTGCCCTAAAATAGATTCCTTCCAAGACAGACTAGTGACTTCCAATAAAATGTGCACAAAATTATGAGTTCAGATCCAAACGACGTGAAAGTTGTACCAAAATCTTTGTAATCCAGAAGGGATTACTCCATTAAAAATTCAGATCCAAATTCAAAATATCCACAGAGTTACTAACAGAGGAACAAGCTGCTCAGAAAATTATATATTCAATAGTAGATTGCGGACTTCACTTAAATTTAACGCATTTTAATAAGGTAAGAAAAAGTTGGGTCGTCACAAATTAGCCACCAATATTTCACAACCTTAAAAGAGTCAATAAATCCAGAACAAAACACAGCAAGAACCTTTAATGAAATCAGAAAGAAAAGAGAGCACCAAGCTGATCCGAAAGCCCTCACTCGGCTGAGAGTTGCGAATGGTTCGGGACACTTCAAAGACTACCTCTCCACCTTAGATTTTGCCATGATCTTCTAACTTCACACCTCAAAGACACCTCCTAAGGAAGATGCTGGAAGAGCTAGGTCGAACCTCCTCTCCAAGACCGTGCAAGAACGAGTGAGAGGAGGAGCTTTGGTGTTAGGGTTTGCGATGAAGCAAAAACTGTGCACCGAGGGTTTGAGAGAAATCCTTCTCACGGAGGTTGCAGCTGCAAAGGGGGTTCCAAAACTGATTTAGGTTTTCATTAGGGAAGGTTAAATACATCTCTAATGAAAGAAAAGAAAAAAATTATAGGAATGCCCTAGAGTTCACAAAAATTGGGCATGAGGGCTCAACGAAGATGCTAGCCGAGCACCTAAAATCAAAACAATTTAAGACAAACTAAACCTAACCAAAATATAATTCATCTAGTAGTAATCCATCAAAAAAAGTTTAATTCAACATATCAAATATAGAAAATTAACATATCTCTTTCTAATAGGCGGCATTGGGCTCGGAAGTTGGATATGCATCAAACTCGTGGGAGGAGGGTCCTAGCCGATTGGAAGTTGATTGAGTCCAAGTGAATACATGTCGAGGCACTTCTTTTTCATCATGCATTTCATCCTCTTCAAGGTCCATTAGTTTGGTACTAGCTGCAAAATAGTAATTTGTTAAATAAGCAACGAGCCTCTTGTTTTGGGATCGGGTAACGAGATCTTGGGATGCATCAGTCGGGTCGCAGGCTAGAGCTCAGACATGCCCTAGCTACTGGACGATGATTGAATCGTGCATTGCGGTGTTCATCCTACCTATTAGAGGTGAGTATTTCAGTTGATTTTGTGCTCTGTAATTCGGTTATGCAATTGGGATGGTGAGGATGGAAATCGGCAGCAACTAGTATGATAAAGAGTAGGGACAAGGGATGCCAGTTCGCAAAGGAAATGGCTGGGGCGGTCTATACATTTCACGTTGGACCGAATCGGTTCCTGGCTTCATCCACGGTCCACTGGAATGGTTTAGGCAGAGTGAAGACAAAGTTCTTTCCAGCAATCTCTCTACTAATTCTCTGCTATGTCAGGCATGGGGGAATTAGTGGGAGACAATGAGTTAAGGTCCAGCGGTGGAGAAGAGAATTAAAGGCTGAAGGGCAGAGTGGCTTGGGGAGGGATGCTATTGTGCTCTCAGGTTCCCCAGGGCCAAACCGAGTGAATTCATGGCAGGGGTGGAGAGCTCTGGTGATTGAATTCAGTAGCTGTTTCCCTCTGATGTTCTATTGGTATGAATCCTTCCCTTTCAGCTTATGAATTTATGGGTTAGGGTATTCTAGTTGTTCAAGTAAAAATGAATTGGAATTGGTTTATGCTGCTGAAGTATGGGTTTGTGTTTCTGTTGTTATTAGATGCGTTTAGTTTCATTCATTGTGATTAAGATAGTTAGACTTAACTACTATTATCACAACCCAGAGGAGGGCCAGACAAAAATGCCGAGCCGAACAACCTTGTCCTTGTAGAGAACCCAATTGCCCAGCCCAAGGCTTGTTAAATTTAGTGGAAGAATTGTAATAATTTTTCTTGCCGCAACCCACATGTGATGGGTCACGGTCAAAGTAGTGATTGCAAGAGTTAAATTGTGGAAATATAATTTACATCCAAACAAACTGTGCATTCATGTCATACATCCAGAATTCTAAATCCTAGAATATTGCAGAAACCAATAGTTCTTACCAGTGGAAGATATAACTAAACCAAACAAAGCAAAATAGGTCAACTGCAATCCAAAGCTAAAACTCCACGAGTCTAATGCGTCCACACTCTAAGTGTTCCTATCTCTACATGGGGAAAAATATAGTCTAATGGATGAGTAACTAACTTAGTAGGAAACTTATACTCACCGCCAAGCGCGTGAGAAAACTTGTTTGACCTTTTTCTTTATCAAAACTTTGATTTTTTTATTGGCTTTGCATTTTAATCAAAACATTTTCAAAATCATTTACATCCTTTTTAGGGAAAACTAGCCTCGAAGGGCTCCGATGAGATATCATAGAAAACACCGTTGTTTAAATAGACAGCTATACTAAAAAAATATCCTTGTCAATTTCACACTGAAAATCATCACTAGTGAAAAAGGAGGTCACTCATGGACTCCTCTGGTCAATTGCATAGAAGAAAGCAATGGCATTTCGTAGACCCGGCCCGTCACTTTGGATTTGCCGATGAGCAAAAGCTCAACGCCAACCCAACCCGTATCATCACCCAAGTCCTACTGATGAGCCAAAGCTTAGCATCAACACTACTCAAATCAAGTCCCGAGTTTGTTGATGAGCATAGCTTAGCGCCAACAAACTCGTATCGAGATAAACCCTAGTCCTGGTGATGAGCCAAAGCTCAGCGCCGACACAACTTGAATAACCTCGAGCCAAAGCTCAGCGCCGATAAACTCAATCTCAAGTTTGCCGACGAGCCAAAGCTCAGCGCTGACAAACTTGAATAAAATACCGAGTTTACTGACGAGCATAGCTCCACGCCAACAAACTCGAATTGAGATAAACTGTAGTCCTGCTGACAAGCCAAAGCTCAACACTGATACAACTCAAATCACCTTTGAGTTTATCGACGAGCCAAAGCTCAGCGCCGATAAACTCAATCTCAAGTTTTCCGACAAGCTAAAGCTCAGCGCCGACAAACTTGAATCAAAATACACCCTTGCCAGGTTTAGGAGTTCGAACCCAAGGAAGCGTCATCACCTTCCCAATCCAATTTTTCACACACAGCGTACAAACATTCTTCTCCACGAAGCAAGAGATATACCAAGGATGCCTCCCGATACTCTGATACCGAGATCATCTAAAGCATCAAGAGGTTCATCGCCCCAAAAATAGATATCACATAACATGAAAAGTATGCACGACATTTAAACATGTAAAACTCGCGTACATAGATATAATAAAATCAAACGTGCTGTCGAACAGTCCCCGTCAGTTTTTATGCATATGTGGTAATCTACAAAATATTAGTTTTAAAAAAAATGATGGTATGGAATATGCAAAGCAAGTAGGTATAAAACCCCTACCTTGACGACGATCTCTCCTTGTATCCAAAGGAGTAGCAACCTCAGGTATCGACTTGAAGTCTACAAACTCGTCTGAACCTAAAACATGTCAAAGGACAAACACTCTTGTCAATGACTCTCAATAAACAGGTGAAAAGATCCTATATCGATCTTGGAGCTCAATCAATGTGTAAATGAATTATAACATCCCATTTATTCTTTCAATTAACAACTCATGATTTTTGAAAACTTTTTCTTTTAAATCACAGTGGAAGACTTTTTCTGTAATACCCCGAAAATATATTTCCTTTTTGATAATGTATTAAATCTAGATGATTTTAATATGTGAATGGTGTATCGCATTATGCGATTGTACGTATCAATTATGCTCACAAAAGTATACTATTATTATTGGAAAATAAGTTAAGTGTGGAAATTAAGGAAAAATGCATAACAGGGGAGTTTCAGACGCCTATGTGGATGATGCAGACGAGGATGGTTTGCGTCCGTATTGAATCTGTACAATTCTAGGACAATTTAAACGGTAGCGGATGAACGCGGACGAAGAAGACCTTTGTTCGATTTGACTCTAGACAATTTTTAGACAATTCGAATGATTACGGACGCGACGTGTGCACGAGGTTTCTCGTCCGAAAGACGCCTGCGGATGGTACGGACAAAGGCATTGGGACGCATTTTCTCATCCTAGATCGAGTTTCGGACGGATGTGGACGATGCTGCGGACGATAGTCTCATCCGAATTATTGGGAAAATCCGAGAAACCCATTTAAACCCCTCCTCTCTCTCTTTTGATTTCGTGTTTTACACGAAGATTTTCTTTCCTCAGCGCCTACAACCCGTCTTCTCCCTCCTTGCAAGCTGGAAGCCTTACACATGACTCCCTCTCAATGGACCACTCTCCAATTGGTGGGTGTGACTACCTCCTAGGTGATTGCCTCATCAATTCAGAGCTGCAGTGTTCAGGTGGGTCTTCTCCTCTCTCTCTTCCATCTATAAGAGGTAAGTTTCCGCTGAGCACCTTGGTATTTTGGCAAGTGTGAGAGTATAGTCCTACGGTGAAGAAATTTGAGTGTGAGTAGATTTTGGTGAAGTGGTGCTCTGTTGTCCAACCGTGAAGTGAAGCAAAGTAAGAAATTGTTGTTAAGAAGTTTGTTGGTTTGATTATGGATCTCTAGTTTAAGTCAAGATGGACGTGAAAATGGGATTTATCATTTGTGTTGCCTTGTATAGGATCCATTGTGAGTTGGAAGAATAGTGGATACACATTGGCTGCTGTTTATTGCTTGGAATTGTTGTCTTCTACTTGTATTAGTTGCTGGAAGAGTTGAGGTTCAGAAATGAGTATAATCTATGAGGATGGATGTGGTGATGCTCCTGGCCTTGGTAAGATGGCTTTTGTTTACTTATTTGAATTCTGTTTTGAGTGTTGCTAGATGTTGTTGGTCGTTGTCTATAATTCTAAATGTAGCTACTGCCTTTAATCTGATGGAATGAATAATCATCTATGCTTTTGTTACTGATGAACTGTGATAATGTGTAGAAGATGAATGATTAAAAAGGCCTCTCTGATTTGCTGCGGATATGTAGATATTGTTGAGGAGTGTTTGGATAATGTTTTGTCTATTTAATTTTTGAATGGAAAAGTTGTATTCTGTTGGAATATTTGATTTGGTTGGGTGTAGGTTATGGGAAGTCAATGCTCCGTTGATAATCTGTTTTAGCTACTATCTTTATCGCCTTATGAAGCATGAATTATTGAGATCAATAAATGGAGAATTCTGTTAAGTTGGAATTGTTATTGCTTGGTATTGTTAGATTGAGAAAATGAGTAATGTCTTGCATCTTTGTTGACTGTGAAGCTTGGATGATTAAGAATATATGAAGTGGACATTGTAAATTATAATTTTCGTGTTAAGGTAGGAGTTAAATGGTTCACTACTCTGTTGGGAGAAATACAGTTTTGTGATAAAATGCCACTTGGTTTCGTAAAGTAAAGTAAATTCTTTATTATCAGGCCATATTGATGGAATGAGTAACTATTATGAGTTGTTGCTAGTTAGTTATGCATGTTGGCTATAGGACTGTTTTGGTGTGTTAAATTATTCTATTCTCTATGAATGAGATTGATAAGGGCCTAATAATTGTTCATTTAACAGTTTTTGAAGGTACTATGTCGATTGACATAATCGCATTGAAGACTCCAAGTAAGTTGATACTTGCTGAGTTTTGGTCTTCGGACCCTACATCGCAAGAGTTAAGATTGCATGTTGTGTGTTCTTTTAACGATATGTTTATTAGACATTTTTATTATCATATAGGACTGTATATATTCACGAACATATGGCATGACATAATTAATATATGTAATAGGCGTGTGGGTGTTCGGGTGATTGGTGACACTTCCATAGAGTAGTATACTCCCACATAGAGAGAGGTGAGTTGAGAGTTAGCTACATGGAAGCTAGGGTTCACCTTTACTCCGTTCTGAAACCCCCAACGTCTTCAAAAAACCAACTTGGTATGGCTTGTGGTGACACCCCGATTGGCGTGGTTCCTAGTCGAAAACACAGGTTAAGCCACGAGATCAATTGACTTACCCATCACCAAACTAACAGATGAGATACGGATCTCTTCTGTAATTGATGTGCTCCAGGGTCCTATCACTCGGAGTCGGGCTAAGAAACTTATTGCTTATCTAACGAACTTTTATTTTGCAGGAACTACCAAGATGTGGGATTATTTGAAGGAGTTTCACAAGATGACAAAGATGTTCCGTTTCATTTAATCACTTTGGTCAGTATTCCTCCCACCTAAGCTGAGGTCCACAATTCTTGAAGGGTGGTGTCGTGAAGATTTTAGATTGATTATTAAGATCTTTTGAATTAGTAGAATTGCTTTTAAGAACAACAATTGTAATTGTTTTGTGTTATTTTGCTTGGTTGTGAGATTTTGAGAGGTGTGCGGTTTTCATGAAAACCTCACCCTCATGCCCGTATTTTTTTACTAGGGACATTTTAGTCATTTGACCTACAATGTAACCTTAGGTTAAAGACCCTCCTTTGTGAGAAAGTGGGGCAATTTTGAAGAATAGAATTTGAAGAGTGAAGACTTCTCCTTTGCCGCGGCCAAGCTCCCTCTCCTAGCGCCGATTCCTCCATCCCATTGCAAGGTTCCTCTTGAAGTTTCTCAGCCTTGCTACCTTGGGTTATTGCCTCTTCCAATCTTCCTTTTCAAGGTGGGATTGTGGTGTGGGGGCAAGAGAACTATCCCCCATTGGAGATTGTTGGTTTCGGCCAACCAAAGAAACGCCCTCTCACTTTAGGAGGTGCCGCAACTCCTTTGTGTTTTTCCTTCTTATTTTGGTGCTACTCTTGAGTTTCCTTTTTACTGGTTGGTTTGTCTATGAAATGGAGGTTTGATATATGTTAGTTGCTGAAGAGTTTCTTTTGGAAGTTTACGAATGAAAGTGATATTTTCGGAACATTGTGAGTGCAGAATCTGTGAATTTTTGTTAACTGTTTTTCTTGCTGATTGAAGCCCCTGTTTGAACCCCTTATGGTAAGCGTCTCTGTTCGAGGCCTTCCAATGAATTTTTCAGGATTAAGTCAGGAAACTAATCTCGTTGATTTGAGCATTATTCGTTACCTGTAGCTCAAGTTATAGCATTTTAATTCAGGACTGTAAAATATGTCTGCTTGGAACAGTTTCTCTAGGGAATTTTGAATCGGATAGATCTTCGACTCCAGAATGTCTTTTGGCCTGGGATTTTGACACGATCTTCGTCCGTATATTGAGTTTATACCCTCCAAATTACAGCTCTAGATCAGTTACAGAGTTGGAGTTCTAATTGTTTGATTATTGCTAGTCGATTATTGTTGATTGTTGGAACAGATTTCCATTAAGGTTTCCAAGCGTCTCTTGGAACCTGTCAGTAATGCATTTGTATGATCATGCATATCATTTGCATTGCATTTCTTTTATCACTTATTGAGTAATAGGCTCATTAGTTTAGGTCTTGTGATGTAGGTACGAATGAGAAATAGGTGGATAGGTCAAAGACAGTTGATGAAGGATTTGCACGGGTGGAAATACGGTTTTGTGATAAAAAGGTCTGTAAATTATTTAATATTCTTTAATGCTTGTTAAAATTCCGCTGCGTTTTATAAAAGGATTTTATTACTTATATTGCAATTTATAAAAGGGTTAAGAAAAGAGTTTTAACGCTCAGGTTTTACAGAAAAAGAAACTCTGATTTTGTAACAGAAAAAGTTTTAAATTTTGCGCGATTTTAAAGTAAATAAAAGCCGGGTCATTATATTTTCATTTGAAAACTACCTTAAATAAGAATTGTATAAATAAATTCATTTTCGTTAAACCATTTATCACTTAAAACACAAATATTCAACTCTAATATTTCATAATTCTTTCTAAGATACAATATTTCCACTTCTTCGAATTATAATAATTCATAGCATCTCGATATAATTATTTAGCTAAACGCCCTGTATATCAAAGTCCTTTGATCTTATTCCTAATTACTGCAAGAGAAAAAGCCTTTGCTAAATTCTCTTTACTTCATTCGACAGTGTATTACAATTTATGCAACATGTCCAACTTTATTGCATCAAAAACTTCTCTTAGATCCAGTCATTCATTCCACCTTTTTGACTTTTCTTACACTTCATCATCGAAGGACTCGTAAATTCCTAACATTTTCTTAAATATGCATCTCATTTCCTTGTAATTCTCTTCCAATAAAGGGTTCTCTTTGGTCCTTTTATCTCTTGTTGCTCTCCTATCAATTGTTGAAATTGCGTTTCTACCCCCAATTTCTACTGCGCTCATAAATCTCACTACTTGAAATTTTACATCCTTAACTTCGAGAGCTTTTGCTATAATGTCCATATAAGGTATCCCTTGAGTACCCGAAATCTTCACACCTCGAATAATTTCCAACTTGAGAGTGAACCTTGTGTTCATTATCGTTTACTAAATACGATACAAATCGTAACAATATTTCAAACATGCGCACAAAATCCAAAATTGTTCGTTCCCAATGAAGTTTATTAAGTTCTAACAACTCACTCGTCCTTATAGTGTGGTTACATAACTTGTCCTAGAAGATTTCCTTAATTCTTTCCCACTCTTAAAACATTGTCCAATACCAGCTCTACATTCACCATAAAGTTTCTTGTTACACCATGGGCACGATCCGACATGAAAATTTCCAATTAGAGCTGCAACAAGTTCATTCTACGCACGTTCACCATTACAGACCTATTTTTATTGTCAAAATATTTGCTCAACTCCTTTTCCAATTCTTTGCCCATCCACTTATGGTTGAGTTTGATTATTCATTTTCGGCTTCTTATCCAATTCCTTCTATCTAATAACTAGTATCCCTACTTCATTAATCTCTAAAGCTTTTGATACTATTCTAGAGTATGGCACGTCCTTAGTAACATATATCATAACTCCTCAAGATATCTTGGCTTTAAACCTTTGAACTAATTTGGTATACTTTAAGACTATTAGTAGCTACTAAGTTTCTAGCTAATAGGGATAGTGCATCCAACTTCACTAACTCACCTAACATCTAATTCCAAGCTATTTTGTTGAGAATACATATTAAGGTAATTATCCTTAAATTGTATCAAAATTATTTCGCTTATGTCTGGAGTTGCCTTGATAGTATCTCAGCAAAATCGAGCATCCTTCATCAGCGTGAACAACGCACAACTAACTTTCTCTTGTTCTTAAATCTTGACATAATCGAATATACTCCCCACCAAGCGAATCCATGTCTTTGCACTAGTTGGAGCAGAGATATCACCTTCAAAGTATGGGTGGCTTCAAACTTCCAAACCTCTCACATCTTAATCATCTAAGAGCCATCCGTTGTTGGTTTCTCAGTTCTTCCAATTCCCTACACCGTTCCTAGAACAACTGAATATGGCGTTCCAATGCTTCTTCCATTCTACTAATCGTTGCGTCTCTTGGATTTACATTCTGAATTGCTTTCCTATTTATTTGTAAGGTAGTGATATTGTATACCTATCCATCTACTCTATTCTTAAAAATTTAAATTTATTTTATTTTATTTATTTGTCTTTTTTTCCTAGTTTCCTTTGTCATTTTATTTTCCCTACAACAATGTTGTATTGGTTACTGTAATGCATTAAACTAGTTGTCTTACGGGAATTTTATTGGGAAGCACCTAGACTTATCACATTAGCCTATAGTCAGGCGACCTATAATCTATGCATAACACAAAACCTCTAATCTATGTATAACATAAGTAATAGAGTCTATCAACTTATAAAGTAAAGCAATATACTTACAGTCAATAAAATATTTCCACGTTTTGACTTGTGCTGGTAGGCAGTATACAGAACCGATTTTAAAACACTGAGCTCTGATACCATTTGTAACATCCTGTTTATTCTTTCAATTAAAAACTCACGATTTTTGAAAACTTTTTTTTTTAAATCACAGCGGAAGACTTTTTCATTTGAAAACTTCCTTAAATAAGAATTTTATAAATAAATTCCTTTTCGTTAAACCATTTATCACTTAAAACATTTCGTACTGTAAAACCTTAAAACATTGTAACAGCGGAAAACTTGTATTTTGAATACTTGAAGAATTAAACATCATTTAAAAATCTACTTAATGTAACATAACACCATAATAAAGTCATTCTTTCAAAAATGTTATTGCCAAATATTACATTTCTTCTTTAAACCTTTTAGCCTAACCAGCCTCCAAGCCCGCAACGCATAAATGCCTCATCAACTGCTACTATCTTTAATCCTTTGTATACCTACATCACAGGAGGAATAATGAGCCCATTGCCCAATAAGGACTAAAATGTAATGCAACTTTAACTCTATGACAATTCTACATGCTTTAGTTTCATATACCATTGTAAGTTGGTTGAGAGCAACCTCTTCCATTTCCGAAATCACCACTTGGAATTGTTTATATTTGAGAGAAACCTCTTTAGTTTATGAACTCAGTAAAAACAGATCCACCTACATTTCCATTCGTTACCGTTTACTATTTTACCCTTAGGTGAGAGCAACCTTTTTAGTTTCCGAACTCACCACCCGTTGAGTAAGAGAAACCTCTTCAGTTTCCGAAATTACTCAAACGAGCTGTTTCTACGTGTGAGCAACCTCTTCAGTTTTCGAATCCACATAAAAACACCATTCTTATCTTCATATTAGCCCATGCAATGCATTACGTATAATTCTATAACATGTCTACATGAATGTCACACACAACAGTTCATATATTACAAACAATGCCATAAACAACTAAAAAACAATACTATGGTTCAACTACAACATTAATATTAAACACGTTCTTATTATACTGTAATGTAATATATCAAATTTTCTATCCTTTACATACTATTTCTAACTTAGTCTTAATAGTATAAGTACTATGCTATAGTATTCACCATTTAAACATAAATTTAGGACCTATACTAATTTTCCTATGTCAATAACCACTATCTTAGAAAAATCCATTTTCATCATAACTATTAGTTAACTAACATAGGAATATAACCTAACTAGATAACCATCATTAAAGATTAACATAACAATTTACATAAAAACCCTACACTTGCGATGTAGGTCCTTTCGGACAAAACACAAGCATTATTCCTTACCTCGTGTCCATAACTTTACTAAATTATCGTTTAGAATTATCCTTCTTGAAACCAGCGTATAAGGCAGACTCCTCACTGTTCTTCAACAGCTTCTTCACAAACGAGCTCCTTCTTCAGCAACTCCTTCCATCAACAGAGATGATTCTCTCTCACTTCACCAGAACCATTCCTTCAAATAGTCATGCAGTTTCTTCACTTCACCATGCACAAAACATTATGTGTATGGCATCTCCTCATTGCTCCAACTTCTTTTTAAACCTTCAACTCTTCCTGAAATGCAACAACTATATCACGCCAACATCCTCACTTTCCTTCACTCCAGAAGCACAACCTTCAACTCTTCCCGAAACACAGAAACTAAATCACGACAACATCCTCACTTTCCTTTACTCCAAAAGCACAAATGTCTACTCCAAATCTCCAAAAGCAATACACTTCACATTCACAGCAACTCTCACTCAACAAATCGTCACAGGACTCTAAAAAAATTTGTCTCTCTCTCTCTCTTACTCATAAACTCCAGAGCACTACAACACATTCACAATACTCACGCCAGTTCCTCTTTAGATTTTGGCAGCGTAACTCCACCATTTTCCAACTCCTCCCAACCTCACTGCCCTAGTCTCTATTTATAGACTTCCAACAACAATTCTTCACCATCCCTTGAAGACAGAAGGTCATTGGACGTATAATAAACCATCTAGGCACTTAGAGAACCAAACTTTATTGTCTTTAGACGTTGATCACCAGAACAGGCGGCTTTCATAATGGCAATTCATCAACTCCCTTCTCGCAGTCTTTTGAAGGTGGAAATGTGACCATAATAATGTTCTACGCATCAATGAAGCATTGAAGTTGAAGACTCTCTAGTTCTAGTGACATTTTTCATCTCCAGACGACGTTGAAGACTTGCGGCTAATCAAATTTAATGAAGGACGATCGACCGTCCTTTGGCCAAACTTCCACATATCTCAAAGATATGATTCGAGGTCGAATCATTTCCAACCCAGAGAGGATGATGGACTACGGGTGGTCCACCCTATCTTCAATAAAGCTTCCAATAACATTATGAAAGTATTCAAGATCAAACATAGGTGGAAGTTCAAGAACAATTATAGAATATTTGATGAGCTTCACAAATTTGCCTACATTCTAACCTTTGACAAGTATTTAATGGTTTTGGCAATCAGAACGATGTCATATCAATAAGTGTGCTTCATAAAGATTGAAGGTAATTCCTAAAGTTTCTAGAATAGGCTAGATCAATAAAATTAGAGTTTTTTTGCTAAAAAGGCCACAAAATAGAGAGCCAATATTGTACAAAGCCCAAGCAGCCAAGCTTGAACACCAAGGAAAGTCAATACATAGAAACCATCCAAGTGGCCAAACTATAGAAGAAAAGGCTACCAAAAGACATTAAGACTTGAAGGAGAAGAAAGAGAGAATTAATTAAATAATATATAAATTAATTGACCTAGTAACTATTACGTAAAGTATCGACCAAATGTGTATTATAGTCGATTTAGTGATATTGTTGCTTATTTAATTATTTACTATTATGTAGTTTATAATTGGCTATTTAAATCTACCTTATGAAAATTTTTAGAGAAGTTGAATTTGAATAGAAAAAGCCTTTGCTTTATTTTTGAAATTTGAGTGATTCCTTTATTTTTGAAATTTGAGTGATTGCTTTATTTTAGAGAAGTGTGTGAAGTGGTGTCCAACTATCAAGAGGAGTTTCATTGGCAAAAGACAGCCATACGGGAGTTACATGTGTGACAACTTACTATTTCTGTCCAATCGACTTCTCTCTTGCATATTTCCAAATCTGTGGTGTTTATTTCTATTATTCTTTAGAGGAGTTCTTCTACATTCACCAGGGAAGTCATGTTTCAAATTTCATATAGAACACTTCAAAATTGAGGGAGATAAGAGTTTCCAAGGCTGAAGTTTCCAAAAGAAGATTTGTGGCAAAATATAGAAAGCTCAAGTCGACTAGTCATTAACCTTCACTTCAGCCAATTGACTGCTTGCGATATTGTTTGAATCCGTAATATCTTTCCCCTTAGATGACCGATCGCTCTAGCTATTGCAAATCATCAGACGATTGAAATTGCCACCATTGCGGTCGTTCTCTACGGGGTGTTCATAAACTGCTCCTTCGACAATTTTAGCCTTGGTCGTTTAGGCCATCTACAAATGATCGACCACTGTAGCAACTCTTTAACAAACTTCCTTATTCAACATGTTATATTCTTAATACCCTTCCGTTGGCACATCACCACTCACATCCTTTTAGGAACACCGTGGCAATACGATAGAGTTGTCAAATATAATTGATTAAAGAATAATTATTTGCTAGTTCAGAACGGGAGAATTGTAGTTCTAACACCCTTACAACCTTTAGAAGAAAGTATGGACCAAGAAAGGATAGCCCAAGAATTCAAAAGCCATAAAAAATTGAAAGAAAAGGCAGTGAAATTTTGAATAATGGAGTAGTCAAAAAACTAAGTGAAATAGAAGATACAGAAAAAGCCGAATATGAGAAAGGAGACAAAAGAGTTGATGAGAGAAAAACCAGGAGTGAAGTGAGCAAAAAAGGCAAAGAGGAAGAGAAGAAATTAGGGAAAAAGAGAAAAACCTAGGGTGGAGGAGAAAAAAAGAGTGAAATTTTGAGAAAAGGCAAGGAAAGTAATGATTAGAATGACAGAGTTGCAACAAAATATTCACTACAATTTCTAGTCAGACCAATGACAAGGGCTAAAGCTAAAAAGTTCAAGGAAACACTTAATGGATTAGCCCAACAAATTTGGGCCTATTCTAAAGAAATAGACTTAAAGATTGATCCAGAAAAATGATCAAGGCTTAGTGAGTTTAATAAGAGCAATGTAGACTAGCTTGGGCCTGCGGCGCATGAGAATTGATTATATCTTTTAGCATAGATAAATATTTCAAATGGACAAAATTAAAGTAGACATTCTAAGCTTTGTGGAGACACGAAGATCGCAAGATTTGAAGATGATTTGTCATTTAAATGGCATTTCAAATTATACCCTGATTCAATAAACTTATCCAATTCAAATTCAACAATTCTTATCTAATTCAAATTTTGAAGATATGGAGGTTGAAGGCTTTTGAACAATCTACCTATAAATAATGGGCCTATTTATTTTATTAGGGAGGTAGATTATTAATTTATAGTGAGAGTTTTCTTTTTGATTTTTTTAAAGAACTTCATGAATTCATTAAATGTTTTTTGTTGCATTCAAACTAGATTTATCACTTACAATCTTCTCTTCTTTCTTGAGTGTGGCATCTAATATTTTTCTAATACCTTTGGTTCTTATCTCTTTATAGATAATGGGTCAATATTTTCTATTTTCACCAGAAGTATACCTTCGGCTCTTATCTCTACATAGATAAAGGATCAAGGTCAGCGGTTATTTTCAATATTGATGTAGAACGATTCTTCTTATATTCATTGAATGCCACTATTCAAGGGGAGGTTCATTTCAGAGAGAGAGAGAAAGTAATAGCCTAAGAGAGAGAGAGAGCGTAATACCCCAAGAGAAAGATAGAGAGAGTGAGTAATACCTAGAGAGAGAGAGAGAGTAGTACCCTAAGATAGAGACATAGAGTAATACCACAAAGAGATAGAGAAAGAGAGAAAGAGAGTAATACCCCAAGAAAGAGAGAAAGAGAAAGTCACACCTCAAGAGAGAGAGAGAGAGAGTTATACTCTGAGAGAGAGAGAGAAAGAGAGAAAGAGAGAGAGAGATAGAGATAGAGTGGAATACCCCATTAGAGAGAGAGAGAGAGAAAGAGAGTAATACCCCATGCGAGAGAGGGACAGAGTAATACCCCAAGAGAGAGAGAGAGAGAGAGAAAGAAAGAGAGAATGGGAGAGAGTAATACCCGAGGAGAGAAAGAGAAATTGAGAGTAATACCCAAAAGAGAGAGGGAAAGAGAGAGAGAGTAATACCCCAAAAGAGAGAGAGAGGGAGAGTAATACACCAAGAGAGAGAGAGAGAGGGAGAGTAACACCGCAAGAGAGAGAGAGAGAGGAAAGAGAGAGAGTGAGTGAGAGAGAGATAGAGAATAATACCCCAAGATAGAGACACAGACAGTAATACCCCGAGAGAGAGAGACAGAGAGAGAGTAATAACCCGTGAGAGAGAGAGAGTGAGGGAGAGAGAAAAAAGAGAGTAGTACGAAAAGAGAGAGATAGGGAGTCATATCCCACGAGAGCAAGAGGGAGTAATTCCCAATGAAAGAGAGATAAGTAGATTATTAATTTTATAGTGAGAGTTTTCTCTTTGGTTTTATAAAGAACTTTGGGAATTTTTCAATAGTTTCTTGTTACATCCAAACTAGACTTATCACTCACAATCTTCTCTTCTTTCTTCATTTTCGCATTTAAAACATTTCTTATACCTTGGTTCTTATCTCTTTATAGATACGGGTCAAGATTTTCTATTTTCACTAAAGTTATATCTTTGGCTCTGATCTCTTCAGAGATAAAGGTTCAAGGCCTGCTGTTATGTTTTAAATTCATTTAGAATGATCCTTTTTATTTTCATTGAATGTCACTATTCTTGGTGAGGTTCATATCACAAAGAGAGAGTGATGTGCACCAAGGACCGTTCACCTGAGCCCGAGCGAAGAGGCTCATCGCTTTTCTAACGTGTTCTTATTTTGTAGGAAACAATCATTCATTGGGATTCACGGAAGCGCCAACGCATAAAACAAAGAAGTTCCACGCCATGCTCTCACGTGGAGCCATGCAAAACCCTAATCGGCTAGATCCACTTTGTCCCGGTTTGGAAGAGCTATAGTGGACCAAAGCTCATAAGGTTAATTGAGAGCATTCTCTTCAAGTTCAATGTTATATTTATTATTTTTGGATGTTTTGTTGCTGGATAATGGTTTGGGAATTGTTTTGTTAGTTTTTAAATCATTTTATGTTTGTAGGATTGGAGGTGCTCGGTTTGAATGTAAACCGAGCCCTCATGCCCAATTTTTGTGTTTTAAGGGCAATTAGGTCATTTCCTTTTGTTGTATCATTAGTGGGTATTTAGACCTCTCTAATGGAAAATTGTAAGCACTTTTGGATAAACCCTAATTTAGAGTAACTCTTTATGTGTGGTGAACCCACAGGTGGAAGGTCACAGTTTTTCCTCTCCTCTACAATCCTTCTTCTTGTTCTTGCTTGGTCTCGAGAAGAAGGATCCTTGCTATCTCTTCCGGCAGCCTCCTAGGGAAGTTGTGATGGTGGTGTGGAGATAGAAGACCTTGGCAAATCCCAATTTGGAGTGTTACTTCCTTGGAGCTTCCGAACTAGTCACCCCCTCGATCGTTGGAGGGATCCGTGGACCAAGTTGGTTTTTTATTGTGTTCTTGATTTTTCTTGAAAGGTAATCTATATTTTCTTCTGCCCTAGAGCTACTATTCTGTTTGTGAGGATTTGGTGGGAATACTTCTTGGATTGGATCTCGATTTTTAGAGTTATACAAGGAAAGATCTTTTAGCCGTAAATCTATCTCCAGCAAATCTAGATCTGTGCTTCGGATTTAATCACGCACAGCTCCGTGTATGCATGACCTGTGGGCAGATATTCGAGTGTTTATGCCTTGATTATTAGCTGATTGTCTTGTAATTTTGGTGTTCAAAAGGCATATGCAAATTGAGATTCGTCCATTTCAACTCCGGTGATCCGATTCTGTTTTTTTGAAACCGTAATCTGGGTCTGATCTTCCTCAGGGCATATATCTGTTTATACAATGATTTTGAAGCTATTTTTTGGAGACACTATTATTGGAATTATTAACTGCTGAACCTACAAATTTGAGCACCAAACCAGGTATGCATTGTGAGTTCTATTTAGACTAATTTTAGTGCTCAGATTTTAGAGCTAGCCGATGAATTTTGAACAGTTTGTTGTTTCACTCATATCTCTGTGAATCTTACGAATTTGAATCTGCAATTTGAATGGAGTAGTCCTTTTTGAAATGCAAAGATTTTGATACCATTTGGTTATAGTTTGGATCCAAATTCGTAGTTGAGTGCACATTTTATTTGGAGGATGCTAGTCTGTCTTGGAAGGAATCTATTTTAGGGCAGATCTGGTTTCGGGCATAACTCTGTATCAACAACGAGCTTGAGTGTGAATTTTTGTGGGATTATTTTGTGAGGTGTTTACTGATTGTCCTTAAAATTTGGGATCTAAAAACCAAATGCAACTCGAGTTCTACTGATTATAATAATTTAGTCCTCGGATTTGTGTAATAGCCGATTTCCTTTTTCTCTTGATTTGTCAATTTGGAGAGAGAGAGATAGAAAGAAATACCCTAAGAGAGAGAGAGAGAAAGTAATATCCCAAGAGAGAGAGAGTGAGTAATACCCCAAGAGAGAGATTGAGAGTAGTGCCCTAAGAGAGAGAGAAAGTGTGTAATACCCCAAGAGAGATAGAGAGAGAGAAAGTAACACCCAAAGACGGAGAGAGAGAGTAATACCACAA
>CM039482.1:18571327-18594734 GCA_022433065.1 Begonia loranthoides
ATGAGAGATAGAGAGAGAAAGAGTGAGAGTAATACCCGAGGAGAGAGACTGAGACAAAATGGAAGAGAGAAAGAGAGATAGAGAGTAATACCCAAAGAGAGAGAAAGTGAGAGAAAGAGAGAGAGATTAATACCCTAAGAGAGAGAGAGAGAGAGTAATACACCGAGAGAGAGAGAGAGAGTAATACGAATACCCAAGATAGAGATAGAGAGATAGAAAGAGAGAGAGAGTGAGAGTGATATCCCAGGAGAGAGAGAGAGATAGTAAAATCCCAAGAGAGAGAGAGAGAGTAATACCCTGAGAGAGAGAGAAAAAGAGAAAGAGAAAGAGATTAATACCCCGAGAGAGAGAGAGTGTGTGTGTGAGAGAGAGAGAAAAGAGAGAGTAGTACCTAGAGAGATAGAGTAATTCTATGAGAGAGAGAGGGAGAGTAATTCTGCAAGAGATAGAGAGAGAGAGAGAGAGAGAGTACTTCTGCAAAGAGAGAGAGAGAGATTTTTAATTTTATAGTGAGAGTTTATTCTCTAGTTCTTCAAAGATCTTTCTGAATTCATCATGAGTTTCTTGTTGCATCCAAACTAGACTTATCACTCACAATCTTCTCTTTTTTCTCGAGTGTTGTGCCTAAAATTTTTCTTATATCTTTGGTTCTTATATCTTTATAGATAACGGGTCAAGGTGTAACATTCCATTTTCGTTTATGCATTTTTCATAAAATTTTGGACATTTTAAAATTCATTTAAAATGTACTTAATTGAAAAACATCATACTATGTTACGCGAAACAATAACATTTAACTGTCTTACAGAAATAGCACAATTAAAATACTTAAAATCCATAATAAAGTTTTTATGCAATTTCAACAACTTTTATTCATTAGAGCCATAACCCGCAAAGTTGATCCACGCATGGTAACACAAGCTTGCATTGCATCACACTTCTTTCATGTTCATCTCATTCAGTTCACAATTCATACCTACATCATAGGAGGAATAATGAACCTATTGCCCAATAAGGAACAAAAATGAAATGCAAATGTAACCTCTATGACAACTCTACATGCTTAAGTCTGGTATATCTGTAAGCTGGTTCAGAGCAACATCTTCAGTCTCGGAGCCAACCACTTGGATTCATTTTTACGTGAGAACCTTTACATTCTCTGAACTCACTAAAAACGAGACTACTTACATTTACATTTATTTACCATTTGAGGTGAGAGCAACCTCTTTAGTCTCCAAACTCACTCGTCCGTTGAGTAAGAGCAACCTCTTCAGTTTCTAAACTTACCCAAATGAGTTGTTTTCTACGTGTGAGCAACCTCTTAAGTCTCTGAACCCACGTAAAAAATACTATTTATTATCTTCGCTATTAATCCATGCAATGCATTACGTACAATCCTACTAACATACATATATGAATGTCACACATAGAAGTTCATATATCGCAAACAATGTTACGAACAACTAACAAACAATGAAAACAATCTTGCTTCAACTGTAATTTAACACTAAACGTATTTCTACTGACAATTTTTTAGGACACATACTATTAAACAATTCTTTTATCATGTTATTATTCTAAACTTTCTATATTCATATTATGCACCCAGACATCTATACTTGTAGTATAACATAACTAATAAATTTTCTATTTGTTTTACTTCATGTCAAGGTTATCAACCTAAGCAAAATGTCTATTATCAATAACGTAAAACTAACCTATTTAACTTCCAGATTTATTCCAAAATAATATTATAATTTAACAGCCAATAACATGGAAGTTAGTTCTCCAAGCCCTTTTATTCACGTATAAACTGATGCCGACACCATTGATTTACTCCTTACCGACCTTCTCCTACCGTTTGGTTTTCTAAATTGAAGACATAACAAGAGTAAATTATTCTTAATTATCAACATGCAGAGGACATAAAAACAGAAGGAGTCATCATGGAATAGAAACCTATTGATGATAATAAAGAATAACAGTAGTAAAAACTCTACAGAGAGCATCAACATGCAAACTCACTTCTTCTTCCCCACTGTCAATCAACCTTTTAACTCATTTTCATCATAAGCATTTAGTAAACTATCAACAAAATGATGTGATCCAGGGTCCAATCACTCGTGCCCGAGCCAAGAAACTTATTTCTTCTTTAACTTGCTCTTATTTCGCAGGCAATACTAAATTATGGGATTCTTCTAAAGAGGCAACTCATGAGGACAAAGGAAGGCCATTTCATGTTGTTAATTGGATCGATTCTCCGCCAGAGGATTAGCTGATTATTTTCCATCTTGGAGTTGCTTTGAGGGTGCGATTTGTCTACGATTTTTATCTCTTTGTTGCTTGCAATTTTCTTGATTTAAAAACTTATCTCACCAATTCTTAATGTTGTTGTTGGTTTTATTTTGCTGGATCTTTTGTTTAGAGAGTTGTTTTGAGAGGTGCGCGGTTTGCATGTAAACCATGCCCTCATGCCCAATTTTAGGCATGTTAAGGGCATTTTGGTCTTTGTTCTTTATTGTAAGACTATTAGGGTTTTTAGGCCCTCTTGCTAGAATAGAAACTCACTTTGGAAGAAAATGATAAACCCTAAACTTTGAGGAGAGTGAGTCCGCGCGCCAAACCCCCCATCGATCGAATTCTTGCAAGCCTGAACTCGGTGGTCTTGGATTGCTTCTTGACCGAGTTGGAAAGGTTGCTACTTCTTCCAAATCTTCATCTTGGTGGAGTATTTGTGGTGTGGAAGTAGGAGAAGCATCGGATCCCTTGGAGAGTGCTTGATCATCGATCAAGCCGAATGAACTCATCCCTCTCACAGTAGGAGGATAAAAAGACTCTTTGGTTATTCTTGTTATTTCGTATTCCTCTTAAAGGGAATCATTGTTCTTGCTGTTTGGTAATCAAATATCTTGAGTTCCCTGCCCAAGAATAGTATTCTTATTGATTAGTAAGTGATTATTTTCGTTTGGTTGAAGATTACTTTTTGGCCGCTGAACCCCTCCCCCGCTCGGCCGATTCTTGGCAAGCCTGAACTCGGTGCTCTTGGATTGCTTCTTGACTGAGTTGGAAAGGTTGCTACTTCTTCCAAATCTTCATCTTGGTGGAGTATTTGTGGTGTGGAAGTAGGAGAAGCATCGGATCCCTTGGAGAGTGCTTGATCATCGATCAAGCCGAATGAACTCATCCCTCTCACAGTAGGAGGATAAAAAGACTCTTTGGTTATTCTTGTTATTTCGTATTCCTCTTAAAGGGAATCATTGTTCTTGCTGTTTGGTAATCAAATATCTTGAGTTCCCTGCCCAAGAATAGTATTCTTATTGATTAGTAAGTGATTATTTTCGTTTGGTTGAAGATTACTTTTTGGCCGCTGATCTGTTCTGAATTATTCACTGCTTGGATCATCGGATTGGTGCCTGAATTTGAACGACTTGCCGTTATCTTTTTGAACTAATTTTTGGCTGAGATCTTATTTGTGTTGTTGCGCTGGATTTTTGATATGTCATTTATGAACGAGTTGTTTTGTTGACCTCCAAATTACAGCTAATTCTCACGTCTAGATTGGGAGTTATTTCTGTTTGAAGTTTTGTGGACAGAAAATTACAGATTATTGTGGTCGATTTAATCAAGTGCTCTTTGTGATTTTTGGAGCACATCATTTGGTATCAGAGCCTCGCTCGCGTTTTTGTTGTTTTATTGAGACTATAAATTGATAATCATGAGTACTAGAAGTGAAGCTCAGTATCATAATAATAGGGAGACAAGAAACAATCCGGCTGCACCACCCGAGGAAGTTCATGAACAAGCCGAGCCTAATGTGCATGGTAGGTTAGATGAAATGTTTGACATGATTCTTAAGCTTCAACAAAGTTAGCAGCCTCCGACAATGATCAAGTGCGAGGTCCTAGAACTCCGAGGCCTAGAAGAAGACTTAGTACTTCTATTGAGTCACGTGGTCATGGTGCTAGGTAAATGTTGAATAACTTAAATGAAAAATTTTGATGTGGAATTTAAAAAAAAAAAAATTAAGGAAACGGGGCTTTACTCGCACCACTCCCAAGAAGGAAGCAATTTACTCGATGTGGAACCCATAGGGAAAAACAACGTTCCATACTCCCACGAAGCAAGAGACTTTACCAAATGAGGGTCAACAACAGCTCTCATTACAAGATAGGTTTTGGAAGAATCCAATACACACCATCTTATCGAATGAATGACTCCAAGTATAGAACACGAATGTTGCCTAAACAACTTGAAACACAAGAACGCCGGAAGGATCTCAACATGAAAAACAACGGTGCAGAGTATCAACAGGTTATCCATGGATCACTAATACACTCAACACAAGGAACAAACAACAGAGATGAAGGACACTGTCTAAGCGAACCAAACAACATCCAAACAGATTTGCAGAGAACGAGATCGAACCACTATGGTCCCTAACGTACAAAAGCGCAGAAGGTCTAAAATACGCTGAGGAAGCTAAAGAATACAATTTTGCTACAACAATTCATGATACATCTGACCAGGAACATCACCGTCCCACCCATCAGACTTCTCTAACAAGACAAGCACAACGCTCACAAAGGACGAGCACGTGACTTATGCAGCTATACCACCCATACAAAAGTGGATCTGAAACACACCGTCCTAGCAGAGGAATGGTTTATAATGCAAAACCTGACATAGACCAAAATGAGTAACAACTTTCTACACCGGAAAGCTCATTACATAAGAAACAGCAACGTCAAGTATCCGCGAGGTTTTCACTAACCACCGACAAAACTGACAATAGATGCAGAACAATGAAAACGGCAAAAGGCAATCATCGAGATCGAATGCTCTTCTAATAGAACGACTGACACAAGGATGGAGACTCTAAGATCCTCCGACATATCAAAGACGTAGGAACCCTAAGGCAAAACAGGGATAATTCCAAAGCGAGCACTTGGATTTTGACTAAGCTGAAGCATTTCTGTCCTATTGGTCAGATTCCAACTTGCAGAACAAACGTGACAGTCATAGAAAACAAACGCGTGACCATCACGGCAACTCAACTCATTTCTAAGTGAAGCAAATGAGCCTTTGTGAAGGAAGCCTCCGTTGTAGTCTTCGGAACACCCATCGGATGACTATAGTTCCCAAACTAAATATTTCTAACTTACGTGGAGGTCTACATTAACACGAGAACACTCATTGAATAGGCACATCCAAAAACCTAAAACAACAGTCTCTGAACCACGAGAACAGATACAACAATAATTCGATTTAGGGAACACAAACCAAAATTTCCAACTAAACTAACAATTTCAAACAACCCAGACAAGCTTAGGAACCCACGAGGAACCGAGACGCAAAAATACTTTTAGGGAAGAGATTTAAACTTAGACCCACACAAACCCACATGAAGAGATAAGCCAAAAGGAAATGTAGAACCATACTCTGATACAATAAAATTCTATCACGACCTAGAGGCAGGACGAACAGAACCGCCGGGTTTGGACAGAACCTGGTTATACAGCCCAAGGCGTGAATTTTTATACGAAAGTCTTAACGAGAACAATATGAAGCCAAAACCCAAATCATATGGGTCAAGGTCTACAAAGTGATCAACAACAAACATGATAGCATAATAAACGAAAATAGTGTGCAAGAATTAAATCAAAAAACAGCAAAACTAAAACTTCAACATACAAGGAACAGAGGGATTGAACCGACGAACCTCCACCCATCCACGGGGCAATCGAGACACCCACTAGAGAACACCAGCATCACGTTGCTGCCATATGTACACGACCAGTGCACCTAACCTACACCCTTACATGGGGAAAAATATAGTTTAATGGGAGAGTGAGAAACTCAATAGGGAAATCTATACTAAATGTAATGCATGCTAAAACTATTTTACTCATCTTTTGAAAACCATTTCATGCTTCTCATTTACTATACATAGATTTTAAACATTTAAAATCTCTTTATCATTTTAATAAACCGACCCATGGCCCTCGGTATGGCTTTCTTCAAAAACCGTTGCATATATAGACAGCTATAACTGTATAATATGGCAACATCATTTTTCGTATGAAAACGTCATTAGTGAAAAGGAATGGTCACACAAGGACCCATCCGTCACTCTTCATCGAATGGTCATATAATCTCTCAGATGTGCCGATGGGCTGTAGCCAGTGCCGATACTATCCGAAGATCCAGCACATTACTTGAGTTGCCAGTGAGCAAGCTCCACGATGACATAACTCATGTAACGGCCCAGATATGCCGACGACCATACCCATCACCGATACGATCGAAAGATCTAGTGCATAGTTGCTAGCAAGCAAGCCCCGCGACAACAAAACTCATGTAAACACCCAGATGTGTCATCGGGCTGTAGCCAGTGCCGATACAATCTAAAGATCCAACGAATTTCCTAAGTTTTAGTCAATTAGCTCAACGGCGACACAACTTAGGTAACCGCCAAGCACATGTCACAAAAGGTGGCTATCCGCAAATAGCAACACCTCATAAGGCAGGAAAGAATACCATTGATGGAAATTCGAAGATCCAGCACGTCACCCATATTGCTGATGAGTAACTCAATGATGACATAACTCGTATAATCGCAGTAACAGATAAGGTTGCTCACGATAGACCACTTCTCTACTAGAATACCTCTGTGTTCCAAATTGACGAGGGTTGCCGATGAGCAAGCTCAAACCGTCACGCCACCCGTCAACATTGAATGATACTAGGATTGGCTAATATTCGCGACTGACAAAACAACCAACTTCGTGTGACAAATACCCTAGACAGGTTATGGGACTCCAATCCAAGGAAGCGTCATCACCTTTCTATCTCCACTATCAACTTTCAAGACTTGCAATCTTAAGACACGTCACCAATGCCCATCCTCTTTTTCCCACCTCTAGGCCCAAAAAACCTGAGTAGATGTCATGAATGCCCCATTACCATTTCACATGTAAAAGGATCAATCTTCACGCACCAGAAGATTGCACGGGGATAGCCTCATGATACTTTAGCGCTGGAGTGCCTAAAACATCAAGAGGATTCATCCTCCCAATGTACATAACCAATCTTCTCACAGTAGAAGATTTGGCAAGATAGCCTCGTGATAATTTAGCGCTAGAGTGCTTAAGGCATCAAAAGGATTCATCCTCCTAATGTACGTATCATGTAACCCATCTTCTCGTAGTAGAGATGCCACCGGATAGCTTAGTGATGCTTTATCGGTAGAATGCCCCAAACATCAAGAGGATTCATCCTTCCAACACATGCACCATTATCACATTATCAATATGGCAGAATATCAAGAATAAACCATATATAAAATGTAAACGTGGAAAAACATATGTATACGTAAAAACTGACGTGCTGTCGAGCATTCCCTATCAAGTTTTTAGTTGTGGTATCCCACAAAATAGCAGTTTTGAAAACCATATTGCAATCCAGTGCAGAAAGTATAAAAGATCCTACCTTGATGACGACTATGACACGCTTACCGACAAACCAACTCCACGCGCTATCGTAAGTGAAAACTCGAATCATTTGACACCACCAGAACCCACAACAACGCATCACAATGGTCAACCGAGACCACTCAATAGTTGTCGAGGAAAAGCGAATGTCAACAAAATATTGTAACCTCGACCAAACTAAACAACAGTCAACCGAGACACTCCAGTGCTGACGAGACATATCGACGGTCAACTGAGACCTCACAACAGTCGATACGACACGCTCGCAACCTTCTAAGACTCAAAAGTCAACAAAAATAGGAATCTAATATGGCAATGACAACTCCGAAGAATTTAGAAAGAAATAAATTCTCGGTTTCAACCATAAACAGAGAGCATAAATATTCATCTATAAGTATATCAAACAGTAACCAAGGAATGTTGAATGACAAATAAAGCTCAAACAACGAGACATCATTCTCAACCACATCTATCTAGGGCAACATTTATCAACGATGTCTAATAGGCAGGAATAAACAAACAGAGAGCATGAAGCAACCACAACCAACAAAACCCATTTGGCAAAAAAACCAAACAAGGAATGCAACTACCAATTGTAGAACAAAAATTGCAAATAATTTCCAACTACAATCCTTATAACTAAATCCTCATCAACATCTATTTAACTATAACCATAATAGAGTACTACAATCCAATTTAACATAGTTTGGTTAATCTAAGATATCCATCAAAATAGTAATTTAAACAGAGAATAATCCAATCACCGTAACCTAAACATCTTATAATATTCGGCAAGTAGAGGCCAAAGGGCAGAAGAGGACCTAAGTCAACAGAGAATGGTTTCCCAACATTGACTATCAAAACATAAGTAAATCCCATCACTCAACCATATAATTATATAGGAAACCAAATTTTCAATTAAAACCGAGGCAAAGAACAAGGACCAAGTTCATCCCTCACGGTGATAATCGAAGCATAGAATATCAAAGCAACAAAATTTATCGAAGCACTAAGCAAATTTCATCAAAACAGAACAAACGCACAAAAACCCTAAATTTTCTAGATTTGTCCGAGAGATACTTACCCTAACTGAAGGAATGGCGGATTGAGGATCAGCCCTGCCTTTTTGGAATGGTCTCAGATGGAGCATCGCCGTCAGCCGCGAACGAACGTTTTCGGCTCAGTTCACCCTTGCCATTGGCCGAAGTGACGCTCCTCCCCTTGCTTGGGATACCCTGGACGACTCGCTCGCAATCGAAGACCCGCCGACCACCTGTAGCTTTTGCCGGCCTTCGCACAAATCCACTCCCTCACTCTAACTCAACCTGTCGCGAAGCCCTCCCCCTCTCGCTGCGATTGAAAGAAGATGAAGAAGAAGAAAAGGAAGAAGATTCTGTCTTCTTCTCCTTCTTTTCTTATTTAAAAAAATAAAACTTAATTTATTAATATAATATAACATACTATAAATTTTAAAAAAAACATATATTATATATTACATTATCTAGATTTAAAAAAAAATTGATTCATTTAAAACGCCAATAAAAAAATTATTTAGTCAAAGTAATTTACCAAAAATGTTTCTGAAAATAAATTCCCGCTGGAAAAAACGTAATTGAAATGCTTTACGAAAAAAAGTACATGTCGCTACTACCCAACAAAGAAGGTCAGCTCTTCCACATGCAACCAATTATTCAAGAAAAATTTACACATGATATTTTAAAATAATATAAAAATTCCCAGATTTTATAGGTAGTATTCCAAGAGAGAAAGAGAGTCATACCTCAAGAGAGAGGGATTAAAACCCTGAGATAGAGAGTAATACCCCGAGATAGGGAGAGAGGGAGAGATAGGGAGAGACAGGGAGAGAGAGGGAGACAGTGTAACAGATTGAGAGAGAGGGAGAAATTGAGAGAAAGAGATTAAGAACTACGCCAAGAGAGAGAGATAGAGAGACAGAGAGAAAGATTAATACCCCAAGAGAGTGAGAGACAAAGTAATACCACAAGAGAAAGAGTGTGATAGAGAATAAGGGAGAGACAAAGAGCAATACCTTAAGAGTGAGAGAGAAAGAGAGGGATAAAGAAAGAGAGAGAGAGAGAGTAATAACACAAGAGAGAGAGAAAGAGAATAATACCACAAGAGAGAGAGAGAGATATTGTGTGAGAGATAGAAAAAGATTAATAACCCAAAGAGAGAGATAGAAAAAAAGAGAGAGAGAGAGAGAGTAAGAGAGAGAGAGAGTGTGTGAAATATGGAGAGAGAGAGAGAGACAGAGTAATACCACCACAGAGAGAGTGTGATAGAGAATGAGAGAGAGAGAGAAAGAGCAATACATTGAGAGAGAGAGAAAGAGAGGGATAGAGAGAGAGAGTAATAACACAAGAGAGAGAGAAAGAGAGTAATACCACGAGAGAGAGAGAGAGAGAGAGAGATAGAAAGAGATTAATAACCCAAAAGAGAGAGATAGAAAAAGAGAGAGAGAGAGTAAGAGAGAGATAGAGAGAAAGTGTGAGATATGGAGAGAGAGAGACAGCAAGAGTAATACCCTAAGAAAGAGAGAGAGTGAGAGAGAGAGAGAGAATATTACCCCAAGAGAGAGATAGAAAGAAGAGAGAGTAATAGCCAACGAGAGAGACAAAGAGATAAAGAGAGAGAGAGAGTCAGAGAGAGTAATACCCCGAGAGATAGATAGAGATAAAGAGAGAAAGTAACTCCCTAATACAGAGAGAGTAATACCCCAAGAAAAAATTAGAGAGAGAGAGTAGTATCCCAAGAGAGAGAGAGAGCAAGAGTAATATGCCAAGGGATAGAGAGAGAGAGAGAGAGAGATAGTAATACCCCAAGAGAGTGAGAGAGTAATACACCAAACGAGAGAGAGAGAAAGAGATATATATATATATATATATATATATATAGAGAGAGAGAGAGAGAGAGAGAGAGAAAGATAGAGAGAGAGAAAGAGTAATACCCGAAGGGAGGGAGGGAGAAAGGGGAGAGAGAAAGAGTCAGAGAGGGAGAGGGAATGAGAGAGAGAAAAAAGATTAATACCCAAAGAGAGAGAGAGAGTAATATCCAAAGAGAGAAAGAAAGAGTCATTCCACCAGAGAGAGAGAGAGAGAGAGAGAAAGATAGAGAGAGAGATAAAGAGAGGAAGAGAGTAATACCCCTAGAGAAAGATAGAGAGAGAGACAGTAATACTCAAAGAGAGATACAAAGTAATACCAATAGAGAGAGAGGGAGAAAGAGTGAGAGAGAGGTAGAGTAATACCCCAAAAAGACAGTGAGAAAGAGAGATAGAGAAAAAGGATAGAGAGAGTGTGTGAGAGAAAGAGAAAGAGAGAGAGAGAGAGAGAAAGGGAGAGAGAGAGAGATAGAGTAATATGCCAAGAGATGAAGATAGAGAGAGAATGATAGTACCCCAAGAGAAAGAAAGAGTAATACACAAAGAGAGAAAGAGAGAGAGACAATAATACTCCAAGAGAGATAGAGATAGAGAGAGAGAAACTACTATCCAAAGAGGGAGAGAGAGTAAAACCCTAAGAGAGAGAGAGAGTAATGCCCCAACAAAGAGAGAGAGTAATACCCCAAGAGAGAGAAAGAGAGTGCATAATACGCCATGAGAGAGAAAGATGGAGAGAGAGTAATAACCCATGAGAGGGAGAGTGAGTAATAACCCAATAGAGAGAGTGAGTAATACATGAAGAGAGAGAGAGAGAAAGAGAGAGAGAGAGATAGAGAAAGAAAGAGAGACAAAGAGGGAGAGAGATAGAGTAATACCTCAAGAAAAAGAGATTGTAAGAGAGACAAAAAGAGTAATACCCTAAGATAGAAAGAGATTGAGAGAGAGTAATACCCCAAGAGAAAGCGAGGGAGTAATACCATGAGAGAGTGAGAAAGAGAATGAGAGAGATTAAGATAGAGAGAGTAATAACCCAAGAAACAGTGAGAGAGAGAAAAGAGAGTGATAGATAAGGAGAGGGTGAGAGAGATAGAGAGAGACAGAAAGACTAATACCCCAAGAGAGAGAGAGAGAGAGATAGAGAGAGATAGAAAGACTAATAGCCCAAGAGTGAGAGATAGAGAATGAGAGAGAGTGTGTAATACTGCCAAGGGATAGGAAAAAAAAAGAAAGAAAAAGAGAAAGAAAAGAGAGATAGAGTAATACTCCAAGGAAGAGAGAGAGAGAGAGAGAAAGTAATACAACGTGATAAAGAGAGAGTGAAAGGGAGAGACAGAGTAATACCCGAAGAGAAAGAGATAGAGAGAGAGAGGAGAGACATTGAGTTAGAGAAAGTAGTACCCCAAGAGAGAGAGAAAGAAAGAGAGAGTAATACCCCAAAAGAGAAAGGTTGAGAGAGAGAGAGTAATACCCCAAGAGAGAAAGGTTGAGAGAGAGAGAGTAATACCCAAAGAGAGAGAGAGAGATGGGAGAGATCGAGAGAGAGAGAGAGAGAGAGTGAGAGAGAGTAATACGTAGAGATATAGAGAGATATAGAGGGAGAGATAAAAGTTTTACCCTAAGAGAGAAGGAGAGAGTGTGAGAAACAGAGAATAAAACGACAAGAGATAAAGAGAGAGAAAGAGAGATTGTAATGCCCTAAGAGAGAGAGAGAGAGAGTAATAACCCAAGAGAGCGAGAGATAGTAATATCCAAAGAGAGAGAAAGAAAGAGAGTGTAAAACCTGAGAATTTTGCAGAGAATAAATTCCACGTGTAAATTTTTCGCATTAAAATTGGTCATAAAGTTGAAAAATTAATATGAATTGTCTCGTAGTGACCACATGTGAAATTTTTGTAAATTAGTCAAATCAGTGAAATTGGATATTACTGAGCGATCAAATAAAGTAAGAAAGGAAGTTGAAAAAGTTAAAAGATTGTTGTCAATTTGTGTTCAAAGCAAATCAGGATTTAAGTCGGGGATTAAAAATTTCAAACGAAGAATTTATTTAAGAAATGAAATTGGAAAATTAAATTTGACTGGCAAACGTTGTTAGATGAAGTTTGAAATAAATCGGAAGTAAGAACTAATATTTTGATGTACTGTATCTACGTTGATGCTTAGGAGTATTTATGTAATTAAATTGACAAGTGAAAGTTAAATTAAATTAAGTTTGAATTAAAATGGAATTAATGAAGTAAAGTGAATGGATATGGAGTAAGTGGGAGACCATGGAAGACACGTGTAAAAAGGAGATAGTGAAGTAGGAGTGAAAGAGGATTGATTTGATTAAAATAGAATAAAGTAAAATGGAGGAAAACGGAATTTAAAAAAGAAGATGAATGTACGTAAGAGAGATAAAAGAATAAAGGAAAAGAAATGAATAACAAGGAAATTTATTTAAATAAGGAGAGATAAGAAAGTAATTAAATTAAAAGACAAATATTAGCGTTTTGAAAGAAAAGAGAAGGGCACTGTTTGAAGGAGAATAAAAAGGGAAAGGAAAGTGATTAAAAATAAAAAGAAGAAAAGAAAGGTGGGAGAAGAGAAGCTGCAAGGGAGAGAGTTTGGGAAGAAAAGAAATAGGGCAACATTTTCACCTTCCCTATTTGTTTTCGGGTGAGAGAGGAGGGGGAGACGCAGATAAAAAAAAACTTGGAGAGGGACGAACCAGTAGGCCGATGATTTTGGCGATAGGAGCTTTTGTTCGTTCAAGCTTTTTCGACTGCGAGCGAGTGTGTCGTCAATTTGAGGAAACTTCACAAGGAATCACCAATTCCGGTGATTTGGGCGACTCCGTCGGAGGGTATTCTGAGCAAGAGGCATTCTTCCATTCTCTAATTGAGGTAAGAAATTTTGTCGTTATTTTTTAGCCTCTCAACCTTATTATTTTTGTCTCTGCTTTGCTACGATTTTACGATTTAGATTTCGATTTTGTTGGCCAGTTTCGGTTCGTTTAGTGTGTTGACAAAAATCACTCCCGAAAGATGCGTAACTTGCTTGTTGTGCTATGGCTATGTTCAATATCCCATTAGATTTCAACATTTAGGTCTTGTTTTGCTACTGCCTTTATAGAAATATGTTGGATGATATTTGGATTGTTTGTTCATGGTTATATTGATGAAAGTCGACGATGAATTTTTGTGATTTTCAATGGATTCCTGGGATTTGTATCTGTTGGGTATAATTTCTACACTCAATTGGTTAAAAACTTTTGAAGGATATTCAGTTTGTTGATTAGTCGAGGATGTGAATTTTGTTTTGTTATCGCTATCGATGAAAAAAAACCGAGGGCTGTAGCTTTGGCTAATGTTTTAATGGGTTTTCAAATAGTTTATTGCCCATTATTTTCAGGATAGTATGCTCTTTGTTTTGAATATTAGCTAACAGTTAATTGTTGAGGATTAAAGATTAAAGTTGGTTTAAGTTTAGTTAATAGCATCCAAGGATTTGTAACTTTGGTTACTCTTTGATGATAACTATTGAGTATTTGGTAAATGTGTTTACGATTTTAACTGTTGTCTAAAGAGTGGTGTCTTGGGAAATTGACTACACATTATTTGTTGACATTGCCTAGTTGTTGAGATTGTTATGTGCTTGGTAAGCTGTTTAAGGATAAGGTGATAGATGTTGGATTGTAGTTTAAAGTCCATAAAGATGGGCTTGTACTTAATCCAATGTATGTGTTGATTCCTTGGAATTGAAAGTTTCTACTAACGCCTTATTTAAGTTGTTAAGTAATGAAGTTAGGAGAATCTGCTGTAGTTTTAGATGGGTTTGTTTGTTGTGACAAGCATAAAGATAAACGTTAATCTTAAACCTGGTATAGGATCTTCTAAGTTTTTCCTTAAGATGTATTTATCAGATTCTTCCCCATGTTTAACATGTTGTAGGCTCTGACGAATTTGAGGACTTCGTGCCGACACCTGAGAAAGCTGTTCCATTGCATAACAAACCAAGAGAGAGATAGAGAAAGAGATATCTAAGCCGCGAGAGTTGGACAAACCGTATGCTGCGATTTGTCCCTCGGTGTTGCGAATTCGTTGCCAGGGTAAGTCTGTTTTTTGGCTCTATATTTTTGTTTTGATTATTGGACAAAATTTTTGGAAGATATGGCAGTGATGAAATGTAGGGACGATTGGCGAAGGGCAGGTGATTTTGGTCGAGTTGGGGTTGATTGCTCTGCCACCTACGTAAACCAATTCGGTTGTGAACCTGGTTCACGAATGGTATTCTGGCTATCTCGATACTTTCTCCCTCTCACCAATATAATAGCAAGCTTTCCCCATGGTGATGGAGCTTTGGACCACTCTCCTTGATGTGGGCGATTATCCATCAACATTGTAATCTCCTCCTGCCTATACATCAATGGCAGTGAATATGTGTGCGGCTGGTACTCTCGAGTGTAGAGGAAAAAGGTGAGTGAAAAGACAAAACTCTTTGTGTGATGTTCTAGATGATTGTAAGCTGAAGGCAAAAGGGTGATGTCTGAACTTCGAGTGTACTGCACTGGGTCTTGTAAGGATATAAGAAGGTGAAGAGGAATAGGGACAACAAGATAGAAATTGTGTTAGGGTTTTGGTGTTAGTGGAAACCGTGAAATGAAACAAGAGGGAGGTGGGTGTACATCATTATCGTGGGTTTGCAGGTAACCCCTATGTTTCCATTCACTTATGGATTTATGTGGAAGTTGTATACGATAAATGGGTGTATTATGAATTGGTTTAGTTCTACGATTTTTGTCACTAAACACTGTCAATTGGAATATGTTAATTGCTCTCTATGATTACCCATTATATTCACTATACACTGCTGTGTTGGATAGTTTGGATGAATTATGCTATGATGGTTGATGTTGCTTCCAATTGTTGTTGTTAAGAATAAGAATGGATTTTTAATTCAATATTTACCTTCTGTTGAGATATAATTAAGATGAGGTTGTGTGATAAATTGGGAAATTGTGGATGAATATGTGATGAGTATATAGTTTTGAATTGTGTTCTATTTGTCTTAATAGGTCCTACAATTAGATTATATGTTCTAGAATTATAGATTTAGACTTTGGTAATGACACGTAAATCTCGATATGTGAATTAAAGAAAGAATAAGTTGGAGAAATTGGTGAAAGTATGGAATAGGATTATAATATAATGTTGACTTCATATATATACTTGATAATTATGATGTGAGGGTAAAAATGGAAGTTAAGGCTTTGGAAATTAGGATGTTCTTTTCTTGATTATAAAATTAATAAAGATAATTAATAGAAAATCGTTAAGTGGTAATTAAAAAATAAATGAGTAATAACGGTATCAAACTTGGAGTTTATAATTGAAAAATAAAAATAAATGTTAATTATTTTTAAGGTATCAATGGGGAAAGAATAAAGAGTTAAACACGTTACAGACCACAAGTAAGTGATATTGCATGTGCTTTGGTCTTTGGGGCCCCTACATCGTAAATATAGGATATGTATGTTTGATTGTTTACCACTTTACGAGCATGTCTACAGTTTTATAAGCACGTTTATTTTTTTATAAGCTTGCCTACCGTTTTAAATAGCATGTCTACATATTATGAAGCATAATCTGTGAATTATATGTTGGGTGTTTTACGAGGTTCCTAAATTATATGTTAGAAATTGTATGCATTCACGAACATTATGCATAATGGTTTTCAAAACAATACAAAAATGGTTTTAAGTGTGGTTTTGTAAAGATAACATGAACTATTATTAAATAGTAAATATTATGGGGTAAAAGATTAGTAGGAAACTAGAAAAAATGGAAATTTGACTCATGCATACGCAATGGGGATGAGTTGTGGCGTTCACACACGCTTGGATCACATCTTGGGACGAAGCAAGACTAATCATCACGTTCTAACTATCCAACTAGACACTTGCGAATGCATGCAGATGAATGAGGGCACGGGCGGATTCATCTGATTTGAATATGTCGAATTCCTAGACAGTTTCGGAAGAATGCAGACGCATTATGCGGATGTCATACTATAACGACCCGGTTTTTATTTCCTTTAAAACGCGTGAAATTTAAAACTTTCTTTCTTTATAAAAATCGGAGCATTAAACTCTTTACTTAAAACATTTATCAATTGCAGAAGAAGTAATAAAATCCTTTTTATAAAAAGCAGCTGAAGTAAGACAAAGCATTAAAGAATGTTAAATAATTTACAAACTCTTTTTATAAATAAATTCCTTTCAAGTTCTTTAGCCCAGCCAGCCACAAAATTCACCCGTGCAAATCCTTCATCAACTATCTTTGTCCTGTTCACCTGTTTCACGTACGTACCTACATCACAAGATCTAACTAATTAGTCTAATGCTCGGTAAGTGATAAAAGGAAATGCAATGCAGATGTGATGCATGATCATACAATGCATTAAGAAGAGAACTATATCTCTTCTGGAAGTCAGGGTGGAATACTCCCTCGAGTCATGTGGTCTAACCAGTCACTCCGACGAGGAGATATATCCATCGGGGGTGTTCCACATGTTGGTATCCTCACTTTTGTTAAAGACGTTGGGGGTTTCAGAACGGGGGAAAGTGTGAACCCTAGATTTCACGTAGCTAACTCTCATCTCACCCTGCTCCCTACATGATTTTATCCTACTGTATGGAAAGTCACCAATCACCCGAACCCCCACACACCTATTTACATATATTAATTATGTCATGTAATATGTTTGTGAATACATATAGTCCTATATGATAATATAAATGTCTAATAAACATATCATTAAAAGAACCTAAATCTAGTAAACACACAGCATACAATCCTAATTCTTGCAATGTAGGGTCCGAAGACCATAACACAGTAAGTATCGACTTATCTGGCGTCCGAAATGCACATTAGCTCATAATCGTCATTCTCCTTTCATTAATACCTTCAAGCTGTAATTACATTTGATTATAAAAAATTAACCACTAGCAACAAATCATAGAGTCACAACTTATACCGTTATCAATAATAACTCAATGGTATACATAATTTCCTCATTCAACGCTTAATAGAATTTCGCAACCTAAAATCTCAAGAAATCACTTAATAGCTTCCCAACTCCATATTCTGATCACATTTTATTCATAGAATCAAGAAATATCAAATCATGGAGAGTATTATCCATAATGCACTTAACAAAACCAAGTCTTCAACCATGCCTATGTCCAGTTCATAACTTCAATATTCATTCCTAACAAAATAACGACTTTCATGCTTCACAGAATAACAGTTTCTGATACT
Source organism: Begonia loranthoides (assembly GCA_022433065.1). Classification (NCBI taxonomy): domain Eukaryota; kingdom Viridiplantae; phylum Streptophyta; class Magnoliopsida; order Cucurbitales; family Begoniaceae; genus Begonia; species Begonia loranthoides. The sequence goes on from CM039482.1 coordinate 18,589,018, forward strand.
AACTTCCAACTTTCGTGCTTTACCCTATTTAAGTCATTATCTCCTATTATTCTCAATTGATAGTAAGTAAACCATAATATTAAGGATAATTAGAACTACTTTTCTCAGCACATAAAATCCATTGCTTTATGCTCCCAATATTCAGGTTGTTAGTTCATGCTTAACCAAATAAATTAATAGTTGTAATGATACATTTAGCACTTTATCATTCCACTTAACTTTAGAAAATCCTACCTGGAGAGCATAGTTTTAACACATGCTCAATTATTAGAACTACTTCGGGTGTTTTTCCAAATTACAGAACATATCTCATATGAAATCCATAATAGACATAGAGCATTATCCAATTATTCAGAGTTGAACATCATCAATAGAACACTACATTTCAACAACAGGTCACAGGCAAAACCAAATCATCCAGTTGTGAAGTGTCATCCATTAAATCCTTCACAATACAATCTTTACATAAAATTTACAAATGCAGGAAGGAACCATCTTGACAGGTTCCAAGAAACACTTGGAAACCTTAATGGAAATCTGCTCCAACAAACAACAATAACCAACCAGCAATAATGAAACAATTAGAACTCCAATTCTGTAACTGATCTAGAGCTATAGTTTGGAGGGTATAAACTCAATATAGAGACGAAGATTGTGTCAAAATCCCAGGCCAAAAGTCGTTCTAGAATCGAAGATCTATCCGATTCAAAATTCCCAGAAAAACTGTTCCAAACAGACAGATTTTACAGTTCCGAATTAAAATGCTATAACTTGAGCTACCAGTAACGAATAAGGCTCAAATCAATGAAGTTAGATTCCTAACTTAATCTTGGAAAATTCATTAGAAGGCCTCGAATAGAGATGCTTACAATAAGGGGTCCAAACAGGGGCTACAATCAGCAAGAAATTCAGTTAACAAAAATTCACAGATTCTGCAGCTCACAAGGTTCTATCACTTTCATTCATAAAACTTTCAAAGAAACTTTGCAGCAACTAACATATTTCAATCCTCCATTTCATAAACAATCCAACCAGTAAAAAGGAAACTTAAGAGTAACACCAAAATAAGTAGGAAAACGCAAAGGAGTTGCAGCACCTCCTAAAGTGAGAGGGCGTTTCTTTGGTTGGCCGAAACCAACTATCTCCAATGGGGGATAGTTCTCTTACCTCCACACCACAATCACACCTTGAAAAGGAAGATTGGAAGAGGCAATAACCCAAGGTAGCAAGGATGAAAAACTTCAAGAGGACCCTTGCAATGGGATGGAGGAATCGGCGCTAGGAGGGGAAGCTTGGTCGCGGCAAGGAGGAGTCTTCACTCTTCAATTTTCTATTCTTCAAAAACTGGTCTTTCATCAGCAAGAAGGGGTATTAAACCCTAGAGTTTACAAAATAGGTCAAAGACCAAAATACCCTAGCAGAAAATTACTAAAATAACCCTAAATAATAAAACATAAATAATAAGTCCGAGTTTGGGAAATTAGTCTCTGTAAAAGAAATATTTGACATAGCAAAAGATAACCAAATATAACGTCCAATAGCTTGTTGGAAAGCTATGGATGTTGGCAACATTTGGTGTGAAGAACCAAAATAGAAAGGAAGTCGTCTTAATGGTCCAAAGTTCCCTTGAATAGCCGAGGGTCAGATTTTAGGCGGAATTGGAAAACCCACAATTTCCTCCAAAAGAATTCAAGATCTCCATTAGTCCAAATGCCCACTCCTCCTTGTTTATTTGGATTCAAAAACCTACAAAATAAATAAAAAGTTAGAAAATAAAGGAGCCCTTGGCTCGGGCTCAAGTGACAGGTCCTCGGGGCACATCACATCTTACCTCAAAAACACCCGAAGCTAATTCCTAGCTCAATCCTTTCCCATTTTCTTCTTGGTCCATAGTTTCTAGAGTGCCTCCTACTTTCCTCTCAATCATTCCTTCTCTTCATTCGGCCTCACATCCTCATCACTCTATAATATTACAGAGAACATCCCTTCCACACTCCACTGCTGCCATTCATTTATAGTCGAGGAGGAGACTGCTACAGACAAAGGCTGGTGAATTGCACACTTGAAGGTGGGCGGTCCAACCCAAAATTGCCGTGTGGAAAGCTAGCCAGAGGAGGAGCAGCTAGAGGAAAAACCCGTTCTGGTCCGGTCCAGTGTGAACAACAGTTCACTATTCACACTCCCCTGCCAACGCCTAATCGCCTCTATCGATTTTCACTTCCGACGTTCGACACTGCCAATGCCTATTTGTCCTTGCCAATCGCCAATTCCTTCGTAACCGAAAGTCAAGAAGAAGAACACTAAACATAAATCGTCGACTTACCTCCACCAACGGTTCGTAGCTCCAATTTTGACTCTGAGAGCTGCGACACACCGAGCCCTAGCTCACCATTCGTTGCACCCGCTGCCCAACGATGTTGCCTAGAGCACGCTAGTCCTCTGGCCCATCAAGCCCAAGCCCGATCTTCGACACCCTCATCTCCCGTCGACCCTCCGTCCTTCGATCTCTCCCTCCCTCTGTGTGTGTGTGTGTGTGTGTGTGTGTGTGTGTGTGTGTGTGTGTGTGTGTGTGTCTATCTCTCTCTTTCTCTCTCAAATGGCCGAAGGCCAATTTCAATTAAAACACAACTGAACCGGTTTAACATCCTCCTATTTTTTTCTAATTTATTTCTTCCAATTATTTATAATAATCTTCTTTCCATTTACTTAATTTTCCTCAAGTAATTATTCCCAATTAATCTCATTTTTTATTTTCTCAATATTATCACCATATTAATTTAATTATCCAATATAATATTTTTCCTAACTTAATTCTGATTATCATTCAATACGTTCCTATAATTTATAATATAACAATTTCTTCCTTGCTAATACCCTGAGAAATATCCAAATAATTCGTACACTCCCAATTTCTTTTCAATTGATCCCTATTAAATTTTGATATAAAAAGTCAAGGTATTACACATACTGCATCCAAATGTCACATTCGAACGTACGGACAGGGCGAGGATGCCATTTCTCATCCGTAAGCCTTACGAATTATACGCATGTGGACGAGACCACACTCGCCCGAAATATCCCAGATCTGCAACATCAGAGATTTAAAATCAGACGGCTGGTCGCATAGTCTTTTGATAAGCAACCTCCCTCGACACAGAACAGTCACCCCTTCTAGGTCCAAACCATATGAGCCGCCTCCTACCCCTCCATTGGTGTTCATGTGCTCCCCCTTAAGTAAGCCACTCTATTTTACCTCCAACCATTCCTCCTGTGCTCAGTCTATCTCCTTCCCCTACGACTGTCCTTCTTCTTCCTTGCTCAGTTTCTCCCCTTCTAGAGTGGATCCCCAGCGTGAAGTGTGGTTCTGGGAGTAAGGAGTTGGCTGTCTGTGACTAAGTTCATCAACAAAAGGTAAGGATTTGGGTAGTCTTGGCAAGTGGAGTCCCTACCCACAAGTAGAGTGTGTGTGTGCAAATGTCTCTTGCAGTTGGATTATGTGGTTTCTTAGTTGTCTTAAATTTCTATAAATCCTTTTGAGATACTCTGTTAAATACCTTGCTTTGTAGTTACTCCTTAGATACTTTATTCAGTTAACTTCATTTCAATACTCATGAAATGTTTGATTTACAATTACTAAGGATAAGCCTGCCCTGTTTAATCCTTGTCTAATGATAAGCTGGATAATGTAGAACTATGAACTAAGGATTTCATGGTGATTGCTAGGGATGAATGAGCTAGACTCTATATTTTTACTTGTGCTATACGATATTGTTTACTTGTAGTATATTGTCCTGCAATTTACTCCTATTCTGAACATGATTATTCACTATTTGTTCATGGCTTATTCTCTTTATAGAGCATGTTGTTCATAATACTTCCACTGTCGTTATATTATTCTTTATTTCATTCACTCTTAATCTCTATAAAAAGCATGTTCTGTTATTCATTGCTGTTGTCATATTAGTCATTTAAAAGCATGTTCTGTTATTCGTTGTTGCTGTTATATTCATCGTTTAAAAGCATGTTCAATTGTTCGTTGCTGCTGTCATATTCATTGTTTAAAAGCATTTCATGTTGTTCGTTGCAGCTGTTATATTTGACGTTTAAAAGCATGTTCAGTTGTTCGTTGCTGCTTTATATTCGTTATTTAAAATTATGTTCTGTTATTTGTTGCAGCTGTTATATTTGTCGTTTCAAAGAATGTTCTATTTTTCGTTGATGCTATTATATTGTTCGTTTAAAAGCATGTTCTGTTATTCGTTACTACTATTATATTCTTCATTTAAAAGCATGTTCTATTATTCATTGATGCTATTATATTCGTCATTTAAAAGCATGTTCAGTTGTTTGTTGCTGCTGGTATATTCCTCATTTAAAAACATGTTCTGTTATTCATTGTTGTTTTTATATTCGTCATTTAAAAGCATGTTCTGTTATTCATTGCTGCTATTATATTCATCGTTTAAAAGCATGTTCGGTTGTTCATTGGTGCTGTCATATTCGTCGTTTAAAAGCATGTTCTATTATTCATTGTTGTTGTTATATTCGTCGTTTAAAAGCATGTTCTGTTATTCATTTTTGTTATATTCGTCGTTTATAAGCACGTATGATTCGTTAATTGTGCTGTCATATTTTGGATTCGCTGCCAAGATATAAAGCATGTATGTTCGTTTCTAATTTGCTATTATATGTCATTGTTAACTTGCTATTATATGCTGTTATGTTACATCGAAAGGTTCAGCATGTTGACATGTTTTATTTACTGTATATTCTCTATTGTTTCGCTGTCGTCCATAGTTAATTTCCATCTATTTCAAAGTATGTTAGCATGGTTGAATCGATCTTAAATTCGCTGTTATATTCTATGATATTACGTCAAATTCTAAAGTATGTTTTGATTTTCGTTCCATGAGTTCTTTTATAGTTGCCCGATATTTGCTCAAATATGCCTTTGTCCTCCTTATGTGTTGTAGATTATACCATTTAACTATTGATTTGTCACTTCTTTAAATTATTGTTATTTACTTCTCCTATATGTGCTATTTAACTATCATCATGCATCATGCTAATATAAACAAATAGGGGGTGCCACCTTGGGGTGGTACTCACATGCTTGAGTGAGGAAAATATTAAAGAAAGTGAATGAAAGAAATGAATGGGGAGTTGGGGGCGGATGGGTAGTCAGGTCCTCGGGATTGTGAGGCTCAGTCTGGAGTGGAGCGAGCATCGACGTGCTTGGGCGATGCTGTTCGACGGTGTGTGCGACATCCAAGCTAAGGGATTCGCGACGACGAAGGAGCAGCGAACGGCAAGGAGGATGGGCGTCGTGTCTGGCTACGATTTGAGGTATGTCTGATCAGGTTTTCTTCTCCTTCGTGTTCTGATGGTCGGATGCAAGCAGTGATGCATTGGCAGCGACCTGGTGGTGACTTTCGGCGTCAGGTTGGGCATCGAGTCAGGTTGCAATCGGGTGCTACGACCTGGGTGTGACTGAGTCCGATTTGACCTAGTTTGGGTTGAACCGTGGGTTTCAAATCACCCCCCACCTACTCTTTCCAGCCTTGAATCACACTCTGCAGTGCAGCGTGGGGAACACTCTGTAAAGTTAGGCAGTGGTTTGTCGGGCATGCTGGAGAATCTCACTCTCTGCCTTTTGGGAATTGGCAAATAGTGGCCCTTCTGTTGTTGATATGTAGAGAAGAGACAGGGAGAAAGGG
>CM039482.1:18595134-18684889 GCA_022433065.1 Begonia loranthoides
AAGATAGGAGAAAGCTCTCTGAAGAGCTTGAGCCGAGAGTTGAAGGAGGTGAGTGGTATGGAGAAATGCCCTCTGGATGCAGAGTCGTGAGAAAAGGAAAGAAGAATGAGAGAGCAAGTAAGGGCAGCAGGTGACTCAGGCCTCCTCGGTCCTTTAGGTAAGGAAGTTTCGTCCTCTATTTTTTGAATTTTAGATACTTTAGTTAGTTGAGTTATTCAATTAAGGATTTCTGAATGAGTTTATTTGATCTGTCGTTGAAGTGTTGTCAATTAATTGCTCTATTGCTTATGAATTTCTTGGTTGTCTCCTATTGGAGTCAATTTTGGTTACTAAGTAATGTGTTCAACATGTTGTGTTGCTATGATGTGAAGTTTGACTCTGCGTTGGAGTGTTTCAAGTTATATTCTGTAGTTTGATTAACTACCATTGTCTGGATAATGTCTCTGTGTTGTTATGGGTCTGAGGCATGTTAAGTGGATATTCTAGATGGTCTGTGTGGCTGTTGGTTTGAGGACTTATGTTGCTCACGGTTGTGTTGGGCTATAGATGGGAGTTGTTTCCTATTCTGTTATTTGGCTAAGTGGAAGGTAAATGGGGCTATGAAATTTTATTAAGCACATGAATAAGGAATAAAGAAATAGATATGGATGAGGTTGTTAAGTTGTAGATGCTGAAGTTTGTAAGCGTTATTAAACCTTGTAAACAGTAATGGAGAAATGGATACTAATGTTATATGTTATTAATTTGTGATGCTACTAAAAGGAGAAGAATGATAGCGATTAAGTGCAATACGTGATAAAGTATTGAGGGAGGAACTTGGGTGTATCTTGGCTAGTTGTGGCCCTACCCACAAGTAGATTGCTTGAGTTTTGGTGTTTAGTTTCTGCAATTTTCTTTGTTAAATGCTTTACTTTACTTGCTATCAAACTCTTTTCATTACTTCTCGTGCTGTGCAATGTTCTTACGTGAATAAATGTGACTGCTGGAGGATGTTACTGCTTAGATAGATAAGTTAAGCCTGAAAATATGGAGTAGAGAGCTCATCAAGAATGACCCAGTTCTTCATTGTCTACTAGCTGTCTATTTTACTTACTGTGCAGTTACTGTTTTTACTTCCTTATTCATATAATGTACTTTGCTACCATTCATTCGGTCGTTATTTGTGTTGTAGGTGGATACCTTTGTGTAAATATTGCAATAGTGAAAGCATATTTAACAGGAATAATCAACTAGATCAGCATGACGAAATAACTAGCACGTTAACTTAACTAAGTCTTAAGCATGTTTAATTATTAATCAATTAAAATCCCAATTGTAATTATCACTTGAGCATGTTAATTACTAAATTTAATTAACTAGACTTAAGCATGTTAATTAACTTAGATAATAATGGTAGCTAATTTAATTGTACTTTACGTGAGCATGTAACTTATTAGAATAATCTAAGCATGTTAATTGACTAAATTAAAACTAATTAACTAGACTTACGCATGATAAATTAATTAGACTTAAGCATGTTAATTAACTTAACTAAAGTAATTAATTAGACTTAAACAAGTTAATCAACTTAAGCATGTTAATTATTATTTAAGCATGTCAATTAACTTAACTAGAATAATTAATTAGATTTAAGCATGTTAACTAACTTAAGCATGTTAATCAACTTAAACATGTTAATTATTACTTAAGCATGTTAATTAACTGTTAATCTTCATGTATGTTAGTTAACTATTAGAATTGTTTGATATTAACTCCTTCGTTGTTGGATTCTTGCAATTCTCTTAATTTCCTTTATTACAAACGCCTTACTTGATAGCGGTTTTATAGAGATCAATGTTGTGATGAATGCTTAATGGTTGAATGGAATGAATGCTTAGTGCATAAATGATGATAGCTTCCTTACTAACGGTTTCATTCTGTACTTTTGTTTTCTTAATTGTTGTAGTGGTAATTTCCTTATATGTTAGTGATAATACTATCCCACTGCTGTTAATTTAGAACTCTTCGTGCTAATTAGAATTCAACACATGTCAATACCCTAAATCCGAGCATGTTTACTTACTAGGATAACTAAAAACAGTATTTGTGATCTATCTTGAACATGTAAATTATCTAGTATAATTAACTAGAATAATAATGGTAATTTTACTTGTGCATGTTAATTAATTTGGATATCTAACTAGAATAATAAATGTAGCTATTTCCTGAGCTTGTAAATGAACTAGGATAACTAGCCTATTAATTCATAGTATGTTACAACTTCTGTTTCATTTATTGTTGTGTTCCATAAGTTCAAGCATGCTATAATTCATTGTATATTGTTCAAATATGTGTGTTTAATTTCTGTATCACTTTCATGATTCGCTATTTAATTTCCCTAATGTTTGTTGTTTGATTCCCTTATGTGTTTCGTCGTTTTCAATTCAATATCATAATTTTTCTCCAATATGCGCTTTCAATTTCTGCTATTCAACTACTTTCTTTTATATGCTCACTTCAATTACTGTTAATGTTACGTTATAGTGCATCATGCATCATGTTATTTGAGAATATCATCATGCATTATGTTAATAGAAACCACTAGGGAATGCCATCAGGTGGTACTCACACATGCATTATGCAAGGAAAAATGTTAAAGAAGAAAAAGAGAAAAAGAAAAAGGGAGTTAGGGGCGGATGGGTAGTTCAGATCTAGCCTAACAGCTAGGTCAGGCCCCTACCTTATCGGGAAATGGACTAGTTTGCACACAGGAGGTTAGAAGCCAATCAAACTATACATTTCCATACAGGTCCTCCACTCACCGTCGTCTTCTCTTCTCCCACGATCTCCCTCTCACCATTGCCTCTCTCATTTCTCTCGGTCTTTCTCTCTCACTTTCTCTTCTCTTCAGTCCGCTAGCGAATGGCTAGGGCTAAGTTAAATCCTTTTGTTTATAATTGGCTAGTAAACCAACTCTGAATCGGTTCACAAGCTGAACTGGTTCAGCTCTTTAAGTCTTCCTTATCCATTTTATTCTATTTACTTAATTCCTTATTTTAATTTCTTTTAAATAATTAAATCCTCCATTTAATAATTTTTATCCTAATTCTAATTTTCTTTTCTCCGAATATTACATGATGATAATTATCAGTCAAATTAAAATTCTTCAATTCGGCTTCCAAAATCATTTTCCAATAATTGATATAACTATCACTCAAACTTATTTTCATGGTAATATATTCCATAATAAAATTTCATCGAATAATCCAATTATACCCCAATTAATTTTCTTATCAAATAAATCTCAATTATCCCTAATTAATTCGATTATGAAAATTGGAGTATTACAACCGATCCTACCACTTTAATTACGTGCTTTGGTTGTCGGGCATTACTTGTTGGTCCAACCTCTTTAATTACGTGCTTTGTTTACCAGGCATTACTTACCGGTTCAACCTCTTTAATTACGTGCTTTGGTTACCGGGCATTACTTACCTATCCAACCTCTTTAATTACGTGCTTTGGTTGCAAGGCCTTACTTGACTTTTATTCTTATTTGATTCCATTTTCTATTTTTTATTTTATTTTCAAAACTATGCATGAAAACCATTTTCGTGAAAACTATTATGCATGATGCTCGTGAATACATATAGTTCTATCAGTACTATAACTTCTAAACATGCTCAATATCTTAATACTTTAATAAAGTAGTAAACAATGAACATGCAAATTCTAACTCTTACAATGTAGAACCCCAAAGACCAAAGCACATACAATATCAACTTATCTCAATTTGTTAAAGTGCTCAACAGTCATTCGTTATCATTTTCTTCCTTCTTTAGTACCTTCACAATTTAACAACGCTTAGTTACTAATTTAATCTCAACGTCTTTTCCTATCTTAAGTTCTTATTCATTACTTAGTTTCATAATCTAACTTCAACTAACCGCACAATAGTTCTAGGAACCCATTCATGCCCAAAACGGAATATAATCATCCCAATATCCATGTTTAATCCAATTAACAACCTGTGCATGTAAAGATTTAAGACAACATACAAGCGGGGTATACCAATATCCAATAATAACCAAATAGCAGAGATTCAAATCAGACACCAACGGAAAACATTATAATCGAACCAATCATGCTTATCATTATCTTTTTATCCAAAAGAATTGCAGCAGATAGATCATCCAAATATACATAACAAACAGTTCATAAACTTATCATGATCAACACTAGAGAGCACATTCACAATTTCATACTAATCACATGGAGATTATAAACAACTCATCAATCCAATCCAAATTTAATGGCTTATTCTAATTCTTAACCAATAATTCGTTTAGCAGTGCCAAAACCAAAGTACAGACTTTACTTTAACAAAACATCATTCATTTCCAAAGAAACAAAGAGCATACATATTTCTCATTCTTCAATAACAATTTCCTAAGATACAGAACAACTAACCAACCACCAGTGGAGCATTCACCAAACCTAATCAGATAAAGGACAATCCATGTACATCAACCAAGCCCAACAAATTATTACTCCCAACAAAATCATCCAATAGATAACAAAAAGGGGCATACAAAGCAATATCACCAAGAGTATAAATCACAACATCTTTCCAACATTCTCCATCTATCACAAGTATGATTTCACTCGAAAATAATACAATCATTAAAAGGATGTAGAATATCAGACTCTAGTGTACACCCAAGAGCTACTTCAAACATCCCCATCTAATTCTATGCTCACAATGTAACGACTCGAATTCTTAACCGTTTTTAAGAGGATGTTAATATTCACTAAAATGAATTTAGGAGTTACAATTTTTCTTTAAAAACAAATCTTTTCATAAAAAGGGTTGTCAGAGTGCCAAAAACCGATCTTTACGATTTGCTGAAGCGATATAAAAATTTATATATAAAATTTTCAAAAGCATAACTAAATGGAAATCTAACTTATGAAAACTGTCATTTGCCAAGGAAAACTATGACTAACCATTTTAGGGAAAACGTAATTTAAAGCGTCAAGTAAAGTGGTAATTTAACTTTAAATGTTTGAGTTTCCAAAGTAAATCCACGTACTATTCCGGACAAACATTTGATAAGGGTAAAATGAAAATTAACGTTCACAAAATAAGTTTTGACGTTAGCCCTTACAAACTCTTCTTCTTCTTCATTACTTAGCACCATACTACTACTCCGCTGGTGTCTCAATTAGATCTACCACAAGCTCCACCGGAATGGCCTCCTCTGCAGCACTTGGCACAATCACTTCATTTCCTACACCACAAGTAAGGAAGTGAGCTTTCGCCCAATAAGGAGATGGGGCAAAACAAATGCATATGTCTCTCTTTAGTTTCCTTTGGAATGGGGGCCACGCAAACCAATTCTTTCATTACGTTTTGTTCTTTCATTCGTTCTTTACTCGTACTTCGATCTGGAGATTGGAAGACCCGTATGGGATGGTATAGAGGGTCGGGCCTAACCTCATATGGACAACTAGGTCCCGTTCCCGAGAAGGTAAGGGCATTTCCTAATTGCCAGGCTAGGACCACTACCCATCCGCCTCCCAACTCCCTTATTCCTTTACTTCGTCTTTTCTTATCGTTTTACTTTCCTTACCATGCATGTGAGTACCACCCCCTAGGGGGTACCCCCTACTTTGTTTCTATTATATGTATGTATGAGGACACTCCTATCTAACATACATGGATACCAAATAACAATACTTCAAAGAATTTACAATAAAGTAGCATAACATAACACATAAGGAAACAAAGTGTATTCGCGTAGAATGCTATAATAACATGCCAAATGGGTAAATTAGAATTTGCTAAGCATAATCATCCAAACAGACAAAATTTAACTATTCTTAAGGAACAATAGAAATCTAAAACATGCTTCAACATCGATCTCAATAAATAGGCTAACAGTCTTCAAGCTATTAAACGAAATCATGCTATTAAATGAAATCAAGTTATTGAATGAATGCTATTAAACGAAATCATGCTGTTAAACGAATTTATGCTATTCAATGAAATCATGCTATTAAACAAAATTATGCTATTAAACGAATTTATGCTATTAAATGAAATCATGCTATTAAAGGAATTTATGCTATTGAACGAAATCATGCTATTAAACGAATTTATGCTATTAAACGAAATCATGCTATTAAACGAAATCATACTATTAAACGAATTTATACTATTGAAAAAAATCATACTATTAAACGAATTTATGCTATTAAACGAAATCATGCTATTAAACGAAATCATGCTATTGAACGAATTGATGCTATTAAACGAAATCATGCTATTAAACAAAATTGTGCCATCAAGCAAAATCATCTATTAAACGGAATCATGCTATTTAACGAAATGAATGAAATCATACTATTAACGAAGTTATACTATTAAACAAAGTTGAGCAATGTACAATTATCGATTTAACAACGAAATGAAATAGCGAAAGCATACTTCTTAAATAGGAAGTAAACAGTAGTGACAAATCTCAAGGAAAACAGTGAAACGGTCTCCTTCATTCAAGATAAACAACAATAATCCTAATGGCGAGGTGCGGTAATTGGACATGCTTCTAGAGCGGTAATACAATGGTGAATATTATCGAACAAAGCAACGAACATATGTTTTTAATTAATAGAACAGAACAACAATAAATTAATACTATCGTTTTTGTATTTGATCACACAATAGGACTAAACATACTTATAGGACTAACATGAGGCTGCAAAACATATATATATGACTAAACATGTCTACAATTGATTATGGCATCAGAAAGACACAACAACTAATCATGCTTTAATCGAACGGAATAGTAAAAATCAGGACAGTGCATATGCTTCTAACGACAGACACTAAATAGCAGCACGCTATGAGCATAAGCAAAACCATGACAGCAACCATGTAACACAATAGTAGCAATGCAAAACTGGTTAAACGTTTAACACTAAATGTGACAACAGTAATGAGTGGTAGAACTAATTCGTGAGCAATAAATATAGCACTTGTAGCAATAATGAACATATTCTCTATAAAGATTAACGAAATGAATAACAAATAACAACATCGGAGAGATTGATATTCGAAACATTTGTTAATGCCTCCTACGTGCATATCATTTCCTTAGACAGTCTTAGTTCATCAGTTTTGGTCATGAGTCCATACTATGGCAGTTTATTATTTATTTCTCATCGTCTTAGCTATGTACAAGTTACAGCAGAGAAAGAAACTACATTAATGAGGTCACAAAGAATAATAACAGTTAAAAGAAAACTTCAACAACAACTGCAAGGTTAGAAATGGCCTACAATGAGATACCTAGCAACACATTCTCCAAACATTTTACAGCAACATAAAAGCAACTAAAGAACTAAGCGACATAAAACAACTAAAGAACTAAGCAACATAAAGCAACTAAAGAACTATGGAATCCTACAGAAACATTCATACACATTTACTTGGGTGTAAGGCCTCCAAATGGCCACCGAGTACCCATTCCTTACCCTTTCTGTTGATGGCTCTACTCCCAGTAGCAGCTCCCCTCACTCCCACGCAGGAACACCCAAGGCTTCACTCATACTTGTACCTACATCGCAAGACATAAACTATGAGCCTAACACTCTAGAAATGATAATACCTAGTATGCTAGATACACATGCTATGCCATTTTAAAATCGTATATAGTTTCTCTTTTCTTATTCATTCTTTTAACTTTTATATTTTCATGTTTTCATACTTTCTTTATGTTTCTATTTCTGTTTCTGTTCTAGTTTCTGTATCCGTGATCATAGGCATTTCTGTATCAATTCCTGTGTCTGTTTCTGTATCCATATCTGTATCTATATCCCTTTCCATTTCTAGAAGTTTGTTTTCATTTTTGTTTCCGTTTTGTTCCCATTTTTGTTTCCATATCTGTGTAATACCTTGATTTTTCATAATAGAATGAAGTAAAGATAATTAGAAAATTAATTAGGTATAATTGGATATTTGACGATTTATTTGATGAGGAAAATTTAATTGGGAGTAATTGGATAATTATTGAGGATTTATTTAATAAAAAATTAGTTTGGAAAATCAAATCGAATAAATTAAATTGGACCGATAATTATCATTAATCAATATTCAAAATAAATCGAGAATTGGAATTTGGTTAAAAATAATTTAACTTAAGAAATGATTTAATTAAATTATTAAAAGAGAAGTTAATTGAGTAAAATGGAGTTAAGAATTAAAAGGGAAAATTAAAAAGGAGATAAATTAGGGGGTTGAACTGATTCAGCAGGTGAACCGGTTCGACATGGCCAGTTTGCTGTTTGTTAAATGACTTGGTTTTGCTAAAAATAAAATTAGGGCTAGGTGATTTGGAGAGAGGGAGAACCTGTGAAAGGAGACCGTGGGTGGTGAGAGAAAAAGAGAAAGATGAAGGAGACCAAGAGCGAAGACGACGGAAGGGGCGGTGTAACACCCCGATATTTTAAGTTGGATAATTATCGGGGTATTACCAATGACGTTCTAGAGCCTTAAGTTAGGGGTAGTTCCGCTTACATTTCCCTCATATACGTGATTTAATCAAGTGTTGGGAGCTTGGGGGTATTGCATCACGTGTTTATACGTGTCATTTTGTGAGGGGTATTCATGGGGGAATGGTTACGGGAAAGGAGTTAGTGAGAAAAATGTGGGAAGAGCTACCCAGAGTGTTCCAGATGACTCTACGGACGAGTTATGTTGTCCACAAATGTGTGGAGCGTCTTCTCGAGAACTTGGGCTGACTTGGGGACGCGATGCCTCATCCTGACTTCACTGCATTGTGAAGTTTCTGGCGGCACATGGACGACACTGCAGACATGATATATCGTCCGCACTCACGTTGCACACACAGAGAAGAGTTGGGACGAGACTCAAGACGTGATTTGACGTCTTGAGTACATTAGGACGTCGTGTTGCAGACGAAGGTCAGGACGATGCAGACATGAGGAGTAGCATCCGCAATGAATCTATTCTACCCTAGACAGTTTCGGACGAGTTGGGATGGCTGCAGATGAGTTAAGGTTACATCTAATTTGCCTCTGTTCGATATTTGGACACTTTAGGACGCGTTCAAACGCCGCATGCGGACACCAAAACGCATCCGAAACTCTTTTACGGACGGTACGGACAAGATAGAGATGCCTTTTCCCGTCCGAAGCCTTAGAATAGCCTGCAATAATTGAGTCTTGCGGATGAGTGCGGACGAGACCTATGCGCTCGCATGCGTCCGAAACAGCCCAGACCTACGAAATAAAATAGAAATAAAATGATAGGAAATCAAGAAAATCACAGGATAGTCGACAAGAATCGACCCTCCCCCACCCCAAGTGACAAAAATCATCCCCTATGCCTTTAGCTTGCCTCCCCTGCCTTAGGCCATCTCCCTCTCTACCTTAGGCAATCATTATGTCTCTCCAGGTAATAAGCTTCCCTCTACTTCCCCTTTGTTTCATTCTTCTTCCTGGGTGAGTAGTCTAGAGAGAGTGAGACAATGAGGGAGAGCTGCGAGAGAGAGAGCTAGTGAGGAGGAAGAGAGTTGAGTGAAATTATAAGTGTTGAGTTGTGAGGTGTGTAAACGTGAGTGAGCTAGAGAGTGGGTTGTGAGAAGTTGGAAGCTAGAGCTGCTGCGGGAACCGTGAGAGAAGAGTTTTCCCTGCTTTAGTTCTTCAATTAGGTAAGGGAAATGGGGTGCTTTGGCCATTGAGGCCCTACACCACAAGTATGGGTGTGTGAGTTTAGTGTTAATGTTAGCTTACTGTTAGTTAAATGCTGATGCTAGTTAAGTTTGTTGCTAGTTGTATCTTGTGTTGGTGTGTGATAAGAATGCAGCTTGACTTAGGATGTTTATGATGGCCGTTAAGCATGTTAATTGCTCTGTTTATTGCTAGTTGTATGTGGGTTGCCTTGAAATGTCAGTGTTAGTTGTTGATAAAAATATTAATGCTCTGTGAATTGTGCTAAAGTAGTGAACTCCCTGCTGTAATGATTTGCTTGGTTGATGAATTGCTCTATGAACTTCTTTGTTGATTATGCTAGTTCGATAGTAGATAGTGGTTTGATAATGATAGTGATGGAACGAAAAGTGAAGTAAAAAGTGAAGACAGAAAATGTAAGTCGTTATGTACAGTTTAAGAATGAGTTAGAACTTTATAAATTATGTCGCTGTTCTTGTTGCATGCTTTCTAACAGGCTTGATGTTCAATTAGAGGATAAATAACGAATCAGAGCATGTCCAACCTAACTAATTGTTAAATTAACCTAACCGGGATAATACGTTTTATTAGCATGTTAATTGTTTAGGTGTAATGGATTGAATTGGACCCTAAGCATGCTAAGCAACTAGCACGTCAATCGATTAGTCAAATAGGTTCAATTAACCAGCTCTAATTCAATGTGTTAAATAAGTGAAGCATGTCAACCAACCAACTAGTGAGCATGTAACTAGGAGGACTATAATTGTATGAGCATGAGCATGTGATTATCTAGAATAATTAACTAGACATGTAACATATTAAATAGAAACTAATGAACAAGAGCATGTTAAACTACTTAGAGGAATAAGAATGAACATGCTAAGTAACTTAACTAGAATTAATAGAGTAATTGGTAAGATGAGCTTGTTAATCGACTAGCATAACTAAATTACTTAAAAGCTGAGCATGTTAATGAACCAGCAGAAGTGACTAAGTTAAAAATTGAGCATGTTTAACCAGCTTGTAATTAACTAGACTAATAAGTAATAATTGGATTTAAGTATGACCAAGAACTTAGATAAAAATGTTGGAGAGCATGTTAACCGACTAGTGTAAGTAACTAAAGTAATTAAACTTGAGCATGTAAATCACCTAGGATAACTAAGTAGAATAATCGCCTAGAATATAATAAATGAAGGAAGCATGTAATTGAACTAGAAAATCATTTGAAGTATCTAATTAGAGTAATAAATTGGTAATTAATAGTTGAGCATGTAATTAGCTAGGGTAACAATAATGGTATGAGCATGAACAAGTAACTAATTAGAATGTGTAAATTAATTAGGATAATTAACAATAAACATGCTAATTAACTTAACTAAGATGCATATTAATTTGCTTAAATGGAAATTTATAAAGAGCATGATAACTAACTAAGGAAATTAGTTAGACAAACTAGGAATTAACGAAAGATGAGCATGTTAATTGCCTAGAATAAATAAATAACGTGATAAATGTAGTTACTTCCTAAGCAGGATAATTTAGGTAAATTACTTACATGTTTACCATACTTGTACGCACTCGTCATTCAATTCAATGTTGTAATTGTTTTCTACTATGCACAATTATTTCCATGCCTTACTTTTGTTATATGTGCTTTCAATTCTAGTTACTCTTATTCAGTGCGCACTTCAATTATGATGAATGTTTATGTAGTGAATCATCATGCATCATGATAGGTTGAGAATGTATGAGCATACATCATGCTAATAGAGACTAATAGGGAGTGCCACAGGGTGGTACGCACACATGCATGAGTGAGGATAAAATGAGGAAAAAAAGGGTCAAAATAATAAGATAACAAAGGTTTCTATGGTACCGGTAGCTTAGCCCGGCACAGGAACTGGGAAAAGAGTTAATAAGATAATAAAGGTTTCTGTGGTACTAGTAGCTTAGCCCGGCATAGGAACTGGAATAGAGATAATAAGATAATAACGGTTTCTGTGGTACCGATAGCTTAGCCCGGCACATAAACTAGATAAGAAAACGATAACAACTCTAGCTTGAAGTACGAGTAATGACTTAAAGTAAAGAAATAAAACGGTAAATTGCTAAGGAAAGGATTGGTTTGGGTGGCCCCCATTCCAATGAGGACTAAAGAGAGGCATTTCATGCATTTTCCCTTTTTCCTTACTAAGCCTTTGAACTTACAATTGCTTATGGTGTAGATGTAGGTACTAGTACGCTATGAGGAATGAACGGACGAGGAGTAGCAAAAGATAATAATCAGACAATAAAGGCAGCTGATGATGGATTTGCACGCGCAAGGGAGTTTGTGGCTGGCTAGGCATATAAAAAGGGTAAAAGAGAAATGGTTTTTAATTAAGTTTAGTTTTCAAAGTTGTAATTAAATTAAGTAGTAAGATGTATATAAAAAGTAGTATTTCAATAGGTTAGTATTTCTTCTTTAATTTAGTCATTTACGCTTCCGCACAGTTTTAAATAAACGATTTTTATTTACGCTTCCGCATAATTTCATAAATGGGGTTTTTATAACAATTTTTAGGAATAGTTGGTAGCGATCTGAAATTAGGCACTCTCTGATTTGGTTTGAAAAAGAAATTTCATATTTTCACGCATTTTCAAGGAATTATGAAAATTCGGGTCGTTATAGAGGTGCAGGTGCTGTGCTTCGCGGGTTTGCGTGATGGTCCAAGCGTGTGTGGGTTGCTAGTTGTCGGCGTAGCATACCATGGGCGTGAACCGTGATGGGCTAAGGCTCAGGTTCGTTTGGTACAATTGTAATCGCAAATTTGGGGCTGCGATTTCAAACCAAGTTAAACGTCTTGACTAGTTTATGGAATGTATTTTGGTGTTCTGATTGCTTGGACAAATTGCTTGGATTTTTTCCTGCAAATTATTCGACCCAAATTGAATGGGCAAGGGAACTCAGTTGAACAATTGTTGTGGCTATGATCTTCGGGTCTAGTTCTGTTGGTTCCACAGTTGAACCAATTAACTTCCTTCTAGCAGGCCTGATAATTTCTCCTCTCCCAAGACTGGTAGCAAGCTTTCCACATGGATTTTGAGCATTGGAGCACCCTCCTTGAAGTAAGTAATTATCCTCTAGCCTTGTGGCACTGGAAGTCTTCTCCTCATCTATAAAAGAATGGCAGCATGTGAGGTATTCTTTATTTTTATAGAGCTGATGTGAGTGAGAAGTGTTGTTTTATGTTATGCAATTATTGATGTTTCGACTAATGAATATTTGGGTGAGATATTCTCTGTTGCTCTGTTGATGAAATTTTGTTGGGGAATATGTTGGAAAATGAATTCTATTTATATAATGGATACTCTGATTTTGTTGGTGGTCACAGGTGCGTTATGCTTCCTATTTTCCTTACAGCTTATAGGTCATTGGTAGGTTAATATTTTGGTTGGTGTTCTGTTGATAAATAATGCCCTGTGGATTGGATAAATACTTTGTTGTTTGCTGCTTTAATAAATTGGTGGGTTTAATTTGGAGTAGTAGCATAATTGTAAAGGCCATTTATTTCGAAATGATTTATGTTACAAATATTCCTATGTTAATTACTACTTGGTATATGTGATGGAAATGTGTTTTAAATGTTGGGATTATTTGTTGTTATTGGAAATGCTTATATTGTCTACTTTGCACTCAATTAGTTGTTAAGTTGTAAGCAATAAAAATTGTTTAGTAATTGGGTATTATTTTGGACTAAGCAATTTCACTACATGAATGAGAATTTATGATATTTGAATTGTTATTGCAAGGTTGCTAAGTAATTAAGTTGACTAATGTGATTTGTTAAGCGTTAAGGTTTATGGAAATTTGGTGTTTAGTTAATATTGGCTAAATTGGTTGATGAAAATAATTGGATGAAAAGGTGAAATGTATTATTAAATGTATAAACGAGAAATAACAGTATGAAAGTTGGGATTCATGATTGGTAAATATATTGATAAAAAAATGTTAATTATTTTGAAGGTATTAACGGGAAAAGGATAAAGAACTAAACGCGCTAAGGACCACAGGTAACTGATACGGATGTGCTTTGATCCTTAGGGCCCTACATCGTAAGAATAGGATATGCACGTTTTGTTGTTTACTGCTTTATTAGATATTAAGAATGTTTATTATTTTATTAGCATGTCTATCATTTTAAATAGCATATCTACTACTATATTGAGCACTTTCTATGAATTGGGTGTTTATTTATATTTTCTCAATTATATGTTAGAATTCGTATGCATTCATGAGCATCATGCATCGTAGTTTTCAAAAGATACGAAAATGATTTTCATGCTTGGTTTTGAAAAGGAAACGAAGAAGAAACGAAACGGTTACGATATGTAAAGAAATGAACATAAACAGGGTCGTCAGTGGATGTGAGCTTAAGTTGGCTACTCTTCCTCGTCAAGTTTAGACATCTCCAAAGTCTTTCAAGATTAAGACAACAATAAACATAAATGGGGTCCTCTGGGGATATGAGGTTTAGTTGGCTGCTCCTCATTGTCAAGTTTAGACATCTCCAACGCCATGCAAGATTAAGACAACAATAAACATAAATGGGTTCGTCTAAGGATGTGAGGTTGAGTTGGCTACTCGTCTTCGTCATGTTTAGACATCTCGAACGCCTTTCAAGATTAAGACAAAATTATCATAAAGGGGTCGTCCGGGGATGTGAAGTTGAGTTGACTGCTCCTCCTCGTCAAGTTTATCTACAACGCCTTTTAAGATAAAATAAAGATAAAGATAAAAGGGATTGTCTATGGAAGTGAGGTTGAGTTGGCTGCTCCTCGTCAAGTTTAGACATCTCCAACGCCTTTCAAAATAAAGTAAAGCTAAGATCAAGAATACGGTAAAAGAAAAAGAAAAAAAAAGACAGAAAAGAAACAGAAACAGAAAACGAAAAGAAATTTTAAAAGCTGCATGACATGTGGACCATACTTTCATTTTGTATCACTTACTGAGTTTTAAGCTCATTAGTTAAGTCTTGCGATATAGGTACATGTACAAGAGAACATGTTAAAGAGCAATTGATGAAGAATTTGCATGCGCGGATCTTGTGGCTGGTTAGGATAAAGGGATTTAAACAAAGATGGTTTGTAAAAGGGTTTTGTAAAGGACTTTATTAAGTACTTAAACAATATATTTGTTTTATTTAAAAAGGACTTCCACTATGTTTAACAAAATGTTTTACGAAAAGAGTTTTATTATTGACTTTTAAATATTTTTAAGAGTAAAATAATCTTCCACTATGCAACCACAAAGAAAATGATTTAAGTAAAAGAAAAGTTTAAAATTTTACACGATTTTTAAAAGGCAATAACAACCGGATCGTTACAATTGGTATCAGAGCAACTGAGTTTTAAAACCGATTCTGTACACTGCCTACCAGCACAAGCTTCGACATGCAAATTCTCCATCAACTATAAGTACTACTAGAATTATTTTTGTGTTTTAAGAATTTTATTTGTTGAAATATATATATATATATATATATATATATATATATATATATATATAAATAATAATAATTTATTATTACTCCCTTATACTAATAAATTTACAAAGAAGTTATAAATTTCTAATACTCTCAAAGTATACGAAATCAATTTCCTAATACACCACAGAAATATATAGGAATAGAACAATAAATTTAAAACTTTTAAGAGAGGGGGTCTATGGAAAAAAGTGATTGTACTGTGTTTAGATAAAGATACGTCCTGTTGATTAAGTGAGATGATAAATAGTACCGACGCTACTTAGATTTTATAAGTTTTGGAAAGGGTAAAGAGAAGTGAGAGAACCCACCCAAGTTTTTAATTGGAGAAAAGAAATAATGGAAAACAACAACTAAATTTAGTAAACAATTTAACGAGGTTGCCTTAGTTGAAAATGATTAGATGGGGAAAATAATTTTAATGGACAGAAAGAACATTTGAGGATTCTAGACTAAGTTGGATTTTAAGGACATACTTGGAAACTAGTAAACAAAGAAATTTCAAATTGAGGGAATATTCAAAAATGATGAGGAACATCATTAATTAGTAATGTGTTTTGGATTAATTAAGTATGAAATTAGTAAATGATTGGAACAAAATAATTTTAAAAGATAAAGAAACATTGGAAAAAATAAAGACAAGTGTAAAGAAACATTGACTATATATTTATGCAACCTAAAAAAGGAAACCATCAAGGAGACCATGAATCGGTTGGCCAGTTTAATAGAATAATGATTTCAACTCCTGCAGAGATTTATTGAAATAATTGAACATGTTTGCACATATTAAGATAAAAGATGTAGAGAGGGTAGCATGTGCGGTGTTCTTGTTGGTGAAGGATGCAAATTTTTGGTTGGATTCCATTAAGAAAACTAAAGATATGACTACAATGACATGGAGGGAGTTCAAGATGATCTTTTATGACAACTATTTAACCCACACGATAAGGACAAATAATGTTGTGTTTGGATGACAGTGATTGATGTGATGTTTATTTGGATAAAGTTGAATAATGGAAGTAATAAATGATAAGTCATTATTGGAATTTAGTGCAGAGAAGTCGTCAAGGAAGCTAACATGTTAATTCAAAACAATGTTTTAAAGGTAATAAGGGTGGTCATTTGGTCAAAGACAGTCTGATTTTGGCTTAAGGAATCGAAAATGTTTACACTAAAGGTGTTTCCTACCGTTGAAAATACAAATTAAGATTGAGTTTTTGGGGAGTAAGAGTGGTATTTGGCAAGTGCAGACGTTTAGAATATAAGTTCAGTGCAGTTTGGGTGAGTTTACTTCTTGGAAAATGTGGTAGATAAGTAAGGCAGATACACAATTAGAACTAAGAGATATGTTAGGAGCAATAAAGCAGCTAGTGTTGCAACAATTTGTCACTCCTTAGGGACTGAAAGAAGAGAAAATTTGAAAAAGGCTCTTTTGGGAGGTATAGTATAAGATTGATAGCAGTTATTTTGGCTATTCACCAAGGAAACGATTACGTTGAGAAAATTTCGAGGATGAAATTTATATAAGGAGGGAGGAATGTAATATCCCTATTTTCCATAATGGAATGAAGTAAAGATAATTAGAATATTAATTAGCTATAATTGGATATCTGAAGATTTATTTGATGATGAGAAATTTAATTGGGAGTAATTGGATAATTATTGAGAATTTATTTAATGGAAAATTAGTTTGGAAAACTGAAAGGAAGAAATTAAATTGGACCGATGATTATCATCAAGCAATATTCGGAATAAATCGGGAATTATAATTGGGTTGAAAATAATTTAATTACAAAAAGAATTTAATTAAATTATTAAAAGAGAATTTAATTGAGAAATATGGAGTTAAGAATTAAAGGGAAAATTAAAAAGGAAATAAATTAGGAGGCTGAACCGGTTCAGTAGGGGAACCGGATCGAGCTGGCCAATTTGCTGTTGGTTAAATGGCTTGGTTTTTACTGAAAATAAAATTAGGGCTATGTGATTTGGAGAGAAGAAGAACCCGTGAGAGGAGACTGTGGGAGGTGAGAGAGAAAAAGAAAGAGGAAGAAGATTGAGAGTAGGAGACGGCGAAAGGGGCGGCGCTAGTACTAGGCTTCGCCGGCGTGCATGGTGATCCAAGCGTGTGCAGGGTACTAGTTGTCGGTGCGGCGTACCATGGTTGTGAACCATGCAGGGCTAGGGCACGAGTTCATTCAGTCCGATTGTAATCGTGATTTGGGGCTATGATTTCCAATCAAGGTAAATGTCTCGACTGGTTTATGCATTGTATTTTTGTGTTCTGATTTCTTGGAAAAATTTCTTGGATTTGTTGCTGCAAATTATTAGACGCGAATTGAATGGGCAATGGAATTCGGTCAAATAATTGTTGCGGCTATGATGTTGGGTCCAGTTTTATTGGTTCTACAGTTGAGCTGGTTTACTTCCTTTTGGGTGGCCTGATAATTTCTCCCTCTCCCAACACTGGTAGCAAGCTTTCCACGTGGAGTTTGAGCATTGGACCACCCTCCTTGAAGTGGGTAATTATCCTCCAGCCTTGCGTCTATAAAATAAAACACTATGCTTAATAAACACACTATACAGAATACTTATAGTTGATGAAGCATCCCAGCATTGAGTTTTGCATTGTTGGTAGTCTACAGAATTGAATTTGATTTTGTTATGCGTTGATACCAAAATTTAACATCCCGTGTTCTTTTTACAGGATAAAAATTTTGCCTTTTAAAACTGTGTGAGAGAAAACTAGAGTAAACAAACAGTGGAAGTTTTAACTGTAGAAAATTTAGAGTTAATGAAATGCAAAAGTCTTTATCTAATAAAACCACATCAAATCACCACTTTAAGGCAATGCCATTTAAAATAAACCAACGTTAAAACTTAACAACTATATAAAACATTTATCCAAATAAAAAAAATTTCTTAAATATTTGAAGTACTTAACATAATAAAACATCATGAGCTATAACCCACCAATGTCAACATCGCCAACAACACAAATCCCCAACACTGCAACACCCTATCAGTTGCGTCCACAATAAGCTTTATCCAATCATATGCTCTTTACCTACACATCACAACACATAACTATGAGCCTAAAGCTTAGCAATCGATAAAAAATAAAAATGCTCATGCAATGCTCTTTTAAAACACAAATAGTTTTCCATGTTCATTATCCCATTACCGTTTCCTTTACCATTACCTTTATCAATGTTGGAAATGTTAACTTGACAAGGTAAAACCCACATCTCACAACATCACGTAATTTTATTCATATGGATTCCATTTTCATTTAGTTCTAGTTACCCATCCTAGTGTTAGAAATGTCAACTTGACAAGGTACAACGGTTTATGCACAAGATGGTCATCTCGTGGCACACACCTAAGCGATCATGTAATACCTTGATTTTCCCATAATGAAATTAAGTAAAGATAATTAGAAATTTAATTGGAGATTATTTGGATAATTATTGAGGAATTATTTGATGGAAAAATTAATTTGGGAAACTGAATCGGAGAAATTTAAATTAGACCAATAATCATCATCAATCAATATTCAGAATAAATTGGGAATTATAAATTGGGTCAATTAAAAACAATAAGTACATTTGATAATTATAAATTTATTGAATAAATCAAATAAATAAATGGGATTATTAGAATTTTTAAATTAGGGATTATTAGGGTTTAGTTAACAAAGGAAAGAGAGGGTAATTAAAATAAAAGAAGAAATGGAATTAAAAGGGAAGGAGTGGAGTAAACTGGTTCATCCTTGAACCGGTCCAGTTTGTGAGAGGAAGAGGGGAACTGCAGTTTTGAAGTCTAGGAAGAAGAATTGGGAGATTGACAGAGGGAGAACCTGAGAGAGGGATAGACAAAGAAAGATCGACAGTGAGGACGAGAGTGAGATGCAAAGGAAGGGGCTCGGGATGGTTCGGCATGCAAACTCTGGGCGTGCAGACTGCTGGCAACGTCGCGGGTGTGTCTTACAGAGCTAGGGCACGATTTGGACTAAATTCCATTGGTCGATTTGGAGCTCCCGCGAAGCTGTGAATTTCCAAGCCTAGTTAAGTCATGGTTGATTCTTTGTTGTTGGTTGTTGCTGCATT
This sequence comes from Begonia loranthoides, assembly GCA_022433065.1. Classification (NCBI taxonomy): domain Eukaryota; kingdom Viridiplantae; phylum Streptophyta; class Magnoliopsida; order Cucurbitales; family Begoniaceae; genus Begonia; species Begonia loranthoides. The sequence goes on from CM039482.1 coordinate 18,614,504, forward strand.
TGGATTGCTTGCATTTGCAGCTTTCATTGGCAGGGTCGAATTGATGAAATTGGGGCAGGCTGTGATCGATTGCTCTGCTGCCTCTGTGTGACCGGTTCTATTGTGAACCTGGTTCACGAATTATGTTTTGGCCAGCTCGATATTTCAAGATACTCCTTTACATGTGGTCGATCTACATAAGACCACCTCCTTCGATTTGGGTGATTTTCCCATCAATCATGTGTCCCTAGGAAGTCTTCTCTACCTATGTATGTATGGCAGTGGATGGGTATGCATGGGGAGAAGCACTTCAGGTGTTTGGAATTGTTCTGAAGTGGAGAATAAAATGACACAACTCCTCTCTGGTGAATTTTGAGCTGAAGCCGAAAGTTGATGTGAGAAATTGTGCTCTCTAGAGCTAGAGTGAGGGTCGTGAGGTGAAGGGAGAAAAAAAGAGTTTGCTGGAGAAAATTAGGAGAGGCAGAGATCAAGTTTTCCTTGTCCCTCAGGTAGTTTGTGTATCTCCTATTATTAATAAATTAATTATGTTATATTGCTTTGGAAATATGTATGAAAATAGTGATGATTTCACTTTGTCTAAAGTCTGAATTATTGGAATGGAAGTTTGTTTAGTTATTGGATAATCTGTGAAGGAGTTGATTTTTGGAGGAGTTTCTCCTCTGGCTTTTCTCTCGGTTGTTCATGAGGTGAGGATTTCTCCTGGTTTCCTTAATGAATTTAAGGATTTTGTTAAGTGCTATGAATTTCTTGGAAAATTGATAGGTTAGCTTCTGCCTTTCCTTTGCTGCAAATTGTTGGAATTCTTGTTGTATTTAGGAATGAATAATCTACTACCTTGATGAAATGAAGAAAATTGTTGATGTGTAAGGATTTGTAAAATACGATTCTTTCATTGGTTTTCTACTTCTGAATTTGGGATGATCATTTACATGCTACCTATATTTATTATTCTAGGTGATTTTAATATGTTTTTGTTCTAGCTCGTTAGTTAAACGTATTAATCAAACATACTAATCTTAATTAATTGTCATGCGGATATTAATATAATTTAATTACATGCTCGACTAATTTGTTATCATGTTCAAATTAACTAATTTAGTTAAGCTAATTAACATGCTCATACAATATCGATTAATATTTAAATATGGTGGTTAATTTACATATTTAACTAAATGATTGCTTAAATAATAATTAACATGCTTGAAGGAAGATTACGATTTACATGCTTAGCCAATTTACATGCTTGGAAGAATATAAATACAGGTTAAGTAATTTACATGCTACTATCGTTCTAACTAATTACATACTCAAGTTTATAATTAGTTATTCTAGTCGATTTACATGTTCAAGTAAAGTATAATTAAGTCATCTACTATCATTGTCTAAGTAAGTTAACATGCTTGAGTACAATTAATAAATGCTAGTTTAGTTATCTAACATACTCAACTAATTTGTTATTACTTACAACTAGTTAATTATCATGTTGTTAACCGGTTAACATGCTATTTAATTTAACATGGATATCAAAATGAAATAACCGATCGATATATTTATTGAATGAAAGAAATGACGATTGAATCATCATAAGAGATGTAATCTAGATAGCAAGTAGATAACACATGACGGAACGTTTAAGAGAACTCTTAACACATTCATGCTCCTTATCATTCACGCATCCATTATTCTCTTCTCTAGTCTCATCACATTTAGACATTAAACATTCATCACAAAACTAACAAGTGTAATAAGGAAAACAATTATTAATATAGGAAATCTACACTATCAACAAAGGAAATCCATGCAAGTAGAGGAAACACTTGACAGCAAAAGGATCTATACTTTTAGTAGGGAAAATAACAACAGCCAAGGGATCAACGAAGGAATTAACGACAGTGATATCAACTAAATCTATCTACTAACACAAGCATTTCCATAATCAATTTATCTAACTATCAGTCACAGTATAGCATAAGGAAATTCACAGTGAACTAAACATAAAACTCACGCACTCTACTTGCGGTGTAAGGCCTCTACATGGCCGAGACACATCTATTTTCCTTACCTCGAACTTATCGCGTGTCGACATTAAACCATTATCCCTTTTCTTCTCCTTTTGATACCTAGACAAAACATAATCCATCCCAACAATTGTGGGCCCATAGACACCGACGTCCAATATTAATATCCAAATAAAGCACGAAGCAACAATGTTTAACAACCAACTAATGAACAATAATTTAATCTAATTATCAGTATATATTTATCTGCTAATGGACCAAACCCAAACCGATAGAGTATCATCCAATAGAGGATAGCATCCATACACTTAACGACCAATAAAAATCCATTCAATAATAGTCCAAACAACGCAACAGCAGACATTAACACAAAAAATGCATTTCGTTATCTTTTTTCCTAACAACATAGTGGTTAGATCATTTATCAACACCAACAACATATAACCCAAGGCAGAATCAATAGTGGTAAATCTATACATCTTCAACAATCAACTAAGCATATCATTCATTTATCCTTTTCATCTCAATAAAACGATAACAGATAATTGTTCAATGTACAGAACATATATCCATCAATGAGAGTTCAATTAATGTCAATCCAAACAATCTCTACAACTAAACTTGGCAACTAAACAGATTACTAACCCATAACAGAATAGAGAGCAACGTCCCAAAATCCATAAAACAAAGGAGGAATGTGCCTTACCGGAGGGATCACAAGGACCCGAGAGCTCCCTGTCCAGCCACCACTCTCACAGCCACTCCCCTTTCTCAACCAAAATCGTCATAGCACATTCCTCAATCCTCCCTTCTCGTAGCTTTAAACCTCCAGCAAGGAAACAACATTCTGCCACAGGATGCAGCACCACAGAGAAGGTTCCTCTTGCACGCCCGACAGCCTCTCCAACTTTTCAGAGTGTGTTCTCCACACTGGACATGCTGTCCACTTCAGCTGGAGAAGGCATCGGTTTGGGCCGAACAACAACCCAGACCTAGCTGGTCCATCCGACCCTCCTACTTGGCCCATCAACCCAAGCCTCCAACCATCAACCCATGGCCATCCCGCTCGATGCCTGCTGCCTCATCGCTATCGCCCACCCATCACCATCACCATTTGGTCATCGCCGAGCCTCCATTTCGCTTCCTGGCACTTTGCCATTCCAACCTGCGACACATCGAGCCCAAGCTCGAAACGTCGCTCAACCCCCTGTAGTCTGTCGTGCCTTCACTCACCGAACGGTGCCCCAAGCTCACCGTTTCTCTCCTCCTTCCAACGCCCACTATCTCCCACATTCTCCCGTTCGTCTCGTCGGATCTGAAGGAAATGGCCGAAGGCCAGATTTCCTACCTCCTTACGTGTCTCGCTCTCTTTCCCTTCTCCAAGTTATCTCTTCTCTTATTTAAATTCTTTATTTCATTTTGATTGATTTCTTCTTTAAATTAAACATTACTTTTAACACATGTATTTTCACGCATTGATTATGCGTACAACACATTAGTCGACCCAAATTTTAGCTTGCGACTTATCCCAGGGTCGATTAACAATTATTACGAGTCCAATCTAAATATCCTAATTCCATTTCCTAAATTGATTTCCATCAATTAAACCCCCAATGAATTCTCTTAAATTAAAATTGAACAGTTTCATCCTTGGTAATACCCCGATAAATCCAAATATCCCTAATTAATTTCTAATTATTCATAATAAATCTCGATATAAAAATTTAGGATATTACACTACATCACAGGATTGTTTGTTAAATTTTGCTTTGATTGATTTTTTCCTATTGTTGAAATAATTGTTGGAATTATTGCTGAACGTGAATTATAGTGGATTGCTTTCATTTCATTTATATATTTTGTGGACTATATACTTTGTCGACTGTTATAAAATAGATATGATCTAGCATTCATGCATCATGCTAGGACTTAAGAAAATGTGACATATGCATGACATGATAAAGAAATGAACGAAGAAACGTAAATGGGCATGTGAGGGTTTAGATGCATTTAGGAATATATCTATCTACCTACTAGATCTGAACTATTCTTCCATTCCCCAACTCTTTATTCTTCTTCTTTAATTCTTTTTCCTCACTCAATGCATATGAGTGCCAACCCCCATAGGTGGCACTTCCTACTTGTTTCTATTAATATGATGCATGTCAATGAAATTGCTAATATTACAACTATAAGTCATTCAATCCATTCATCAAGGAAAGAATAGTAGACATGCTTGGCAATTCAAATGAAATAATGACAAGATAGATATGGTTGGCAATTTAACGGAAACAATGAAATATAGGCATGCTTGGTAATTTAAAGAAAGAGATAACAATATAGACAAACTTCATAATTTAAAGAAAGTAATAATAGTATAGACGTGCTTGGCTATTGAAAGGAAACAACCACAAGATAGACATGCATAGTAATTCAAAGAAAGTAATCATAATATAGACATGCTTGGCAAGTTAAAGGGAAAAATAAAAATGTAGACATGGTCGGTAGTTTAAAGGAAACAATAACAATGTAAACGAGCTTAGAAATTTAAAGGAAACTAGAGGAAACAAAACAATATGTTAATGTCTTAAACATGCTCAGAGATTAAAGTAATAACATGCAAACAACATAGACATAATATGGCAACATAGCACAAATTCAAACGAAAAATTTAAGAAAAGACACTGCTAATGGTGTAGGGCCTCCACAGGCCAATGACTCTATCTCAGTTTCTTACCTCGAATCTTTATTGCGTGTGGCACTTAATAGTAATCCTTCTTCTCTTTAGAATACCTTCATAATCAAAACATCTATCATTAATAATTACGACTTATAACTTTCATTTCCTTTTCGTATTCTAACTTATAGAATAATTCTAGGAACTACTTTGACGCCTAAATAGAACATAACCTATTTCACTTCAACTATCTGTAGATTGCACATTCTAAGGAAATAGAAAGCATACGTCTAATATTTTTCCTCAACCATTTAACAGTTTCTAATAGCTACAACAGAGAACATTACGAATGTATAGATAACTGAACATGAAATCCTCAATATTATTATCCATAATCCTCAAGAGAGGCATGGCAGAGGTCCAACATTTCATGCTTCACATAGAACAATAAGGACAATGACTATATCCAAACAATTGGTCTATAATATCAATTACAAAGAGTTTATCGAACCTTAATCAAACAATAGTGTATTTCATACATAAATTCTATCATCCAACAATTTGATTCAGAGCATCAATTTAACATTCTCTACGTACAACAATTTTGCCATAATACATATCCTTAACAAGCTTCACTCTAAAATTAACAGAGGAGATTTTGGATACATAGAGGAAGAACTTAGATGAACAGGGACATCTGAGAGCAGGAGCTGAATCCTAAGACCCGACTTAACACCCCACTGGTTTACCCATTTAACACCACTTAGAATTCTCACGCAGCTCACACACTCCAGAGGATTCTCACTCATACTCGTAGAATACAACATAGAGGAAAGGACTAGACTGGACCCTTAATAGATGGAGCTTACTTGGGGAGGGACAATCGTACCCCAATTGGAGAGGGAGGGACATTCTTTGACGTGGAGAGGGTGTGTCCAGCCATGGGGGAGGGTACTCCACAGTCGACTAAGCGGGTTTTAAATGACAAAACAACTAGGAAGCCTAATATTTAAACCCTATTTCTTGGCAGATCTGGGAGTTTTTGAGCAAGAGAGTGCGTCGCAGCATCATCCACGATCATCCAAAATCCTACGCTTCTCAGTTAGATTTGCATTTTCGGACGAAGGAAGTCATCCTCGCCTTCATCTGCATGCATCCAAATTGTTCAGAAGTTGGACAGATTCAAAGCTTCGTCATCCACCACCGTCCGTGTTCGTCTTCCTTTGTCTAAAATGTCAAAAAACTTGGATAGAGTCAAACTTCATTCATCCACCATCATCCTGCATCGTCCCAAAACTAGGGGACGACATGCAATGCATTTTCAGACGCTGCTCCTAGTCCGCGTGCATCCAAAAATTCAAATGTACATGATTTTCACTGCATATGAAATCTTCCATTACACATATTTTCTTCCAAATTTCATACGTTAATTAATCCATAATACTTACCCCATATAAACATGGCATAAACTATCACGGCTCGTCATGTAATGTAAGATAAGAATTGTTCTAACCATTAATTACATAGCATACACAGGGAAAAATATTGTCCAGGTATTCCATTCCTCTCTCCTTATATAAATTTTGTCCTCAAAATTTGCTCGTCGAAATACCCGTTTGACTTTAAAAATCCAACATAGTCATTAACTGTTCATTCACATAAGTATCCAAATGTCTTCTTTCCTCGCACTTATCCTCAATCTTCCAAGGATTTCAATACTTCCATATCTCATTACTTCTTCATCCGCAACGTTTCATGACTTAACAAAGGCTAAACTACAATCTCATTTCATACTTTAGGTTTTTTGTTGTACTTATACTTTATTTCTTTCGACTTTTCATTAGCTACATCAATTTTATTTGAAACTTTCCCATCATTCTACTATTCCTTGTGTCTCATAGATCCTCGTTCAGTTTTGTTTCCCTCTTTCGTAATTGTACCCGCTTCTGTTTCTGTTTCTATTTTGGTTTTTATATCTGTATTTGAATCTGTTTCTATCTCCGTATCCATTTCCATGTTTGTTTCTGTGCCTGTATCTGTATCTGTGTCCGTGTCTGTTTTCGAATTCATATATTTTCTTTATCCGTATCCGTATATATTTCTGTATCCATATCCGTTTTTGTATTCGTTTCCGTTTCCGTTTCAGTTTTTGTCTTTGTATCCGTTCCCATTTCTATATTTGTATCCATATCCATATCCATTTCCATTTCAGTTTTTGTTTTTGTGTCTGTTTCTTTATCCGTGCCCGTTTCTATTTTTGTTCTTGTTTCCATTTCCGTTTTTGTATCCGTATCCATTTCCAGAAATTCATTTCTAGAAATTTTTTTTCGTTTCTATTTCAATTTTTGTATCTGTGTCTATATCCGTATCTGTTTCTATTTCTGTTTCCGTTTTCGTTTCCATAGCCGTATTTGTAACCGTATCCAATTTTGTTTCCGTTTCTATTTTCGTATATATCTCTATGTCGTCCCATGCATGTGGCTGAAACTTAGGATAGAAATACTCCATTTCGAATTCTGATTCTTTTACTTTTTCAATCATAAGAGCTTTTGACACTATTTAGAGCAAGTTGTGTCTTAAATTCTCGACAACACTACTCCCTCGAGAATTTCTGTCCAGGTTATCACAACCACATCCTGTAGTATCTTTACTTGCATTTTTTCCATTTATTTTTCATGTTTTCATTTTGTGTTCTTTTATATTTATCTTTCACATTTTCGTTTCTACGCGTAACAATTCCCATACAATTACGTTTCATTCATCCTGCAAGCAACCTAAACAGTTCCAGAGAGATTCATTATTTATTAACAAGATTCAAAGGAAACCATTTACTTATCTTCCTCGGACTAGTCCTATGGACACATTCCCAAAACATACTGTGTACACTTTGGAGCTTACCATTACAAAACATAATTTAATCATATTTCCTCCATCATTACAAAACACAAAATACTTAGTTGCTAATATCTCCACTAGCCCTTTGTTTCCTACAGGTTGAAAACTTCTTCTAGTTCTTTCTTCCTTTCCTCGGACAAGGTGATGTGGCCCCCAAGGACCAATTACCTGACCTCAAGCCAATAGGCTCATTGCTTATCTAACGAATTCTTATTTTGTAGAGAATAATAGCTTAAAGGGACTTCGGGAAGAGCCAACACATGAAAACAAGGAAGTTCCATACCACGCCCTCACATGGAGCCATGTAAACCCTAATCGCCTTGACCTATATTATCCTTGCTTGGAGGAGCTCACATTGGTTGAAGATAACAAGGTTGATTAAAAGTAATTTATTGAAGTTTCCTCATTAAATTTACGGTTTTAGATGTTTTGATTGTTGGATGACTGATTGGGAGTTATTTTTCAAAATTTTAGATTGTTTTTATGTTGTAGGAATGGAGGTGCTTGATTTGCATGTAAACCGAGCCCTCATGCCCAAATTTTGATTTTTCATGGGCAAATATGTAACTTTCTTTTGTTGCATCATTAGAGGGTATTTACATCTCTCTAATGAAAGTTTGTAGCAATTTTGAAAACCCTAAAAATCGAATTGAACTTTGTTCTAGAGAGATCTCTCTCAGGTGTGTGGTTGCTTCACGGCTCACCTCCATCTATCCAAGCTTTCTTCTTGTTCTTGCGTGGTCTTGAGAAGAAGGCTAATACTACCTCTTCTAGTAGCTTCATCATGAGGTTGTCATTGTGGTGTGGAGGTAGAAGACCTTAGCAAAACCTAATTTGGAGTGTTGCTTCATTGAAGCTTCCAAACTAGTCGCCCCCTTGGCCATTGGAGGGTTCCACGGACCAAGTCGGTTTCTTTATTTTGTCTTCTTGATTCTTTTGAATGGTGCTTGATTTTTCTTGATCCCATGGCGTTATTATTCTGTTAGAGTGAATTTGGTGAAGATATTTCTTGATTTGGATTTGAATATTTGAAGTTATATAAGGAAAGATATTGTAGCCACAAATCTGTGTTCAGTAATTCCATATCCAATTTTTAGATTTCTTCACACACAACTCCGTGTGTGCGTGACCTTTGAAGCTAATTTTGGAGAGTGTTTTTGCATTAGTTATTATTTCACTACCTAGTAATTTTGGGATCCAAAAGATGTATGCAAGTTGAGATTCGTTCTTTCCAATTCTTGTGGTCCAATTCTATTTTAAGAAACACTAATTCGAGATTCTGTCTTCCTTAAATCACAACTCCGTTTATACAAGGATTTTGAAGCTTATATTTGAGGGCTTTTATAGATGGTTATTGTCTTCTTGTCCTGCAAATTTGACATCCAAAATGCATATGAAAGTCGAGTTTCATTCGTTCTAATTTTGGTGTCCAGATTTTGTTTTTGGAAACCCCTAATTCAAGGCCCGATTTTCTTTAAGAACAACTTCGTTTGTGCAATGCCTCTTAAGCTAATTTTTGGAGGGGTTATTATTTGGATTATTGAATACTAGATCTATAAATTCGAACTCTATATCACATATGCAAGTGGAGTTACCCTTTTCTAAATCTGGAGCTCAAGTTTGTTCTCTAGCCGATTGCCAATTTCCGATTTCTTAGACATCTAGAGTCTTAGACTCTATCACAAGGTGAGGCAATGTCAGGCGTTGTGTCTAGACCTTTTGCATTTGAAACATTTCCACGGCCCCGCCAAGCATGCTTCGCCATGATTCTTGGTACACCGGGGGCATAACTTCTTTCGTGGTGTCTCCACCAATGGCCCCCCAACAGCAGTGTTACCTCAGAGACGTTTTCAGACTCAGAGCTGAACGCCGTCCACCAAGGGCCTCTTACTTCCCTCAGTGCCTGGCTCTCCTCCTTCCCTTGGTGGTGCCTGCATGTCTTCCACAAATTTCTTATTGAAGGCTCTAAATCCTCCCACCAATATTTCTTTGAGTTAGAACTGAGTCACCATATATTCCATCAACTGATTGACGATCTCATTCTCGGCCTTGGCTTCTCCCTCCATGTTAATTCCTAACAAACTATTTACTGACATAGAATAAGGAATTATATGATAACTATGTAGTAAGTAGTAAACTTACAGTTGATGAAGTATTTCTACGTCGGAGCATGTGCTGGCAGGCAGTTTACAAAATCGGTTTTAAAAACGCAGTGGCTTTGATACCAACTGTAACAACCTGATTTTTTATTTACTTTTAAAATACAAAAAATTTAAAACTTTTATAAAACAACTAAATTCTTATTAAGTTAAAATCAGAGTTATTTTTCTAAAAATCTGGACCGTCAAAAATCATTTCTTTAAACATGTTATGAAAATCATTATAAGTAGTGGAAAACTATAGTTATAAATTTTTTTCTCAAAACATAGCGAAAGTGTAATTAATTTAGTGAAGGACTACTAAATAATTTAATACTAAACAATTTAATTACAAAATGTTTTCTCTTTACTCTCTTTAGTCTCACATGCTACAAGTCCTGCGCATGCAAATCCCTCATCAACTACTTCTTTATTTCTTCTCTCGCATGCACCTACGCTATTAGCAAACTGTGAGCCAAGGCCCAGTGAGAAATAAGATATTCAGTATGTATGCCTCTAATTCATTATGTCAGAATGGATCTGCCCTAACCGTTATTTCCTTTACGTATTTTATATAACTCGTACATCAAGCGGGAGATTGGTTGAATCTTTAGGGAGAGGATAGTCTTCGTCAGCTTCAACCACCTAGGGTAGACAGTCTCGCAGTCCCGACAAAGAAAAAGTAACGTTCTTTTCTTCTCGTAACCCATGAGAGGGTAGTACATATATCTATCTACCTGGCTAGATCTGAACTATTCTTCCATTCCCCAACTCTCTATTCTTCTTCTTTAATTCTTTTTCCTCACTCAATACATATGAGTGTCAACCCCCATAGGAGGCACTTCCTACTTTTTTCTATTAATATGATGCACGTCAATAAAATTGCTAACATTACAACTATAAGTTATTCAATCCATTCATCAAGGAAACAATAGTAGACATGCGTCGCAATTCAAAAGAAATAATGACAAGATAGATATGGTTGGCAATTTAAAGGAAACAATGAAATATAGGCATGCTTGGTAATTTAAAGAAAGAGATAACAATATAGACATACTTTGTAATTTAAAGAAAGTAATAATAGTATAGACGTGCTTGGCTATTTAAAGGAAACAACCACAAGATAGACATACATAGTAATTCAAAGAAAGAAATTATAATACAGATATGCTTAGCAAGTTAAAAGGAATAATAACAATGTGGACATGCTTGGTAGTTTAAAGGAAGCAATAACAATGTAAACATACTTAGAAATTTAAAGAAAACTAGAGGAAACAAAACAATATGTTAATGCCCTAAACATGTTTAGAGATTAAAGTAATAACATGCAAACAACATAGGCATAATATGGCAACATAGCATAAATGCAAACAAGCAATTTAAGGAAAGACACTGCTAATGGTGTAGGGCCTCAACAGGCCAATGACTCTATCTCAATTTCATACCTCAAATCTTTATCGTGTTTGGCACTTAATAGTTATCCTTATTCTCTTTTGAATACCTTCATAATCAAAACATCTATCATTAATAATTACGACTTATAACTTTCATTTCCTTTTCATATTCTAACTTATACAATAATTCTAAGAACTTCTTTAATGCCTAAACGAAACATAACCTATTTACTTCAACTATCAGAAGACTGCACATTCCAAGGAAATAAAAAGCATACGTCCAATATTTTTCCTCAACCATTTAACAGTTTCTAATAACTACGACAGAGAACATTCTCCATGTATAAAAAACAAAACGTGAAATCTTCAATATGATTATCCATAATCCTCAACAGAGGCATGGCAGAGATCCAACATTTCATGTTTCACATAGAACAATAAGGACAGTGACTATATCCAAACAATTGGTCTATGATATCCATTACAAAGAGTTTATCGAACCTTAATCCAACAACAGCGTATTGCATACACAAATTCTATAATCCAACAATTTGATTCAAAGCATCAATTTAACATTCTCTACATCCAACAATTTGTCCATAATACTTATCCTTAACAATCTTCAGACTAAAATTAACAGTAGAGACTTGGGTTACATAGAGGAAGAACCGAGACGAACTAGGACATACGAGAGCAGGAGCTGAATCCTAAGGCCCGACTTAACACTCCACTGGTTTACCCATTTCACACCACTTAGAATTCTCACGTAGCCCACACGCTCCGGAGGATTCTCACTCACGCTCGCAAAATACAACATAGAGGGAAGGACTAGACTGGACCCTTAATAGATGGAGCTTACCTGGGGAGGGACAATTGTACAACAAACAGAGAATGAGGGGCGTTCTTCGATGTGGAGAGGGTGTGTCCAGGCATGGGGGAGGGTACTCCACAGTCCACTAAGTGGGTTTTAATAGACAAAATGACAAGGAAGCCTAATATTTCAACCATATTTATTCGCAGATCTTGGAGTTTTTGGACAAGGAAGTGCATCCTGGCATCATCCGTGATCGTCCAAAATCCTAAACTTTTTAGTTAGATTTGCATTTTCGGATGAAAGAAGTCGTCCTCGCCTTCGTCCGTGTGCTTCCAAAACCTTCCAAAAGTTGGACAGATTCAAAGCTTCGTGGTTCGACACCGTCCACTTTTGTCCGCTTTAGTTTGAAATGTCCAGAAATTTGGACAGAGTCGAACTTCATTTGTCCGCTATCAACCTGCATCATCCCAAAACTGGAGGACGATGTGCAATACATTTTCGAATGTAGCTCCTAGTCCGCGTGCTTCGGAAAACTAAAATGCACATTATTTTCACTGTGTCTGAAATCTTCCATTACACATATTTTCTTCCAAATTTCATACTTTAATTAATCCATATTACTTACCCCATATAAACATGGCACAAACTAACACAGCTCATCATGCAACGTAAGATATGAATTGTTCTAACCATTAATTACATAGCATACATGGAAAAAAATATTGTCAAGTTATTAAATTGCTCATTCTTTTGTCCTGTGATGCAGGTGATTTTGATAATGTTGATGATATCAATGTAGAGGATGAGGCTTGCCAGCTGAGATCTTGAGTTATCAACCGGATTCGACCTGATGCGTTATGGCTCAAAGAAAACATTGTTTTAAATAATGGTTTTATTTCGGTAATGTTTTGTAATATAATGGACTGTGAACTTTCTAAACATTTTTGTAAAATAAATGGGCTTTTATTAAATATTATTTTGAAACTATTCCGCTATTAGTTTGCTGATTTACTCTGATATATTTTTATTGAACATTTTTTAAAAAGAAAAATTTTTATGACTAAAAATATGAAGAAAGAAAAGGTTTTAAAAAATGCAGGGTGTTACAAACCAACTTAATAACTCATATCTCTATACACCTATTTATGTTTATTCATTCTGTTAAGTTACATTTCAAAACGATGCAGAAAATCATTTTCATATACTTTAAGAAAACAATGATGCATTAATGCAAGCATAGAATTCTATTTAACATAACCATCTACTGTATCCTCAAAACATGATCGATTCTTTACAAAGGAACTGAACTTAAATCTAATAAACTCACAATTAACACCAAGCAATCAACAATACATCCGTAATCAACATTTATCACTACCTATACATCTAGTAAATGCAAGCATTAAGCAAACCCTAATTTGCGTCATGTAGGTTCTTTCAGACAAAACACATGTAGTATCACTTACCTAGAGTCCTTAGCTTTAGAGAGTTAACACATAAAGTTTCTTCCCCTCAATACATATACATTAATAAACAACAATTTATTAAACTAAGTGAAACAACCATCAATCCAATCTCGACAGATTAATTTCTCCAACAGAGTACAGCTTCTCTAACATCTCCAACAAAATAACACTTTAAAGAATAATACCTCGACCAACAAAGTATAGTTTCCAACCTTCTTGATGAACTATGGGTCCATTCTATTATTAATCAAGCCTCAAAGAATATCATAGAGTCATTTAAGGTCAAGCATAAGTGGAAGTTCATAGAGCAATGGAAAGAGAAATGGAAAGATTTCCAAAATTGTCTTCATTTTGATCTCCGACACGTATTTCACTATTTTGGCATTCAAAACAAGTCATCTCACATGACTGCTTCAAGAAGATTGTAGTTCCCTTCCTAAGATTTCTATAATGAGTTGGATCGCTAAATTGAGACTTCATTTACTAAGTCAAAAGCCCACGGAAAGAGAGCAAAGAATAAGAAAAGTCCAAGTGTCCAAGCTTAGAGACCAAGGAAATCTCTGCATGGAAACCATCCAAGTGGCTAAGTGTAACGACCGTGATTTTTCTTTACTTTAAAAATGCGTTAAATTTAAAACTTTTATAAAACAACTCAGTTCCTATTAAAAACCTTTCAATTGAAAGTAAAGTTCTTTCCATAAAAACTCAATCGTTAAAACATCTTACTTAAAATTCGTTATTTAATCTTTATTAACAGCGAAAGACTTCATTTATAAAATCATTTTCTTAATTAATAGCGAAAGCATACAACATTCTATAGAGGAAGCATAAATCATTTATTTTAAAAAGACAATAATTAAACTATTACTTTATATTTACAAAACCTTTTTTCCTTTTTCTTTCCTTAGCCTAGCCAGCCACAAGTCTCGCCCGTGCAAATCCTTCATCAATTGCTCATTCATCTGTTCATCATTTCCTCATGTATACCTACACCATTGGCAAACTGTGACCCGAGGCCCAGTAAGAAATGAGATATGCAGTATGATCATGCCTCTCTTTAAATCTTTTGGAATGGTTTCTGCCTCAAACTAATCTTTTCTTTATATTTCATTCTTTCATTCATAACTTGTACGTCGAGCGGCAGATTGGAGGAACCTGTGTTAGAGGTATAGTCTTGGTCGGCTTCTAACCACCTAGGGTCGCTGGTCCCTTTCCCGACAAGGGAGGAGACTTATCCCAGACTACCTGATTAGATCCAAACTACCCATCCATCTCCTAACTCCCTATTTTCTTTTCATTTCATTCATTTCATTTACTCGTACATCAAGCGGAACATTGGAGGAACCTGTGTTGGAGGTATAGTCTTGGTCGGCTTCTAACTACCTAGGATACCTGGTCCCATTCCCGACAAGTGAGGAGAGTTAGTCTAGACTATCTGATTAGATCCGAACTATCCGTCCATCCCCCAACTCCCAATTCTCTTTCCTTTCCTTTCATTCATTCTTTACCTCACGTAATTGCATATGAGTACCACCCCAAAGGTGACACTTCCTACTTATCGTGATGCATGTCAATGAGAAACATTATCGTGATGCATGTCAATGAAAAGCAGTAATCGTAACAGTATAAATGTATGAGACATAAATCACTAATCACAACAATATAAAAGTATGAAATATAGAAGTCCACCAACATACTATATAAACATGTTTTTTAATTCAAAGGAAGTGATAACAACATAGACATGCTTTGCGATTTAAAGGAAACAATAATATCATAGGCATGCTGGGCAATTTAAAGAAAGCGATAACAACATAGACGTGCTTGGCTATTTCAATGAAATAATAACAGTATGGACATGCTTGACAATTTAAAGGAAATAATAACAGTATAAGCATGCTTGGCAATTCAAAGGTAACAATAAGAATATGCTAACGTCCTAATCATGCTTACAGATTAAATTAAAAACGTGCGAACGATAGACATAATATGGCAGCATAGTAGAAACGCAAACAAAAATTTAAGGAAATACACTGCTAATGGTGTATGGCCTCCACTAGCCAACGACTCTACTCAATTTCTTACCTCAAAGCGTTAACGCGTATTAGCACTTAATCTTTATTATTCTTTTCCTTTTCAATACCTTCATAATTAAAACATTTAGCATTAATAATCACAACTTATAAATCTCATTCTTTTCCTATTCTTAATCACATAGCAATTCTGGGAACCCCTTTTTACAACCCAAAACAAAACATATACTTAATAATTCTAACATTCTCAACTTAACAACTTCATCATTATTTATACTCTTAATCTTTATTCATCTCTAGATAGCATTTTGAAATCCAAACGCAATATCCATTTTCTAATGAATTAACAAACCACACTTCATCTGAAATATCCTTAACTGAAATTGAGAACATTTACAATCACCCAACCATAATTGTACGTGCACGGTCAAATATCCAATTTAAATATCTCACGAAACCAAGGAGCAGTTAAACAATAGTTAAAGTATTCCCAACGTGCAGAGTATATATCCAACGTTTATTCCATTTCTTTATCATTTATAAGCCAAGCATAATACATTATCCAACAACCAATAGAACAGAGCATAATTACTAATTGCAGTACATAAATAGAGGATGAATTCAAACTCCCAATTAATGTATATTCCATGGAACAATACATCCCAGCACAGTATTTCACAACCCAGGAGCAGCACAACAATAGAGTATAAAATAATTCAATCAGCAGAGTTTAACAACTAACAACCAAATAGCAGACAACAATCCCTCAACATTTCTCACACCACCAAAAGTAGTAGCAACAGAGAGTATTATCTATCTGAAGAACATAAATCTTAACACTTAAAACAAAGAACCTTAATCACATCATCCATTTATCTTCACTAAAATCCATAAAAACAAAGGAGGAAACCTCCTTACATGAAGAACTGAGGAGACCCGAGAGCAGCCTGCTCCTCTTTCCTCTTCTCCATTACTTCCTCTTAGCCATTGCTCCATCTCCAGCTCACTGACCATTTCAAATTCGCAGCACAATGAAGGTGAACACTCTGCCACAAATTGATGGCAGAGAGTATAAGCTCTTCATTACTCATCCTTCACACAAGAGCTCACTCAAGAGCATTTCTCCAGACTCTCACCCAGCACCAGAGAGCTCTCTGCTCCCTCCCCCATTTCTCTCTTTTTCCTCTGCATTTCTAGCTCACCATAGAGGTATACCATCCCTTGCCTCTGCCACAAACACCCACGGGTGTCCAAGCCATGCCCTACCTTCCTCGGCCATGCTCTTATCACGTCCACTGTGTCATTTCTTCTAGAGCAAGAACCAAAATTGGATGGACCGGTTTGGACCAGATCGCACACAGCTCCAACCATTCCACCCGAATCGTCGCCCCTACCATCCCAAGAAACGTCCCTGCCAATCGCCAATCCTCATTGTCGTTGTCATCTCATCGACGATAAGCATCACCTGACCCCCGAACATGGCAGAGAACCAGAGCTCGCCATGACCCGAAGCAGCCTAGATGACCAGAGACCTTATCTCGCGACCCGACGCTATCTGTCCTGCGAAGCCCAACGCTTTATTCCATTGCCAAAAGCTTGATTGCCTTCTGACGCAAAGGAGCCATCTGAACTCACCATTCCCGTTTCCCTTGCTCGCAGCCCCTCTCGCTCTTGAGCTTTCTCTCCCTCACTTTGCCTTTCTCTCTAGGCCTCTCTCTCCATTCGCGACATGGCCGAAGGCCAGAACAAAATCCCCCTTCTCTTCCTTGAATCAAATTAATTCCTTTAAGCCTCCAATAATTAATTTGATAAATCTTCCCTCACTAATTACTCTCTAAATTTCCAAAAATCCTACTTCTTTTACTCCTTTAACTAAAAACTGGCCATTCCTTAATTTCTGGATTGAGCTGAACCAAATTGGTTCAATCCATTCTTTCACTCCTTCAGAATTGTGATTTCGGACGAAGGATGGTGCCCTCGCCTTGTCCACTTGCGTCCGAAATGTCCAATTACTTGTACAGATTCAAACTCTTCTTGTTTGCATGCGTCCACACTCGTCTACATGCATCCAAAAAGTCCTAAAATCAGGACAGATTCAAATTCTCTCCATCTGCTATCATTTGCCATCATCCTGCCTCGTCTGAAATCTCTCGCTACAGACGAATTAGGATGAGAAGCATTGTCCCCACTCGTCCCAAAACGTGAGGGACGACTGGAGATGCATTTCAAACGCGACACCCAGTCCTTGTGTCGTCCGCGTGCGTCCGAAAACTCCAAAATACACTTTCCAGTTTAATCCCAATAAATTACTTATTTTATAATCTTACGAATACGTTCTTGGTAATACCCCGATAATTATCCAACTGATCCAAATACTTCCAATCACTTTCCAATTTATTTTTATTAAATTTATGATATGAAAAGTCGAGGTATTACACCAAGCATCAACATAGATTAGCTGCCAAATACATCTAGACATGGAAAGAAAGAAAGAAAGAAAATAATTTAATATTCTTTTAGTTAATTAACTTGTTTTCTATTAAGTAGAAAATCAGACAACTTATTCTATGAGTCGATTAGGGTTATTGCATAATTAGTTTATTATTTTATGCTTTGTAATTGGCTATATAAAGCCACCTAATGTTTATGTTTTAGACACTTGAATTTGAATATAACAAGCTTTTACTTATTTTGAAATTGGAGAGATTCTTTTTTCAAACACTTTGGTGAGTTACATCCAAAGTATCCTTATGTGAGTAATATCACAAGATTGAGCTCACTTGGAGTTGAGTGAGTTCTCTTATTGGCATCCGCATCCTTACCCATTGAGAAAAGGTTGTGAGAAGTGGTGTCCAACCATCAAGTGGCGTCATCATCAGCAAAACATCCATTCGAAGGTTCAAAGTTTCCATATTTGTTAAATTCGACCACCTGGAGTGTTTTACGCATATTTCCTAATTCTTGAGGGAAATTTCCAAAGTTATTGATGGGTTCTTTTCTTATCTTATTCAAGAAGACGTGATCTAAATTTCAGCTCAACATCTTCTAAAACAAAGAAGTTACAAGCCTCCAAAGTTCACTTTTCAAAAGTGAATCTCGGCCAAAATAAGGAAAGTAGAGCACCGCTCGCATAGATTGTCCGCCCGATCATCCACTCATTGACCTCCGCACAAAGGTTGATTCTGTGTTGTTTTTTGGATGCCATTATCGATCGCGGCCTCAACTGCCCTTCAACTGCCAGTTTAGAATATAGCCACCTTTGGAAGATCAACATATTCCAATACTTCAACACTTCAACATCTTATTTTCAAGTTATATTCTAATCTCCTTCCGCTGGTGCATCATTTGATATCATAGCTAAAACGTCCTACTAATTCATGATATTTTTTTACATAATGATGAGGGAACAAAACAACTCATGCAGTTATTTTTTTGATGAGGAAAATTCACCACCATTTATTCCCAAGGTATGCATCCCGCCATTCAACTGCTCAAGCAATGGTCATGATTATAATGAGTGGGTGGAAAAAGTGAAAAGAATATTTGAGTGTTACGAATTTTCATAACTAAGAAAGGTGCAACTAATAACACTCGGGTTCACGGAGTATGCAAGCATATGATGGAGCAACATTAATGCAAAGAGAAGACAAGGAGGCGAAAAGATTTGGACTTGGATTCTATTAAAGAGACTTATGAGTGAGAAGTTCATTCCAAGCAATTACAAACAAGAACTCTACTATCATTTGAAACACCTCAAGCAAGGTTCCACCACCATCGAAGAATATGTTGCCAAGTTCAAAACCTTAAAAACAAGATGTGATTTGCAAGAGCAAGAAGATGAAACAATATCAAAGTTCATCCAAGGACTTCACTATGACATTAAAGACAGTATTAAACTATGACCTTACGGTACCTTTGAGGATGTGATCAACTTGGCTCTAATAATTAAGAGACAAAAGTATGCTCCACCCTCACCACCACCACTTCTAAGGTATGAATATTCTTCTGAAAGTCAACAAGCGCAACTTGCTAAAATTAGTGCCTTGTTACAAAAACTTGAAGCATGCATGTCAAGCACTCCAACCTTACAAGCACAAGACCGCGATGAGGTAATAGAAGGTACTCATGAGCAAATTGAAGAAGAAGTTATTTATGTAACATCCCGTATTTTTAAAATACGTAAAATTTAAAACTTTTCTTTTCGTAAAACATCATAGTCTTTTTCCTTCATAAAACCCGATCGCTAACACCCGATCACTAAAACCAGATCGCTTTACTTTCATTGCTAACACCCGATCGCTAAAACCCAATCGCTTTACTTTCACTTTTCTCAGTTTTCTTTCACCTTTATCAGCTTACGTTAAAAAACTATAACATTCTTTGAATAAAACGCAGCGGAATAAAAACAATATTAATAAGTTACAAAACTCTTTTTCAAATCCTTTTCATTTCACTTTCTAGATCAGCCAGCCACAAGATCCACCCGTGCAAATCTTTCATCAACTGTCCTTCACCAGTTCATCTGTTGCTCATTCGTACCTACATCACAAGACCTAAACTAATGAGCCTAACGCTCAGTAAGTGATAAAGTGAAGTGCAGATGATATGCATGATCATACAATGCAATTTAAGTCAAGAGTGTATACATGACAAACACCGTGGGACCATGAGTAACCCGGTCAATCCAAAAAAGAGTAATATATATATATATCAATGGCTTACCCAGGCCGTATACGCTCCTTTGTTACAAGAACGTTGGGGATTTCGGAACAGGAAGCAATGAAGCATGGTATCCCATGTCGCTAACCTAGTTTCTTTCTAGTCCGTGCAACACGGATCTATATGACAATGGGACATCATTAACTTCCCGAACCCCCACACGCATATTTACATAGATTATTATGTCATACGATATGTACGTGGATTCATAGAATCCTATATGCAATAAATGTCTAATAAACACATTGTTAAAAGAACCTAAATCTAGTAAACACATGGCATGCAATCCTAATTCTTGCGATGTAGGGTCCGAAGACCAAGGCACAGTAAGTATCACTTACCTGACGTCCATAACGTCTTTCTATTTCTTTTCTCTTCTTCGTACCTTCAAAACCATAACAACTATGCATTAATAACAATCTCCTAAACCTTAACAAATATAACGGAATAAAGAAACCCACAATGTTGCTCATTCCATCAATGTGTCATGATAAATTAATCTTACAAAGCCGACAAACAATAATTTATCATAAGTCCATATTTCCCATAACAGAGTAGAGAACCAGTTAATGCCTACTTACACGAAATGACCAAATGCATCATTTATAAAGCCATCTTCATATATCCTTAACTCCATGTACAAGACTATGTAAATGACTTTGTAATACCTGCATACTTGAAACACGCCCAAAAGCAGCAGCTCATCTTAACAAGACCTCCAAAAGTTGTCATCTTCACCAACTTGCTCCTCGTCCATTGGCCATTATACAATTTGCAATGGCACACCGCCAAGAAAAAAGACAATTCGTTACAACCCAAAATCATAATTAATATAACAGATTATCCAACAAACTTAGTCAATAGAGTATGTCAACACCTTCAACATCCAATAACCCATTCGCTATCTTCAAGTGTACAACTTCAGGCCAACATCAAACAAGGAATGATTTCATTACCTGAAGTATGTCCAAAAACAGCAGTACATCACATTCCTCAGAAATTGTCAGCATGTCGGCCATCCATCAGCAGCTATTCGTCCACTATCCATTTTGCAGCAACTCACAAACAGAAACCAAAAACAAATGGTCATAACCCAAGACCAACCAACATAACAAATTATCCAACAAATCATTTAAACTGTCAACACATTCAATCATTCAATATGCCATAGACAACCTTAACTCAAACTTCTATCCATACTACTTTCTCTTCCCATATTGCAAGCCAATAATCAACACAGAGTTAAAGCATAAAACAGATAGGTTCATTCCCAACATTTCATGATTTATAGAATCCAAATGTAATTCAATCAAAACTCCAGCTTCTTAGAACTGTCGACAGAAGACAATTCGACAAATCATATGCACAACCCTTTTCCAACAATACCCACAATACTAACATATTTTCCAAGTCTGAACAGATTATAAATTATTGCATAACTCATAAAACTCAAAGGAAGAGGGAAGGAAAGCACTCACCAGCCAACACCCAAGAAGAACAAAACACCCAGAATCAATAGCCTACTCATTTACAGGGGAGCTGCCGCGTGGAAGCCTCCTTCCAGCTGAAGGAATCGAAAGTAAAATGGATTACGGAAGAGAGAGAGGCATCATATTTAAATGGGTTTTTCAGCCAATTTTGCCCTTCCAGATGCGGTGCGTCGTCTGCATCGTCCAAAACCAGTTTTCGGACGAGAAAATGCGTCCCCAATCGTTCGTCTGTGCCATCCAAAATGCATATTCAAACGCAATTTAGCATCCGCAGTCGTCTGAATGTGTCCAGACTTAGGACAGAGTCATTCGGACGCCATTTTTCTCTCGTCCGCTACTGTCCAAATGTGTCCAGTTGAAGGATAGATTCATTCGGACGCCATTTTTCTCTCGTCCGCTTCGTCCACAATAGTCTGAATTGTCCCAGAATTGGACAGATTCAAAGCAGACTGTTCTGCTATCGTCCGTAGCGTCCGTACTATGACCGTTTTAGAGTTGAGGACGCCAAATACCGTCTCAACTCGTCCCAAAATCCATTTTCCTCAATTAAACATTATAACATATTGATTACATCATTACTACTATCCCGATAATTTATTCGACTAATGAGAATATATCCAATTATTTTTCAATTATAAATTTTCAAATTCCGATAAAAATTTGGGATATTACAATTTATGTCGAAGAATGGTCATTATTATCTTTAGAGCCAAAATTAGAAAAGGAACATTGTCAAGAAAAGCAAGTAACCAAAACTAAAGAGGACAATATGGTAAAGACAACTTTGGTTGATTTCTCTTATGGAAGTTTTACTAATATCTTGTTGTGTGATATGATGACTACAAGCCATCTATTTTTGGAAATACCAAGGCTTGATGACAAGTGGCGCACGCATGACAAGCATTCAAATTTGTTCTCAATTATGGAATATGGAACATTAAAAGTAAATCAGATAGAAATTGCTATGTTTATAACAAAGAGGTATGCGTCATTGGACAACTTAATTGCTTGGATTTTTAGAGTTGGATGGATTAAAGCCTCTTATGTTAATGATATGATATTTATTTATGGCAGTATGGAAAATGTTGATTTGATTGAATATAATTACTATTTTGGGATTATGGAAACGTATTACAATCTTGCATAAAGATATTAAATTGATTCTTGGGCAAGACATTTATAGCAATAAGGATAGTCTCAATATTAAATGGTTTTATGATTTCAAAAACTACTTACCTATTTGTGCATCATTGTCTAAGAATAAGTTGCTGGATTATTTTCCTTATTTGGTCAAATGCAAAAGGGGAAAGACAAAACTAGTAGCCGATGCTTCAATTCAAAGATTTTGTTTCCAAAGATGGCAAGATTGGTATGACAACTCGTGGAATTCAACAATCACTCCTAAGGAAAGTGTGTGTTGGGCTCCTAGGAAGCCATGCTAAAAAATAGGTAACTCAATATTCTATGAAAGCATCACTCTTTGGCCACACATACTCAAAGGTATTCTCAAAACTAATTTATGGAAATTATTGAATTACAAAGGAGTATCCACAACATTCCTCAGCTATTGTTCAATTATGGGAAGTGATTTATGAATATCTTATTATTATTGGCCTACCACATCATATAAGGATTATTTTTTTATTTCATTCATAGAGATTTTATAGCCGGTGCAACTCCCAATGCACACGATACATTTCCTTATTTGATTAAGGGATATTATGGAGAAATTATTATTTGGCTACACATGCTAAAAAGGGTTCTCAAGATTATGTTTATAACAATCCTTATTGTGGCCTAAATTATTTCTAACTTAAGAGCCAAGAATGGAAATCATATAGCCGAGTTATTATTCAAGCATGGGAAGAGGTTTATAGAAATATCGTTAGCCTATAGCAACAATCATTATTTGTTTATTTATTACAACCATTGAGATATTGAAGATATTGCTAACTTGATATGTAAAATCCTAGATTTTTTAAATGATTTTAAAAAAGCCGTGTAAATTATTCACGAACTTTTGGTCAAATGTGGAAGACTTTACTCGTTTTGTTATGTAGCGGCAATGTGTACATTTTTCTGAAAAGCGGTCAAATTTGGATTTTTCCAAGTGGGAATTTAAATTTTTTACTAACGAAATTATATCCAATTAGCATTTTGAAAATGAGTCTGAGTTTAAATCGGATTTTGAAGTGAGATTTATAATATATAATTACACTTTATATATTATAAATTATAAATGGGTAAATAACACTGTAGACCCTATAGTTTGCGATCAACGACAAGTCAAACCCTGGAGATTATTTTTTAACAACTAAAACCCTGAACTATGAGAAAATGTCGCCGGCAACCTCGCAGTCACAATTTCCGTCCAGAGTCGTCGAGGTTAACGCCCCGTTTGTACCCTGTCTAGCGGCGTCGAACGGAGTCGAAGGGCGATGGCAGAGCCGACGGTCGAATCGTCCAGAGTCAACCGAAGTACGACATTCGCTGACCGTTTGATCGACAAGGATCGTCCCTCGTCTGGATCGATAGCCAGGATTGAATCTGGCGTCCCTGCCAGATGCGATGACGGACAAAGATCCTTGGCCATTGGATAGAGCGAGGGACGTACCTCGGATCGACGGCCAGGATTTAATCCGCCTGGTGAAGACGGACGTCAATCCTTGTCCGTTGGATCCTCGCCTGGATCGAACGGTCAGTAGTGACTCCAAATTAATTGGGTCACGTGCGGGTCACATGCAATCCTAAATCGCCAGAATTCCCCATTATGACGGACGTCCGTGGGAATACCACGGACGTCCGTCTTTAAATAACACGTCATCAGCATCTAGACGGCGTCCGTCGGACCATGACGGACGTCCGTCATAACCAAAACGACCGCGTTTTCGTCCTGACGAATGACAAAACGCTGCTTATACTCTCGAAGGGCGTCCAAGCCCTAGAAATCGCCCTGTACTTCAAATCGCGAGCGAATTCCTGATTTCCCCTGACAAATTCCCGAACTCCCGATTTCCCCTGACGAATTCCCGAACCCCCGAGTTTTGAATCTGAAAATGGCGCCGAGGAATAGTCAAGCGTCGAAGAAGCGTAAGGTGGTGGCTCCCACCGAGACGACGGGTCCAGTGGAGTCTGTAGAACCTGGGATGTTCAGCTCAGCCTCTGCCCATGTACGGTACGAGAAGGACATTGTACCCCGTGCAATAATCATATCCAGGAAGGTAAATTTCAATTTATTTGCTGATTTTGGATTGAAGGCAATGTTTGAACGAATTGGATTGGATAAACTGTGCACAATGGGAGGTTATTTCTATGAGAGAGCTGTCAAACTGTTTTATGCCAATTTGGAGTTGAATAAATCAAGTGATAGAGAGTTGAGGAGTTTTCTGTTTGGAAAACAGATTAGGATAACTCTAGGACAATTAAATGAGCTCATTGGATGCTCCACGGAGGAGCCGTTGGAGGAGTATAACCATGCGACAAAGGACCCCGAATTTGTCCAAAAAGGAGAAGGTCATGCATTGCTGAAGCAATTGGTTCGCAATCCTACAGCCGTTGAGTCTTTCTTCCAGCCTAAATCAAAAGACCTCGATGCGAAAGCAAGGGTCATCCATCACATGATCACGCACACATTTATGCCTCGTGATGGACATAGAGACCTTGTCACAGCCATGGATTTGTACGTAATGGAGAAGCTATACAATGGGAAGAGGTTCAACCTTGCATACGTCATTATGCAGCAAATGAAAGCAACTCTGAATAGTGCAAGGAAGAATCTCCCATATAATTGGCTCATTCAGCACATTATTGACAGCAACGGGTTGGTTGTCCCTCACACAGAGCGACGAACAGACGAAAAACCACTTGACATGTATAATGAAGTTACATTGGCTCGGATGGGGTTGCAAAAAGTACGAGGGGAGTGGGTATTCAGAGGAGATGTGGCAGCTGCACCTCCTGCACATCTTGTACCTCCTACACCTCGTCCTTCCGCTTCAGCTGCTCCACCGCCATCCACGTCAGCTCCACCACGGCCATCATCGTCAGCTCCACCACCGCCATCCATGTCAGCTCCACCTGCTCCTTCCATGTGCACTGCCATAATTCCGTGGACAGCAAACGCACAACCGACATATCACGTGGAGGTGGATGACGATTTTGTGCATCCTATGGATGACGATTTTGTGCGTCCTATGGCGGATGATGCACCTCCCCCACCCCAGTCCTCATCGTCGCCCTCCGTACTCAGCAGCGAAGAGAGGTGGCAGTGGCTTGTCACCCAACTTGGCGAGATTCAAGCCAAGTTGGATAGACAGGAGAGTCAACTTGGCCAGCTTCAAGCCACTGTACTACAGATGCAAGAAGTACAAACGCATATGGCAACTGCTCGCACAACCGCCTAGCCATCTCATCCATCAGCATCTCATACATCTTCCGATGCCGGTCCAGACGGATGCCAGTATGTCTTTGTACAGCACCTGTGTATCGGCAACAATGTTAAACCCCATGAAGGTGTCGTATGAGCGTTCTGCTCTTACACTGCCACTTGCGGTGCCACCTGTTGAGCCTCCGCCTTGACAAGAACGGACATTGTGGCCTACACCATGACAACGACTACATGTCATAGGGATATGTCTCCTGCTGAGTACCGTGCTGCTACGGGGCTCCTCTGCATCTCGCATTCTTCATTTTCGAGGCCGACCCGGGAGTCTCTTTACTGGTGGTGGCAAAATTGGAGGCTGGTTCGTTGCTGGCCACATGTGGTGGCCACTGACTGGTCCGGTAAAATGGGAATACATCCTCATATATGTGTCCCGATGGTACCATGTATGCACATAATCCTCCGCTGAAGTCCGCATAAAATTGATGCAAGGGATGGCATGCACGCATGGGATTCCAGTCAGGTCCCATCTCTTACAATTACAGGTACGCGTGTCCAGATCGACTGTGTATCGTTCGTTACCATCGCTTACCTCAAACCGATTACATCCTGAAGGTGTTGGACACCAATTCCGAGCCGCATGTTTTAGTTTGGCAAGCTTTTTTATGGTCTTAGGACGCAAAAGATCTGTTGATTCAACCAGCTGCTTATGTTTCTTAACGATCCTAGTCATTATGCCCGTTCTAATCATCTCGAACATAGTGAGGATTGGTTTGTCCCGTGCTAGCAGGAGGCAG
This sequence comes from Begonia loranthoides, assembly GCA_022433065.1. Taxonomy (NCBI): domain Eukaryota; kingdom Viridiplantae; phylum Streptophyta; class Magnoliopsida; order Cucurbitales; family Begoniaceae; genus Begonia; species Begonia loranthoides. The sequence continues at coordinate 18,641,326 of CM039482.1, forward strand.
GCATTGTAGCACTCGCTCAAATTATTAAGGCCCATGTCGCACTTTGGGACAGGACTGAATGCATGTTTTGACCAACACCTCGGGTTAATTTTCTGCATATATGCATGCGCTGTATGGTCGAGCGCAAGTAGTTTACTCATCTCTTTCTGAAAGTTCGGTGATGTTGTGGCCCTTGCTGCCTTCCACATGATATCTTTGTATTGTATTCCTAGAAATTGTTTTTTGAATTTGGCATACAAATGTCTTAGGCAAAATCGATGCTCAGCTGCTGGTGCATATTGCTCAATAGCAGGCACCAACCCCTTCTGTCGATCGGAAATGAGTGTCCATCCTCTGCCTATGTCACTGTCTAAGTCAGTCAGCAAGCAACACAAAAACCAGGTCCAAGAGTCTCTGCATTCTGATTCAACAAGTGCCACAGCAACTGGATAAATCCTATCATTGGCATCAATGCTGACAGCTGTGAGCAATTGGCCTGGGCATGACCCCTTTAAGTGACGGCCATCAAGACAAATAATGGGTCTACCAAACTCCTTCAGACCCCTCTTGCACGCATCCAAACACATGTACATTCTTTTAAATATTGGACTTGGACGGGCCACCAAATTTGGAAAATCTACCACCAACAACAGTGTGCTACCTGGATTGGATCTTCGAATCTCTTCTGAATAGGACCAAAGTAGCTTGTACTGTTCATCACCATCCCCTTCGTTTAAAGTCTGTGCTAAATTCCTTGCCCTTCTAGCAAGACTCAGAGAAATATTGACATTAAAGTCCTTCCTTACAGTCTCAATTATGGAAGCAAGGTCCCACTTGGGTTGACTTTTTAATCTATCTAAATATTGGTTTGCCACCCATTTGTAGGAAGCTTGTCGGCTTTCCATTTGTCGTGCAAATGTATGCTCCTCATTATAGCTCTTAATTTGAAAGGTCAGCTCACCTTTCATTTTTGAAGCGTGAAGCCGCCAATTGCATCCATCACTGCACACAGCAGTTATCCGATGTCGTTCGCTTTTAACAAACCTGATCCCGTGCCCATTTTTCAAAGCATAATTAACCACTTCATCTCTAATATCCTTCAACGCACTATACTTCTTACCCAGACAGAGCTCCGAGGACGAACATTCAATTTGGGGATGCATACTCTCTGCCCAATCATCATCCTCTGAGTCACATATCGAACGTAGCTCCGATTCCAGGGATCCCGAGATTGAACGCAATTCTATACCGGCTTCGTGGTAGAACCACCGATTCTCATTGGTCTCTACTGCCGAAATAGGATTAGGATTAGGATCCACCTCCATTCCACAGTCAATGGATTCTTCAACCATGTATGATGAAGAAGCACACCTTGACGACTCCATGTGATGTGCAACACTCTTGTTCGTTCGCTTACGTTGAGGGAGTTGGTCAGGGGAAACAAGTTCTCTCTCTCGAATATCTATGGCAATGGTCGGACTTTTTGTGCTCGACTCTGTTAGGGTTTTAGTACAAAATCCGAGAGTGACGGACGCCCGTCATTTTCATATGGACGTCCGTCATGTTAAGACGGACGTCGTCCAGAGGCTGATGACGTGTTATTTTGCGAGTATAAGCAGCGTTTTGTCATCCGTCAGGACGAAAACGCGGTCGTTTTGGTTATGACAGACGTCTGTCATGGTCCGACGGACGCCGTCCAGATGCTGATGACGTGTTATTTAAAGACGGACGTCCGTGGTATTCCCACGGACGTCCGTCATAATGGGGAATTCTGGCAATTTAGGATCGCATGTGACCCGCACGTGACCCAATTAATTTGGAGTCACTACTGACCGTTCGATCCAGGCGAGGATCCAACGGACAAGGATAGACGTCCGTCTTTGCCAGGCGGATTAAATCCTGGCCGTCGATCCGAGGCACGTCCCTCACTCGATCCAACGGCCAAGGATCTTTGTCCGTCATCGCATCTGGCAGGGACGCCAGATTCAATCCTGGCCGTCGATCCAGACGAGGGACGATCCTCGTCGATCCAACGGCCAGCGAATGTCGTACCTCGGTCGGCTCTGGACGATTCGACCGTCGGCTCTGCCATCGCCCTTCGACTCCGTTCGACGCCGCTAGACAGGGTACAAACGGGGCGTTAACCTCGACGGCTCTGGACGGAAATCGTGACTGCGAGGTCGCTGGTGACATTTTCTCATAGTTCAGGGTTTTAGTTGTTAAAAAATAATCTCCAGGGTTTGACTTGTCGTTGATCGCAAACTATAGGGTCTACAGTGTTATTTACCCATTATAAATTTTTATTTTTTAAAAATTCATAATTTAGAAGAAAAAGAGGAGGAGAAATTGGATTTTCTTCTTCTTCCTTCTTCGTTTCTGCAGAACCCGAGCAGAGGGAGAGAGAGAAGTCCGCGAGGAAGAAGCGCGGGCTGCTGAGAGCTGACGATCTCGGCCGATGGAAGCTCCGTTCGGCCGAGCTTCTACGTTTGCGAGGGTTGCGCCGTCCATTCGAGGGCCTTCGCGAGGAATGGTCGAGGCAGGGAGCTAGGGAGAGCTAGGGCTTCTCCGCTCCGGCCTTCTTCTGCCATTTCGTCGATTTCTCTGTTCTTGATGAAAGTTTGAAATTTGGATTTTTATTTCTGCTGTTTTGCTGGAGAATGCCGAGGTGATGTTGGCCTTACTTATAGCTTTGTCCTCTGTGATTTCTGTTTCTGCAATTGGTTCTGTTTGCTGCGATTTCTGCTGAGCAAATTCGATTTTTTTAATCTGCTAGTTTGGGTTTGTTGATGGTAAAACTTCCGAGGAGTGTCCCTGTTTTTGCTCGAGTTTTTAGCAGATGATTTTGGCTCCTTTTTTTTGTTACTGTTGAACCTGTTGTTGAATTGCTCATTGTGATAGACAGTGAGGAGGACTTTATTATGTCGAGTTAGGACTGTTCTTCAATTCGGTTAATCCTTGCAGAATATTGAGAGGCATTTTTAGAATTGTTTATATCATGTTGCTGCCACCGTCTATGCATCCAAAATTTCCATTTCTGTTCTTGCTGCTGTTTTCTTTCCATAATAGATTTCAGTTTCTATTTTGTTGCTGGTTGGATTTCTGTTTGGGTTTCGGGCATGAGCAATAAATTCAGAATGTTGATAGTGGTGGTGAATACCCTTGATGATATAATTGTTATATTATTGTTGCTCTGTAGATCGAGGATGCACACCCTAGGTTGATAAGGTTCAGTCATGGATTGCCCCTGTTTTTAGTTGATAAATTTGGGTATGGTTCGGGGCTGTTCTGACGGATTCTAATCTTTTGTTTAATTGCTGCATAGTTGAGGACTTGTAAATTTTGGTTTCAGTGAGTGGTTCAGTTTTTTGGGATATTAACCTGTAATTTGAGTTTAGTTCTGTGCTGAGGGACATTGTGAGAGTTGTTCTGCTGATTTAAAAATATATTTCCTCACTAAGGTCATTGATTGATAGATCCTGTTAGGACTCATGTTCTGTTGATTGAGTTCCTTTCATCACTTTGATAATGTGTGAGGGCAGAATGGAGAACTTATATTTTGTTGCTTGGGTTTTGTTCTCCATTTGGTTTACTGCCTTGAGGTATGTCATTGAGGACTTTTACTTTGCTGATAGAAACTGTTGAGGGTATTACTTTGCTAGTGGGGTTTATTATCGAGCTAGAAAATTAAGACTGTTTGAGAGAGTTATTCAAATTGCTATCAAAATGTTGTATTCCTGGAACTGATAATTCTGTTGAAGCGTGGTTATATTGTTGAGAGATAAGATTGGGGATTTTGTTGGGATTCATAGTTTCAGTTTTTGGGTTGGGACTCGTGGTTGTCCGTAGGAATCGTCTTGGATTTTAGTCTTGTTTGAGACTTGTCTATTATCCTTGTTATGATTGATGGAATGTTGACACCAACCTTATTGTAGGTTTGGAAGGTGTTAGATGCTTCGACATTTCGCTTACGATAGCTTGTGTTACTTGTTTTTGGTAAGTGTGTTGTGGTCGCTATCGAGGTAAAAATTTTTATACTTTCTACACTGCATTGCATCATGGTTTTTAAAACTATTATTTTGTGGACTACCACACTTGAAAACCTGCGGGGACTATTCGACAGCACGTCAATTTTTATTAGTAATATGTTTTCTCATGTTTACATTTCGTACATGGTTTTTTGCTGATATTGTACATATATATATTGATTATGTGATTTATGTGCTTGTGTTTGGAGGATGAATCCTCTTGATGCTTTAGGCACTCTTGCGCTAAAGCATCACGAGTCTATTCTGTCAACCTTCGATTGCGAGAAGGTTTGACATCTATTATGTTCATTGGGGGGATGAATCCTCTTGATGCTTTAGGCACTCTCGCACTAAAACATCACGAGGCTATCCCGTCAACCTTCGACTGTCAGAAGGTTTGACATCGATTTTGTTCATTGGGGGGATCAATTCTCTTGATGTTTTAGGCATTCTCGCGTTAAAGCATCACGAGGTTATCTCGTCAACCTTCCACTGCGGAAGGTTTGACATCGATTATGTTCATTGGGGGGATGAATCCACTCAATGATTTAGGCACTCTAGCACTAAAGCATCACGAGGTTATCCTCGTGCAATCTTCTACTGCTTGAAGATTGGTCGTTTACGTGCGAAATGACGATAGGGCATTCATGACATGTCCTCAGGTTGAAAATCATGAAAGAGAAAAATATTGGCAGCGTTATCAGTCACGAAGATTGCCTACCACAGTACTGTTCCATTTGGTGGGTTGGCTGGACGACTTGAGCTTGCTCATCGGCAACCCTCATCAATTTGGGACACCAAGGTCCTAGTGAGTAGGGGTCTATAGTGGGGCAACTTTATCCGTTACTACGATTATATGAGTTGAATCGACACGGAGTTCTCACCATGAATTCGCTTACACAAGTTGTGTCGTCTTTGAGTTCTCGCCGACAACTCGGGTGACGTGCTAGATTTGTGGATAGCCATCAGTGGTATTCTTTCCTGCCTCATGAGGTGTTGCTGATTGCGGATAGCCACCTTTCTGTGACATGTGTTTGGTGGGTCATCCCGTGACCATCTATTTCATTGAGAACGGAGTGAAGGTTGTCAGTCGCGAAGATTAGCCTATCATATCATAGTACTATTCCATTTGGCGAGTGACGAGACGGTGTAGCTCTGCTCGTTGCAACCCTCGTCAATTTGGAATATAAAGGTACTTAATGAGAAGCGGTTTATTGTGAGCAACCTTATTCGTTACTCCAATTACACGGATCGTATCGGCGCTGGTTACGGCTCGTCGGCACATATGAGCGATTCATACCACCTCTGTACAATGAGTGACAGATGAGTTCCTGAGTGATCATCTCTTTTCTTTGGTGACGTTTTCACACAAAAAATGATGTTGGCATATTTTGTGAGCATAGCTGTCTATGTATACAACGAGTTTTAATAAAGCCACATAGAGGGCCATGAGCCAAATTTATAAAATGATAAAGAGGTTTTAAATGTTTAAAATCCATGTACGGTAAAGTGAAAAGCATGAAATGGTTTTCAAATGATAAAGAGAACGGTTTTAGCTTGAATTGTATTTAGTATAGATTTCTCTACTGAATTAGTTATGTAAGATCAATATACGCCTACATGCTTGACAGATTAACGATTGAGTTAACGTGCTCAACACATTAGTTAATTATACTAGTTATAACCACTCGAATTAAATAGCATGCTCAGGCGATTTATTCACAACAGGAATTATGCAAAGCAACATATCAATCGAGATCATATAGAAAATCATATAGGCTAGCACTAACTAACAATAAAGAGATACACCAAATTGATTAATATGAGGCCACGTTCAAACCAAATAGCACATACGTGGAAGGTAAATGACAGCACCTTAAAGGATTGACAATTTATAATAGAGCGTGTTTTTGCACAAGAAGATAACATCAGCATATAACAATGGAATAGAACTATCTATGCTCTTAACGTCCAATAAAACGACTAATAAAAAGTAGGACAACGAAACGTGCTTATTAATCGACTAGTATACAGAAAAAAAAATAATGATGAAACGAACAACAAAACATGCTTCTAATTCAATAATAAACATCAACATTTTAATGTTGACATAGAACAATAGAACATGCTTCTAAAATGATGATAAACAATAGCGAGGAATAACGAAACGAAGCAACAAAACATACTTCTTAATAAATAAGAAAACAACAGCGAAATCCCAAAAATAAAACAGCGAGGACGTGCTCTCAGATGACTACAATTACAGTAGCGCATTATTGAAGTTAGGCAGCTAACATGCTTCTTAATAACCCAAAAACAGAGTAGAACAGCAGCGAAAATTAGGGGTGTTCAAAACCGAACCGAACCGACGAACCGAACCGAAACCGATCAAAAAATAAAAACCGAATAAGGTTTTTTCTATTAAAAAACCGAATAAGGTTCTCTTTTGTAAGAACCGAATGTTTTGGTTCGGTTACCGGTTTTAGTTTTTCAAAATCGAAAAATTGAAACCGAACCGCATAAATACGTTTATAGTGTTTTTTTGTTTTTGAAGTTACATATTCGGTCATTCGTGCCTCTGCCTCTGAAGTGATTTTAGCTCCAAAAGACCTAATAACTATTTTTTGGACAAAATTTTGTTTTGAAAAGGGAAGAGAAAGAATAATTTTGTTATTAATTATGTTTTTATAATTTTTATACAATTTTTATTATAATATTTGAAAAAATAATAATAAAGAAAAAACCGAAACCGAACCGAAACCGGAACCAAGATTTTAAAACCGAAACCGATTCGGTTCTGATTTTTCTAAAATCGATTCTGGTTTTGTAATTTTAAAACCGAAACCGACTAATTTGGTTTGATTTCACATCAAAACCGAACCGATCCGAACCGTGAACACCCCTAGCGAAAATGGCAAAATCGAATAGCAAACACATGCGCTTTAACAGATAAATTACCGCAGAGAAAATGGCAAAACGAAACAGCATACACATGCGTTTTAACGACTAAATTACAGCAGAGAATATGGCAGAACGGAATAGCCTACACATGCGTTTCAACGACTAAATTATAGTAGAGAAAATGGTAAAACGGAACAGCCTACACATGCGTTTTAACGACTAAATTACAGCAGAGAAAATGGCAAAATAGAATAGCCTACACATGTATTTTAACGACTAAATTACAGCAGAGAAAATGGAAAAACGGAACAGCCAACACATGCGTTTTAACAACTAAATTACAGCAGAGAAAATGGCAAAACGGAACAGCCAACACATGCGTTTTAACAACTAAATTATAGCAGTGAGAACATTGAAACAAAATGACGAAATCACGCTATTAACTAGATAATAAACAGCAATGAGAATATTGAAATGAAATGACAAAATCATGCTTTTAACTAGATAATGCATTAATGATTAAGCACTAACCTAACACATATCACAGAGAACTAACAAAACTAAGCACTAAACTAAGGATATTATAGAAAACTAACAATGCTTTAATAACTAAGCACTAACTAACAAATATCACAGGGCAACTCACAGAGTATTAGCAAGCTCATACCATCAGTTAAAGAATTTATTTACTAATCATCAACCAAGAACATATATAAGTGAACAGCAAGCATGGAAATGTACAGAGCATCAAGCATAAAAACATACAACAATAAGCATAGAAACACATAGGAAATAAACATATAAACCCATACTCTACCATTCACGCACATGTTACTTGGGTGGCCCTCCAAATGGCAAACGACTACCCCAAGTTCTTACCATTTTGATGAACCTAAAATCGGGGCAGACCACTCCAGCTCTGACTCTAACGTCCCGTTAATTTAAAAATATTTTTCTCGTTTTAAAAATGCGTTATAAAAATTTTTCGCTTAATTTATTCGTTGTTTGAAAATTCATTTGTGAAGAAAACGTAATTAGAGTAAATGGTGCGGAATAATAATAGAAATTTTAAAACGTAGTTTCCAATTGTTTTTAACTAAAAATACCAAAGTCCCTAATACAACGTTCATAACATTCAAAATACTGATAATAGTAGATTACCAAAATACCTCTCTCTCAAAATACCAACACGTCTCATCCCATAGGAGCCACACCCAGCAGGTCAAATTGGCTGATAACATGAGGGGTCATCCTATAACGCCTCCTCCACAGCTGGAATGTCATCCTCAAAATAATCACCTACATTACGAGGAAAACAATTAGTTTAACAACCAGCAAGAATCAGAATTAATGCAATGCAAATGATGCGTGACCACACAATGCATTACAGAAGAGAACCGTATCTCTTCTAGAAGTCAGGGTGGAATACTCCCAGGGTCATGTGGCTGAACTATTTCACTCTGATGGGGAGATATATCCATCGGGGGTGTTCCACATGCTGGTATCCTCACTTTTGTTAAAGACGTTGGGGGTTTCAGAATGGGATAAAGGTGAACCCAGCTTCCACGTAGCTAACTCTCATCTCACCGCTCCCTATGTGGGAGTATACTACCGTATGGAAGTGTCACCGATCACCCGAACCCCCACACACCTATTTACATATATTAATTACATCATGCAATAGTCCTAGGGTGATGCATGAATGCCACAAAATAAACCATATAATAGTGTACAAAAGGGCATGATATAAAAGCACACGAAAGTAACACAACCATTAATTACAAGCGGAATTCATCAAAGTAATCATCGTTACTACTATTAGCAAAATAAGTGAACTAACATAAGTATTTATGCATAACGAGGCAATGTCAATTATCAGTTCATTTATCGGCAGTTATGAGCAAGGATAACAACTCTAAGTCCATTCTAAAGGTTCTCCTCAACTAAAATCCCACTGTAACCACATTACAGGCATGCTTTAATCATGGGTAGAAAAAAATTTACAATATTCTAAACCCATGCTTCACAACATTAGTTAGATCCATGCTCAAAGAAGGACATTTGCAAGAACTCCAACTATAGCATCAAAATAAACAAAGTCATCCTCAATAATACACTTAAGTCATTTCCTTTGTACTCCCCACTATTAGATTCTAAAAATCCATGCTTGTCATTTATGAGTAAGGTTTAAGCCTTGACAGCCTACGTAAGAGCATAACAGCTCCAAATTGTAGCAAATTATCAGGATTTATCATTTCCATTCAACACTTCATAGCAATTTAATACAGCGACAGTTCATAATTTCCAGCAAAATCAACAAGAACATAATAATCCACACAATCTTAACCCATAATGTAGGGCCTCCTTTGGCCAACTAGAACTTCTAAATTCTTACCTTGGTTCTCTAGCAGCTTAAGGATATCACAACACCTCAGACAGGCGCCAAGGGGAGGATTTCTAGTTTTTTAATCCTTGACACGTTTCCTTCACTCCACGGACGGACAGTTTCTTACAGCACCATTCAGGGCAACACTCCAATTATCCTACCAAACACACACTCCTTCACACTCACACTTCACTCAATTCACACTTACAATTTCTGTTTGACAGTGTAGCACTCTAACACCTTACCATAATTGCCAGAGTAAAGTATACAGGGGAAACCTTACCTCTTATAGACGGAGGAAAGAGAAAGAGTTGAGTAGCTGCAGTGAGTGGCTGGAGAGAAGGAAGACCGCATTACCCACTTCAAGAAGAGGAGGTCCAACTACGAAGGACCACGTGGAAAGCTTCCATGTTGGCAGGAAGGGAGTAGACGTCTTGCAGGAAGGCTGGAGGAGAGAAGATTTGGTGATTGCAGCAAGAAATCGAAAGAGACAGAATAATTTAAATGGATTTCGCAGATTTCCCCTGAATTTTCGGACGAGATCAGTCTGAGGCAGATTTTGGACGAGACAAACATGTTTGAAATCTCCCAGAAAATGGTACAAATTCAATTAAACAACGTCCGCGCCATCCGCGTCGTCAGAGCCCTAGTCCAAAAATGCACCAACATTGTATAGATTCATTTCTATAACGTCTGCGCCATCCGCGCCATTCGGAACTCGTCCGAAAACGCATCTGTACATGTTTTACTTAATTTTTATACTTGGATTATTTTTCAATATCAATCTTATACTTCTCAAGCATAAATTTAATGTGTACCATCACGCAACATGACATAATATCAATACATATTACTTATCCGAAATTTAATACATAATAAAGCGGAGGAAAATTTATTTTCGGGGTATTACACCGACAGCAGCTCCAACCCTGGTTTCAGCAGCAGCTTCAACTCTAGCTCCTGGACAGCTCTAGCTTCAGCCTTCGCACAGAGATCACCCAGCTCCCAGAGAGCTTCTAGCTGCCTCCAGCTTCACCTTTCTGCACTAGCTTCACCAAGAAGGAAAATCGGCAGAACCCTCTCCTCCTTCTATCCCTTAAATCCTTCATCCAGGAGACAACACACTCCTTCCGTACTCCCGACCAAACTGCCCAGCTTGTACGAAGTGTCTCCCATGCCCGACACTGTCATTTTCCAGCGCAGCAAGAACCAACCTTTGATGGGCCGATTCGAACCCATAAGCAAGCTGGACCATTGGCCTCTTGCTGGTCCAGTCCCAAGCCGGAAGCCACTCTAGCACTCCCCACCCCTGCGAAGATGGCGAGCTCAATCGCCGAGCTTCGAACATCAGCCAACAGACGCAACAAAGGAGGAAGGGAGAAAGCCAACGACTTACCTCGTCCCGTCTCCAAAAATCGTGACCCGCAGCAAAATGCCCAAACAATGCCCTAGCTGCGACTCGTGCCATCGCCGACGCCTCGCCTGGATGTCGCGCACGCCAAACCCGTCGCCATGCTTGCCATCGCCGTTGCTCGCTCGCTCTCTAGCGCGTCCCCCGCTCAGCATATAACTCCACTTCTCCTACAATTTCTTCATTAATTGATCCACTTAATTTCAAATCTCATTTAAACTAAATCCTTTACTAATTAAATTTAATTTATTTAATTTAATCCAATCTATTAATTATTTTTAAAATACCCCTCAATTGGTTTAATTTAGCAAATTAAATCCAATTTATTCCTTATCACTAAAATACCCCTAGGCTTAATGCTCCTAATACGCCCTGTAATATCCCGATGATTAAAATATCGGGGTATTACATACTTCGCCCCTTAAAATAAATTTCGTTCCTGAAATTTGCCCCTTAATAATCACTATCTACTCGTCCAAACCCTTTGCTAGCTACCCGATTGGTGTTCTAGTTGACTCTAGGCTTCGGCTTAATACTAACTCATCTCGGATTGACGTTTGCCTAACTCTAGCTAATAGATCGGCTTGGCAACGTCAAAACTCATCTCTTCGCACCGAAGTCGATCCAACTATCAAACTCACCCTTCCACACTGCCGCTGCGCTACTCTATTACCCATTTACCCCTCTTAGGTCTCTAACCCATTTGTGCTTCCCAGTTTGTGTGTGTGTACCAGTTTCTATTCTCGTTCCCGTATCCATTTCCATAAATCACTCTGGAAACTTCGTTTTCGTTTCCATTCCCGTTCTCGTTTTTGGCTATGTTTCCGTTCCCGTTTCTGCCTCGGTATCCATTTTGGTTCCCGTGATCGTACGCGTTCCTGTATATGTTTCCATTTCTGCTTCCATTCTTGGAAATTTTGTCTCTGTTTCCGTTTCCACTTCCATTTCTGGAGATTTCACCTCTGTTTCCATTTTCGCTTCCATTTCTGGAAACTTCGTTTCCGTTTCCGTTTCAACTTCCATTTTTGGAAACTTTGTCCCCGTTTCTGTTTCAACTTCCAATTCTGGAAACTTCATCTCTATTTTGGGCTATTATTGCTTAATTAATTTATTATTTTATACTTTGCAATTGGCTATATAAAGCCACCTAATGTTTCTGTTTGAGACACTTGAATTTGGATAAAAAAAGCTTTTGCTTATTTCAAAATTGGAGAAATTTCTTTTTCAAACACTCTGGTAAGTTACATCCAAAGTATCATTGTGTGAGTAATATCAAAAGATTGAGCTCACTTGGAGTTGAGTAAGTTCTCTTATTGCCATCCGCAGCACTACTCATTGAGGAAAGGTTGTGAGAAGTAGTGTCTAACCATGAAGAGGCATCATCATCAGGAAAGTATCCATTCGAAGGTTCAAAGTTTCCATATTTCTTAAATCCAACCACCTGTAGTATTTTCTATATATTTCCTAATTCTTGAGGGATATTTCCAAAGTTCTTAAAGAGTTCTTTTCTTATCTTATTCAATAAGACGTGGTCCAAAATAAAGCTCAAAGATTCTAAATCGAAGAAGTTACAAGCCTCCAAAGTTCACTTTCCAAAAGTGAATCTTAGCCAAAATAAGGCAAGTAGAGCACCAGGCGCATAGATCATCTGCCTGATCATCCGCTCATCGACCACTGCACAAAGGTTGAATCTGTGTTGCTTTTTGGACGCCATCATCGACCGCGCCCTCAACTGCCCTTCGACCGCCAGTTAAGAATATAGCCACCTTTGGAATATCATTATATTCCAATACTTCAACACTTTAACATCCTATTTTCATGTTATATTTTAATCCCCTTCAGCTGGTGCAACACTTATCCAACCACTCAACCATTTCCAAAATTCATTTAAAGTAGTGTATAAGCATAGCAACCTAACATATGCTAGAATCTCTTTAAACATGAATACTATATCAACCTAGCGGCGTACCCAAATTTCCATAATATACTCATTCACATTACAGTAACCAAATTCCAAGCTATCCACAGAGCACAAAACATTAAGTAGCTTTATTGATTTCCAACTCCAAACGAATCATCTTAACTCTCTATCCCACTTAACATCAAACCAAAGTATTCTCCAGAAATAGTAACAATAAACACAGCTATTACGGGCATATTTATCAACAGATTATCAAAAGTTATTCTAATACTTGTTGTAATAGACTCATCATCATTTTCATGTTTCCTATCACACAATATTCCATCAAGACAAGACTAATCAACACAGCTTATCCAAGTATCAAAGTGTTGTAGACTAGAATATAACCAACAAAAACTATATTTCAACATGCTTATTGAATAGAACCACAAAACAGTAGAATTTTACACATCAACAGAGAACTTAACAGAATCAAAATCTTCAAACTTCAACAAGAATTCGTGGAAGAGTGTCTGTTACCTGAAGCACAAGAAAGTACGTGAATTCCTCCTTCACAGTCTCTTTCTCCCTCTTCAGTCAAATTACATAATACTTCACGACTCAGATTCTCCAATACAATTTTCATTCACGGTCGCTTCTCTCAACACTTCACAGACTCTCTCTCAAACCTTCTCTCTTTAACCTTCACCCAAGCTTCACACAGAAACTCACCACAATTTCTCTCTCAAAACTCCACAGCCATTCTCTCTCTCTGTGTTTGTTCCTCACGTTCCCTCACAAACTCCAGAACCCTCTCGGCCTTTCTCTCTAAACTTTCTCCAAAATAATGAAACTTCTCCTTCTATCGCTATTTATAGCACACGACCATCATCTCTTCAGCATCCAAATGAAGGTGAAAAGCCGAGGGATGCAACCCCTCGAGTTTCCATGAAGCATCAATGGACGATCCACACATTTTCCAAGTGACGGCTTTTCCATTTCTGGCGACTTTTCAGATCACCAGTCGATCAACCTTCTTCCGGTGATCGACCTCCAAAATTCCATAATAACAGCTTCCTTCAGCACCGGTCAATCGTCGTCTTAGTGGACAATCGACCACCATTCCTTAGGATCAACCGCCACATTATTTCTTCTTCTCCAATTATATATATATCCTTGACAAAACATAAACCACTTTTTTAAATTATCCAAACTATCCTTAAATTTATCCTCTAATACTTAAAGGTATATGATCCAAAATTTCTTCTTTACATTATTCTTTACTAAACCTAATATGCCATTAAATGTGAACAACCTTATTATTCTCAATCTTACTATAGCCAAATAAATTTTTTCTTACCAATACCTTAAACAAAAGCTTTCACCCATTACCTCCAAATTTTAGTGACTATCAATCACTAATTCAGTTATAATATCATCATATCTAACTTCAAGTATCATTAAACAATTCTAAAAAAATCTTAATCTTTCACCTAAGCTAATTATGAACACAGAAATAGATACAAATACAGATACAGATACGAACACAGAAACAGATACAGATACAGATACAGATACAAACACAGAAACAGATACGAACACAGAAACAGATACAGATACGAACACAGAAACAGATACAAATACAGATACAGAAACGAAAATGGTTATAGATACAAAAAGAGAAGCAAGACGAAAAGCTTCCAACTTAGCCATGGAGCAGTGTAGTTCATAACTCAAGAAAGCTTGGATGGACAGATTTGATGGTGGAGAGCACATTTGAGCATGCCGAAGTCGTGGAGAGAAAGAGGAAGGTGTTGTAGATTCAGGAGTTGAGTGGCAATAGTAAAATGTTTATTGGATTAAGGCAGTATTTGGATATATGGAGGTTGTCTTTCGACTTTTGATGTTGAAGAATGGTAGCGATTAAGGCGCTCTTTCTCTGGAATGAATGTAATCAGAGTGGCACAACGGATGTGTACAGAGTGAGTGCGAGTGTTGATTGACTTTTGGGTACAAGAGGATGCATTTTGGATGAAATCAAGTTGATAAAGTATCGTTAGTGAAGCACTTTAGCGGTGAGAGGAGTAGATAGTCTAAGATACAATGAAGTGTTAGGACCGCTAAAGGAGAAACTACGTCATCAAATGGAGTAGTAAGAAGAGATTTGATGCATAGGTTTAGGATAGTGAGAGTATGACGTAGGGCAAATTTCGAGGACAAATTTATGTAAGGAAAGAGGTATGTAACACCCGACTTTTTAAATTTGATAATTATTTGGTATTACCAAGAACGTATCCATTATATTATTATTTTGGGAAATTATCAGATGATAATTATGATTAAGGTGAAAAGTGAATTATTAAAGGACCTTAAATTAAAATGTTATAGGGTGATTAGTTGGAGATTAATTAGATAAGTAAATGATTTGATTAAAGAAAAATTAAATGGAATTATTGGGAATTAAAAATAAAAGAAAATATAATTAATTGAGAGGAAGATGCTGGCCGGTTCGTTGGTTCAGTTAAGGAATCGGTTTGGTCTCTACCGGTTCAGTTTAGAAATCAAAAGAGAAGGGGAGAAATGTTTGCTGGCCAAATTTGCGAGGCTGAACCGAGATTGAAGGGAGATCGTGTGAGAGATCGAGGGAGATGGGCAATTTCTTCGGGAGAAATGTTTTGCCTATGTGGAGAAAATGATGGAGAGGAGGGATAAGGGAAGGAAGAAAGAGCTGTTTTGTTGAAGAAATGGGAGAAAGAGAGAAAGAGCGGAGAGGCGGGAGGTGAGAGAGAGCTTCAGCGAGTGAGAAGGGGATTTTCGAGGACCGACTCTGGCGACTGGAGCTGCGGTTCGTTCCGACGCGACGGTGAGCTCGCGATGGATGACGAGCGTGTTGTGGCGACGAACGGCGAGGCTCGGCTAGGGCTCGGGTGAGAGCTCGTGCAGGTTGTCTTCTTCATGATTTCGTCGGGGTTTTTGGGTCAGAGGTTGCTGTCGGTTCTGGCATCCTTCTTTGCGAGGTAAGGTTTCTAATTTTGGATTCTCGGTCTCCATTGACGAGCTATATGAATTGGTCAAATTCTAATGCGTTCTTTTGTCTGTTTTTCCGTTGATGTGAGTTGCTTCGTGGTTGGACAATTCTGCATTTTGTGTTGCAATGTGAATGGCCTAGAAGAAGACGTTGGATGCAGGGGTGCTTTGTGCTGCTTCCTCTCAAGTGTTTTGGGTAAGGCATTCCTTCACTTCCTTTATGGATTTTTGGAGATAATACGTTGGGGATAGGTAAGTGAAGGATATGTTGGCTGCTGGTTTATTTTGTGTTGCTTGCCGATGATGATGGAGTGTTGTATGTTGTGTTACAGTTTGGTGAATGGAATGATGGTTAGTCGTTAAGGAATGATTTTTGCTACTGTCATATTGATCGATAATGAAGCATGAATATAGCTCTTTGCTAATGTTTTGTACGGAAAAATATATGTGAATTGTGCTCTATAAATGTGGGGTGATTTATGCTCTGTACTGCCAATTTCTATGATAGCTTTTGGGTTGATTTTGGAATCGTGGGTACTACTGAGTGTTAGTAATGTCCTCTGCGTATTTTACTGTAGGTTGTGATAATTGCGAAATGCCTCTGTCGTTATTAATGGACGATTTAACTGCTGCTACGTTGATTTTGTTATTGCTAGATAGAACTTAGTGGGTTCATATATTCTATTAATAGATGCATTGAAGAGATTGATTGTCTATTTCTAGATCTTTGTTTGGAAAATAAGGCTAAGGATAAAGTACGTTGCGGTTATATGCTTTGATTGGTTTGATCGTAGTGTTCTATTATGGAACGAGAGGTAACGATATTTATGATTGGTATAGATTATTGATTAAGTGTTTCTAATTATGAAGGTATTGAAAAAGAGGAGAAGGATAACGATTAAGTGTTGATACGCGTTAAAGAATCGATGTAAGGATTGGGTAGAGTCTTGGCCGTCAAAGCCCTACCCACAAGTATTGTGTGAATTGTATTACTTTTCCTTGATATTCATTGCTTACTTATATTGTGCTATGAATTCGACTTGCTGTGTGTTTAATTTCGGTAAACTACTATACTCCAATTGTTGAAATGAAAGGATTAAAAAAGAAAATGAATGATGAATAGAAAGTTATAGGAAGATGCGAAAAGCATGAAGAAGTTATGAATGTCATTCACAATGATCCTATTCTGTACATTTATTTTGGAATATTTACTTTACATATCGTCTCTCATATTAATTGTTTTTCTTGGTTTTGGTTAGGAGCAATCAGAGCTCTAGATTTAATTGATATAGTTTCGTTTAGTATATTTCTTATTAAATTGAATTGTCCAGCATGTTTAGTTAATTTAATGAACTAGCATATTAATTTCGAATGTATAAGTTCGGTTAGTGTAGATGTGCCTGCGTAATTAGTTTAGTTTAATACTTTATAATTATAATTCAAACATGTTTTAATTTGTTGTTAAGTACATGTTTCCATTTAATTAGCAACATGTTCAGTAATTACTAATAATTTGTAGTCATTAACTTCAATTTCTATCATTGTTCTCGTGGACGTGTAATCAAGTAGGTTATTCACTCTATTGAATATTTGTTATATGTGTTGTATGTATAGTTCGTTGCTTTAATTTCTTTCAATTAAATATATTCACTATCCATTTTTGCTGCTTTTATTTTATCATATTATTATGTCTCATGCATAATGTTAATAGAAACAAGTAGGGAGTGCCCATCGGGGTGGTACTCACATGCATGAGTGAGGAAAATGAAATGAAAGAATGCAAATGAACGATGACGAATGATGCAATCGGAGGTTAAAAGGCGGATGGGTAGTTCGGATCTACTCCACTTGGGGCTAGAAGTCGGTCAACTATACCATCTAGTGCGTGTTCCTTCAATTTCGAACTCAATGTACGAGTAATGAACGAATGAATGAAACGTAATGAAAATATTGGTTTGGGGCGGACCCATTCCAAGTGAACTATAGAGAGGCATGTCATATGCATTTTCTCTTTCTTGACTAAGCCTTTGAGTTTACAATTTATTTGTGGTGTAGGTACATGTGTACGCACGAGAAGAACAATGAACATAACACAAAGAAGTTGATGAAAGATTTACATGGGCAGAGCTTGTAGCTGGTCAGGCTAAAGACGAGTAAAGTGTTTTGTAAAAGTAGTGTTTTACTTATCGTGTTTTAATTAAAATGTTTTCGCTTCCGATATGTTTTAATAAATGAATTTCATAACAAATGTAATGAATAAATTTTTGACCCTCGGTTTTGGTACTCTGATTATGAAAGATTTTAGTTATCTTAAAAAAGTTTTAAATTTCAAACATTTTAAAAGTTTATGAAAAACTGGGTTTTCACAGCTACGGTAATGAAGTGTTATGATAATGTTCTACTATGATGCCTACAGATTGTTGATTGAGGTTATGTATACTGCTTGTTATTCATTATTTATATTTGAAACATAGATCGAGGATATGCTTACTGCTTGTTGGATATATTTACTGTTATGTTTGAAATGTTGAACTGTTGATTAAGGATATGTTTACTGTTTGTTGGTTACTATTTATATTTGAGACGTAGATCTAGGATATGATTTCTGTTAATATGTGTTATGTTTTGCACGTAAGATCACGTGTATATTTTATGCATCACAAAAAATATTTTAATTGAGAAAAAATGAATGATAGACTGAATAAACATAAATAGTCATTGTAAGCGGGGTTTGAGTTGGTTGACCTACATAAGATGGACTAAATAATGCCGCTCTCTTCCCTAGACTGAATTACCCACAACGATTGTACTCTTTAAGTGAAAGAAAAAGAAAAAAATAATGACTTAAAATGATACATTTTTTACATATTGCATCTCATATTCATGTTATATATGTATTTTTTACTGAACGTTAGGCTCATAAATAACTTTTGTGATATAGATGATGATGATTTTACTAAAAAAAATAAGGATGTGAAGGAGTGATAGTTGGAGAATTTTCATTGGCAAAGTTAAGGTGTTGTTAAAACTAAATTTGTGATTCTTTAGTTAATTCACGAATATCACGAAATGAGGTACTAAGTAGACACTCTTCACATTTGTGTGATGGTTAGCCATGGTATAAATGCATCATGAGACTTGATAAAAGATAATCTACTTATGATTCCCTTTTCTTAAATCCAAATTGATGTCATAATCACACGTTCACGCTATTTCTAAGGACCAAGAAGTTCTACTCTACTACATTCTAATACGGAAGTCGTCAAAGTTGGGAAAGTCATTTATGACCAGATGCGTATTTGCATAAAGGAAACATCAATCAATTTTGGTTTCCTTCTCTGATCACATATTTAAGTGAGCGTGCAGGAATAGAAAAGCTGAAGGAATCAGGAGTTATAACTTCAATTGCTGTAACAAGGATCACCACTGAGAAGATGACATTGTTATTCCAACCAAGCCACAATTACATCTTTAAGACCCAAGACCCTGTGGCAGTTTGAATACGCTGGAAGCCATTGCCAACATCCTCAAAATGCTGAAGCAGCGACTTAGTCAACATGAAGTGGATAACCAGATGATGTAGTTCATGGAGAAAAAGTAAGGGTTCTTATGGGACTATGTAAGAGGAAGGGATGGCAAGATGAAGCTGTCAAGGGAAAGGAATAGCCCCAGGCCGTGGGTACCTTACCCAAAGTTCCCACTCAAAATGTTTGAGGAATTTGAAGACCATGAGATGTACGAAGAAAAACATATATGATGAAGGAGTCAGAAGCACGAGCTAGCAGAAAGAGGCAAGAGGAAGAAGAGAACTGTTATGCAAAAATAAACGCAGAACGAGAGACCTCTGTAAAAAAAAATGCGAAGGAAGAACAAGGTGCAAGGCAGAGGACTACCACTGCTGCAAAAGCAACAAAGAAGAAGAAGGCCTTATAAATTGATAACTCTGAGGCATCTGAATCAGAGAAGGTTGAGTCGGAGAAATCTAACTCAGAGGACTCAGACTCGAATCAAAACAGTTGAAAGTTAGATACATGAACAACCAATATGGGAGTATTATGTACCCCTTAATCTGAAAACTATCTGTGTGCTAATGGTTGTGGATGCAGGTTTTGGTGTAGTAGGGTCCCAGCAGAATTGAATTGGGTGGTGCTCGATATTGGCCCTCTTGTGAAAGCAATTTCTGTTTTATGTTTTGTGTGTTTTTTAGTTTTTTTGTGCTGTAATTTTTTCTGTTTTGATGTGTTGTATGTTTTGTGGCATCCAGTCCTGCTTCTGTTGTTGCGTGCTGTTCGTATGTTTAGAAATTTCAATGAAAAGTTGGTATGATATACTCTCTAATAACAATAATTTTAAAAAAAAGATTAAGTTTAAAATATTTGATTCCTCTCTATCCCAGCGACAGCATAATTTCTGTCTATTACTCCTATGTAAATTTTTTATGGATAAATGACAAATTAATCATTGTGTTTGTGATCAATAACAAGTTAAAAACCATATTACTTTTTCTAACAATTTAACCACTGACATATAGAAAATTGACAAAACTAACATCGCGGTGACGTTTTCAGTTAACATCAAATTGATGTGAGATAAACGATGTCTCAAGACACCGCAAAAATTTGCGGTGTCTTGTGAGACATCTTCAAAATTGCGGTGTCTTTCTTGTACGGAGTTCCCATCGAGTCGATGCAATTTTCGTTCGACGACAGAGGAAACAGCGTTCCTTCCATTCTCCTCAAGATGCAGAAGCGGCGATACACCGAAGGATGACTAAAAGTGAGTTTTTTGACATCTCTCGATTCAATCGCTTCAATCGATCTAAGATTTCATTAAACTTTGCTCTTTTTCAAGGCCGAAGGAGTATTTTGGATCAACCCCGACAACGGCCAGGAAGAACGCGTGAGGAGTGAGCTAAACAGAGGGGTAGTCCCTCCGGCATCGATGTCCATTGCTTAGCCGGCTTAATCAAGGTCTTCCTTCATCATATTTTGGTGTTTTTCTTGCATGTTAAATTTGGGTGTCTCATTTTTAATTTTTGCAACAGGCTTGGTTTAGAGAACTTCCAACAGGGGTGCTCGATTCGCTCACACCAGAACAAGTTATGTATTGCAACATAGAGGATGACTGCTCTTGGCTCGTTGAGCCTCTTCCACCGACAGAAGCTCTCTTCTTGACTGGGCAGTAAATTTAATGGCCGATGTGGTTCATCACGAGCAGATCAACAAGATGAACGCTCATAATATCGCCATGGTTTTCGCACCCAACATGACGAAGGTGTAGTTTCTGTCAGATTTTGATATTTGCAGATGGCTGATCCTCTGACGGCGCTGATTCACGCAGTGCAAATGATGAACTTGTTGAAGACTCTGATTCTCAAGACTCTCCATGACAGGCAGCTGCTATCGTTCTCGGTTTTGATAAGCCAAACAAGTAAATCTCCATCGACGGAATCAAAGAAAGATCGATTATTGGAGCAATACTCAGACGGGTTGGCCGGAGAAACCCGTGCAACTGCTCCCTGGTTTCGTCGAAGATCAGATTTCAAAGTGAAGGGGAGATTACGGAACTTTCGAGAGAGGTGGGGCTGGGAAGAGCGTGAATTCAACTTAATCCACAGTACGAAATGGGTGATTTAGTCAAGAAATGGGTGCTGAGAACAGAAGAATTTCTTTAGGTTGCAGAAGAAATGGATTCAAAAAAGGAGAAGCAGCTCTGCAGACACTGCAAAAATCGCGGTGTCTCACAAGAAAGATGTAGTGTCTTGTGCAGCTACTGCAATTTTCATGGTGTCTCACAAGACACCGTGAATTTTCGCGATATCTTGAGACACCGCTTGTCTCACGTCAATTTGTTAACTAAAAACATTACCGCGATGTTAGTTTTGTCATTTTTTCATACGTCAGTGATTAATTTGTTAGAAAAATATCATAATGGTTGACTTGTCATTGATCACAAACCACGATGGTTGATTTGTCATTTATCCTTGTTTTTATTAAAGTGATGGTTTAGCACGCTTTAAAAAAATTGGAAGTAGTCCCTCTAAGTTGGTTCTTCACACGTACTCTCTCTTATGCACAAAAATTATGACAAAATTGCTATGAAATATTTGAAAAATTTTTAAAATTTGAGTCCGTAGATAAATTTTTATTCTCTTTGCTTATGAGTGTGAAGATGGCAATAGGAATGTAAATGGGGATTTTCGGTTTCCCGAAATTGACGATCCGACGATGCCTCTTTGAGGTTAGTTTTTCTCCACTCGATTCGTTTCTTCTTTTCCCCTTTCTCTACATTTGTGATTAAACTAGTTCGATCATAATTTTTTGCTTCAGAAATTGAAATGAATATGGATTTGATTTTTTCGATTTGGATTCGAATACTTCAACTAAATCGTGGATGCTTGATTCAGAAATTGAAATGTTTGATTGATGTTGACACAAACTATTTGCCGCTAAAGAGAAATGAAGACATTTCGACTTCATTTTCCATTCCAAATCTGTTAAATAAGAAATTTTGATGATCAACAAGTGACAATTATGCAAATTACTTTTGGAGTAGCATCTTCCAATTTTCTTAAACATGATTTTGTATGATTAGTATTTGGTTACGAAGTTATAAGTAAACTAATAACTTCGCAGAGCAATTTTAGTGGCACACGAAAATACAAATTGTTCGGAATACAAATTTTTAATAACTAGATCTAATTTTTTATTAATGCTATTTTTTAATTTTGATTGGAAAATTTGAAAGGTTGATGATGTCAATCAAAGTGCAACCAAGTTTAAGCCCAAAGACAATGATCAATTGCAAGACATAGGAGGTCCAATGATATGATCAAGAATGAAAGGATTCATTATTCTAAATTGGCTAATTAGAAGGATAAAGACTTTAAAGTTTAAGATTGGGCTTAAGTTTTCTGTACACTAAAATTGATATGAAGATTTGGGCTAGATCAAGATGTCAAATGGATGCGTAGTCGTCATACAAATTAAAGTAGACATCTGAAGCTTTCTATAGACATCAAGATCGCAAGATTGGAGGAGATTTAGTCATTCCAATAGTATCTCAAAATCTACAAAGATTCAACTCTAATTTAGGAAGCCAATATACCATTTCCAAATTTCTTATATTTCCTAATTCTATTTATTAAGTTTTCCAAAGTTCTTTTGTTAACTTTTAAGCTTCCACATCACTAGATTGAGAATATATATTTTTAGGATTATTTTCTATTATTTTAGGAATTTTTTAAAATTTATTTAGGTATATTTATAGATTATTTAAAATGAGGCGTTTTACACATTTAGACAGATTTATTGGTCACTCGAGCATTATAAATTATAACTTTACCCAGATAAGTATTTGTAACAGAATTTCAGAGGTACGGGCCTATCAATCTTTCCTCATTTAACAGAAAATATAACGAAAAATCCATTTAAATGTTTGAGTTTGTCCTTCCAAACCTATTTGAAAATGGTCGAGTTTTCCTTTGATTCTATCCGTCCACGACTTTCCAACCTCAATCTTCAACCATCTTCAGTAAAGAACGGGGGTGGGCCTTTAATGATAAAACCATCTATAATCGAACCAGGGGAAAGACGAAGTATCATTAAATGGAAAGATGATTCCAGTAGAACTTTTCCATATTAGCATATGGAGACCCTCTTTTTGTTCAATTCACGGTCCACGTCGTTACAGCCTTAATGGGGGACCATTCAATTAAATATTACAACTTCTACCCTTAGATCCCTCATTTAATAATTGAAATAGGTAGAGTTCAATTGTAACACATAGTCCTCTCATTACAATATTGTCTAATTTGGTATGAAGCCCGCACAATTTTATTCTTGAGGTTAGCTCAAAACTCATTGTACTAAGGAAAAATGAAAATTCTACTTATAAACCATGCATTTTTCACTCTACTAAGCGATGTGAAATTATGCACCCCTACTGATATAGGTTGAACTCTCACAGGGTCATCCAACCCTTCACAAGTCGTGCTGTCACAATTTCCCTCATTGAGGACCTAACTTCCTTGTAGACCACACTTCCGATTGGACTGTGCCTCTGATATTATTTATAACGTCTTTCAGTCCTTCCAGTATAATATTGTTTGTTTTGTGTCGAAGTTCGCATGGTTTTATCCTTAAGGTTAGCCCAAAATAAGTTGTAATAGATAGGAATGAGAACAATAGCAACCTGTTTTTCATTTTCCTTACAAACCTTTAAAAATAAAACGTACAGCAGAAGACCTTCCTTTTAAAATCAATTAAAACTAAAAGAAAACGTGGTATAACAAAAAACTTTTCTTTAATTATTAAGAGTGATGTGCCCCAAAATTGCAAGAAGACAACACTAGGGCAATTTACAATCGACAATGCTTAAATCTGTCCACTCTCAATGCAACAGCAATAACTCCCAATGTGTATAGCCAATGAGTCCCAAATTTGGAGGAGAATGAAATAACCAAAGAAGGCAGGGGACCTCCAAATTTCAAGCTCAAAAGCCTTGTGAAACGAAAGTTATTGATGTTATATGGATTTGCCCTAAAACAAATTCCTCAGAGACAATTCTGGCGACCTCCAATAAAACGTCCACAAAATTACGAATTCAAGTCCAAACGGCGTCAAAATTATACCAATGTCTTCGTATTCAGAGGGGATTACTTTTGTAAAAGTTCATGTTCAAATTCAGAATATCAACAGAGCTATGATTGAAACAAAATGCTACTCGAAAATCGGACTACAGAAAAGAGATTGCGAACTTTTAACAAATTGAGCACACCTCCAATATTTTGAATCCAAAACCCAATAAAACGCATCCAAGACTTCAAAGAACATTCAAGAATACCCAAATTCAGATTTTCATTCACCAAATAACTCAGCAACAAGAAAAACAAAACAACAAAATATCAACAAGGTCCGCAGCACCACAAATGCTTGAGATGTGCGACTAGTTCGGACCTCTCAAAGAAAGACCACTCCTTCTTAGCTTTTGCTCGGTCTTCTAGCTCCACATGCCACTGACAATTCCCTAAAGAAATGTTGGAAGAACTAGCTAGAACCTCCTCTCTAAGATCAAGCAAGAAATGGAGAGAGGAGGAGCTTTGGTGAAGGAATCCGTCGGAAACACAAATCCAAGCACCGAGTGAAGGTTGAGAGAAAAATCTCCAACACGATTTTGCACAGCAAAGCTAGGGTTGTAAACTGATTTGGAACTTAATTAGGGAAGGCTAAATACCTCTCTAATGAAAGTTCAAAATAAATTACAAAAATACCCTGAGTTCACAAAAAAGGCATGAGGGCTCGGCTAACATGCTTGCCGAGCGCTCCAAAATAAATATGTCGAAAACATCCTAATTCTAATCAAAATTTAATTCATCCCATAGTAATCAATCAAGCTTAATCAACTTCAACATATCAAAATAGAAAAATAACATATCTCCTTCTAATAGGCGTAATTGGTCTCGGAAATTGGAAGTTCATCAAAGCCGTGGGAAGTAGGTCCTAGCCGAGTTGAAATTTCTTTCATCAAAGTGAGCACACATCTAGGAGCCTCTTTATCACCATGCATTGGTTCATGCTCATGTTCTTATAGCTTATTCCAACCTGCAAAATAACAACTTATTATAAAAATAGGGAGCCTCATGGCTTAGGCTTAGGCTCAGGTGGAGGGTCTTGGGGCACATCAAAGAGTATACATATTATGCACCTAAAATAAATTCCTTTCCTTTAACTGTTTTTGTTTAGTTTAGCCAAGACAATATCTCGCTGTGAAAACCCCCCATCAACTACTCCTCTTCATTTTCCACTAGTGTCGTTACCTACACCACTAGTCATAAGCTATGAGTCTAATGCTCAGTAAGAATCAGTATCTAAAACAATAATTGTGAATATGATATGCATATGTTGTACAGTATATAATCATGTGTTTTCATCTAATCTTTCCTTTTTATGTTTATTCTTTTTTAGTCAATAACAGTTCATAACGATTAGAGAACATCAGTCGAAGGAAAAAGATACATCCTCGAGTACTCTTAAATAGAACCGTCACTCAATTCCCCTAGTCAAGGAAAGGGATACATCATCATGTAGTTCTTCTAAGTAGATCTGGCACTATACCCCCCGTCTCACAATCACCCATTTAGCTGTATTCACTCCATTTAATTTACATTTATTGATATAAGGGGGTAACTATACATTCCAAATAGATATTGTCCACTTTGGGTAAACTTCGGCTCTCATAGATTTGTTCTTGAGCCAGCGTCTCATACCACTAGCCCAAAACACATCCACTTGGCATGGATAGGCAGTCACTTATCATTTACATTACAATGCATATGCATGCAAACAATTTCATATCATAACTAAATCATGATGCATGAAATGCATATGATCAATACAATATACATTATCATCTACACAATTCATCACAACAATATTTTACATTTCTTCCATTTATTATGTCATTAACAATCAACATTTTATTCTTTAATCACATCAATACTAACCTCATATATTTCCTATAACTAATCACATGTTAGCATACAAGTAATCACACCATATCATAATAATATCCTCATAAATATACAATATATCAAATAATTTTCTAAATTTTTGTGATGTAGGCCAAAAGGGCAACTTAAATCCATTGCTTATCTTGAGTCGTCAATATGATTCCACAATTGAAATATCTTCTTTGATAATCACACCTTCAATTCAGCAACTTTCATAACCAATAATATCATCAACAACTATACAATATATCAAACATATAATCTAGGGTTTCCACCTAGATTTCATATTTTTCAAACTTCCATAACTTCTTCATATTTAACTAATTTGATAACTTCCACCACCTTATTTCTTCATTAAGATATCCTTAACAATATGCCTTAATGATTTTATCCAAAAGTTCCAAGAAGTTAAGTAACTAAGTATTAAACATCATAATCAATCTATTTACCATTTTCTTGAACCTTTATTTCTTTTTCTTCATAAACTCTACTAGAAATTCATATAACTTCCACAATTTATGAAGATGACTTCTTACCTCAACGGCAGAGAAAGAAGAAGGGAGAGAACTTCCTAGGGTTGAGAGAATTTTCCTTATTTTCCCCTTGAACTTCTTGTCTTTTAGTACCTGATGAAATACGAGCTCATTCTATTATTAATCAAGTTTAAAAGAGTATCATGGAAAAATTCAAGGTCAAGCATAGATGGAATTTCAAGAGCAATGGAAGAGAAATGGAAAAACTTTCCAAAAATTGTCTTCTTTTGACCTCCGACGTGTATCTAACTATTTTGGCATTCAAAACAACATAATTTCAAACAGAAAACTTCATGAAGATTGTAGCTGACTTCCTAAGCTTTCTAGAACAAGTTGAATTTTTAAATGTGGATTTCATTGGCTATGTCAAAATCCCACGGAACAGAGAGCAGAAGTTAAAGAAAGTTCAAGTGTCCAAAGATGGAGAGCAAGGAAAATCAAGATATGGAAACCATCCAAGTGGGCGATTTCAACAAGGAATAGCTGCCAAAGACCTCTAAACTTCAATAAGAAGAAAGGCATATATTAAATAGATATTATTTTAGTTAATTAAACTAGTTTCTATTAAGTACAAAATCAAACAACTTATTCTATGAGCTGATTAGGGTTATTGTTGCGTAATTAGTTTATTATTATTTTATAATTTGTAATTTGATATTTAAAGCCACCTTATGAACAAGTTTAAGGACATTGAAGTTTGAATACAAAATAGCTTTTATTAATTTTGAAATTGGAGTGATTCCATTTTCAAACATTTTGGTGAGTTACATCCAAAGTTCTTCTTGTGTGAGTTATATCACAAGGCGTGATCTCACTTAGGCTTGAGTGAGTTTTCTCAGTGGCATCCTCAACCCTTATAATACCCCGACTTTTTATATTGGAATTTAATAAAAATAATTGAAAAGTTAATAGGGGTATTTGGGTTAATTGGATAACTATTGGGGTATTACCAAAGTCGTAATCATCAATTATTATCAAGCGATGTTCAGGATTAGAAAATTTAAGTTGGACCCGTAATTATGGTCAAGCAATATTCAGAATGAATCGAGAATTTAAATTGAGTTAAAAACTCATTTAAAATTAGTAAAAGAGAATTTAATTAAGTGATAAAGGGGTTTAAAAATTAATGGTGGAAAAATAAAAGAAGAAATAAATTAGAAGGAGATAGGAAAGGAAATCGGTTGAAGGAGATAGGAATGGGTTAAACCGGTTCTCCTATGACCAGTTCGTTTTGGTTCGCAAGTTGAAAGAAAAGAAATGGCCTTCGGCGATTTCATGCAGAGAGAACTGAGAGGGAGAGCGGGTGCGACAAATAGAGAGTGTTGGGGAGCGATGGGGTGACGACGTGGTGGCGAGCTCATGCTTGGCCATAGTTCACTCGCGGCATGGCCTGTCTAGACAAGTGGCTACAGGCGATATGGTGCGGTCAGTCATAGCTAGGGCTTGAAATCGGAGCACCCACCAGCTGCATTTTTGGCATCGGGTTGATGTAAGTTCGGCCAATTCCTCCTTCTCCTTTGCGTTCTGTTAATCGGGCGTTGGCAGGGATGTCAAGGCAATGGGAAGGAGGCAGTGTGCAGCGTGATGGACGGCTCGGGTAGGGGTGCCTCGGTTCGCGATGGGTAGTGGCAAGTCTTGTTCGAGGTTCAGTCCGAATCGATTCATCCTGCTTTGCTGGAAGGGATAGCAATGTGTAGGAGGAATGGAGAAGTGTCAGAGGGTATGGCTGGGATGTGCGCGGGTGTTTGGCAGGGCATGGGGTGCATGCTGGGATGTTCGTTGTTGAATTAAAAGGGAAGAGCTGGAGGTGGAGGCAGTGGGTATCCTCTTCAATGAGTTGAGAGTCAGAATTAAGAGATGAGAGGGAGAGACATGTTCTCGTTTTGGCAGTGAGGGCCGAGGTGATGCTTTTGGGGTGCTGTTGTGTTGGTAAGTTGGACCCCTCTCTGTTGCCTTGGATGTTTGAATTATGTTTACAGGTTTTGGTTGTTTGATAAGGAATTTACTAGATAATACCTCTATTAACTATTATTGAGCGTGTGTATATTAGATGTACACCCAATGGGCTTTATGTTCTGTGAATGGTTCGGAGTATTATACTTTGTTCGTTGTTGGTCTGCAAACAAATTTTATTGGTGCTCTGTTTATTGTATTGGATTGCGCACAATTGTCTGAGTTTTATTATTGTCAACATTAAAGGATTGGATTTATGTTTTGAGAATTGCTTTTGGTGCTAGTTGTTGGTTATAAGTTATTAATCTGTTTAGGCTGTTAATCTACTGTTTGGATGAAAAATAATGATATGCCCTCTGTTGGTTAATAATATGTAAACTATTGCTAACTGTGGAGATATTGTGTACTGCTAAATGTTAGGCCCTCTGCTGTGTTGGTTTGACTATTGCGATAATTTGTGAATTGTTCTGTGAAGCATGTTGTTAATTTGCACGTTAGGATGATTTATATGCTGCCTTGTTATTTGGATGAAAAGGGATAAATTAATGGTGTTGGCGATTGTTGGTTTTGGATCTAGTTCACTAATAAGGATAAATATATGCTGGAAATTAGATTAAGTTTGTAATATCCCGATTTTTATATCAGAATTTAAAAATGATAAATTAGAAAATAATTGGGGATATTCGAATTTGTCGAATAAATTATCGGGATAGTACTAAGGACGTATGGACTGAACCGGTTTTGGTTCGTCTCGGTCCGAAAATAGGTGACTCGATTTTAATTAAAAAGAAGAAAATAAATAATAAATTAATTTGAAATAGTTAATGGGGGGAAATTAAATAAATGAAAAGAGTGTTTAATTGGATTAATGAATTTAGAGAAATTTAATAATCGGAAGAATTAAATTAATGAGATATATAAAATGAAGATGAGATTAATTAAATAAAATTAGGAAAATTGAAATGAAGAAGAAATATTAGAATAGGAGAAGGACGCCGATTCAATTCAAACCGGTTCCTTTTAAAACAAGATTGTCCGAAGGCCATTTGAGAGAGAGAGAAGAACAGAGTGATGGGGAGAGAACAATGAGAGGCAGGCGACGCGGGGAAGAAGAACGAGCCCGATGACGACGGAGCTCGGGCTCGAAGGACTGCTCGGCGAACGGGGAAGCGTCGGACGGCGACATCCGGCGCTGAGAGCGACGACTGCAACAATGGTTGCGGTGTCTAGGACTCGGAACTCCCGTCGATGCCATGAATCGTCAGGCATGTAAGTTGGTGATTTTTACATTTTGACTTCTCCTCAATCGTTCAACAATCTGAATTGGTGAAGTATGGTTGTGTGTTGCTTCGGTGGATGTGGCCAATGACGAACTGATGAAATGGCAGGGGAGGGTCGAATTGGACCGGACTATGAGCTGGCTTCCTCTAGTTCCTCATCTGGCTGGATTTCCATGTGGAATTTGGTAAGTGGAACATCTTCTTTGAAGTGTGTGACCTATCTGTGTGATGCATCTTCTTTGCCTATAGAGGGCAGTGATGCTGGAATGCAAGAAAAAGGGAGGACTTCTACTGCTGCTCTCGGGTGCTTCATGGTTGGTGCTCTCTAGAGGATTTGTGAGTTGGGATCGAGTGATGGATTGTGAGGAGTGCAGTGGGTGATCGAAGTCCATGAACCGTGAGAACATCTTCATGCTTCTTCTCGGGTCTTATGGTGAGATGACTTTCCCATGGTTTGTATTGATTAGTTTATGTGATAAATACTGGAAATGAAAGTTAACAGTGATAGAAAGATGCCTTGATGAGATTAGTGCTTATATTTCTGTAAATGTTAACATGTTGATGAATTGTTGGCCCTCTGTTTTGTTTGTGAGTTACAGAGAAATGAAATAAGTATTGGAGGGGTATGCCTTGTTAATGGAAATGGTTATATGATTTTATGGTCTTGTTGAATATAGTTAATGGACGTTGTGAAGTGATGGATGTTGTGCCTTGTTTGTTGATAGGCTTAGTTGTGGCTGTGCTGGAAATGGCTTTTTAGTATTTACTGTTTGTTAGAAATAATTGATGGGAATCATGATAAGTGTAGACTATATTGACTGTTACTCTAGGTCTCTGTTAAAGGATTTCTTTTGGAATGTATGGAAGTTGTTGATTGTTAAGTTGAATATCTAAGGTATTGTAAGAAGTTGTTAAATACAATGGTTTTGACATTGTTGTTGTTTATAAGTTACGGTGATAGAATACTGTTCAGTTATGTGAGGTAAGTTCTTTGTATTATCAGGTCACATTGATGGAATGAGCAACTATTATGGGTTGTTGCTAGTTAGTTACGCATGTTGGCTATGAAACTGATATGATGTGTTAAATTATTCTATTCTCTATGAGTGAGATTGATAAGGGCGTAATAATTGTTCATTTAATAGTTGTTGAAGGTACTAAGTTGATTGACATAATCGCATTGAAGACTCAAAGTAAGTTGATACTTACTGTGCTTTGGTCTTCAGACCCTACATCGCAAGAATTAGGATTGTATGCTGTGTGTTTACTAGATTTAGGTTCTTTTAATGATTGTTTACTTAGACATTTATATCATCCTATAGGGTTGTATGTATTCACAAGCATTATGTATGTCATCCTAATATATGTAAATAGACGTGTGGGAGTTCAGGTGAATTGTGACTTTCCATATGGTAGATTCCTCCCACGTAGGGAGTGGTAGGTTTAGAAGTATCTACGTGGATTCTACATTCACAATTACCCCATTCTAAAACCCCAACGTCTTCAATAAAAGTGAGGATACCTGTTTGTGATAACACCCCCGATGGATATATCTTCTCGTCGGAGTGACTGGTTAGGCCACATGACTCTAGGGAGTATTCCACCTTAACTTCCAGAATAGATACGGTTCTTTTCTGTAATGCATCGTATGATCATGCATATCATGTGCATTGTATTTCATTCTATCACTTACTGAGCAATATGCTCATTAGTTTAGGTCTTGTGATATAGGTATCGTACGAGAAACAGAAGAACAGGTCAAAGACAGTTGATGAAGGATTTGCACGGGTGGATCTTGTGGCTGGTTGGGCTAAAGAATTTAAAAAGGGTTTGTAAATTATTTAATATTCTTTAATGCTTTGTTTTAAATTCCGCTGTGTTTTATAAAAAGGATTTTATTACTTCTTCTGCAAAAAAATGTTTTAAGTAAAGAGTTTTAACGATCGGTTTTTATAAAGAAAAGTTTCACTCTGATTTTATAAAAGAAAAAGTTTTAAATTTCACGCGATTTTAAAGTAAATAAAAACCGGGTCGTTACAAAGTTATGGAGCATTCACTTGGTTGATAAATATAGTTCCATGCATCGATTTGAATATGAATATTGAGATTAATTTATTTAGCCAAGTAGTAACTAATGAAGCGGTTTCATTCAGGAGATTCTAGTAAGTAACGTATAAGGAATTAGAATATAAAAGACGGTGAGATTAATAAGTGGATTAATTGATTATATTAATGAGTAAATATTTTTAATTGTGAAGGTAGTAAAAATGAAGAAAGATAGCATTAGGTGTTGAACGCTTTAAGGAAACGAAGTAAGTGATATGTGTGTGCTTTGGTCTTCGGGCCCTACATCACAATAATAGGATATGCATGTTTCGCTGCTTACCGCTTTCCAAGCATATCTACAATTTTTAATAGCACGTTTTGTTATTTACTGTTATAGAGCATGTCTACAATTGTTAATAGCACGTTTCTTTGTTTACTGTTTTTACAGCATGTCTATAGTTTTATAGCACGTTCTGTGATTCGCACGTTGAATGTTTGTTTATGTTTCCATATATAATTGTTAGAAATTATATGCATTTACGAGCATCATGCATCACGATTTTCAAAAGAATACGAAAATGGATTTTTGTGCATGGTTTTAAAGAATGGTTTAAGGGATGCTCACACATACTAAGTGTACGGTGTTCTCGATGGCTGATCACCCGAAGCGGACTACCACCATTTGGGCTGTACGAATATCTATTTTACCATGAAAAGTGAAATAGATAATAAATGAATAATAAGCAAAATAATAGTAAAGTAAAACGAATAATAAGCAATAAAAAGTAAAGTAAAACGAATAATAAGAAAAGGGCAATGATATGATTTGAGGCCGTTTCAGTCCTTAGTGGGCACGATCACTAGCGAGTTTTCAGATTATACCATTGTTGTTAGCTAACTTTCAGATTATGCCATTGCTGCTCATATCGGTTTGCAAAGTTCTTGGATTATGCCAAGACAGTCCCTGGATTATGTCGGGACAAGATGACCAATGGTTAGCAAACTTTTGGATTATGTCATTGCTACCATATCAAAGGTCATAACAGAAAATAAGAAGATAAAAGATAAGAAGAACGACCAACGGTTAGCAGGCTTTCGGATTATGCATTTGCTGCTATATTTGAGGTCATAAACAGAAAACAGAAGGATAATAATTAAAACGTAAAAGATAAAAGATAAGAAAAAGATTATAACAAAAACTGCATACTATTTTAAAAGGGCACAACACGAGCATGTAGCATATTAGGTATTATCACTTACTGAGTGTTAGACTTATAGTTTATAACTTGCCATGTAGGTAAAAGTACAAGAGAAAATGACGAACATATTTAGGAGCAGCTGATGAAGAATTTGCATGGGCGAGACTTGTGTCTAGTTAGGCTAACGAATGTAAAGAGGAACGGGGTTTGTAAAATATAAAGTATTACTTTAATTAATTGTCTTTAAATGAACTATTTATGTTTCCGCTACATTTTTAAAAAAAAAAGAATTTACGCTTCCGCTATGTTTTTTAGAAAAAATTTTATAACTATAGTTTTCTAGTGTTTATAATGATTTTGGTAACGAGTCAAAGAAAAAGGATTTTAACGGTTCGGTTATAAGAAAAGAACTCTGATTTCATATTAAAGGGTTTTAATAAAGATTTTAGTCATTTTATAAAAGTTTTAAGTTTTACGCATTTTTTAAAATAAATAAATAACTGGGTCGTTACAGCCCTACTTTTTAGGAAAATATTGTGTGAAGTGGTGTCCAACCATCCATCAAGCATCCATTCGCAAAGTCATCAAAAGGGAGTGCAAACTATCATACTTTGCAAATCCGGCCACCTAGAGTGTTTTCAGTATATTTCCTAACTCTGAAAAAATATTTTCACAGTTCTTTAAGGATTCTTTTCCTTATTTATTTAAGAAGAAGTGGTCCAAATTTCAGCTCAAAAAAATCTAAGACGAAAATGTTACGCCATTTCAAAGTTCACTTCCAAAACTGAAAATGCCAATTTAAGGAAAGTGGAGATTCGGTCGCCTAACACAATCAAATTCCGCGACCGCGACTCGACCACAGAAAAAGGGATGAATCTATTAAATTCTAATATTTTTCGGATGCGATACTTGACCGAAAGTCTTGACTGCACTGCGATCACTAGTTCAAAAATAAGCATCTAAAGTTTGAGCCGCAATTTAACAATTGAACACCATATTTTCAGGTTATATTCTAATCTCTTTCCAGTGGTGAATCATTTGGTTTCAGATCTAAAACGTCATACTAATACATGATATTTTTCTTACACAATGACGAGGGGATGAAATTATTTATGGAACTATCTTTTGGATGAGGAGAAGTTACAATCATGCATCCCTAGTTTTAGCGAATATGTAGAATATTACTTGGCTTGGGAAGCAAAGATCGAAGAGACCATTGAAGTTTTCATTTTTTCAAAAAAGACCATGGAAAGTTTTATTCCTTCAAGATTTAGAGGGAGAGTTTGTTTTTGGTGATATGATTTGATTTGTGACCGGTGGATGGATGGAAGAGAAGACATCTACACGTGGCACTTAATGAGGAAATTCTTGAGGAGAAAATTTGCCCAACCCTCACCACCACCACCCCCAAGGTATGAAAATTCTTTCAAAAGTCAACAAGCTCAACTTGTTAAAATTAGTGCCTTGTTACAAAAACTTGAAGCATGCATATCAAGCACTTTGGCTTTACAAGCGCAAGACCATGACGAAGTATGAGAAGATACTCTTAAGCAAATTGAGGAAATAGTTATTTATGTCGAAGAATGACCATTACTATCTTTGGAGCCTCAATTAGAAGAGGAAAATTGTAAAAATGAGCAAGTAACCGAAACTAAAGAGGACATTACGGTAAATACAACTTTGGTTGATTTTATTATGAAAGTTTTACTAATATCTTGTTGTGTGATATGATGAGTATAAGCCACCTCTTTTTGGAAATACCAAGCCTTGATGACAAGTGGCACACGCATGACAAGCATTTATATTCGTGTTAAATTATGGAATATGGAGGATTAAAAGGAAACCGATTTAGAACTACCATATTTAAAACAAAGAGGTATGTGTCATTGGAAAACTTAATTGCTTCGATTTTTTGAGTTGGATGGATTGAAACCTCTTATAATAATGGTATGATATTTGTTGTTGAATATGATTTTGGGATAATAGAAACACTTTACAACTTGCATGAAGATAATAAATTTATTCTTGGGGAAGACATTTATGGCAATAAGGATATTCTCAATATTAAATGGTTTTACGATTTCAAAAACTACTTACCTATTTGTGCATCATTGTCCAAAAATAAGTTGCTGGATTATTTCCCTTATATGATCAATTGAAAAAAGGAAAGGAGGAAGTTAGTGGCCAATGTTTCAATTCAAAGATTTTGTTTGAAACATGGCAAGATTGGTATGACAACTCATGGAATCCAAAATCACTCCAAAGGAAATTATTTGTGGGGTTCCTAATAAGTCAAGTCAAGGAAAAGACAATTCAAGATTTTAGACATTGTTTTTCGGCCACACATACTCAAAGGTATTCTCACAACAATTTTATGAAAATCATTCCATTACAAAGGGGCATACACGACATTCCTAATCTATTGTTCAAATATGAGAGGTGGTTTATGAATATTTTACTATTATTGACCTACCCCATCATACATGAATTATTTTCTTATTTTATTCATGGAGATTTTATAGTCAAGGCAAATTTCAAGGCCAAGACACATCTCCTTATTTGACAAAGGAATATTATGAAGAGATTACTCTATGGCCACATATACTTAAAGGTGTTCTCAAGTTTATGTTTGTGGTAATCATTATTATGGCCTACATTGTTTTTAACTCAAAGACAAAGAAGGAGAATCGTATATCCGAGTTATTGTTCAAGCGTGGGAAGAGGTTTATAGAAATATCATTAACCCACTGCAACAATCATTATTTGTTGCATTATTACAACCATGGAGATATTGAAGAAATTGCTAAGTTGATGACCCAAGATGATTCATCCTTTTATCGTAATAAAGAATATAGAGACAAAAAATATGATTCAAGGTCGAATCCTTTTCAATCTCAAGACGATGATGGACTACAGGTCCATTCTATTATTAATCAGGCCTCAAAGAATATCATGGAAAAATTCAAGGTCAAGCATAGGTGGAATTTCAAGAGCAATGGAAGAGAAATGGAAAGACTTTCCAAAAATTGTCTTCTTTTGACCTCGGGCAAGTATTTGACTATTTTGTCATTCAAAAAGATATCATTTCAAACGGAGTGCTTCAGAAGATTGTAGCTGACTTCCTAAGCTTTCTAGAACAAGTTTGATCGTTAAATGTGGACTTCATCTGCTATGTCAAAAGCCCATGGAACAAAGAGCAGAAGTTAAGGAAAGTCCAAGTGTCCAAACTTGGAGAGCAAGGAAAATAAAGATATGAAAACCATCCAAGTGGATGATTTCAACAAGGAATAGCTTCGAAAAGACCACTAGACTTGGAGAAAAAGAAAGGAAGATATTAACTAAATATTCTTTTAGTTAATTAATCTAGTTTCTATTAAGTAGAAAATTGGACAACTTATTCTATCAGCCGATTAGGGTTATTGTTGCTTGATTAGCTTATTATTATTTTATAATTTGTAATTGACTATTTAAAGCCAACTTATGTACAAGTTTAAGGACATTGAAGTTTGAATACAAAATAGTGTTTGCTAATTTCAAAATTGGAGTGATTCCTTTTTCAAACACTTTGGTGAGTTACATCCAAAGTTCTTCTTATGTGAGTTATATCACAAGGCAAGATCTCACTTAGGCTTAAGTGAGTTTTCTCCATGGCATCCGTCGCCCTACTCTTTAGTAAAAGGTTGTGTGAAGTTGTGTCCAACCATCCATTAAACATCCTTCCGCAAAGTCATCAAAAGGGGGTGCAAGCTGTCCTACATTCTAAATCCGACCACCTAGAACGATTTCAGCATATTCCTAATTCTGGAAGAATATTTCCAAAGTTCTTGAAAGATTCTTTTACATATTCATTCAAGAAGAAGTGATCCAAATTTCAGCTCAAAAAGATCTTGGACTAAGAAGTTATGTGCTTTCAAAATTCACTTTCTAAAACTGAAATTTTGTCAATTTAAGGAAAGTGGAGATTTGGTTGGCCCACGCAACTGAATTTCGGGACCACGACTCGACCACAGAAAAAGGGAAGAATCTGTTAAATTCTAATATTTTTTGGATTCGATACTAGACCGAAAGTCTCAACCGCATTGCGACCGCTAGTTCAAAAATAACCATTCGAAGGTTGAGCCACAATTCAACAATTCAACACCATATTTTTATGTTATATTCTAATTACCTTTCGTTGGTGCATCAGTACCTTTAAACAACCTCCTCTACCCTTAAGCTGAAGGTGTTCTCACACCAAAGCATAGGTGTGATCATTCATCAAGCTTTGAACCAATGGAAACATGACATTTTAAAGTGAGTCGGCGACCCTTAACATAATTTGGTTGACCACCAGTTACTTGATTGACCGCAATATTAACCTAGGCTTAAGTATTGCCTATTCTGTCTTGAAGTCAATCGACCACAATTCCCTATGATTGACCGCCCATCAGACCGAGAGCAATTCATTACCGAAACTAGTCGTTCACCGATTGACCATTCATTTTAAACTATACAATTTGTATAGACACTTATCGACCACCCTTCTTCAGCCGATCGACCTGAATTCGCCAATTGTACAATCTGTTTAAAACTGGTCGGTCACCTTCTTCAGCCGATCAATTGCTTCTCACAACTTTTACAATTTGTCTTTAAGCTTGAATGACCATAATAATTTTGGTCGATCGCTACACCTCTTAAGAGTTACTCATTGCCGAAACCAGTTATTCATTGATCAACCACAACTTTCAGAACTTGCAATATGTGTTGAAACTGATCGACTAGTAATCCACACCAGATTTACTTCTACACAATTTTGGTCGATCCCAATAACTTTAATCGACCACTTCTATTCCAAATCTTATAATTTTACATAATACTCTTTAATTTCTAAATATATCCTTATTTCTCACTTTTTCATTCCTAAGATCAATCTTTACTCTTAACTATCACATATTTTACTTTCCTAACTACTTCTTACTTAAGCTTACTCTTATAATGCTTTGGATGATAATTTTTGGGATATTACAATAACTCTACTTATAAACTATGCATTTTTCACTATCTCAAGCCATGTAAGATTGTGCATCCTCACTGATATGAGTCAGACTCGCACATGAGTCATCATGGCCTTCATGTGGCAGACTGCCACATCAATATTCCATACTTTTCTTATCAGGATGTGAAACCCACATTGTGGATCTCTTTTATGGAATTACTATCAACATGAAATTTGTTTAAATTCTCTTAGGTTAGTTTAACAAACTCACGTTACAAATCTCATTTTAGGGTTTTACTAATTAATGTAAACTTGAATAACAAAACTCATTTATATTTCAATGTTCATATAATAATTATTTTATCACTTCGTAGTTTTTTTTTCTAAAAGAATTTTCCCTGTTAAAACTCATCAGTCTTTTTTTGGATTCGTGTTGGATTTCTAACTGAAATTCTTACAGAAAAAGTACTCATCTTGAAATATATGACACGATCAGTGATCCAACGTTCATGAGATGAAATTATTGGTCCACAGTTTTGGTTGAAAAAGTCACATAATTGAGATAGAAGTATGTCAAAAGTCATCTGAGATGCAAAAGTTTTTGGCAGATATGTAATAAATTAAGTGGAGTAGCTAGTAAACGGTAGCCGATAATGTAGTTCAAAAAGAAGTGCAGTTGAAATTAAAGCCACGACCCCATTCTCAATCTGAGCATGGTTTTGCTCTTCATCTTCACATCTAAACCTTCAACGTCTGATTCTATATATTGAGGACTGCATGACCTTTAAAAGCTAAACAAGAATCTGTTGTCATGGCAGGAGTTGCGAATGTGCAGGCCATTGAGGACGAAGAAAGTGGTCATGTTGGGAACAAAGTTCAGCCTTTATCTTCCACGACGAAGTGGTTCTCTGTCTCTTGAACAGATAGACATTAAATCTGGGTTTTCTCATGAATTGTTATCTGTGGTTGTGGGTTTCATTTCAGGTTAGAAGAATGGAAAGTAGGGGAGGAGAGGAAGAATGATCACACCTGTCTGAGGGAGAACTTAGGATTTGACGAGTTCTTTGCTTTAAAGGTTTGAAGAGAAGGAATTTTAAGCAATCGCTTCCATTTTTAACCAAACACAATTTTGCTAACTTGAAATACGAACAGGTATGGAGGGAATCTTTAGGAGAACTAGTCGGCACAGCAGTGTTCGTGTTCTCCCTCGACGCCATAGTCATCTCTTCTTACCACAGCACAACCAGCTCGCCAAATCTGATAATGTCCTGCCTCATTGCGATCACCGTCGCGATTCTTCTTTTAGCCACTAACCCCATATCCGGCGGCCATCTAAACCCAGCCATCACCTTAGGCGCTGCTTTTCTCGGCATCGTCTCCCTCTCCAGGGCACTCATTTACAGTGTGGCTCAGTGCATTGGAGCCATAATCGGAGCTCTCGCCCTGAAAGCTGTAGTAAGCAGCGCCATAGAAGAGAACTTCTCGCTGGGAGGATGCACTCTCACTGTGATTATACCAGGCCCTAATGGGCCGCTCACAATGGGCCTAGAAAAGGGCCAGGCCCTTTGGCTTGAAATCATCTGCACTTTCGTTCTTCTTTTTGCATCAATTTGGATAGCTTTTGACCATCGGCAGGCCAAGGCGTTGGGTCGAGTCATTGTGTTTCTTATAATTGGCATCGTCGTCGGCCTCCTAGTGTTTGTATCCACTACGCTCACTGACACGAAAGGCTATGCTGGGGTTGGAATGAATCCGGCTCGATGTTTTGGGCCGGCCATTGTTCGTGGGGGCAACCTCTGGAATGACCATTGGATTTTCTGGGCTGG
The DNA here is from genome assembly GCA_022433065.1 of Begonia loranthoides. Classification (NCBI taxonomy): domain Eukaryota; kingdom Viridiplantae; phylum Streptophyta; class Magnoliopsida; order Cucurbitales; family Begoniaceae; genus Begonia; species Begonia loranthoides. Next base: position 18,681,277 of record CM039482.1, read on the forward strand.
GCCCACTATTGCTTGTGTGGTATTCTACTTCTACCTCAAAATGATTCCACATCAACAATACCAGGCTCAAGGTTATAAGCATGACATCTTTGACATGTTTAAAACTTCATTCAAGTACAAATCTGCTGATAGGAAATAAAATGGAATGTATGTTTATTTATTCGTGTTGTGACGATCTTTCTAAATAAAAATGTTCAGTATTCAAGACTCCATCAACTTAGAATGTACATCTAATTAGTTGTTACAATATAGCTTATTGTAACTTGTGTGATGTATCAAGTTCTTGTTTATGTCATGAGGTGTTATAACATCATTTAATGAAGTAATGCTGATGTGAACCTCAAAAAGATATTAATGAAACATAAAATCCATAAAAGAGATATATTTCTCAAGTAACCTAAATCAATTATTAAGAAAACCCAGACCAGATCTTACAAATTGAAAACAAAAATGAAAGGTATAATATGTGGGCCCATCACAACAGCACGGACAAAAAGACTCATTAATCTTTTTATTTTGTAGGAGAAGCTTTCTATGAAGAGTTGGAAGGAGTACCATCTCTAAGTGACAAGGAGCAACCTAAGCATGTGTTCAAATGAGAGTGCAACCTAAACACTCGAGACCATCATTCCACCAACACTTCCATAGCCACTTTTAGAGATGCTTGTGGACAACAACAAGAGGAAAGACACTTCAAGAAGCCCTAGAATTCCAAGGAAGTAACATGGAACCATTTTATGAATTATTTTGGAATATTGGATGTAAAATGATAATGTTTGTTTATGTGTTCTCGGCTTAGCTTAAATGGCCGAGAGCCTTTTGTTTGTTTTTGTTTTGGAGGACATATTGATAATTTTGTTGTTAGGGAAATCCTAATTTGAGGTAGTATATATACCCATCTTTATGGCTTATCTGAAACTAATTTGGATCAGCTAAGACTCCATCTTGAAAAGATTAGAGTTCCCTCCACAATCGGCCTTATTTCCTTAGCATTCACTCGAGTGAGTTTGTGTCAAAAATTGAGTCACCATTGTTTCTTGTGAGCTTTATGGTGATCTCTCTTAAAGCTATAATTTCCTCTATCTTCTTCTAGAAGTGGACATTCCTAGTGAAGGAATAGAAAGCTTGCTAAGACCCAAGTTGGAGTGTCTTCCCCATTGGAGACCATTGAAGTCAATATGTACGATTTTGGTACGTATTCGGATTAGCTTGCACATTTCCACACGCCATTTCCATTCCACAATGTTTCTACCTTTGATTTTTAGAGTGTTTTCTGTTGGTTTACAAAAAAGAAAATGGTCCAAATTTCACGTCATTTGGACTCCTCAAGACCGAATATTACACCCTTCCATTCAGACATCTGTGGTGCATCATTTGGAATCAAAGCCACTTTCTCTATTTCCTATGCTGATTAATTGGTGTTTTGCTTTGATATTATGATGATTAGAAGTGTGGCTAATGTTGCCCAAAATCGAGAAGCAAATCTACCAACTACTCAAGCATCTGAAAGGCTGCCAATGAAGGAGGCCAAAACTAGCATGCAAGGCTAAATAAAGGAACTTCGTAACATGATACCCAACTTGTAGCAGAGGTTGGAGGAACCTAGGGACCATCATATAAGGGCCCTTAGAACATCTAGTGTAACGACCCAGTTTTTATCTACTTTAAAAATCGTGTAAATTTAAAGCTTTTTCTTTTATAAAATCAGAGTAAGACTTTCTTTATAAAAACCCGAGTGTTAAAACTCTTTACTTAAAACATTTATCAATTGCAGAAGAAGTAATAAAATTCTTTTTATAAAATGCAGCGGAATTAAAACAAAGTAGTAAAGAATCCCTTTTTACAAATAAATTCCCTTTTCAATTCTTTAGCCTAGCTAGCCACAAGATCCACCCATGTAAATCCTTCATCAACTATCTTTAACTTGTTCACCAGTTCCTCGTACGATAGCTACATCACAAGTCCTAAATTAATGAGCCTAATGCTCAGTAAGTGATAAAAGAAATAAAATGCAAATGATATGCATGATCATACAATGCATTACAGAAGAGAACCGTATCTCTTCCGGAAGTCAGGGTGGAATACTCTCAGGGTCATGTGGCTGAACCATTTCACTCCGATAGGGAGATATATCCATCGGGGGTGTTCCACATGCCGGTATCCCCACTTTTGTTAAAGACGTTGGGGGTTTGAGAATGAGGTAAAGGTGAACCCAGCTTCCACGTAGCTAACTCTCTTCTCACCGCTCCCCATGTGGGAGTATACTACCGTATGGAAGTGTCACTGATCACCTGAACCCCCACACGCCTATTTACATATATTAATTATGTCAAGCAATATGCTCGTGAATACATACAGTCCTACATGATAATAAAATGTCTAATAAACACATCATTAAAAGAACCTAAATCTAGTAAACACACAACATACAATCCTAATTCTTACGATGTAGGGTTCGAAGACCAAAACACAGTAAGTATCAACTTACCTGACATCTTCAATGCGATAACACCAATCGCCATAGTACCAGTGTAATAACCCGATCCTAAATTCTCCGGTTAAAATGATGTAATTGTTTTATTAAGAATAAATTGAGTTAATACATCGTTCTATGAATGTTACGTTGTGACATAAAACCCCGTAGACGTTTAAGTTGGACGGGATTTTGAAGAAAATGTGATAAAAGAGGAAGAAGTGGACTTGGGGATGCGTGGGGACACAAAATTCGCTTCCTAAACTCGCTGTTGTAGTGTGTGGATGCTGCCTGTACAATTGCGGAAGCGGTGGACGCCAAAACGAGTCGTCCGATTTGAATCTGCCCATTCTGATTTCGTGCGGACGATCATGCGGACGGTGCGGACGCATAAATGGCATCCGCAACGTCATATTGGACGCTGAGGATGAATGGCTGAGGACGCCAACTACACTGCAATTTGATGTTGCGGACGCAGCGGACGCAAATATGGCGTCCGTAGACAGCAGACTCTGCGAATTAAAAGTCAGAAAACAACGACGAAAATTGATGTTTTGTAATTTAATTCTCACCCTTTCGGCGAGGAAGAAAGTCTTCAGAGATAGCCCAACCTATATGCACATTTTGTTCCCTAGGAAGATCTCCCTCTCTATTTAGCCATCTTCCACTCCTTGCAGCGGGAGGGGGCAGCTTTGGTGAGAGTGGAGTGTTGAGTGTGTGCTGGGACGAAATTTCGTGAGGGTAGGAGCTACTGGAGGTAAAGGCATTTGACTACAAAGGTGAGGATTGGGTGTGTCTTGGCCATCTAAGCCTTACCCACAAGTGATTAGTTGTAGAATTTTCTTTATTGTTAGATGCTTACTGCAATGATCCTTTGGTTGTTACTTTCCTGTTTTGTTATTTTCCTGCAAATTAAGTGATTGAATTCAATGAAATGAAATGTTTGGAGAAAAGAAATGATGAACTAGAGGAAAGAGGTGATGAATGTTGTGCATGAATGATATTTCCCTTTCTGGTTTTCCTGGTTTTTCTTCTAATTTTTACTGGTTTGTTCTTTTGATTTACTGGTTTTTAGTGGTTTTAGTAAGAATAGGAATAAGATATGATGGAGCATGATACGAAGGGAAGGATAGAAATGAA